>JBCNJP010000024.1:11003126-11066852 GCA_039602395.1 Deinandra increscens subsp. villosa | reverse complement strand
TAGCATAGATTCGCTAGGCAGTTTCGCTGTGTGCACGGGCAGCACTTTCGCTAGGCAATACCCGATGACACAGTTTCGCTAGGCTAGTTTCGCTCGAAACTGTTGGCACAGTTTCGCTAGCCTAGTTTCGCATGAAACTGGTTTGAACTTTCGTTCAGGGAATTTCGCTCGGTAGATTCGCTCGAGCTGGTCTGGTTGGTTTACCCGGCGACACTACAGTTTCGCTACATAGTGTCGCTGGATGAAGATACACATAGTTTCGCTACATAGTTTCGCCCAGAGAACAGTACAGTTTCGCTGGTCGCGAAAAACACATAAATCAGCCTAAAAATCAATCTAACAGCTTCCATATTACATGCAATTCATTATCTAGCATTCATAACCATTTACCAACATAAATCAGTGAGCTTTAACACCTTAAACATGCATTTTCATCATCAAATCACCAAAAACACATTTTAACCTAAAATGACCTAATCTAGCATAAATCTTCAACATGGATGGATTTCACACGTAAAGTTACTGACTTTATAACAGATCTAGCAATCCTAAGCAACATATCAGAAGATCAAGTGATTTCATGGAGGTTTGGTCATGCTTTTAAGTAAAACACATAGAAAACATAAAAATGGTGGTTTTTGGGACTCACGGTTCGATCTCTAAGCTTGATGGATGATGGTTCGGGGCTGAGATCTCGATGGCTCGGTGTGAATCTCGGCTGACCAGATTTCCAGGAGAAAGATGGAGTGTGTGTGTGTTTTGTATGAAATGAGGCAAATGGGAGAGCTAGGGTTTATTAAGATATTTTATATCAGGGGCTAGTTTCGCTGGCTAGTTTCGCTGGCCAAGCGAAACTGACCCTGTGAGTCAAGGGTTAGGCTAGCCGGGCGACACTATAGTTTCGCCCGGTAGTTTCGCTGGAACCCATAAGTGACTAATTTACATTCTAAGCAAGATAAGCACGGTTCATGAATTTCACACAATTACACAATTAATCAACAAACATGTTGCACATACTTCCTCATAGAGACAATTCAATAATTAAACACATATGGACGGGTTCGGTGATCAACCAAAGGACGTGGACGTATTCGGCCTAGTTAAGCATTAGTTACTAAGTTGATACTTATAACGTAACTAACGGAGATTGTCTAACGGAAGTAAACCTTGAAATTCTCGGATGTCACATCATCCCCTTGAAATTGGAATTTTCGTCCCGAAAATTATTCTTGCGTCGTAGCGTTCTGTAGCCTCGGCTGTCGTTGGTGCTGTATTTGCTGGGGAAAGAAAGCAAAAGTTTTAGGGTCATCACATCCTCCTCCTGTTACAGGAATTTTGGTCCCCAAAATTTAAATCATACCTTGAGTTTCTGTGGACGTTTTCTCGAACAAGTGAGGATACTTTTTCTTCATTTGATCCTCTCGTTCCCAAGTATATTCAGGTCCACGCCTTGAGTTCCATCGCACCTTGACGATCGGAATCTTGCTACGTTTGAGGGCTTTCTCCTCACGTCCCATGATTTCTACCGGTTGCTCAATAAATCTCAAATGTTCATCAATTTCCAAAGGAATTAATTCAGTGTCTTCAGCCAGACATTTCTTTAAGTTCGAGACGTGAAACACGTTGTGAACTCCATCGAGTTCGGCAGGGAGTTGTAATCGATAGGCCACCGGGCCTACTTCCCCAATGATTTCAAAAGGACCGATGTAGCGAGGATTTAACTTTCCACGCTCTTTTGTCTGTCACGTGCTGCGGCTATCTCGAACCGATGTAGCGAGGATTTAACCTTCAATAGTACTCTGTCGCCTACCTCGAACTTCAAAGGTTTACGGCGTTTGTCGGCATAGCTCTTTTGTCTGTCACGTGCTGCGGCTATCCGCTTCCTGATTTGTATAATTCGTTCTGTGGTATCATGAATAATTTCCGGTCCAGTGAGTCCTTTCTCACCCGTTTCGGCCCAACACACGGGCGATCTACATTTTCTGCCATAAAGGGCTTCAAAAGGTGCTGCACCGATACTTGTATGATAACTGTTGTTATAGGAGAACTCCACCAACGGAAGGTGAGCCTCCCAGTCTTTACCGAAGTCGAGAACGCAAGCACGGAGCATGTCTTCTAAAGTCTGAATAGTTCGTTCCGTCTGACCATCGGTCTGCGGGTGATAAGCTGTACTCATATCCAATCTGGTTCCCAGTGCTTCTTGCATAGATTGCCATAATCGGGAAGTAAATCGAGGATCTCTGTCGGAGATAATAGTCTTAGGCACTCCATGACGTGCCACAATTCGGTCAATGTACAGCTTAGTTAACTTATCCATATGATCAGTTTCTTTCATTGGAATGAAGTGTGCAGATTTGGTTAACCGATCAATGATAACCCAAATCGCATCCGGTCGATTCGATCGATGAGGTAATCCTGTTACAAAATCCATGGAGATATCCTCCCATTTCCATTCTGGGATCTTTGGCTGCTGTAATAATCCAGAAGGCTTTTGGTACTCGATCTTGACCCTTGAGCACGTTAAACATTTAGCCACATATCGCGCGATGTCGACTTTCATATTCGGCCACCAATACAAGTTCTTCAAATCTTGGTACATCTTATCCGATCCAGGGTGCACCGAATATCTTGACTTGTGAGCCTCGTCCATCACAAACTCACGAAGATTTCCAAGTAAAGGAACCCAAATTCAATCATTATAATACCTGAGTCCGTCGGACTTAATTTCAGAGTTACCATCTACCCCTCGCAGTGCTTCAGCTGTGAAGTTTTCTTCTTTCAAAGCTTCTCGTTGGGCATCGCGGATCCGATCCGGCAATCCCGTGTGGATGGTAAGTTGCAGCGCTCGTACCCGTCGAGGCTTTTCATACTCTTTGCGACTTAAAGCGTCAGCCACAACATTGGCTTTTCCCAGGTGATATTTGATTGCTAAGTCATAATCATTCAGTAGCTCGACCCACCGTCGTTGTCGCATGTTGAGATCCTTCTGTTCAAAGATGTGCTGTAAGCTTTTGTGATCGGTAAATATTGTGCACTTTGTTCCGTAGAGGTAATGTCTCCAAATCTTGAGTGCATGAATAACGGCTCCCAATTCCAAATCATGCGTTGTATAATTCTTTTCAGTGTCCTTCAGTTGCCTGGACCCATAGGCAATCACTCTGTCCCGTTGCATCAACACACAACCGAGTCCTTGGATTGATGCATCACAGTAGACTACAAAGTCGTCAACCCCATCGGGTAACGCAAGAATCGGAGCTGAACATAACATATCTTTAAGAGTTTGAAACGCGCGTTCTTCTTTTTCACCCCATCTATATTGCACTCCTTTGTGCGTCAAAGCCGTTAAGGGTTGGGCCAATTGTGAGAAACCCTTAATGAACCTTCGATAATATCCGGCAAGTCCCAAAAATTGTCGGATTTCGGTCGGCGCTCTCGGGGTAGACCAATTCTTAATAGCTTCCACTTTAGCTGGGTCGACATGAATTCCATTCTGATCAACAATGTGTCCAAGAAACTGGACTTCGCGAATCCAAAAATCGCACTTTGAAAACTTAGCGTAAAGCTGTTCCTTGCGGAGTAATTCCAAAATAAGTCGCAGGTGCTCCTCGTGTTCTTCCTTTGTCTTGGAGTAGATCAAAATGTCATCAATGAAAACTATCACAAACTTATCGAGGTACGGCTTGCACACTCGATTCATCAGATCCATAAATACAGCAGGTGCATTAGTTAGCCCAAACGGCATAACTAAAAACTCGTAGTGACCATACCGAGTTCTGAAAGCAGTCTTGGGGACATCCTCGTCTCGAACACGAAGTTGGTGATATCCAGACCGTAGATCAATCTTTGAGAAGTAGCTCGAACCTTGCAGCTGATCGAAGAGATCGTCGATTCGAGGAAGTGGATACCGATTTTTGATCGTAACTTTGTTAAGCTCTCGGTAGTCGATACACATACGGAACGTTCCATCTTTCTTCTTAACAAACAAAACCGGTGCTCCCCATGGAGACGAACTTGGACGAATAAACCCTTTGTCGAGTAGCTCTTGAAGTTGTGCGGAGAGTTCGTTGAGTTCGCTTACTGCCAAACGATAAGGTGCGCGTGCAATCGGAGCGGCTCCAGGAGCTAGATCAATTCCAAACTCTACTTGTCGAAATGGAGGCAGACCAGGCAGATCTTCAGGAAATACATCTTGGAAGTCGCGGACTATCGGGTAATCGTCGATTTTACGCTCGGGTAATGTCGAATCGGTGACGTTGGCAAGAATCGCGAAGTGACCTTTACGAAGGCACTTTTGAGCTTTGAGAAAAGAAATAATACCGGTGACTGTTCCACCTTTTTCACCTTGAACTGTTAACACTTCACCTCCTTCGAGTGGGATACGAACCACTTTTTCTTTACATAAGATTTCAGCTCGATTCTCAGATAACCAATCCATTCCTACTATAACATCAAAACTACCAATCGGGAAAGGCATAAGGTCGATTCCTAACGTATGGCCAGCTAGTTCTAACTTACAGTCCTTAACTATCTGAGTCGTATCATGAAGTTTACCATTTGCTAGCTCTACCACATACTTAGCGTCTAAGGCAATTGGTTTAGCATTTATCAGTTTAGCAAACTTAGTGGAAATAAAACTTCTTTCAGCACCAGAATCAAATAACACAGTAGCAAAGAAACCATTCAATATAAATTTACCATTAATCACGTTGGCGTCGTTGCGAGCTTCTCCTTGACCCATGACGAAAGCTCTTCCTCTGCCATTTCCACCATTCCCGTTACCATTTCCTCCACCATTACCATTCCCACCGTTGTTTCCTTGGTTACCATTTCCTTGTCTTCTCAGCTGTGGGCAGTCCCTCTTAATGTGGCCTGGAGCACCACATTCAAAACAGCCACGGGCTCCACCATTGTTGTTCTGGTTGTTTCCTTGCCCGTTACGGTTGTTCCCATAGTTGTTGTTGCCATGATTGTTGTTGTTGTTGTTTTGCCTTTGGCGGTTTTGTTGCTCAGGTAGAGTTGCCCAACAGTCTTTTGCTTCGTGGCTCTTCTTCCCACACCTTTCACAGCTCAAGTTCTTTCTACAAACACCAGCATGATGTTTCCCACACTTGTTGCACAGAGGCAGGTTACCCCTGTAGTTGCCCTGCCCATTACCGCCCTGGCGGTAGTTACCACTGTTGTTCCCAGACCTCTTACTTTGACCTTGGGAGTTATAAGACCTCCCAGTACTGTTTCCAACACTCTGATTGTTCATTGAGTTTTCAGGAGCTTCATCATCAGCTTTTCTCTTGCCACTAAGGCCAGTCTTCTCTGTGGCCTTTGCAGGAAGTGTACCCTTCTCAACCTCTTGATCAGTAAGTTTGTGAGCCAAACGGATGGCTTGCTGCACAGTTGCGGGGTTACTGGCAGTCACCAAGCTCTTGATTTGAGGTGCGAGGCCTTCCAGAAAACGCTCAATGCGTTTGAACTCAGCATCAACCATCGTGGGGCACAAGACCGCGTACTCATGGTAACGCGCAGTATATTGCTCAACTTCAGACCCAATCATTTTCAAATTCAAGAATTCGCCCTCTAACTTCTTCACTTGGTCACGGGGACAGTACTCCTCCATAATCAGTTCCTTAAATGCTTCCCATTGCATGTTATTAGCCGCATCAATCCCAATCATCTGGATTTCGGCATTCGACCAGGAGAGAGCAGCTCCCTCAAAGGTACCAGTAGCATACTTCACTTTGTCTCCAGCAGGGCAGTTGCACATAGAGAAGACCTTTTCAGACTTCTCGATCCATCAGAGGAGTCCTACCGCTCCTTCTTCGCCGGAGAACGTTATCGGCTTGCAGTCCATGAAGGACTTGAACGTGCAGTGATGGTGGTTTCCTGATACAATAATAGTTCGGGTTTCAAATTTAAACAGGTCAAATATAATTCGCTTTGTGCCTTAACCGGCATAATAGTTACCCTGTGCGGCGTATGCAGCTTGGACGGCTGCCACCGCGGCTTGCACGTGTTCGTTGATCATAGATTGCAATTGTGCAGGTGTCATGTTAATGTTGTTCCTTCCGTGTCCTCTTCCAGACATCTTGCTGAACAGTTAAAGTAGCCAGTGTTCAGTCTCAACTATACTTTATACATACCCCATAATATGTATAATAACAATTTCCCGTTATCCCACTATTAGTCCAGAAAAATTTTCGTGCAAAAATCGAGGCGTCGTCGGAGAACGTCGTAAGTCGTAAGTAGCTATCGTCGAAAGTCGGCTTTCCCATAAAAGTCACCGTCAGCGTAGTCATCGTAGCAGAAATCAGGACGTAGCGTGTAGCATCGTTTCGTTGTCGCTTCCCCCCGGCATAGTGCGCGCATTAGCGTTCGCGTTTCGTATTCGTGTGTGAAAATTTTCCCTAAGGTTTTTCCGTTAGACTTCCTAGACACGGTCTATATATATATTTATATATATATATATATATATATATATATATATATATATATATATACATACGTACTAAGCTTTTACTTACACAGCAGAGCGAGTATCCCAGGTTGGCACGTGATTATTTTTGGTTTTGGGAATCTGTTTGTTCGTTCGTAACTAAGGTTTCAAGTTGCAGTTTCCAAATCGTTTTTCAAAAATGATTCCAGTTCTCTGCAACTTATGGCTCTGATACCAATCTGTCACACCCCCAAATTAACCACTAACGGAGTTTATACCGTTAAGGGGTACGACCAGACCAGGACCACAACCATTAGTTACAAATACTAAACGAATCAGAGTAAAGTCCAAATATTAAATAATAAAAACAGTTTAACAGTACGCAGCGGAAAACATTATCTTTAGCACTAACCACGTGCTTTACATAAACATTGTTTTAAATTCCCAAGTTTAGTTTAAATAAAAACAAACATCTTCTTGTGCCGTGTCAACCTGCTCCAGATACTCTTCAGCGATCTGCAAAAGTTTAAATCACGCAAGTGTCAACCTAACGGTTGGTGAGTTCACAGTGGGCTTGTCATGCATTGGCCCGGTCTCATAATCATAATCGAGTCTATATATACTTATGAAATATTCATTTGTGAAAAGCAATGCTTTGTGATATCCAAAATCAGATTATTGTGGTTTAGTAAAAGTATCGTCCGTAACCTACGTTATCGGGTATGTACTAGTTTTGTATAGTTAAAGTGCTCAACCGATATCGCGGGTAGCTAATCCGTTGTTCCATGCACTAAGGAAGTTTGTACCAAAGCTGACCATAAATTATTGTAGTGGCCGTGCCATCAGAACTGCGGACCTACGTCATCGCGGTTTTGCCTCCCCCGTGTCCTCTCGGGATCACGGCCAGATAGGCTGATATTGTACCTCCGTGCACTCCCCGTGCCACGGGGCGGAGTTTGTCAAACTCCAGTAGATCTACCCAACATCCCCTCGCTTTACAATTAATAGTACAATTTAGTTGAGGACTTTTAAGTTTCAAGGCATCCTTAGAAATCATGTGATATCATGTGGCTTAGACTTTAACCTACACTAGCCATATTAAAAGGGTTTACCGGATTCTCATGAATCTCAAAAATGTTTTCAGTTTCGTTTCAGAAATAGTTGTTTAAGTAATTCACAAGTGCTTCCCATAAAGCACTTCAAGTTCATCATGTGGGTGCCGAGCACTCCAAGTTTTCACGTTCATCAGGGAGGTGCGTAGCACTCTCGAGGTTGTCAGCATTGTTTTTATTTAGTTATTCGGTGTGACCCAAACGGGTTCACGGTAATCGGGTTAGTGACACTCACCTTGGGTTGCACTGCTACACTTGCTATAATATCCAAGTTTGTTTAACGAAGACCTATGAACACGTTTAGGTCTTAAGTATTAGTTTTGTGTCTAATCTTTACTTAACGTCACTATGGCCCATAACATAGCACGTTGGAACTATGACTCGACATACAGACACACGACACCGATGGTTGATCATAAACAAGGGTTCATATACATCAGAAATCAAAGCATGTATCATCATAGCATAATCATGTAAGTCATGGCATAACATTCAAGCAAATTGCACAAGTTTGGATTTAGGTCTGGTCACAGTTTCGCTAGCATAGATTCGCTAGGCAGTTTCGTTGTGTGCACGGGCAGCACTTTCGCTAGGCAATACCCGATGACACAGTTTCGCTAGGCTAGTTTCGCTCGAAACTGTTGGCACAGTTTCGCTAGCCTAGTTTCGCATGAAACTGGTTTGAACTTTCGTTCAGGGAATTTCGCTCGGTAGATTCGCTCGAGCTGGTCTGGTTGGTTTACCCAGCGACACTACAGTTTCGCTACATAGTGTCGCTGGATGAAGATACACATAGTTTCGCTACATAGTTTCGCCCAGAGAACAGTACAGTTTCGCTGGTCGCGAAAAACACATAAATCAGCCTAAAAATCAATCTAACAGCTTCCATATTACATGCAATTCATTATCTAGCATTCATAACCATTTACCAACATAAATCAGTGAGCTTTAACACCATAAACATGCATTTTCATCATCAAATCACCAAAAACATATTTTAACCTAAAATGACCTAATCTAGCATAAATCTTCAACATGGATGGATTTCACACGTAAAGTTACTGACTTTATAACAGATCTAGCAATCCTAAGCAACATATCAGAAGATCAAGTGATTTCATGGAGGTTTGGTCATGCTTTTAAGTAAAACACATAGAAAACATAAAAATGGTGGTTTTTGGGACTCACGGTTCGATCTCCAAGCTTGATGGATGATGGTTCGGGGCTGAGATCTCGATGGCTCGGTGTGAATCTCGGCTGACCAGATTTCCAGGAGAAAGATGGAGTGTGTGTGTGTATTTTGTATGAAATGAGGCAAATGGGAGAGCTAGGGTTTATTAAGATATTTTATATCAGGGGCTAGTTTCGCTGGCTAGTTTCGCTGGCCAAGCGAAACTGACCCTGTGAGTCAAGGGTTAGGCTAGCCGGGCGACACTATAGTTTCGCCCGGTAGTTTCGCTGGAACCCATAAGTGACTAATTTACATTCTAAGCAAGATAAGCACGGTTCATGAATTTCACACAATTACACAATTAATCAACAAACATGTTGCACATACTTCCTCATAGAGACAATTCAATAATTAAACACATATGGACGGGTTCGGTGATCAACCAAAGGACGTGGACGTATTCGGCCTAGTTAAGCATTAGTTACTAAGTTGATACTTATAACGTAACTAACGGAGATTGTCTAACGGAAGTAAACCTTGAAATTCTCGGATGTCACATCGGTCCATCTCCGACACAGAGTTCGTGTTCGGAATCATCACCGTTCTCCGCTTCTATTTCGATTCACCCTGGAGGTAAACTCTAAAACCTTCGCAGTCAATTTCAGTCAATCGTTTTCATGTTTTTCTGGCTTCTTCATGTGACGGGTAAAACTTTCCGGCGACCGGAGATAAACTCCAGTGAATTCAGGGTTAAGAGGAAAAAGATGATGACCCGACTGTATAAAATATGTAATTACTTTCCTGGATAAACACCAAAATCGGAACCCAGCCCCGTGGTGAGCAGTGTGACCTGAGATACGCGATGTCGCCGGTTCGAAACTTGGCCACTGCGTTTTCTTTTTAATTCCCTTTTTCTGTAATCCGAATCTGCCCCCTGTATAATTAAAACCATTGCTGAATGATTAGAAAACCAAACAGAGTTTCAGTCCACCGGCTAGGGCCTTGCTCTTGGAACTAGAGGTTGTGGTTTCGAACCTTGTTGGCCTCTTTGTTTTTTTTTTTTTGTTATTTTTGCAACTTTGGACATTTGATATATAAAGAACTTGTATAAAATGGTTTCTTAGAAATACTAAAATCCGTAAACTTCGTAAAAGGCTTGTTAATTGGATTTTCTCATTTGATTTGATAAGAATATAGTTTTTAATAATTATGAAAATGTATTTAATTATTCAGCATGTCTCATGTGTAAATAGGATATATTTTACAAAAATGAATATGTAGATATACGTACTTAATTATTTAAAACTCAAAGATATTTTGTATAAACGATATGAATAGACGATATCTGTTTTACAAATTCTTTATTTACGCAATTGAGCATTTGGATATATGTAAGTATATCTATTTATATATTTGTATTGATTTCTTGATTCTGCAAGCATATAATATTAGTAAATATTATACTTCCGCGTTATTTGATAATCGATGGGATTTGACAACGTGCCATCCTCGACTCGTCCTGAATTTAACGACCTTCGTCATGTCCTAGTCAACGTCATTCATTTTTCATCGTTGGTTTAGACTTAGTTGTTTTCAATGTAACACACACTCATGTATATATGCTCGTTAGGTGTTTGGTAAGATATACAAGACCCGTTAATTGCTACTTGCGGTGTTACTTATCTGGAATTGCTGTGCACCCTAAGGTGAGTTACACAAATTTTTACGTTACGTCCGGGTTTGGACGATAACACACGCAAACGTTACATCCGGGTTAGGGTGATAACACGATAACTTTTGATGTATGATTAAAGTATAAATCCAGTATATATCACATGTTCACGTAAAATGCTTTATCTTTCAAGTCCTTACTTATCGAACCGTTAATAGCAAATAGCGAGGGGATATTGGGTAGTACTACTGGGGTCTGACAAACCCCACTCAGCGGGCACGAGATGCACCACCCGACTAGCGGTCGGACTGAGGACAATGTCAGCCTAACTTACCGTGATCGAGTAGACACGGGGTAGGCAAAACACGTAAGGATTATTCCTACAACTAATTGGTCAGCTTCGATTGCGAACGTTTTAGTGACATAAACTTAGGCTCGCTACCTACGATATGGATTGTACTTGTAATATACATACTTACATACGAATAAGGACTGTTGTATTCGTACTGCATGTCTATTTTAATTGTAGATATGTACTTATGTGAACTCACCAACCTTTTGGTTGACACTTCCTCTTTAAACATGTTTCTCTCAGGTCACAGGTGTTCAAGTATCACGAGTATGCATGCATGAGCCCTTAAAACCATGTTATAGTTTTCTATCCAAGTTACATTATTTTAAATAACAATGTTTCACGTAAATATTAAATCTTTTGTTTTTGCATCTGCATTCTGTAAGACTCTGAATTTATATTTTATTTTATCATAATGAAAATCTTTTGATATTTAGGGCTTGTTTGGGATTGCTTATTAAAGTGGATAAGTGCTTTTTGTTAAAAGTGCTTATTGGCTTATGACTTTTTAAAAATGAGTTTTTAAAAAAGTGTTTGGATTTGCTTATTTAAGTGGATAAGTGCTTTTATAAGTAAAATGACTAAAAAGGGGTTGAGCGGGTATAAGGTTAGGTGAATATAAGTTAAAATAAGGGTAGTATGGTAATTCACCACTCAAAAAGCTATAAGCTCTTTTGAAAAGCCAGAAAAACTTGACTTATTAAAAACTGACTTATTAGCTTTTTGAAAAGCCAAAAGCAGAAGTGCTTATTCACTTGCCAAACACTAAAAACTGCTTATTGGCTTTGCAAAAAGCTAATAAGTCAATAAGCTGTTTTAAAAAGCAATCCCAAACAAGCCCTTAATGGTTGTTTGGTGTAACTAATGGACTGAGATCCTGATTTACTCACACCCCACACGGTAAAACTCTGTTAGTGGAAATTGGGGGTGTGACAGATTGGTATCAGAGTCATTGGTTACAGCGAACTAAGATTCGTTTTAGACAGTAACTGTTCTGCGTTAGTTGCATACTTAAACATTTTTCTCATGCACGTGATACTCGCTCCTACGCAGACTTGTTTGCGATACGTCATCTACATCATCTAATCCTTTTATACTCCTGGCGAGGAGCCGGTTATTCTAGAGTCACTTTCCTTAACCTCTCTGAGTGGTGTATTTCTTGGTTGACATTCATGGACGATGAGACGTCGAATCAGATCAGAGGATCACATCTTCACTCTTGATGAGTCGTTTGTTGCTCGGGATTATTCTAGACTGAATGGGCATAGTACCCAAACATTAGGCGAATGCTTACTTGGGAAGGTGGTGTGATGCCTCTTCTTGTTATTAATTTTTTTTTCTCTTAGTGTGTGAGATTCTTGTTGAACCTGACCTACCTACATCGTTGAACTCTCATGTTCAGGAAACATAATCATGGCGTGCAATCATTCAACTTCAGTAGTGGCAACATTGTGTGAATTCAAGTGGTTGCCCATGGGGGCAGTTGTATCTGCCTCTGTTACCCTGATCATTTTCACATTTTCCTTGATCTTTAAGATTCCCCTCTTCTCGTTTCTATCGCATTGTGTGTCGAGTTAACACAACTTGGGAATAACTCTTATAACCTCAATGGTACCTGATGTGGGCCAACCAAAGTTTTCTCTCTACGTACCGGATTATGATCAAGTCGATATGCGTGAAAACTATATTCAAATCCTATTGATCTAAATTTCTAGTTGACTCGCTTCGGGTGGGTCATTCTGATTAAAGCGAAAATTTTACTCTCAAAACTTGTCTCTTTAACAAATTCTGGTCAAAATAATCATGGGCTAGTGACCACACCATACCTGGTAGCTGAAGTAAGAGGAACTAGGGTGATCATATAAGTAAATCACAGTTACGGGTGCACACATAAATGTAATTTGCAGTATGTTGAAATTCTGGAGAATCCTACAAGGCAAGCCAATGGACGTATTGGGACCAAATTCCGGTGATTTTTTTTATTTTCTTTCTTCCTCGTGGCATTGAATGTTGAACATGTTGAACTTAACCGGATGATTGAAGCCATCTAAAATTGTAAACGTTATCACGCATGATCGCATCTCTCCTGTATATGGATTCAAATCCATTCGAGGACTCTTTTGAAACATATTATGAATGCTAGTCCTGAAGGGACATCGTTTCTCTCATGAACTTAGATGACATTTTTTTCTGACTACGAAAACTCTCGACGAAGTATTTGACTGATTTAAACCCAACTTTAATCATAAATCTACGTTTACGACTTCATTTACCATATCAATCCCTGGAACTTTGTGATTGTGAAACAACTTGGATATACATTCACTGGACAAATACACAGACAACATTGGATAACCATAGGGATGAGGTATATACCTCGAGCACTGGAACATGTCTTTTGGCAGAAAACTCTTGTGAAGTTTCCTTATGTAGACTCCTATACCCTGATATTTCTTGCGGGAACCAAAACTAGTTGCCAGCCGCATCGTCACGACCTCACTAACTACATACCCCACATCAAACATAATATCACTAATGGGTTAATGTTAATGAAAAGTATTTTCGGTTTTGAACTAATGACCTCCAGTTTTAACATAATGACTATTCCGATTGACAAGCTAAACCTCTACTATTGATTTTGTCATAATTATTTCAATCGTTTATGATTTAGCAACCAACAATTTCTGATTCTCATGCTTTTGTAATCATTTATGTCTTGGTTAAGCTTTCAAGCTTTGAACCAGCAAGTGTTACACCCCTGGTTAGTATTTCAACTAGTTAACATCATTGATGATGAGACTACCTTGTGCCTCTATCGTTGTAACAATACAGAGTCTTTCATGAAAACCCTATTTACACCCATCGAGCGTGAACTTCTTGTTATCTATAACTAATTGTATCATCGACCTGCATTTTCCCTTCTTTCGCCTTGAGTACACAAAGTATTCATACATTTTGTATGTTTATTGACGATCCTGTCATAGCAACTATCGACAAAATTTCTGGTATACGATTCCTCGTCGTCCTTTTCAGAAAACTTTCATTGATGAACCCCGCAGCTTGAACTTAAACCTTGTGGCCTATTTGAATTTTGGATCGTCTTGAAATCCGAAGCGTTATAATATTCGCACTGCGCGTGCCAAACACTCGACGACCTTCACTAGAATGGCAAACCTTACGCATCTTTCCGGTATTGTGAATGAAAACTTTTACACCTTTTGTGTGCACAACATACCGAGTCTTTAACCTCTGCACAACATACCGAGTCTTTAACCTCTGCACAACATACCGAGTCTTTAACCTCTCGACCCTTTTACACCCTAACATATGAGGGGAACTGGACGTACCCTATTTTGCGTTGAGAAATATCCAATGTTGTTTGACCAAAAGCTAGTAATGGTAGGCAGCTGGTACGCCTTCAAGGTGCTGGTAGTGTGGTGGGTTAGCTGCGGTACACCCTATATATAAACATTAGTGGCATGTTGAATGTGGGACCAGTGTCGGACCAAAGATTGACTTTAGAGTCATACACAAGAACCCTGTCTAGAGAGACGCCATCTAACGGGACTATGTCCTCGACAAAACAGCTTAATGCTACTTTATCTAAGATTACAGATATCTTTTACGTATTTCTACCAAGAGAGGCATGTCCGGAATAATCAAACTTCATGCTTTCAATTGTCTGAGTCTAGAAGAAAACTCTCCTAAAAAAAATTCCCTATCACGATTCAGATGTGAGTTCTGACTCAGATGAAAATCAACATTTTAGAAAAAAAAAATCCAGAAATTATTCCTTATGAATAACAAACCACCTGATCGACTGATCAACTCTAACTTTTAGAAGCATGTGTTAAGAAGTAGGTTGATTTCCCTTTAATAGAAAGCTACTTTTGAATCGACTATCCCTTTTGATAAACTTCCTAGCCATCAAATATTCATATGTATTATTGTCCAAAGCCAAAACCACTTTTGAATACCCTGATGCTCTATGTTTCGAAGACACACGTGTACTTCATGATCACGTTGTGAAATACTTTCAAACACTATTTAAACCAATATTCTGGAAAGAACAATTCATATCACATGAAGCGCGAGAACACAAAGTAGATTAGGCACATTTGTGAACTTAAGCAATGAAGACCCCTTTTGACGACATACTTACTCTATGGAACTGTATAACTATTGACCCATTTATCTTGATATCTATTGATGCGAATTTCTTGCCAAACCTTGTCAAGCATGTTGGATATCTCGCTTTGAATTCTACACTATCTATTACGTCAGTTACACCCTCCTAGTTTGTATCTCAACCAGTGGCATTCTAAAATCACATGTCACACTATGGAATGTGTATCTGCGACAACCATACGCTTACTATCCTAGCACTCACTTGAATTCATGAACTGAGCCATTGACAACCATACGCTTACTATCCTAGCAACCCCAAAAATGAGAAAATGAGAAAAGGGGCAATGATTACTCACTTGGATTAGAAGTTAAGTCCACGAAGCGAAAAGTGAAAGTGAAGGATTAGTCCCGAAGATTCATCCTAAAAGAATAGAAAGGGACAACATGAATATTGGAATATGGGATTCTAAGCTCTTATAAATTTGGGAAATGGGTTTTAATGTTATAAGTTGAAGTTTGAAAACATGTTAACTTTTAAGAGTAACAATACCTTAAACGTTACTAGAAATGCTTTGGCCTAATAGGTTATGACACTCTCATCAGGGGCATCCCAGGTAAGCATCCAGGTCCGACTATGGGATTTATGCGAACAATTATCCTTTGACAGAGGCCCCAACTACCGGTGTTTTCACCCTTCCATTTACTACATGTCATTCGCGTCTCAAGTACCATCGCTAAATATGTTGTTAAACAGAGAACGATTTCTAAGTTATTTGAAATTCTTAAAAATGAGTTTATGTTCACAACCTGAATTACATATTAGAATGATTAAGAATTAGTTTAATTGTTGATGTGAAAAACAAGCCTTAATCCCTAATTTGTTCATGCATAAAAACATTGACTTTTTTTATTAGAAAAATTTAGATGAAATTGGACATGATAGTTTAGACTCGATGGACCTAACGAGCCTCTACAAGGCTACAACAAGCCTAATTAGGCCTAAGCAAGGCAACACGTCCTAATGACGTGCCTTTGCAAATCAAGGTCATCCAGAGGACATGCCTTATCAATTCTAGGCGTTCTAAGAACGAGCCTTAGCAAGGCTACCTAAACGAGCCTAAAGCACCTAACTAAGAACCTTAACTAAACTAATTAAACTAATAAAGCGATAAATAAACGAATAATGAAAGGATGGAAAGAAAGGAAACAAAGAAAGAAAAAGAAGAAGAAGAAGTACCTTCAAAGAAGCTTTTCAAACGAGACGAGCTTGAAAAGACAGCACCTTTTCGCCGAGAGCATAAAAACTACTAAGCACGACATCCGAGGGGTATTGTAGTTGTGGAACAGCCAAAAATTGGATATTCCACTTGTTTATACTCAAACTAGGAGTTGCAAGCTATTAGGGATCAAGGGAGGGTATTTATAGATGAGAAAAGGAGTGGAAATTTGTTTTTGGGGCGATGTGGGATGGGTTTAGAAGAGGAGGTCGCGACTATGAAATCAACATCTAACACCAAACTTGTTTTCGTGATTTCCGCTTCGTTATAACTCGGTTTTACGTGCGGTTTTCGCCCGCGTTCACCATTTTCAGAGTAATATCATATGGAGTAGAGTAATCTAACATTCATGGTGTTGAGAATTGGGCTTAAACCTTGGATCTTGATGTGGGTCGGGTTTTTAAGTTTTTGAAACATACGGATGTTACAGTCTCCCCTACTTTAGGAAATTTCATCCCGAAATTTAGTTTGTAGAGACTGTAGGAAAAATTAATGAAGATAATTAAATGTTATATCGAAGAGTAGACTTATACAAAAAAAAATTGTGAAGGTTTGCTTTGAAATAGTGATATAAACTGGTGACACATATTTTGACACACGACTAGGGCCAACTCTCGGCCCGACACCTAACCCACTTTTAAAGCACCACCGATGCTTATATATAAGGTGTACCGAAGCTAACCCACCATATCGTTGCTACTTCAAAAAGCATTCTAGTTTCCTACGGAGAGACTCCCTCACACAACACAAACAGCTCGAAAAGGTTTTGATAAGGGAATACTTGACACCGCAAGATCCAGAAGTAAAAAATATAACAAGTGATACATTTGACAATGACATTGTTAATGGCGTACATGCATAGGATGAGTACCATGCCAACAATCAATGGTCATAGATGATTCGAAGACGAGAATGCATGATTTGACCAAACAACTTGATCAGTAAAGTGAAAGTCATAGTCTCCCCTACATTTGGATATCCAAACAAGGAGAGACAAAGGATAGAATAAGACATTGAGGGGTTAACATGTATCCATTTGAAAGTGACAACTTGACTAATTAAAATCAATGTAAGTGAATGTATCCATCAAAACTGAAATCAATGTAACTGAAAAAACAAATGTCGGATTTTAAACAAGAGAACGCGTTCAATTCTGGCGAACGAGATGTGTCGCGACTCACACCGAGTCCACCTTTCTCGAAGCGCGGGGTCTAGATGAAATTGAAAAAAAAAATTCCTTGCTAATATGACAAGACCTCACGGCTATGACACAAAATCAGTCGCATGGTCAACTAGTATTACATACAATTGACGGTTATACTTCGTATGAGTCTTGGTTAGCAAGATTGGTAAAACATGTGATAGTGAAAACACGTGATAATAAAAACATGCAATAGTGAAAACATGTGATAAGGTGGTCATGTGATAAAGAAAGCGTGTAAGTTGTAGCAATGATGGCATGAAATAGTGGAAACATGTGGTAATGATAAATATGAAAATTTGTGATAATCAAAACTTGAGGTAGTGAAAACATGAAAACATGAGATAGTGAAAACATTTGATCATAAAAACATGGGATAACGATAGCACAAAGACTAATCATGATAAGCGAACGGTATACAAGTGGTATGTCAAATGGCATGATTCGAATGAATGGATTAATTTAAATTGAATGACATGAATTTGAAAGTTGAATATCAATTAAGCATAAGCATGTAAGTTTGAAATCGTGAATTGAAGGTCAAAACAAGCAAGTTTGAATTTTGAAATACATGAAGTGAACCGGATGTTGGAATCTACACACCGAATATAGAAATCTTCAAACTGAGAGTTGAAAATTGTAAACCAAGAGTTGAACTCGCGAGCCGAGAGTTGAATACCGCAAGCCAAGCGTTGAAAATCACAACCGAATTCACCATCTGTGAGTCGAAAATCGCAAACTGAACTCACCAATCAATTTTTGAATAATGTGAGTTATAAACTTTTGAATAAACACGCCATGTGTTGACACCACGAGTTTGAATCCATAGATCAACATTAAAAAACTGTGAATTGAGCCTACACATTGAGTATTGAAGAGTTTGGAACTCATACAACGAGCATGGAAAAACCACAGTTTGAGGTTGAAACATTAAGTAACGCGAACATTAAAAAAATTACAATTTGTATGGAAATGCGGAATAACGCGAGTCTTCCCAAAGATTATTGTTTGGGTTAAAGTTTCATGAATATTTTGAAAATAAGATTTGAGTAAATTCGAACATTGCCAACGAAGTCGATAACGAATTTATCCAGGTAAGAGCTGTAAAAGAATCCATGTGTACTTAGTTAGCCAAAAGAAGCTCATGGCTAAGCACAACCAAGGATTCGAAGGTAACGTTGATTATAACTGAGAAGTATCCATACTGTATAAGTAATACAGATATGTTGATATTGTCATCATGAAAGTGATAAGAGACTAAATGGGAGCCGTAATTACGGAAACAAAATAATTAGAGGTAGGTGGCTGACAAAAAACAGTGTGAGGCGATAGGGTGACTTGCCAACAGGGAGTAGTACCGGGTAAGTTAATGCGGAAGTCGTCTTGGCGAATGGGAGGAAGACCCAACATGTCTTCGGGAAACACTTCAGGGAAGTCCCGAACGACTAGGATGTCTTGGACTCCCTATTCCTGATTACGAACTTCCACAATGCTGACCAGACAGGCTATGTACTCCTTATGGAAATACTTGTGGGTTTTAACGTCGGACATGAGCTAGAACCCATGGAATGGTTTATCGTCATAGATTATCTAGACTTGATTGTCGAGCGGGGAAACGAATTGATCATCGCGATACACATAAATTTGACGTTAGCTAGGGTAAACACGAGTTTGGATAAAAATGAATGTTAAGGCGAAACAGTTGGAACATCACGCAATTGAAATTGGAATATAACCTTGAATATAAAGGATGAGTTTTTTTTTTAATTTAATAAACATATGTAGTTATCTACTCGTAGAGTTATAAAGTCGTAAACTCGTACACATGCAATCCCGTAGGGATGTAGACTCGTAAACTCATAATTTTCTAAACAAGTAAATTCCTAAACATGTATACCTAAAAGTGCAAAACGTGATACTTTGGAGGGGTTAAAAAAATGGATAATTTAATATTTTCTAAAATGGGATATCATGTACGTGTGAGTTCGTAGGCTCGTTTATGGGTAAACCTGTTAACTCATAAGCATGTAATCCCGTAACCATGCAAACTTGTAAACTCGTGAACCCATCGACAAGCACTCGCTCACATGTAAATGAGTTAAAAAGAAGAAAAAAAAATACATGATATAAATAGGTTTTGAAATGATGAATCTAAATTGTTTTGAATTATACATCGAACATGTGACAATCCGACTTTTCAGGTCATTTTCCCGACATTAACTGAATGTGAAACCATATTAAATGTTGTGTGAACATTTCTGTGTTGACTTGTTGACTTTAGCAATTAGGGTTTTGTGTAGTAATCACTACGAGCATGCACCAAGTCTAAACGTTTGATATTCTTGTTCTATGATTTTATGTAAATCATACATTACGGTTTCATGTGAACATTGCGTCATTGTTATGTGACAATAATTATTTCTTATGATTTTAGGTGATAAATATAAATATATATATATAAAACATAATTTAATCACATTTATGATCTTATGTAATTTAAAGACTCTAATTACAAGTAATTAATCATAGAGTTATGTATTTTAATTATATATAAGTTATAGAATTAAAATTCATGATTTTATGTGAAATTGAATGGAGAAGTGGAATTATTAGTTATAATTTTATGTAGTCATTTAAGTTTATATTTTCTTATAAACGTTATACGATCTATATAGTTTGACGTTCCTCGTATATTTGTTGTTGAGAACATTTTCTGTTGACTCCGTTAGAGCCGTTAGGTTTTACCAAACATGATTGTCTTTTATTAAACTTGGAGGGACTATTCTGTAATTACCGAAACTTGATTCCTAATGAGTAAATCTAGAGGGACTAGGTGTGTCATTAGACAATTGTCAATTAAATGTCCATAATGTGAATTGAATTCACAGTTACGGAGAATTGCATGCTTCGACCGACTTAAAAACCTCAATCACGTCCCAATCGGTTTCACGATGACCACCGCTCCAACAAATTAATCTCGACAATTAAGTTCGACTGTTTCAGTATACCGTTCCAACCGGTCTATATATGATCTCCAAATCATTTAGAGCCACTCACAATCTCTCCCACTCTCTCTCGACTGTCGCAGACCAAGAACCCACCAAGACTCACCATAAACTTTGGAATTCCGGCCAGGACATCCACTAAACGACCACCTTTCGATCACCTCGACTTATTCCGGACTTCACGATTCCTCGTTTTCATCGTTTACGTTAGATTTAATTGTTTAGAACACACACTTATACTCGTATGCTCGTTAGGTGATTGATTGCTTGCACAAGACTCGTTCTTGCTACTTGAATTAACTGTTTGTCTGGAAACCTTGCCGAGCAACCTAAGGTGAGTTTCACGGCCCCATTTTACTGTTTTAATCCTTTTGGGGGAGACTAACATGCATGATTTACACAACTGAGATAATTAGACTTTTATATATCACTTGAAGTACTTGTAGCACACTATACAACAAAGTCCTTCCTATGGTACCGTTAGTATTAATGACGATAGCGGGAAATATATTGTAGTACTACTGGGTCTGACAAACCCCACCCAGGTCAGTCGCTCTGACACGATTGAATATTGAACGGGTGTTATATTCGTCCTAAACACAACAAGGCAAACTGTGAGCAACTGTTAGCTTCGGTGACCATCAACGTGCGAAGTTTCATGTATATAGCCTAGCTAGCTATTTGATATATAATAGTGATTATGCTCTACAACTTGACGTTATTGAACGGTCAATCTTAAACTGAACTTGAAATGTTATTGAACTGATAAACCTGTGAACTCACCAACCATTGTGTTGACACTTTAGCATGTTATATCTTAGGTCGCTAAACTGGATTTTCTGCCACGAGCTAGGATGCACCACATAAGGATTACTATTACCATGCATGCATCATAGACTTATTTATTTATCGAACTTATTATTTCTGGTTTGCGCATGTTTTGGCGCTTGAACAATTATTACAACTTTGTCGATTACGCTTCCGCATTTAAAAACGCATTTACTCTGGTTTTACTTTTACATTGCATATAGACTGTTCGTATGGCTAATGTGTTCGATCCTGGTTTGTCACGCTCCCTGCGGCGCGTTGTCGCGCGTGCGATTTTTGGGGGTGTGACAGATTGGTATCAGAGCCATTGGTTATAGTGAACTAGGTTTGCATTTAGTAGACCGACTATAGCCTTAGACACACCTTAGTCATACACTTGAACACACACACTAGTATTTGACTACTTGACTACGTGCTACTTGTACTTATATACGTATATATATGATATATATATATGCAGACATGGCTGTATGGATATCCGCTTCGTTATCATCATCATCATCATCCCCATCCGTCACCTGTAGGCGGATTTCTACGGGTCCTACTACCCCGACTCATGGTGTTCGGAGGATAACTTCCGAGGGCCACGTTTATGGAGAACCAAATGTCGTTCATGGAAGAGACAACGGCAGCTGGAACTGGTACGAGTCACTTGTGGCTAGTTGGGTTCACCGGGAGCAAGTGCCACCTACTCCAACAGAGCCGTCGTCAACTCGATTCTTTCTACCCGAACTGCCTTATGCTATTGAAAGAGTCGTCGCGGCAATGGTCTCTATGTTTGACTGCGCGCTCAGGGACATTAGGAAGCTGTTTGATATGGTCAGAGAGCTGCAAGATAATGGAGCCAACACCAGTCTCAGAGTTGCTATCCTTAGGGGAGAGTTGAAAGGGACTAATAAGCGTCAGGCCGAGTATCAAGTAAGACTGAGTGACACATATTATCAGGTGAATCACCTCTCAGAGCTGGTTGAGACACTCACGGCTCGAGTTGCTGAGCTTGAGTTGGCCAGGGAGGCTGCGGCTCCGGCTCCGGCTCTGGTTGCACCTCCGGCTCCGGCAGAACCTATTAATGAACCTGAAGAGGATCCCGAGGAAGAACCTGAAGAGGATCCTGAAGAGGAACCAGAGGAGGAGATGCCTGATGCATCCAGTGATCATGATAGCTCTTGAGTTATTTGTTTTCACATTTGTTTTGTTTGGTTGTTTGTTTTATCGGGAGGATGTTCCCAAGACTATGCATTTTGAATTTTGAATTTCTGTTGGATAATTTGTGAACGAGTTGCATTTTTATTTGAAATGGGATTTACTATTTAATATGTGATTGTCTCTTGTGAAGTAATTTATTACTTATGTGATGGTTGTTGTGACTCATGTTATATCTTATTCTCATTTTGGGTAATTGTGAATTGAAGATAATGGCAGACGGAAATGTACCAAACATGACACCGGCTCAATTGGCTGCACTAATCAACCAACATGTGGCTGATGCTTTAGCGGCACATGCCCAAGGTGCAGGCAATGCAGGGCCACCCCAAGGTAACACAAAATGTGTGTTTGGTTGTTTGATGTGATCACACATATTGGTAATCTGTGATTGAATGATTGTATGAATGTATGTACAGGTAATGCTACATTTAAAACTTTCATGGACTGTAAGCCTAATCAGTTCAAAGGAACTGAAGGAGCTGTTAGCCTACTCCACTGGATTGAAAAAGTGGAATCTACTTTTGAAATGTGTAACTGCCCTGAGGCTAGCAAAGTGAAATTTGCCACGGGTACTTTGGAAGGACCGGCTCTCACCTGGTGGAAGACTGAGGTGCAGATGCTGGGGATTAAAGAAGCTAATGCAGTGCCTTGGGCCGAGTTCAAAGAGTTGCTACAAGAAGAGTATTGTCCACGGGACGAGATCCAGAAATTGGAAACCGAGCTATATAATCTCAAGATGGAGGGGTCTGAAATTGAAGCTTACACTACTCGTTCGAATTCTCTTGCGAATCTGTGTCCTAGAATCGCCACACCTGCTTACCGAAGAATCGAGCTGTATATCAAGGGTTTAGTGCCCCAAATCCAGGGAATGGTGACTGCTTCAAACCCTGTGACTATTCGTGATGCTGTAAGGATTGCTAATAGGCTTACGAATCAAGCGGTTGATCAAGGAGTCTTACCTCCTAAGAAAGGAATTACTGGAACCTCTGATAACAAAAGAAAGTGGGATAATTCTGGGAATCAGTCTGGAAACAAGTCTTCCAATCAGCAGAACCACCAAAACCAGAATCGCAAGTTTGATAACTCTAGGAATTTCTCCTCGAACAACCAGAAGCAGAACAATCAAGGCCGAGGCGGCCAAGGAGGATCATCTTACATGGGAAATTCCCCACGTTGTAACAAGTGTAGTTTCCATCACTATGGTGCATGTGACTCTTACGTGTGTGCAAATTGTGGAAAGAAGGGTCATCAGTCCAAAACCTGCAGGGTTAAGAACAATGGGAAACAAGTTCAGGATGCTGAAGCCCCTAAAGGTTGTTTTAATTGTGGGAAAGAAGGCCACATAAAAAGAAATTGCCCCCAGCTGAACGGTGGAAACAACAACAACAACTATAACAACAATAACACCAACACTGGGAATCGCAATGGCAATAATAACAACAACAATGGGAACAACGGTGGAAATGGTGCCAGAGGTAGAGCTTTTGTCATAGGCTCGGGAGATGCCAGGGCAGATCCAAATGTCGTTACCGGTAAGTTTTCTCTTAACGGATATTATGCTCTAGTCTTGTTTGACACTGGTGCTGATAGAAGCTTCATATCTACTAAATTTAGCAATATGATAAATGCCAACATGACTCCTTTAGATGCTAAATACGTAGTTGAACTTGCTAATGGTAAACTTGTTGAGTCTACCCATTTAGTTAAAGACTGTAAATTGGAATTGGCTGGCCATAAATTAGAAATAGATCTTATGCCCATCTCCTTGGGAAGTTTTGATGTCATTATGGGAATGGATTGGCTATCCAAGAATCGTGCTGAAATCGTTTGTCATGAGAAGATTGTTCGGATACCGTTGCCTAGTGGAGAATTGCTCTCAGTTCAAGGAGAAAAGTGTGGTACTGTTATGGGTGTGATATCTTATCTCAAGGCGCAGAAGTGTTTGCGTAAAGGACATTTTGCTGATCTTGCGAACATTTCAGAGAAAACAAATGAGGAGAAGAGAATTGAAGATATCCCGATCGTGAAGGACTTTCCTGAAGTCTTTCCGGAAGATCTACCAGGTCTACCGCCTCATCGAGAAGTCGAATTTCAGATTGATCTTGCTCCTGGAGCAGCACCTATTGCTCGTGCACCTTATCGTTTAGCACCAAATGAGTTACAAGAGCTATATACTCAACTTCAAGAACTACTTGAAAAGGGATTTATTAGGCCCAGCTCATCACCCTGGGGAGCTCCAGTGTTGTTTGTTAAGAAGAAAGAGGGAACCTTTCGAATGTGCATCGATTACAGAGAACTCAACAAGGTGACTGTCAAGAATCGTTATCCCTTGCCCCGAATCGATGATTTGTTTGATCAACTACAAGGATCTAGCTATTATTCCAAAATCGATTTAAGATCAGGTTATCACCAACTGAGAGTCCGTGAAGAGGATGTCTTGAAAACAGCGTTTAGAACTTGTTATGGTCATTATGAGTTCATGGTTATGCCATTTGGGTTAACCAACGCACCAGCGATTTTCATGGACTTGATGAATCGCGTTTGCAAGCCATATCTCGATAAATTCGTTATCGTCTTCATTGACGATATTCTGATATATTCCAAGTCTAAGGAGGAGCACGAACAACATCTTCGTTTGATCTTAGAGTTACTCAAGAAGGAGCAACTGTATGCAAAATTTTCAAAGTGTGATTTTTGGATGCGTGAGGTGCAATTTCTTGGTCATATCGTGAATGATCAGGGGATTCACGTTGATCCAATCAAAGTTGAGGTAATTAAGAATTGGCCTGCGCCCAAGACACCAACGGAAATTCACCAATTTCTTGGTTTGGCAGGTTATTATAGACGATTTATCGAGGGATTTTCAAAGATAGCCCAACCTCTTACGGCGCTAACGCATAAAGGAACGGCGTATAACTGGAATGAAAAGCATGACGCCGCTTTTTAGCTACTAAAGCAGAAACTTTGTAGCGCGCCGATATTATCCTTACCAGAGGGTAGTGATGACTTCGTGGTGTATTGTGATGCATCGAAGCAAGGATTGGGTTGCGTGCTGATGCAAAGGGAAAAAGTCATAGCATATGCCTCTCGTCAGTTAAAGATTCACGAGCAGAATTATACAACTCATGATTTGGAGTTGGGAGCAGTCATTTTCGCGTTGAAAATTTGGAGACATTATCTTTATGGTACAAAGTGTACTATCTACACTGATCACAAAAGTCTCGAGCATATCTTTGCTCAAAAGGAGTTGAACATGAGACAACGTCATTGGGTGGAACTTCTTAATGACTACGATTGCGCGATTAGATACCATCCGGGAAAGGCTAATGTGGTAGCTGATGCCTTAAGCCGAAAAGATAACCCTAAGCCTAGAAGAGTTCGTGTGTTGCAACTCACTATTCATACCGGATTACCCGATCAGATCCGAAATGCACAACTCGAAGCACTCAAGGATGAGAATAGGGAATTGGGATCCTTGCGGGGAATGGATAAATTACTGGAAGTCAGATCAGATGGCATTCGTTATTGTGCAAACCGAATATGGATTCCTGTGTATGGAAATTTGAGGGAATTGATTATGGATGAAGCCCATAAGTCTCGTTATTCTATTCATCCAGGCTCAGATAAGATGTACCAAGATTTGAAACTAATTTACTGGTAGCCTAAGATGAAAGCAGACATTGCCACTTACGTAAGCAAGTGCTTGACTTATTCCAAGGTTAAGGCGGGATACCAGAAACCGGCAGGGTTACTTCAGCAACCGAAAATTCCCGAGTGGAAATGGGAGGGAATTGCTATGGATTTTATCACAAAATTACCCCGTACAGCAAGTAGATGTGACACAGTTTGGGTAATTGTTGACCGCCTAACCAAGTCGGCACATTTCCTACCGATCAAGGAAACTGATACCTCCGAGACATTAGGCAAACTTTATCTCAAGGAAATCGTCTCGCGACATGGAGTACCAGTTTCTATTATATCAGATCGAGATGCCCGATTTACATCTAAATGTTGGGAATCTCTCCATGAAGCTTTGGGATCGCGATTGGATATGAGTACCGCATATCACCCTCAGACCGATGGTCAAAGTGAACGGACCATTCAAACTCTTGAAGACATGCTGCGTGCATGTGCGATCGATTTTGGTGAAAGTTGGGATAAGCACTTACCGTTGGTGGAATTCTCTTATAACAACAGTTATCACACCAGTATTGGTGTAGCTCCGTTTGAAGCACTTTACGGGCGAAAGTGTAGATCACCTCTTTGTTGGGCGGAAGTTGGTGACAGTCAACTCACAGGTCCTGAGTTAGTACTCGAGACAACAGAGAAAATCGTGCAAATTCGTAACCATATGGCAGCCGCACGGATAGACAGAAAAGTTATGCTGATAAACGGCGAAGACCTTTGGAATTTAAGGAAGGAGACAAGGTCTTGTTAAAGGTCTCGCCCTGGAAAGGTGTAGTGCGTTTTGGTAAACGTGGTAAGTTAAACCCGAGATACATTGGGCCATTCGAGATTATTAATAGAGTTGGTCTCTCATCGTATGAACTAAACTTACCAGCAGAGCTAAGTGGGGTCCATAACGTTTTCCATGTGTCGAATCTAAAGAAATGTTTAGCAGATGAGACATTAATCACTCCACTTGAAGAGTTGCATGTGGACGAACAACTTCGATTTATCGAATAACCGGTAGAAATTATGGACCGGGAAGTTAAACAGTTAAAGCGTAGCAAAATCCCAATCGTTAAAGTTCGTTGGAACTCGAGACATGGTCCTGAATTCACTTGGGAACGCGAAGATCAGATGATGAAGAAATATCCCAGACTATTCAAGGTTCAGCCTTCGTCTAGTTCAGTTACTGGTTTAATTTTCGCCTAATTTTCGCGGACGAAAATTCTTCAACAAGAGGATGATGTGACGACTGAGAATTTTTTTTTCTTTTCTTTTCTTTGTGTCTAGCTCATTAATTTTTACCGCGTTACGCAATTTTCGAGGACGAAAATTCTTCAACAAGGGGATACTGTGACAATTCGACTTTTCAGGTCATTTTCCCGACATTAACTGAATGTGAAACCATATTAAATGTTGTGTGAACATTTCTGTGTTGACTTGTTGACTTTAGCAATTAGGGTTTTGTGTAGTAATCACTACGAGCATGCACCAAGTCTAAACGTTTGATATTCTTGTTCTATGATTTTATGTAAATCATACGTTACGGTTTCATGTGAACATTGCGTCATTTTATGTGACAATAATTATTTCTTATGATTTTAGGTGATAAATATAAATATATATATATATATATATATAACATAATTTAATCACATTTATGATCTTATGTAATTTAAAGACTCTAATTACAAGTAACTAATCATAGAGTTATGTATTTTAATTATATATAAGTTATAGAATTAAAACTCATGATTTTATGTGAAATTGAATGGAGAAGTGGAATTATTAGTTATAATTTTATGTAGTCATTTAAGTTTATATTTTCTTATAAACGTTATACGATCTATATGGTTTGACGTTCCTCGTATATTTGTTGTTGAGAACATTTTCTGTTGACTCCGTTAGAGCCGTTAGGTTTTGCCAAACATGATTGTCTTTTATTAAACTTGGAGGGACTATTCTGTAATTACCGAAACTTGATTCCTAATGAGTAAATCTGGAGGGACTAGATGTGTCATTAGACAATAGTCAATTAAATGTCCATAATGTGAATTGAATTCACAGTTACGGAGAATTGCATGCTTCGACCGACTTAAAAACCTCAATCACGTCCCAATCGGTTTCACGATGACCACCGCTCCAACAAATTAATCTCGACAATTAAGTTCGACTGTTTCAGTATACCGTTCCAACCGGTCTATATATGATCTCCAAATCATTTAGAGCCACTCACAATCTCTCCCACTCTCTCTCGACTGTCGTAAACCAAGAACCCACCAAGACTCACCATAAACTTTGGAATTCCGGCCAGGACATCCACCAAACGACCACCTTTCGATCACCTCTGTGATCGCGAACCTCCTACGAGCACCCCAGTGTAAGCAGAAGTTCAAACCGCGACCGCGCTCGGTGTTCGCATTCAAGTTTCGGAATCGAATTCGGTGTCAAAAACTTGTTTATTCTCATCTCCAACTCAAGGTAACTCATCCCCTATGCTAGTCGCACATTTTTCTAAGTTAATTAACGTTTTCGTAATTTTCCGGCGACCGGAAAATACCTCCGGCGAGATTAGGGTTTGTGGGGAAGAAGAGGACATCCGGCGGGTAAGGGTTATAAGGTTGGGGAATCGGGTTTAGTAACAGACGCCAAACTGGCACAATGGTTCGGGTGCGGGTTTGTGTTGCGAGAGGTCGGGGGTTCGAAACCCGGCCCCCTCGTTTTCTTTTTCGTTCCCGTTTTAATCTATGCAAACCAGTTCTAGACTCCATCATAACACAAAAACATTTCGCGGCGGCCTGTTAACAAACGGAAGTCGTAGCGCAGTGGCTAGGGCTCTCGGTTGTAAGCATGAGGTCGCGGGTTCGAACCCGGCTGACCTCATTGCTTGTTTTTCTTCTTTATTTTTGATATTTTATGTAATGGGTCAATTAAAACTTGTGTTAAACGGGTTCTTACAAACGTTTAAAACCCGTAAAAATATATTTAAGACATCTAAACCTCGTGGAATCATATTTTGGATTGCAAACATGCCTAACTTGGCATTTAAATATATATATATAAATATACATATATTAATATAAAACTTTGAATTTATCCAAAAAGGAGAAATATATATATATATATATATATATATATATATTCATTGTGTAAACTATTATATATACATATATATACAAAACGTTGGATTGAAACAAAGTAATATTTTGTGTAAACATTAAAATGTTTTTTTTTGGAAACTATTAAAAAACGTTGTTTTGATTAGAAACACGAAATACTCGGTTTTAGATTATGTTTCACCATAAATTGTTGTTCTCTTCAAAATAAATATTTAAATCATTAGATTTAACATATTTATGAATATATATATATATATATATATATATATATATATAACTTGTTAAAACTTTATTATCAACGTCACTTGAACATTTATTTAAATATATATGTATTTACTTAGAAAATATATATTAAAGATATATATTGGATTTTCTCGCGTTATTTCGATATTCGCTCGGATTTGGCACACGTGCCATCCTCGACTTATTCCGGACTTCACGATTCCTCGTTTTCATCGTTTACGTTAGATTTAATAGTTTAGAACACACACTTATACTCGTATGCTCGTTAGGTGATTGATTGCTTGCACAAGACTCGTTCTTGCTACTTGAATTAACTGTTTGTCTGGAAACCTTGCCGAGCAACCTAAGGTGAGTTTCACGGCCCCATTTTACTGTTTTAATCCTTTTGGGGGAGATTAACATGCATGATTTACACAACTGAGATAATTAGACTTTTATATATCACTTGAAGTACTTGTAGCACACTATACAACAAAGTCCTTCCTATGGTACCGTTAGTATTAATGACGATAGCGGGAAATATATTGTAGTACTACTGGGTCTGACAAACCCCACCCGGGTCAGTCGCTCTGACACGATTGAATATCGAACGGGTGTTATATTCGTCCTAAACACAACAAGGCAAACTGTGAGCAACTGTTAGCTTCGGTGACCATCAACGTGCGAAGTTTCATGTATATAGCCTAGCTAGCTATTTGATATATAATAGTGATTATGCTCTTACAACTTGACGTTATTGAACGGTCAATCTTAAACTGAACTTGAAATGTTATTGAACTGATAAACCTGTGAACTCACCAACCATTGTGTTGACACTTTAGCATGTTATATCTCAGGTCGCTAAACTGGATTGTCTGCCACGAGCTAGGATGCACCACATAAGGATTACTATTACCATGCATGCATCATAGACTTATTTATTTATCGAACTTATTACTTTTGGTTTGCGCATGTTTTGGCGCTTGAACAATTATTACAACTTTGTCGATTACGCTTCCGCATTTAAAAACGCATTTACTCTGGTTTTACTTTTACATTGCATATAGACTGTTCGTATGGCTAATGTGTTCGATCCTGGTTTGTCACGCTCCCTGCGGCGCGTTGTCGCGCGTGGGATTTTTGGGGGTGTGACAGAACAATGAAATCACGAATGATTTTTTTTAATATCATAAGCTTAAAAACCGACTGACTGGATTCAAACGCTAAATTTGACTTGAGATCAAAACGTGATTATGCGCAACTTGTTTGGCTAGTTTGACCGAAGCATCGTCTGCAATGGCCAGCTTTTGACACACATTGTAGGGTTACGTGAATCACCCCGCAGGTGTGTCTATAGGGCGTTGGTGCAACAGGTTGAGCTATAATTAGAACAATGGGTTGAGTCTAAAATGGGTTGGTAACAAGTTTTGATAAAACAATCAATCGTTCGCGGATTGAGAATCATGAAATGAAGGTTTTGATACTAAGCAAGAGCGTTTTATGAACTCACAAGTTTTTTTTCGTCTAATATTGGGATAATCAGATCCATAGCACATTTACGGTGACGATGAATGACATGAATTTGAAATATAAGGACGGTGTGTGAAAAATCAAGAGAATGTGATATCATGAGGGTAACAAACTGATTGTATAAACATCTCAAAATACCTCGGGGAATGGAATCGGAAAATTATGAAACTAGATCTACTAAATAAATAACAAGGGGTTATTTGAATTCTCAAAGGTGAGTCGAAATGGAACTGTGAACTGATAACGTAAATCGTAGGATAGTGTAAGATGTGATACGCCACAGGAGTGTCGTACAACATAATGATATTGTGAAATAGAAATAACAAGGATGACTTTGGATGTAATAAACATGAAAGTTTTGAATATGAAACATCAATCGAGTAAAATATGAGGGGTAAAATATGTAAAATTGTGAAAGTAAGTGTCGATGATGAAAATTTCAAAAATGCCATTGAAATCACGAAAAGTGGCGTTTTAATTATGAAATCTTGAAAATCAAAAGAATATCATAGATCGAAATCAGAGTATAAACCGGATACCATGAAATCGCATGCAAAACACAAAATCGAATTGACTTGTTTAAAATCAATGGAATGGTCCTCATTTCCCGATTGGGAAACTATCACCTTCGACTAGTCAGGGTTAATATGGTTCCTAGAAACGTTTGTTATGACATGCTTTGGCCTAATAGGCTAAGGCACTCTCGCCAGAGTGTCTCAGGTAACGTTTACCTAAATAGACACCCCGACTACTGGTGCTTTCACCCTTCCAGTTACTACATGTCCGTTACTAAGGAACCTAACCCGGACGAGATTTAAAAAAGAATATCAAATAGAATCAAGTTCCTAAAATGGAGCGTAAGGCACCATTACTAAGGAAAAGGCTAGGAAGCCTTTAATTGAGTGCATGAGTGTGTGATAAGTATTAGACTTGATGTACATCCTAACTGAGGCAAAACAAGACATAAAAAGGGCAATCTCAAACGAAGCATGCAATACACGAGGTTCTCGTGTTTCGACACCTAAGGCAATAGTCTAGGTCATTCCATTTCTAATAACCTAGTTCCCTATAGCCATGACTCTGATACCAATCTGTCACACCCCACCCGACGGCGGAAACATCAGGGCATGATAAGATTGCCCATAAGCTCATGACAACTAATTTAGTGACAATAGTTAAATAATAAATTTTAATGATAACATTGAAAAATAAAACAATACACCACATATTGATAACAAATACAATTTCTTTATTAAACTAGGTCCAAAAGCCTTATGTGATAGCATCTTGAAACATCAACATCATAGCCTGCAACATGTATAAAATAAAGGGGGGTCAACTATAAATAGTTGGTGAGTAACCACAAGTTTGATACATAACATATATTTGAAAAAGATGCGTTACGTGTCATATGATAGAATAAGTGAAATATAACATGCTAGAAGATAATGACAACATGAAAGACTAGGCATAACCAAAATTGCTAGTATAAAATGACAACATGAAAGACTAGGCATAAACAAACCTTAATGACATATGATAGATTCCCTAACCCCGCAGGTTAGACTATATGAAATAATGAAATAGACTCCAAACACCCAACGCCGAACCAATCAAGTTGAGTGGGTTGTCAACCGATAGATCTACCTTTGTTACCCCAGGCCTTACGTTAATGTTTTATGCTACATGAAATACATGACACACATGACAACCATGACATACTTGACATCCTTTGATAAACATGAAAGCCTTTGAAAATCACATATTGACAAATCATGCTAGAAGTCACATAACACATAATTCACACATAGATCACATACGCATGGTAAATGATAAACGTGAAAGATAACACTTTGAAATAGGATACATGTTGCAACCCCAAAAATGAGAAAATGAGAAAAGGGGCAATGATTACTCACTTGGATTAGAAGTTAAGTCCACGAAGCGAAAAGTGAAAGTGAAGGATTAGTCCCGAAGATTCATCCTAAAAGAATAGAAAGGGACAACATGAATATTGGAATATGGGATTCTAAGCTCTTATAAATTTGGGAAATGGGTTTTAATGTTATAAGTTGAAGTTTGAAAACATGTTAACTTTTAAGAGTAACAATACCTTAAACGTTACTAGAAATGCTTTGGCCTAATAGGTTATGACACTCTCATCAGGGGCATCCCAGGTAAGCATCCAGGTCCGACTATGGGATTTATGCGAACACTTATCCTTTGACAGAGACCTCAACTACCGGTGTTTTCACCCTTCCAGTTACTACATGTCAATCGCATCTCAAGTACCATCACTAAATATGTTGTTAAACAGAGTACGATTTCTAAGTTATTTGAATTTCTTAACAATGAGTTTATGTTCACAACCTGAATTACATATTAGAATGATTAAGAATTAGTTTAATTGTTGATTTGTGAAAAAACAAGCCTTAATCCCCAATTTGTTCATGCATAAAAACGTTGACTTTTTTTATTAGAAAAATATAGATGAAATTTGACATGATAGTTTAGACTTGTTGGACCTAACGAGCCTCTATAAGGCTACAACAAGCCTAATTGGGCCTAAGCAAGGCAACACGTCCTAATGACGTGCCTTTGCAAAGCTAGGTCGTCCAAAGGACAAGCCTTAGCAATGCTAGGCATTCTAAGAACGAGCCTTAGCAAGGCTACCTAAACGAGCCTAAAGCACCTAACTAAGAACCTAAACTAAACTAATTAAACTAATAAAGCGATAAATAAAGGAATAACGAAAGGATGGAAAGAAAGGAAACAAAGAAAGGAAACAAAGAAAGGAAACAAAGAAAGAAAAAGAAGAAGAAGTACCTTCAAAGAAGCTTTTCAAACGAGACGAGCTTGAAAAGACATCACCTCTTCGCCTAGAGCATAAAAACTACTAAGCACGACATCCGAAGGGGTATTGTAGTTGTGGAACCGCCAAAAATTGGTTATTCCACTTGTTTATACTCAAACTAGGAGTTGCAAGCTATTAGGGATCAAGGGAGGGTATTTATAGATGAGAAAAGGAGTGGAAATTTGTTCTTGGGGCGATGTGGGATGGGTTTAGAAGAGGAGGTCGCGACTATGAAATCAACATCTAACACCAAACTTGTTTTCGCGATTCCCGCTTCATTATAACTTGATTTTACGTGCGGTTTTCGCCCACGTTCACCATTTTCAGAGTACTATCATATGGAATAGAGTAATCCAACATTCATGGTGTTGAGAATTGGGCTTAAACCTTGGATCTTGATATGGGTCGAGTTTTTAAGTTTTTGAAACATACGGACGTTACATCTTTGGACCCTTACCAAGGGTAATATGTATGATCATATGTTGTATGATGTTGAATCCCAGTTGAATTTGAACCTAATTTTTTTTTTTTTTGCATTGCTACCCGCATAATTCTTAGCAGAGTGTAGTGAAAAAAAAAGATTTTTTTACAAACTTTTACGTGTTACCTCTCAAGGGAAATAGTAGCACTCGATTTGACTTCTGTCTGGATCTCGGTTCTGTTTTCACAAAATAAGTATGCTGCCAGCTATGTTTCGGTATATGAGCGATTGTTAAACCATTTTAACCATGATAAATAGCTTGTTTGCTTTTGACCTTCTCATAATAAATGCTTACAAAGCATATGTGTTTGTGCATGCTAAATTTGAGAACCTACTTCTATGTTTAGGGTATAGAAACTGATTAATTATTGAAGTGATGGTTTAAACATAAGTAGCGTAGAATTGCATGATTCGTTATGTGTATGAAACGAGTTAAGAATCAGAAAATGACATGTTGTGAGTGTATTAACTTAATTGAGTATGAAAACCATACACCATACAAGGTCCTAAGTCTCCTACCTCGGTGGGAATGACAAGACTGTGTAGAGTTGCCCCGTTAACTTTACACCGTATGGGTTGTGTTGGTTAAGTTATGACTTATATGCTAGAGATATGCCATGTTAGGGTTGTATGCTAGTATATATGGTGTTGGGATAATTGTATGTGTTGTATGGTAAAACCTTCACGATACATTGCATGCTAGTATGCGTTACTTGTATCAACCATTAAAGGAAGACTTTGTAGGAACTCATATGCTACCCGAACTGTTATTTTATGAGATGTGAATTTACATGTATTATGAATCATGTGAACTTAATTGGTCATAACTCCATAAAGTACTAAATCAACCAATGGGTCCAAATTTCAACTTCATCAGTCTTTTGTAATTCCATGCTATTTGTTAATTAGTAGGCAAATTCAGATGTTTACGTTTTCATTAGACAAAGGTCTATTAGGCAAACATTGGTTGACTTGAGGCACACATAATTTTCTAATAACCAAATTCCATTCTCTCCGATTCACATGGGCTATTGGTGAATGTAATTGCCTTATTCGAAAATGAGATATGAAATGGGAATCTCACTCCTAGCATTAGTTGGGAATTGCTCGGACATATTATGGTCCCTTCGCCACGTAAAGTTTTGACTTCAGACACATATGTTATCTTGTTAATCTGTTAAGCTCTATCACTCGACACTGTTCTCATAATACAGTCGATCGATTTTTCTCGTAGAAACTCTTGATCAGAGAAACCGCTTACTATTTGGATTTTTTTTCGAAATCCTTTAAGCATTTGACATCTCCTCGACATGTGGTACACACTCTTGAACATAGCGTTAGTCACTCCTTTCGGGATAACGAACCTAGATTCCAAAATATGTACTGTTATTTGATAGTGATTTAAATTTCGGGACGAAATTTCCTTTCCACTTGGGGATGATGTCATCACTAGAAAATTTTATTTCTCCTTTTCCTTCATCACAGTCAACTAATCAGCGCTACCTGAAGCGTTAATATAATTTTCGGGACAAATATCTTTCAACTTGGGGATGATGTGACAACTAGTAACTTTCAAGTTAACTTCTTTAATAACTTCTGTTATCTGTTAATAAATTTCATTATCTTAGTTAACTAAAATAGTAACTTTACATGTCATGTTAATGTCATGTATGTGACAACCTGACTTTTCAGGTGGTTCTTGGTTAAACTAAACTTACGTTATAATGAACGTCTTCACGAACATCCAGGTATGCATTGTATTAAACGAGTAATTAGGATTTCTGGGTGACGGTCATTACGCGAGCATTGCACTTGAGTCTAGACGTTTTATATTTTATGATTTTATGTAAATCATATTCTATGATTTCATATGAACATCTTGTCATTTTATGTGGCATTATTATGATTCTATGCGGTATATATATGTATACATATACACAATATATTTTATGATTTTAGGTGACAACACGTCACGTAGTAACCTATAATATTTACAATTAATATCGTTGGTTTCACGAAAGTATTCTATGTGAGTTATAAGTGTATATTTATGAATTGAAATTCCGGCCAAGATCCACCACTGTTAACTGGGGAATAGCCATCATCAACCACTGCTGGGACACCGACAATCACCACAGAGGAGGAGCGAGGCGCCCCTGTCCATCTCCGACACAGAGTTCGTGTTCGGAATCATCGCCGTTCTCCGCTTCTATTTCGATTAACCCTGGAGGTAAACTCTAAAACCTTCGCAGTCAATTTCAGTCAATCGTTTTCGTGTTTTTCTGGCTTCTTCATGCGACGGGTAAAACTTTTCGGCGATCGGAGATAAACTCCAGCGGAATTAGGGTTAAGAGGAAAAAGATGATGACCCGACTGTATAAAATATGTAATTATTTTCCTGGATAAAAACCAAAATCGGAACCCAGCCCCGTGGTGAGCAGCGTGACCTGAGATACGCAATGTCCCCGGTTCGAAACCTAGCCACTGCATTTTCTTTTTAATTCCTTTTTTCTGTAATCCGGATCTGCCCCCTGTATAATTAAAACCATTGCTGAATGATTAGAAAACCAAACAGATTTTCAGTCTAGCGGCTAGGGCCCTGCTCTTGGAACTAGAGGTTGTGGGTTCGAACCTTGTTGGCCTCCTTGTTTTTTTTTTTTGTTATTTTTGCAACTTTGGACATTTGATATATATTAAGAACTTGTATAAAATGGTTTCTTAGAAATACTAAAATCCGTAAACTTCGTAAAAGGCTTGTTAATTGGATTTTCTCATTTGATTTGATAAAAATATAGTTTTTAATAATTGTGAAAATGTATCTAATTATTCAGCATGTCTCGTGTGTAAATAGTATATTTTACAAAAATGAATATGTAGATATACGTACTTAATTATTTATAAACTCAGAGATATTTTGTATAAACGATATGAATAGACGATATCTGTTTTACAAATTCTTTATTTACGCAATTGAGCATTCGGATATATGTAAGTATATCTATTTATATATATGTATTGATTTCTTGATTCTACAAGCATATAATATTAGTAAATATTATACTTCCGCGTTATTTGATAATCACTGGGATTTGACAACGTGCCATCCTCGACTCGTCCTGAATTTAACGACCTTCGTCATGTCCTAGTCAACGTCATTCGTTTTTCATCGTTTGTTTAGACTTAGTTGTTTTCAATGTAACACACACTAATGTATATATGCTCGTTAGGTGCTTGGTAGGATATACAAGACCCGTTAATTTCTACTTACGGTGTTACTTATCTGGAATTGCTGTGCACCCTAAGGTGAGTCACAACTATATACGTTACGTCCGGGTTTAAACGATAACACACGCAAACACGTTACATCCGGGTTAGGGTGATAACACGATAACTTTTGATGTATGATTAAAGTAGAAATCCAGTATATATAACATGTTCACGTAAAATGCTTTATCTTTCAAGTCCTTACTTATCGAACCGTTAATAGCAAATAGCGAGGGCATATTGGGTAGTACTACTGGGGTCTGACAAACACCACTCAGCGGGCACGAGATGCACCACCCGACTGGCTCTCGGACTTAGGACAATGTTAGCCTAACTTAACGTGATCGAGTAGACACGGTGAAGGCAAAACACATAAGGATTATTCCTACAACTAATTGGTCAGCTTCGATTGCGAACGTTTTAGTGATATGAACTTAGGCTCGCTACCTACGATATGGATTGTACTTGTAATATACATACTTACATACGAATAAGGACTGTTGTATTCGTACTGTATGTCTAGTTTAATTGTAGATATGTACTTTTGTGAACTCACCAACCTTTTGGTTGACACTTCCTCTTTGAACATGTTTCTCTCAGGTCACAGGTGTTCGAGTATCACGAGTATGCATGCATGAGCCCTTAAAACCCTATTATAGTTTTCTATCCAAGTTATGTTTTTTTAAATAACAATGTTTCACGTAAATACTAAATCTTTTGTTTTTGCTTCCGCATTCTGTAAAACTCTGAATTTATATTTTATTTTATCATAATGAAAATCTTTTGATATTTAATGGTTGTTTGGTGTAACTAATGGACTGAGATCCTGATTTACTCACACCCCACACGGTAAAACTCTGTTAGTGGAAATTGGGGGTGTGACAACGCAAGTCTCTGTTCTCTCTCATTTCACGGTTTTATCTCTCTCATCTTCTCAATCATCCAAAAAACATTAAATACACTATCGATTTACCGTCGATTCCTTTTCTTTTATGGTGGATTTCATTCTCTTTTGGTGATCTGGTTCCAGAGTCAAAACCCTAAGAACACAACAGTTACAGATCCGGCGGAGACGATGCCGGAGAACAACCCAGGTACTTTTTCTGCCGCTGGCCAATCCTGTTCGCTCAATTCTTGATTATTCCGATCAGTATCCTCCTTTATCGCCGGAGTTTCGTGATTACAATCCCTATTGCGGACTTGCAGGTTTTGATCACCAGTCCTCCTTGAATGGTTTTCTTGAAACCCTAAGTGACTGGAATCTTGAAATCAATTTCAAGATGCTTAATATATCTTCTCCGACCGATTTCGCCCACAGTCCGGTCCCGGCTCCGGTGCCGTAAATTTATAGAAGCTACGATTTGTGGTTTGTTGGTTATATAATTCTAACTTCTTGATTTTGATTGATTCTTTTTTGGTGTTTCAGATTAGTTCCCGTCATTGATATATTTAAATTTCTAGCTTCAAATTTAGCGCGTCATAGAACTACATGTGGAGGTATGGTTAAATTTCTCATGTAAAATAGCAAGCAGAGCAGTTGGGTAGGGGAACAAGTGAAAAGAAGCTGTCTATTTCAAAAAATGCACCTTTTTTAACAAAAAGAAAAAAAGAAGAAGTTAAAACCTATAATAGAATTGAGGCCAGGAAGCCTATTCTTTCTTAATTCTATCAAGAGCATCATGTTCGAACTTCCAATTCATATGTAGTAGGTTTTAGTTTCTTGCAGATGTGTTTGCGTGATCTTATAATTTGTTTGTTTGGGTATTTCATTTTCAGGTGTGAGTCGTGTGACTACTGATTAATACCACATTTGGCTGCTGTTAAGGTATTAGCATTTCTCTACACGTTTCATTATGTAATTAGTTGAGGTGGTGCTTTTCTGTTGTAGTTTCAATGTTAAAATTACTTCTTACTTATTGTTTTGCTCACTTCAAAAAAACATGGTGTCAACATGGATACAAGAAAAATGCATATTTTATAGTAATTAAATTGTTGATAATTAATATGTCCATGTAATTAGTTTTTACACATATACATGACTTATGAAACACCTTTATTGAATGCCTACATAGCAGCAACCTCATAAGTCTCAAAAACACCCAAATTAGATAGTGAATTTGGTTTCTGTTACATAGAATTATATTGGGCATTCATCTGTATAATAGCGTTCATCTGTAAATGTTTTTACATATATATAGCATTTACTTATATTCAGCAAGTACAATACGATTCATGTTGCTGAGCTATATTATATATGTTTTCGAGGTTACACATATATATAGCATTTACCAATGAAAAGAGTCACTTTTACCATATAATTAAGAAATAGCACATGATGAAATTATGATATTCGAGCCATGAATGCTATTATATATAGTATTTACCGTAATAGATATTGATGAATGTTATGTTGAATATTGTTTCTGTGACACAGAATATTTAGTTACTCAAAATTTTATTTCTTTTTTCAATGAATTTCAGTTATATTTTGTGGTCTGTTAATAGTCTAGGGGTAGAAGTTTCTGCTGTGTTTTTAGTTACTACTTGCTTAGCCAATTCCAAAGGTTAGTTTTCCTTTTGTTTCTTGCAATTTGGTGTGTTTATTATTAACTTTTGTATTTGACTATATACATCTATTATTAGCTACAATTTAGTATAGTAAGTCAGTGAAAGGTTTTCCAAGTTCTTTTTTTTTAATTATTCATTAGAAAGTGCATTTACTTTACTAAAAAATTAACTATTACCTTATTGTAAGTTCATATAGCTTTATAAATCATGTCCTTTAAGGTATATGAAGTTATCATATTACCCCATATATACAAAATTCAACCCATGGTACAACTTATAAAACATAATGTACAACCTAACAATGCACACAATGTACTACTTTTTATGCATGCTTTACAACCCCTAAAGCATTTGATTTATTAGCTACAGTTGCCTTCTACAGTGCATTGCCTATTTTACCTACCACACAATGTAAAAAGCAAAAAGCAGCAGAGAGTAGAGGAGAGGAGGAAACATATGTTCAAACCCTAGCCCACATTCAAGCGATCCAACAATCCCCCGGTGATGATATCCCGAAGAAAGAATCGTTGCCCAGATTGAACGGACTTTCTCAAGATTGTGAGGAGAGGTGATGGTCGTTGTGGCTCGAGATGGCGGTAGACGGCGGCAAACAACGACAACTCTGTGGTCGGAAAATCACAAGGTCGATCTTCTCTCTCGCAATACTCTTCTGTCTCATCTAATCCCAGTCGTTCTTTGTGTTGGTGTAGAAATTGGTTCCGACATGGTTTTGTCAAACCCTAAATTTGCCATCTTCGTTCAATGCTTCGGGGTATGCTATTCTCTCCCTTTTCTTACCGGGTTTCCTTGCCCTAATTTCTTCTAACAGGGGTACGTTAACCCGGACATACCATTCTATTATATTATATCTATTGAATTTTCCTGTTCGGTAACAATGGGGCACCACCTATTTAAGCAGTTGATATATAAGTATTCTAGGTTGTAGTTGGTTTAATTTGTGTGTTGTGCTAACGATGATGCGTCGCCACTTAGCCATCCAAGTGTTAGTTTGACAAAAAAAAATATCCTTTTTACTGGTGTGAAGGTACTTGATTGCAAGTTGCTGTTAAGGTAATTACTTCTTTTAATTTGGCAAACAATGACCTGGTTCTAGATTACTTGGACTTGCAGTATTTTATATTTTTGGTATTGAAATCTAAGTGCTCACATGGTGTTTTTGGTTTCTTTTATTTATTTGTAGGATTTCTTTTACTACTACTTGCTGTCAAGGTATTGTTTACTTTCTAAAATCAAGTATAAATGTTCCACTGTTACTGATTTTGTACACCTTTATTTAGAGCAGTTTTTGTTTTTTTGTTTTGTTTTGTTTTGTTATTAATATTATCCCAAAACTCTTATATGAAGTTTATTGGTGTTCCAAACTAATATTCAAGTATGACATGTATGAGAATGTTTTTACTTAATTTTTATTTGTTTTGTTCTTGAATAAGGCTCTGTCTGTTTTAGCAAATATCTGTTATTGAAAACTGAGTGTCAAATAGCTATTTGTTCTTTTGAAAAAAAAAGAAAACATGTTATTTAAAAATTTGTGTTAACATGGTTTTTCTTCTTTGTCTACACTAGGTTTTTTTTTTAGAATTTTTTTGGCTGCTTTCATTGTTTATCTGTAGGATTTGTTTTGCTACTCTATCCTCTTATAGAATGGTTAATATTTTCATCATCTTTGTTTCCCCTTATTTTATTAGCAGGGCGCACTGATGAGTCATGGTATGATTCTGTAGCAGTTCTTGAATCTGACTGCACTGCAGTGAAGATGATATCCAAAGTGTTCTTAATGGTAATAATTGTCATTTTCTTATTTTCCAGCTATTAGGTAATTTTTTGTACTTTTATTTGAAGAGTCACTAACTCAATATACATAGAGCTGGTCCTTAAATGGCTCAGAAGGTGGCCTATGCTCTTCAAAGAGTGCATTTAAGCCAGTAATATTGAGAACATGTAAAAAATAAGTATTCTATTTCTCTGTGCTTTCTTTTTTATCTCCTAAAAAAATTGTTATAATTTTAGCTGTGACATTGGTTTCAGCTTTCATGGTTTTACAAATTAAAATCGATGATAATTACCTAACTCAGAAGGAGATGGGTTTTGTGGGGTCGGTGATTTCACGGTCAGTTGATTTTCATATTTGAGATGGTTTTGTGGTGTTCAAATCGGTTATTTTCAGATGGAGATTGAACTGGAACGGATCAAGAAGACCGTTGCTTTGGGGGATTGCCTTCCACACTTTGGTATGTAATATTTAAGTCTAGTTTTGTGTAATAATCATGATCTAATTGGTGTGTTGTCTTTGGTAATTTTTGTGTGGGTTATGGAACTAAAAAACTGATGTGGTAGCTCCATTTTTCTTTGTCATATGAATATAAATTATTTGAATGTTGTGATTGTAGAAACAAAAGGTTGTTCGTGTTAGGACTTCTCGGGGCAGTGATTGATCAGACTTTTACTATGTCGGATTGAAGCTAACATCTCCCACGTTTTCGTGTGCTATAAGCCATATTTTAATTGGTTAGTAAAAGAGTTTAGTTGATTAATAGTTATTTATGGTTTTCTGATGCAATATGTATTTTTCTAAAATAGTTATTTATGACTGATTTAAAATAGTTATTTATGACTACACACTTTATGGTATTGTCTTTTGAAAAATGCCTACTTTACCAGCTATAATACACGCCCAGATCACGTGACCCATCACAAACCGTCACAACTCATTTTATGACTTATGGTACATAGTTTGTAAAGCCTCACACAGCTTATCACAGCTGGTACATAGTGTAAAGCTTCACAGAGGTTATCACAACTCCTTTTTTACTCCTAAAAGAGATTTGGTGCAACATAATAAATGGCATGATTTTAACATTTACTTTTTTTTAGTGCAAGACTTATATGCGTTATCAACATTAGTTTCAGACGACACTTATCTTTAATTGTTTTGCTAAACGACTTTTTAAAACGGTTCGACTCCACCGCGAAGCGTGGGTCGACCCACTTGTGTATGTTTATTTTCCAACTTCAAATGACATGGTTTATAAGTTCATATAGTTGAAGTTCATGTAGATTTATAAATCATGTCGTTTAAGGTTTTACATTTTCTTTTTGCTAAAAGGTATTACCACTTATCAAGTATGTTTATTTTGCAAATTCAAATGTCTGTCATGGACTCTAATTACCTTCAATAGCAATTATTATATTGTTGCTTGCTTTTTTCATCGTTGGTCATTACTGTTGTTGGTCCTCACTGATCTTAATCAGTGCTAATGATGGTGTTTTGAGAAGAAAACCAATCAAATAACAATAGATGATGATTTCCAATAGCTAAAATGGGTTTCTAGTATTGAACAATCACAACATCAACCAAATGAATGATAAGAGATGAACAAAAGCTACAAAGATGTAATAGAATTCTCCTAGCCGTCACCAAACTTACCAAAAATGCAGAAATCTGTATTAGGGTTGAGAATGTTGCAAAAGTTACAAATGAGAGCACAAAGGCTACTATTTATACACATCAGTAGACAGTTTCGCTGGTAGTTTCGCTGGCCAGGCGAAACTGTCATTGAGACAGACTAACTAGATACCGAGAGAAACAACAGTTTCGCTCGGTAGTTTCGCTAACTACCCAAAAGACAAGATTACAATTGAAACTAATCTAAACAAGTAGACTTAACAAAACTATGAATTCCTCCCTACATTGATCTTCAATATTCCCCCTAGGGAGGGATTCAGCCTCTTGATCTTCATTCTTCAGCTCCGGCTTCACTCGGGCTTGGCTCTTTGTTCCGTTCCGATTCCCCCAAAACATTTGACTCATCAGCAGCGGGGACATCTGCCTCTGATTCCCCCAAAACAGTTGGTTCATTAGCAACGGGGACATCAGCCGGCTTCACAACTTGTTCAGATGATTCTCCAAGACCGCCCCTAGATTTGTTCAACTGGTTTGCCAAATCCCTATCTTCTTCCATTCTGTCTTCATCAGCCCTTACCTTCTGTGCTAAATCCTTGATTTCTTTGACAATCCCCCGGGCCTTGTTGGCAACTCTCATAAACAGATTTGCCTCTTCAGCTGTGTCTTCTCCTGCCCCGCATCGGATTGGATTCTCGCACAAGGTCTTCAGATCATCGTTGCTAAATGAAAAGACTTCCATTGGATCAAACAATCTATTATGGTAATGCTTGGTGGGTTGCTACGGGGTTTTAGAAGAAAATTGCGTGAAAAATACATTATTCCCAACCTGGCAAAACCAAAGGTGCTTGCGAAAGTTCCAAAGCCGTATTTCGGTATTGTGGAAAAAGAAGATTGGGATAGATTTGTACAATATACAAAATCTGAAGAATTCCAGGTTTTTATTCAATTCAAACTATGGCTTTCATTAATTAATTAGCTAAGTGCATGTTATAATTAATGAGATATAATTATATATCCTACTGTTCTGTTGGAAAGGTTGTATCAACCAGTGCAAAACAGGTTCGAGCACATTATACTTATGATCATACCATGGGCCGGGGAGGATATGCATTTCTAAGACAAAAAATGGTAATAAGCTAATTAAGAGTGTTACATCCGGCCAGTCATGGTTAAGAACCTACATGTATGTTTCAAGTTTGATATATATTATTATATCCTGATCGAGCTCTTATGTGGATGAAAGCAAGGGTAAACAAAGAGGGGGAATACAAGACACATGTGATGAAGGGCCCAGCAGAGCAAATAGTATGTTTAATTGCTATATATATACCTAACTATTTACATGTTAAAAATTATTAGCACCTCACTACATTAACTAAATATTAATTACTGCAGGCCGAGAAAGAAACACAAATAAAAGTGGGATCCTTGATTGCAGAACCGGGAACGGATGCCCTGAAAATGGTCCTTGGCAAGGAAAGGGGTGGATTCGTATAAGGTATGGGTTATGGAGTAAATTCCCGTCAATATTGGCAGCATGGTGCTGCAAAAGGGCAATCAAAATAGCGCATCGAAAAACTTGAGGCGCAACTCAAGAACGAAAAACAGATGCGTGTGAAAAAAGTTGAATAGGTTGAGCACCTCAATTCTAAGGTTAAAGAACATAATTTAAAACATTGAGATGCTGATGGCGTTTATGAACAACCAAATGATTAATCAATGACAACTTGGTGGACCAAATAAATCAATAAATTCTGTAAGGGACAAATTATATATAAATATATATATATATATATATATATATATATATATATATATATATATATATGGGAGGATCATTTGAGAACCAATTGGTTTTGAGAACCATTCTGAGCCACAAGTTATATATAAGGAAATCCCCCCCATGAATTTGAATGCTTCCCCCCTGAAAATTAGTGGCTCATATTGGTTCTCAAAAGTTCTCAAAAGAAAAAGTTCTCATTTGAACTTAACCCTATATATATATATATATATATATATATATATATATATATATATATATATACACATACCTATAATTAATTAATTAATTAACTAGGTAATTATTGAATTGTACGTTAGGACATGGTCAATTCTGCACACAATACATCGGGGAAACAATCTCTTCAATCAAACTCATCTAAGAGGCCGAAAAATAAGGTACAGATCTAAAACAATTCTGGAATTGAGTTGATACGAATGATTCTTGTTCACCTGGATGAACATGCTTCTCTATTTATAGTCCATCTGGATAGTTACAGTTCATCGGGATAGTTAGAGTTCTTCCGGAATATAAATAATAATTAACTGTTCCGGCTATGATAAGTTTGTACTCATCCGGATGGTTGTAGTTCATCCGGATAGTTACAGTTCAGCAGGATTGTAAGGAATATTGCGCTTGGAAGATTTCCGGCTGAATGCCAATTTTACTATGTTCCGGCTGAAGTTGAAGTTGAAGCGGAATTCTCACTTCAAGCGGAACTGGCAGTTCAAGCGGAAAGAAGCAGTTTTGTCTACTAGCGAATATTCCGGGTGAACTCTATTATCCACCAGATAATGAGTTCAACCGGACTTTTCCTGAGATGTCTTTTCAGCAAGTCCAATCCCGCAAATGCTTCTCGTATGCTTCTATATCTGATTCAAGCCACTCTCCTAAAGTAGTATGGTGCTGCAAACACGCAAGATATTCCAAGTGCCGATGTTTATTCTTTTGGTAGTTTCTATTTGACTTTTCAGTTTACGGTCTATATTAGATCGCATGAGATCAATGACTGTCATTGATCTCATTAGCACTATATATAGCATTAGTTAGCTCATAGTTACACACATTTGTACGAGTACACAACTCTTGAACAACTTGTAATAGTGTAGCTTTGAGTTAATGCAAATAGTGCCGAGTATTTGATACTTTGTTGTTACTATAATTCTGCAAATCAAGCTTTTACATTATACACAAGAACTCAATATTGCTTAAGTAAAGTGAAATATAACTTTAATTCCGCAGGGTTATATTTGCAAGTTAAGGGCTTTGTTTAAGTTTAGCTATAACTTATAACGATCCTACAAGTGGTATCAGAGCTTTGGCTCTTACCTTGAAGACTTTCTATGCTTCAAGGTTAATACTTTACTTGCTTACTTTACAAGCTTTGCTGTCTTATCTTTCTAAAAGTTTTCAAAATGAGTGATTTCAGTTTAAGTTGCCCAAATGGTTCTTCCAACAAACCACCAATGTTCACTCCTGATGACTTTGGTACCTGGAAACTCAGGATGGAAGGTTTTGTTAGGATTTTGGACCGTCGTATTTGGAAATCTTTCACTGAAGGTCCCTACTCACCCATGGTTTCATCTGCTGACGATGCAGAAGTCAAAATACCTAAGCCACTAGATAAATATGTTGAATCTGACTATACTGCTCTCGAATTTGACCATAAGGCATATTGGACTCTACAGGCTGCACTTCCTAATTCCATTTTAAGTGGGTTCAAAGGATATAAAACTTCATTTGACCTGTGGAATGCCTTAAGTGAAATGTATGAAGGAACAATGAAGTTAAAGAAAACAAGAAAGATGTCTTAAAACAGAAGTATGAAAACTTTACTTTCAAATCTGGTGAAACATTGACAAACCAATACTTAAGATTTGTTTCTTTGCTTGATGAACTCCAAAAAGTAGATGTAAAACTAGACCAGGTAGATGTTAACAGAAAGTTCTTACGTTCCTTGCCTTCTGTGTGGACAGTTTACACTGTAAGCATCAGGGAATGCAAAAACTTGAAAAAGATGAGACTCAGTGAACTTCATGGCATACTCAGTGCCTATGAAATGGAACTAGATCTTAAACAAAACTCATCTACTGAGTCAACTCAGCTGTTTTCATCTGCACTAGTAACTACTGATTTTAACAGTGAAAGGTCTTCAAACTCATCATCATATCAGTCACCTATTGTCAGTTTCCCTGAGACACCAAGGTGTCAAGACAGTTTTTCAAACGTGTTTGAAAACTCTCACAATGCTCATGTAGAAACTGACTCATACCAAGGCTTCATACCTGAAGATCTTGAGTGCATAGGTGCTGATGATTTGGAAGAAATGCACATTTTGACTCAACTTGCTATGGTTTCTGTTAGAGCTCAAAGGTTCTACAAAAGAACCGGTAGAACCTACAAGGGAGCAAAAGGTGCTCATATAGGTCTTGACAAAAGCAAGGTGAAGTGTTATAACTGTCACCAACTTGGTCACTTTGCAAGGGAATGCCCTCAACCAAGAAGAGAAGGACAGAATCAAAGTCATGTTCAAGAGAAAAATCATGGAGGAAGCAATTCAAACAACAACAACTCTGGAAACAACTCAGGTTCCAAACCCACCCCACCAAAACCAACCGGAAGTCAAAACCACCAAAATGTGGTAGCTGCTGTTGCAAATCAAACCTCATGTGTTGAATGGGAAGATTTCGTTGCTGAGTTTGAGCCTGTCAACCATGCTTTGATGGCCAAACAAGACTCCACCTCTGATCAGGTAAACTCCATCCCAGAGAAAGTCCTAGAAAATCTATACAGCCCTGCCTGCATAGAACAAGTGTCAAAGTACCGAAATCACAACACTGACTTGATTGATGAAGTTTCAAACCTAAATGAGTTAAGGGAATGTTTTAAGAAAACTGAATCTTCATATATTTCAAAAATTGAAAATTTAACTAAAGAATATGAACAGTTGAAACAAACCAACTCAGTGCTTGAAACTCAGCTTGATGACCTACTCTCAAAGCTTGAGAAGTCAAGAAACGAAACCAAGGATGCTAAGGCTGAGGTTGATGTTCTTGAGATCAAGCTGAAAGATGCTTTGTTCACCTGTGATAAATTCCAGACAGCAAACAAAAAGGCTGAGAAATTGTGGATGGGAGGGATGTATGGAAAGGCAGGTGTTGGGTACAACTGTGTTGAGCCACCTATTGAATACTCACCTGTGATCAAACCAATTGATGCTTTAAAATCTGAATGTAAAGTTAGTCTCATAGTTGATGACATTTCATCACAGTCAAGTTCTGAAAACACTGTTGAGTCTAAGAAAGTTGAAGTCACTTTTGTAAGCTCATCTGCTTCAGTTGACCAATCAAACATTTTAAAACCATCAATTGTTGTTCCTCCACCAATTGTTATGAACCTAAGGATTCAAAATTTGGAGGAAAGCAACCTGAGCAACCAAAGGGAAGTCAAACTCAAAGGCTTGGTCAACTAAATTTCAACCAAGTAACCAAACTTGAGTCTCCCAGAAAGTTTGAAACCAAAGTTGTTGAATGTATGTGCTGTGGTGAACAAGGTCACCTAGCTGTTGTTTGTCAGTCCAACCCAATGAGTAAAGTTAAACCATTTCAAAAACCAAAACCTGTTTTGAAACCAAAGGTTGATTTTCAAAAGAAGCTCACAGGGAAATTTTCACCTATGAGAAACCACACTTTAAAGCATTTTGGATCTGATTTTAACAGAGTCTTGATTGGTAATGACAGAAATGGAAGTTTTACTGCTTTAAAGCAAAATTGTTTTCCGGCTGAAGTTCAAGCGGAACATTTTTCCGCTCGAACTCGTGTTCAACCGGAAAATAAGTTTCAACCCAGATCAGTTACTGCTCCAAAGCAGAGACCTCAAGTACATTTTGCTGAAGGGTTTGAGCAATTTGAAGCTCAAGGAAGAAGAAATCCCTCTAGAGGAAAGGTTACCTCTAGAGAAAACTTTTCAAGAAACAGCAAATTTAACCAATCTGAAACTGTCTTTGCTAAAAGCTCAAGTGGAATCACTGTGTTCCACTTCAGGGGGAGAGTTCAAATCAAAACAAACACTTTCCTCAAAGATTTTCAAAGTCACCTGAAAGAACTAAGTTGGTCATTCAAGAAAATGAAAAACTTAAGAAATTAACCAACAAGCAAAGGAAGTTTAAAGAATATAGGGATAGGAAAATTGCTCAAAGAAAGAACACCAAAGGTGAAAGGTCTAGTCAAACAAGTGCTCAGCATGAGAACTTCAGTTTTGACAATGATGATCTACTTAATGAAGCTCCAGTCTTAAATACTTTAGTACTCAAGGAGTACAAGTATAATGATGCTTATGTCAGACCCAAGACCACTCCGGCTTGGGTCCCCTATAGAAATTAATCAATTCTGATGTGTGCAGGTGCTAAATAAAGGCTAAAATAGCCTATGGGTAGTTGACAGTGGATGCACTTGCCACATGACAGGGAATAAGCACATTCTGGAAAACATAAAAAGAATCAATGGAGGACCAGTTTCCTTTGGAAGCACAAAAGGCCATATCACAGCACAAGGTGATGTGACAAATGGACTGGTAAAATTTGATAGAGTCAATTTTGTTGATACATTAAATTTCAACCTGCTCAGTGTCTCACAAATGTGTGACAAGAATTTGAATTTAATGTTTAATGAGAAAGAGGCCATAGTTCTCAAACCTGGTGTCAAAATTCCTGATGAACTTATAATGCTTAAGGCACCCAAGAGAGATGGATTATACATTTTGGATATGTCAGTTGCTACACCCTCATGTGGCACTGTTTGCTTTGTATCCAAAGCCACAGTTGATGAATCTGATCTATGGCATAGAAGGTTAGGTCATGTGAACTACAAAAACATGAACAGAATTGTGAATCTTGGCTTGGTTAAGGGTCTTCCTAACAACCAGTTTGCATGTTCTGAAAACTGTGTGCCATGTCTCAAGGGCAAGCAACACAGAACCTCCTTTAAGTCAAAAGTTGAGTCTTCTATTTCAAAACCTCTAGAGCTTTTACACATGGATTTGTTTGGTCCAACTAGAGTAATGAGTTTAGGAAAAAGATCATACTGTTTTGTGATAATTGATGATTTTTCAAGATATACTTGGGTTTTCTTTCTCAAAACAAAAGATGAAACTGCTGAATTGTTGAAAACTCTTGTAATTAATTTAGAAAATCAATCAAATCTCAAGGTCAAAACAATCAGATGTGACAATGGCACAGAATTTAAAAATCATATTCTGAATTCATTTTGTGAGGAGAAGGGAATTGTGAGACAATTCAGTGCTCCTAGAACTCCACAGCAAAATGGTGTTGCTAAAAGGAGAAATAGGACATTGATTGAAGCTGCTAGATCCATGTTAGCAGACTCCAAGCTCCCTGTGATATTTTGGGCAGAAGCAGTAAACACTGCCTATTATGTCCAAAACAGGATCTTAATTGTCAAGGGAAAGAATAAAACACCTTATGAGCTTTGGAGAAAAAGAAAGCCAAATATCTACTTCTTTAAGCCATTTGGTTGTCCTGTCACTATCTTAATAACCAATGAATCCTTGCCTAAATTTGCTGAAAAGGCAGATGAAGGTTATTTTGTTGGATACTCAGGTGTGTCAAAAGCATACAGAGTATACAACAAGAGAACTAAGATTGTTGAGGAAACCATAAATGTATCTTTAAATGAAAAATCTCCCAACAATTTTAAATCTCAGCCCAGTTGGTTATTTGATATTGATGCACTAACTACTGCTTTCAACACAAATGTTGATAAGCCTGTAAGCTCTTTAGTGCAGGAAAAAAATTCTCATAGGTCTGCTGATGAGCATTGGAAGAATAATCAAACTGCAAATGAGAAGCCAATCTTTTTCTCTTCCATGAGTTCTCAACCTATCTTCCCAAGAAATGACAAGAGACTGAGTGAAATAATTCAAATTGAAGAAGAAATTGTTCCGATCGAAGTTCAAGCTGAACCAGTTTCTCCGGTTCAAGTTCAACTGGAAAACTCAATTTCAGAAACTGAAGAGAATACTGAATCAGGGTCAAATGAAGCTGAAAATTCAAATGATAGCACATAAAATGAGCTTAGTTTAGAGCATCTGACCTACAATTCAGACATCAATTGCCATGAATTAGTTGAAGTCTCAGATCATGTGTCACAGTTGGAAACTGTTGAGTTTGATCTCAGACTTCCTCAGCTCAACATACCCTCAAATGGAAGAAGCCATGAATTTCCTATGTTTCTTGATAGAAGAATCAACAGAGATCATCCAGCAGGAAATATTATTGGAGAAGCTTCAGCTCCTGTGTTGACAAGGAGCAGATCTGCAAATGCAAACATTTATTTGCATGCTGTATTTTTGTCTCAAGAAGTACCCAAGAAGATAGCCGATGCCTTGGAAGACAACAGCTGGGTAGAGGCAATGCAGGAAGAACTATTTCAGATCAGCAAGCAAAAGGTTTGGGAATTGGTAGATCTGCCTAATGGAGCAGGACCAATTGGAACAAAGTGGGTTTTCAGAAACAAGAAAGATGATAGGGGAATTGTCATAAAGAACAAAGCAAGATTGGTTGTGCAAGGCTATGTACAGGAAGAAGGCATTGATCACGATGAAGTGTTTGCACCAGTAGCCAGGTTAGAAGCAATCAGAATCTTCTTGGCCTATGCTGCATTCAAAGACTTTCAAGTAATTCAAATGGATGTTAAAAGTGCTTTCCTGTATGGCCTCCTGGAACAAGAAATATATGTCAAACAACCTCCTGGTTTTGAAGACCCTCACCATCCTAACAAGGTGTGCAAGCTGATCAAAGCTTTGTATGGTCTCAAACAAGCACCTAGAACCTGGTATGAAACTCTTTCTAATTACCTTCTAGTGAATGGCTACAGGAGAGGGGCTATTGACAAAACACTTTTTGTTAAAACTGTTGGTAAAGATATGTTGATGGTACAGATTTATGTTGATGATATTATTTTTGGTTCCTCTAATATTGTCTTGTGCAAGGAATTTGAAACTTTGATGCAGTCGAAATTTGAAATGAGCTCCATGGGAGAAACATTCTTCTTAGGGCTGCAAGTGAAGCAAACTGCAGATGGTATCTTTCTGAACCAATCAAAGTACATCCAAGACATGCTGAAGAGATTTGACATGCTAACTTGTTCAAGTGAAAAAACTCCCATCTCCACCTCCCACAAGTTAACTAATGACTTAAGTGGCAAGCCAGTGGATGTGCACTTGTACAGAGCTATGATAGGCTCCCTGATGTATCTCACTGCTAGCAGACCTGACATCATGTTCAGTGTTTGCTTATGTGCAAGATATTAGTCATCACCAAAGGAGTCACATATGCTAGCTGTTAAGAGAATTTTCAAGTACCTGAAGGGGCAACCAAAACTGGGTTTGTGGTATCCCAAGAACTCTGACTTCTCTTTCAAAGCATTCACAGACAGTGACTATGGAGGATGTGATATAGATAAGAAATCAACATCAGGAGGATGTCAATTTCTGGGAGAAAGACTTTGTCACACCCCCAAAAATCCCACGCGCGATAACGCGCCGCAGGGAGCGTGACAAACCAGGATCGCCATCCATTAGCTACACCAAAGGACCAATAATTAATATAAACGTTTCATCTTTCATTAAAATATGTAATAAGAGTTTTACAAATGCGGAAGCGTAAATACAACAAAAGTACTTATGTAAAATCTTTGTCACCTAAGGTGACGTGGCTTGTTCAAAGACATTAAAAGTGTTTTCAAGTCTCATGCATACGTACTCGTGATACTCGAACATCCGCAACTTGAGAAATAACATGCTAAAAAGTGTCAACACAAAGGTTGGTGAGTTCACAGGTTTATTAGTTGAAAAAACAGTTCAAGTTCAGTTTAAGATCGATTGTTCAACGAAAATCAAGTTGAGTTTATGATTGACTATTCAACAATAGTCAAGTTGAGTTTAAGATTGATTGTTCAATAACAGTCAAGTTGTAAGAGCATAATCACTTATATATATCAAATAGCTAGCTAGGCTACATACATGAAACTTCGCACGTTGATGGTCACCGAATCTAACAGTTGTTTATAGTTTGCCTTGTTGTGTTTAGGACGAATATATCACCCGTTCGATATCCAATCGTGCCAGAGCGACTGACCCGGGTGGGGTTTGTCAGACCCAGTAGTACTACAATATATTTCCCGCTATCGTCATTAATACTAACGGTACCATAAGAAGGACTTTGTTGTATCAGTGTGCTTCAAGTACTTCAAGTGATATATAAAAGTCTAATTATCTCAGTTGTATCGTTCATGCATGTTAATCTCCCCCAACAGGATTTGAAATAGTAAAATGGGGCCGTGAAACTCACCTTTGGGTGCACAACAAATTCCAAATAAATAACAACAGCCGGCAGCAATTAGCAGGTCTTGTGTACTCAACCAAACACCTAACGAGCATAATGATATAAGTGTGTGTGTTCGACTAAAACGACCAAGTCTAGACCAATGATAAAATAAATAGTGTTAAAAGATGACATTAGGATAATCACTAAGTACAAAACAAGTCGAAGGTTGGCACCTTGCCAAAAATCACAACGATCACAAAAGTCGACGAGAGTGTATTATTTATTAATAATATGGGTTCATGATATCTTTCAGGAAGATATGTATATATATATATATATATATATATATATATATATACAAATATATATTCGTAACCAAATAATAGTTACATCAGTATCGGGTACTCCAAAATTTACTTATGGGTTTATTAATATTTATGTGAATATAAATCTAATGTTTAGAACGCTTATATCGTAAAATATGTATATTTTTACACAAGTGCTAATGTTATTAATACATAAATTTCATATTTCTAATTACCTGCATTTTTAGACTTTTCAAACATATACATATATATATATATATATATATATATATAAATATATTTTTTTATGACCGTTAAATAACCGAATATTTTTTTTTTATAAAAATTCATTTATATAACCCATGAGATAACGATCAAGATAACGAGCCTCCGAGAAATTCTGCGGGTCCAAAATGGCATGAAAACGATTGTTGATAGGTTTTGAGTCAAGAAAAGTCCCAAAAAGAACGAATAGAAGTATATGGGGTCACTGGGTTCGAACCCGTGACCTCCCATTACCCGACCAGCGCCTTAACCACTAGACCATTTGCTTATATTTATCATTTGTTCAAAACTAAAGCTTTTATTCATGAATTTGACTCAGGAACTGGTTTCTTAAAAATAAACAAATAGGCACGGAGGTTGGCGGGTTTTGATCATCCGACCTCTCGGAACCAAGTCGGACCTGGTACCACCCAGCCATCAACTCCTATGGTTTAAAATCCGTACTTCATATTTTTAATGTATACGGGTCGGGTACCATCTCTTTCACTCAAGAACTCCATAGTACCCGACGCCATTGATAAACTTTTCAAGGTCACATATAGCTTCATGGGGACGAATTAATTAGACCAGAAACAATGTAATCAAATGCCGTACGGGTTTTAAGATTAACTAGAATAGGAAATGAAGGTTGATCTCCAAAAAGTTGAAAACACAAAGCGACGGTCACACCTCCGACCCGACTGATGCGCCGACCCCAGGCTCACCGGTGATGCTCTCGCTCCCACGTTGCTTCCTGATCACGAATGCGTGGCGATCTGTGGTGTTCGGAAGGCATCGATAGAGATGTCTGAAACGGATACAACAATGGTCGGGAGTGGTGTGCGGATTTCTCACGGTGGTTCGCCGGAGAGAAACAAAGGGTTCAAGTTGAACGGATTGTGAGGGTGTTTGTTTGAGACTGAGGTTTCGTGAAATGATTGGGGAAAATCAGTTATAGCTCAAATGATGGTAGCGATGTTTCAAGTTCGTGACCGGCCGAGATGGTAATAGCAGAATACGGAACAGTCGACGGTTACTTTGTGGCATTAAAAATCAAGTTTGGGATATTGGCAGGACTAGTCCCTCCTTACTTTACATGTTAGGAAGTTAGTTTTATCTAATGACATAAATCACCCAATAAGTTTCGGTTAACTAGAAACGAGTTTTGCAAATTACAGAAGTAGTCCATCCAAGTTATTTCAATAGGAAACAAGTTTGAGAAAATACAGAATTGGTCCCTCAAGGTTTAGAATAACTAACCGACATTTAACCAACCAAACTTTTATAAAATACTCGGACTACGAAGATCAATTTATTTCTATTAAATGTATGATATTTTATATATATAAGTAAATACACCAATCATTAATAATCATAAGTATATGAATCATATATAATCATAGAAACTTTACGTGAAACCAACGACGTTTAACTGTGACATCATACGTGACTACGTGACACACCGTCACATAAAATCATGAAATATAACGTGTATATATGCATATCTATATTACATTAAATTATAACGTATAATTGTCACATAAAATGACAAAGTGTCCACATAAAATCATAGAAAATGATTTAAATAAAATAATAAAATATAACTGTTCAAGTTAATCTATCGATAACTAGACTCAAGTGTATGCTCATATAGTGATGATTACACAAAACTCTAATTGATAAAGTCAACGCAGTCAACACATAATGTTCACACAACTTTTATAACAGTTTACATTCAAGTTAAATCAGGAAAGGACCTGAAAAGACGGATTGTCACAGTATCCCCTTGTTGAAGAATTTTCGTCCCGAAAATTGAACAACGTGGTTAACAAGTTCATCACAAAAGAAGGAAAAAAAAAACTCAGTCGTCACATCATCCCCTTGTTGAAAGAATTTCGTCCCGAAATTTAAATCGGTAACAACTGCCATAAGAGTCGAATCAAAAGTAACGTATCGTAAGAATCCAGTTTTTCTACTCCAAAAGGATTGATGGATGATATAATCAAAATGTGTACCAGAAGTTGAGAAGGTGTCAAAAGTTTAGAGGGTTTCAAATGAAATTCAAATCGAAAGTATAAAAGGTGATTTTCCTATCAAACGTCCTCCTATGAGATGAGTAAAAAAAAAACGCATTATGGGAATCGTATTGAGTGGCAAGGCCGAACAGAGTAACATGATACATAAGTATTCAAATCAATAATTCCATACGAAGAAGAACCATAACATATCCGGGTAGCCTCCAGCTATTGTACCTAGTGCTGGGAGTGAGGTTCCCACGTCGTGTCTCGTTTTCAGTTAGGAAATTCGCATTCACCAATAACCCAGGTAAATAAAAGAGAAAGAAATATGAGTATGAGATGATGGTGTGTGCATCAGGTCAATCGGGGTGTGTTTAATAGACCCATCGTGTAATGAAAATGTAAACGTCTAGCTTTTACCTGGGAGTTAGCAACTAGCATAGAATTACACAAGACTAATCGAGTTATCATGAGGACCCATTGGTTCATTTAGTACTTTATGAGGTTATGACCAATTAAGTTCACATGATTCATAATAACATTCAAATTCACATTTTATGCAATAACGCTTCAGATAGCATACGAGTTTCTACAAAGATTTCTTTTAAAGGTTAATGCAGTCAAAGAGTACTAGCATGCAATCTATCATAAAGGTTTTACCATATAATGCATACAATTGTTCCAACACCTTATATACTAGCATACGACCTTAACATGACATATCTCTAACATATAAGTTCATAAACTAACCAACACAACCCATACGATGCAAAGTTGACCGGGCAACTTCACACAGTCTTGTCATTCCCACCGAGGTAGGAGACTTAGGACTTTGTATGGTGTATGGTCTTCACACTCAATCAATTTAATACATTCACAACATGTCATTTTCTAGTTCCTAACACGTTCATACACATAACTAATCATGCAATTCTATGCAACTTATGTTTAAACCAACACTTCAATAATTAATCAGTTTATATACCCTAAACATAGGATTAGATCCTCAAATCTTAGCATGCATAAACACGTATGTTTTATAAACATTTTCCACGAAAAGATCAAAAGCAAACAAACTATTTATCATGGTTAAGTGGTTCAACAGTCGCTCACATACTAAAATATAACTAGTAACACATTGATGTTGTGATGAAAGGACTGAGGTTCACAGAGAAATCCAATCAAGAGCCCATTGCCACTTTTAAAGGGTAACACGTAGCGGTTTGTTTTAGAAAATAATTACTTAATTCTGTTAAGAATTATTCAAGAAATATCATATACAATTAGGTTCAAATTCAAGTTAGAGTGTAGTATCATGCAACATATCATCATGCAGATTACCTCGCTAAAGAATCCAAAAAAAATAATAATAATAATAATAAAATTTTAGGGCGAAAGTTCAACAAAACAAAAGTGTAAACTATAAGGTACTGAATATCGAAAGGTGCTCATCAAGATCAGAATAGCAAATTTAGGATGAAGATCGCCAATGGCTTAGTTCGTGAATTCGAGTAAGCGATGGGATAGCAAGTTTATGATAGTCACAAATACACATTCCAAGAATGATACGTCAGCTTATACTGGAACTGGTGAAGATGCCAGCGGAAGGGATGTAACTAACGTAATGGATGATATAAAATTAAGAGGGAAACATATAGTGTGCTTGATAGAATTTGACAAGGAATTCGCGTAAATAGATATCGAAATGAACGTGTCAACGGTTATACAATCTAACAGAGTAATCATCCTGTTAGATAAATCTTCATTGTCTGAGCTCACCAGTGTGCCCAATCTCCTTGGTGTTCTTGCGCTTCATGCATCATGCCTTCTTTCTTGTCAAAGCATAGGTTCAAATGGTCTTCAAAGGTAAGATAAAGTACGAAAGTGTTATAAGAAGGATGTCTGTGGAACCCAAAACATCAGGATGTTCAAAAGACGCTTTGACTTGGGTTGCATGCACATATGAATTTTTGCTAGGGTTTAGTACATGTTTACCTTGGGTCAAAGATCAAATCGGGTGTTCCATAGAAAAGGATCAGAGCTATCACCTCTGCGAATGCCAGAGAGTTTATAAAAACAAGGCAGTCGACCCAAAAGTAATGTCCCTTAAACAAAAGTCGATCTACTTCTTAACACATGCTTCTGAAAGTTGGAGTTAGATTATTTCGGGCATGTCTCTTTTGGTAGAAATACGTAAGGGATATTTGTGATCTCATATGAGGATATAGTCCCGTTAGATGGGGTTTCTCAAAATGAGGTCCTTGTGTATGACTCTAAGGTTAATCCTTGGTCAGATACTGATCCCACATTCAACATGTCAGTAATGTTTATATATATAGGGTGTACCGCCTCTGCCATTCTGTGAGTCTCTTCCCTTTTGTGTATGGCATTGCCACTCCCTTTGGCAGCATCCACTAATTCGGAACTTAATTTGAAAGCCATATTTCGACCCGGACGTTTTCGGGATGCCGCTAATAACCAACGAATGGCAAGTGCCTTTCCTTGTGTGGATCCTATTTCAATGGGAACTTGATGAGTCGATCCACCTACACGTCATTACTAGCCATTATTCAAACCACATCGGATATTTTTATCGGAAGCAAGGGACGTCAAGTTTCTCCCATACGCTTGAATGCAAAGGGAGCTAGAAATTAAACCTCAATATGCCGTGTAAACAGAAGGTGTAAGAGTTTCCATTCCCATTAGTAAGATGCGTATGGTTTGCTATTTAGTGAAGGTCGTTGAGAGGTTGGCACGCGCAGTGCGAATCTCATAAAGCTTTAGATTTCAAGATGATCAAAATTTATACATGCCACAAGGTTTAAGTTTGAGCTGGGGGTTCATCAATGAAAGTTTTCTGAAAAGGACAAGGAGGATTCGCGTAGCAGATATTTATTGATAATTTCTATGACAGGAGCGTAAATAAATATATAAAATGTATGGACAACTTGGTGTACTCAATGTGTAAGGGTAAATATAGTTTGATCGCACAGTTAGCTAATGATAACAAGAAGTTCACCCTTGATGGGTGCAAACAGAGTTTTCATATAAAGCTTGGTATTGTTACTACGATTAAAGCACAGGGTCGTCTTATCATCAATGGTGTTAACTAGAAAAAAAAAGAACTAACCAAAAGTGTAACACCTTTTGGTTCAAATCTTAGGAGCTTATTCAGGGCATAAAGGATTATAAAGCATGAGAATCAGAAATTGTCGATTGCTAAATCATAAAAGGTTGAATTATGCAAACAAAAATCGATAGTTCAGGTTCAGGAGATCAATCGGAATAGTCCTTACGTTAAAACTGGGAGTCATTAGTTTGAAAGTCAGAAAGGATTCTCACTAACATTAGCCCCATTAGAGATAAATATGCTTGCAGTGTGGTATGCAGTTTATACAACCGTGTCGATGTTGTTGGCAACAAGTATTGGTTCGCACAAGAAAATCAGGAAATATGAATATTCAGAGGGACAATTCACAAGAGTTTTTAGCCAACAAATATGCTCCAATGCTCACGGTATATGCTTGAACTAGTTCGTTTATCAAATGTTGCCTGGGAATTCGTCCGGTGAATGTATATACAAGTTGTCTCACAATCATAAAGTTTCGGGGATTGATATGGTAGGTAAAGTCGCAAAGGTAGGATTATGGTTCAAAATGAGTTCAAACCAGCCGAATATTTTATCGAGAGTGTTCGTAGTTACGAAAGACTTGTCATTTAAATACACGAGTTAAACGGTGCCCCTTCCGGACTAACATTCGTAATAGGTGTCAAAGGGTTCACCAATGGATTAGAATCCACATGTATAAGAGATGATATCATGTGCGATAGTGTTTACAAGATAGATGACTTTGATCATCTAGTCGAATTTCAACATGCTCAACATTCAGCCCCACGAAAAAAAAAATTACAGAAATTTGCTCCCAATTACGACCACTAGCTTGCCTAGTAGGATTCTCCAGGATTTCCATATACTGCAAATTACATTTACGTGTGCACCCGTAACTGTGATTTACTTTATATGATCACCCTAGTTCCTCTTACTACAGCTACCGGGTGTGGTGTGGTCCCTAACACATGGTTATCTTGAACAGAATTTGTTAATGAGACAAGTTTTCGAGAATAGAATGCTCACTCAGATTGGAATGACCCACCCGAAGCGAGTCAGCCAGAAATTTAGCTCAATAGGATCTGAGTAGGGTTTATCACAATTACCCTAGCTTAGCTCGAAGTTAAAGAATTATTATCACACATACTGGCATGATCGCAATCCGATACACAAAGAGGTAATTTCATTCGAACCGCATCAGGTTTCATTGGGGTTATAAGAATCGTACTCAAGTTGTATTATTTCAACGCACAACGCGATAAAATCGAGGAAGGGAAAGATCTTAAGAGATCCTAGCAAATGTGAAGACGATCAGGATAACGGAAATTGATATAAGTGCCCCATAGGCATCTACTTGAATTCATACCCCGCTAACTCTAGTGAAGCTAAATCATCACGCTATTAGCAAATCGAGATAACATTTCCTGGACGGATGAGTTTAGAGATATACGTAAGGCAGGTATAACAAGAACCTCCTAGGTTATGAGAAAGGTTTAAGGACAAGAAGAGGTATTACACCACCTTCCCTATACAGCATACATCCCTAGTATGGGCACTACGCCCAGTTATTCAATCCGGAATAATCCCGAGTAGCAATCAGCTCGTCAAAAGTATAAACGTGATCCTTCGATCTGAGTCGACGTCTCGTCGTACATGAATGTTAACCAAGAGGTACACAACTTAGAGAGGTTAAGAAAAATGACTCAAGACTAGCCGGCTCCTCGCTGTGAGTATAAGGGGATTAGATGATGTAAACAACAAATCGTAAACCAGGTGCGTGTAGGAATGAGTATCACGATGCATGAGAGAAATGTTTAAGTGCAACTAATGCAAAACAGTTACAGTCTAAGACAAATCTTAGTTCGCTGTAACCAATGGCTCTGATACCAATCTGTCACACCCCCCAAAAATCCCACGCGCGATAATGCGCCGCAGGGAGCGTGACAAACCAGGATCGCCATCCATTAGCTACACCAAAGGACCAATAATTAATAAAAACGTTTCATCTTTCATTAAAATATGTAATAAGAGTTTTACAAATGCGGAAGCGTAAATACAACAAAAGTACTTATGTAAAATCTTTGTCACCTAAGGTGACGTGGCTTGTTCAAAGACATTAAAAGTGTTTCAAGTCTCATGCATACGTACTCGTGATACTCGAACATCCGCAACCTGAGAAATAACATGCTAAAAAGTGTCAACACAAAGGTTGGTGAGTTCACAGGTTTATCAGTTGAAAAAACAGTTCAAGTTCAGTTTAAGATCGATTGTTCAACAACAATCAAGTTGAGTTTATGATTGACTATTCAACAATAGTCAAGTTGAGTTTAAGATTGACTGTTCAATAACAGTCAAGTTGTAAGAGCATAATCACTAATATATATCAAATAGCTAGCTAGGCTACATACATGAAACTTCGCACGTTGATGGTCACCGAAGCTAACAGTTGTTTATAGTTTGCCTTGTTGTGTTTAGGACGAATATAACACCCGTTCGATATCCAATCGTGCCAGAGCGACTGACCCGGGTGGGGTTTGTCAGACCCAGTAGTACTACAATATATTTCCCGCTATCGTCATTAATACTAACGGTACCATAAGAAGGACTTTGTTGTATCAGTGTGCTTCAAGTACTTCAAGTGATATATAAAAGTCTAATTATCTCAGTTGTATCGTTCATGCATGTTAATCTCCCCCAACAGGCATGAAAATGATTGTTGAAAGGTTTTGAGTCAAGAAAAGTCCCAAAAAGAACAAATAGAAGTATATGGGGTCACTGGGTTCGAACCCGTGACCTCCCATTACCCGCCCAGCGCCTTAACCACTAGACCATTTGCTTATATTTATCATTTGTTCAAAACTAAAGCTTTTATTCATGAATTTGACTCAGGAACTGGTTTCTTAAAAATAAACAAATATGCACGGAGGTTGGCGGGTTTTAAACATCCGACCTCTCGGAACCAAGTCGGACCTGGTACCACCCAGCCATCAACTCCTATGGTTTAAAATCCGTACTTCATATTTTTAATGTATACGGGTCGGGTACCATCTCTTTCACTCAAGAACTCCATAGTACCCGACGCCATTGATAAACTTTTCAAGGTCACATATAGCTTCATGGGGACGAATTAATTAGACCAGAAACAATGTAATCAAATGCCGTACGGGTTTTAAGATTACCTAGAATAGGAAATGAAGGTTGATCTCCAAAAAGTTGAAAACACAAAGCGACGGTCACACCTCCGACCCGACTGATGCGCCGACCCCAGGCTCACTGGTGATGCTCTCGCTCCCACGTTGCTTCCTGATCACGAATGCGTGGCGATGTGTGGTGGTCGGAAGGCAGCGATAGCGATGTCTGAAATGGATACAACAATGGTCGGGAGTGGTGTGCGGATTTCTCACGGTGGTTCGCCAGAGAGAAACAAAGGGTTCAAGTTGAACGGATTGTGAGGGTGTTTGTTTGAGACTGAGGTTTCGAGAAATGATTGGGGAAAATCAGTTATAGCTCAAATGATGGTAGCGATGTTTCAAGTTCGTGACCGGCCGAGATGGTAATAGCCGAATACGGAACAGTCGGCGGTTACTTTGTGGCATTAAAAATCAAGTTTGGGATATTGGCAGGACTAGTCCCTCCTTACTTTACATGTTAGGAAGTTAGTTTTATCTAATGACATAAATCACCCAATAAGTTTCGGTTAACTAGAAACGAGTTTTGCAAATTACAGAAGTAGTCCATCCAAGTTATTTCAATAGGAAACAAGTTTGAGAAAATACAGAGATGGTCCCTCAAGGTTTAGAATAACTAACCGACATTTAACCAACCAAACTTTTATAAAATACTCGGACTACGAAGATCAATTTATTTCTATTAAATGTATGATATTTTATATATATAAGTAAATACACCAATCATTAATAATCATAAGTATATGAATCATATATAATCATAGAAACTTTACGTGAAACCAACGACGTTTAACTGTGACATCATACGTGACTACGTGACACACCGTCACATAAAATCATGAAATATAACGTGTATATATGCATATCTATATTACATTAAATTATAACATATAATTGTCACATAAAATGACAAAGTGTCCACATAAAATCATAGAAAATGATTTAAATAAAATAATAAAATATAATTGTTCAAGTTAATCTATCGATAACTAGACTCAAGTGTATGCTCGTATAGTGATGATTACACAAAACTCTAATTGATAAAGTCAACGCAGTCAACACATAATGTTCACACAACTTTTATAACAGTTTACGTTCAAGTTAAATCAGGAAAGGACCTGAAAAGACGGATTGTCACAGACTTGTCTCTTGGCAATGCAAGAAGCAAACTTGTGTTTCCACTTCAACTGCAGAAGCTGAGTATATTA
>JBCNJP010000024.1:10975884-11002626 GCA_039602395.1 Deinandra increscens subsp. villosa | reverse complement strand
ACTAAGTTAACACTTATAACGTAACTAACGGAATTGTCTAACGGAAGTAAACCTTGAAATTCTCGGATGTCACAAAGATCTTCTTGACACACAGTCATAGTCTCAATGTTGCCTGACATTTGAGAGTTCATGCAGGCAAGAAAAGCATTACACAGATCTTGATCCATGTTAGTGGAGTTTGAAGAAACAGGAGCTGACGAATGACCATAATACCCAGAAGATGGAGCTTGAACAAATGACACACTTGATGGTTGATGAGTTGCATGAGATACTTGAACTTCAGGCTGATTTGGAGTCGGAGTTGGAGTAGAGGCAGGAACAGGTACACTGGGACCAGAAGATTGAGAAAACTGATGACTATCCTCATACATGGCAGCAGCAAATGCAGCATTAGGAGCATTGGATGACGAACCCTTAGAGGTCACATTACCCATGAGTGACCTTCCTGTGCGTTCAACTGCTCTAACCTCATAATCACGAACTTTATCAATCATGTCCATGTAATCAGCGTTGAGGAGATCAGTGCTGTCAATCAGATAGATGACATAGGAGGCAAACTCTTGAGGAAAAGAGTGCAGAATCTTCCTTATGATGTCGCCAGTATCTGGACGAATCTTCTTAGTGGTCATCTCAGTGATGATCCTGCAGAATCGTGTGACATGTGTCTCAAACGACTCTCCAGGCCTGTGAGCAAAAGTATTGAAAGCGAGTTTGAGTTTCTCAAGCCTTCTCTCCTTTGTTGCTGGATTGCCCTCATACTTCTTCTCTAGGCCTACCCAAATCTCATGTGCAGAAGTAGCATCCCGAAACTGATGCAACAGATCATCATTTATGGCCATCTTGATACAACCCAATGCACGCCTATCAATTTTCAGCTGAGCATGTTCACCTACAGTCAGCTTGTCCATGGGCTTTGGGAGCATCCTCTTCTTAGTGTTAGGTGGGTCAGCAACAGTAGGAACTGCAACACCAGCAGCAGGTGTTGTAGCTTCTTCAACTTCAAACACAGCTGGACCATTGAGAACTGAAGTAAGTAGGTCAAAATCCAAATATTCCAGAAACAGTATGAACTTCCCTTTCCAGTCATCAAAGTCACTAGCACCCATGAGTTTTGGAGGGCGGTTGTTTCCTTGCATGACCGGAGTGAAATGATTTCCTTCAGACATCTCAGATGAGACAGAAACAGATTTTCAGCAAAAAATTGCTAAAACGGGCCGAACGAAGAACAAGAGCTCCAAATTGCTTGTAAACACGAAGATTGCTTGAATTCACACAAATCCTGCAATCATAAACATTAATGGAGTAATTAAACACTAATATTTAGGTGTAAACAGCAAAAATTGAAAAATTCAAATTTTTGACTTAGTCAAAATTTTGAACAGCTTGTTCTTGAGCAAGTTCAAATCACCAAAAATCAAGTTTCATCAAAATGATGTTTTGAAGGCATCAATAGATGCGAAATCATGTTAGGATCAATTGCTTCAACTAACACAAACCTCAAAAATCATTCTAAGTGACCGAAAATCAATCAAACAGTGATTTATGTGAAAAAGTTTCAAAATCTCGAAAAATTGCCCATTAAATCTTCAAAACTTGATGTTAGAAAGTGAAATCAGTCCCAATGATTTCGGTTTTACTATACTAATACTCGAAAATCATCAATTTCAGCAAAGAATCATCATAAAAACAAATTTGAAAAATTTTACTCAAGAACAGTGAATATTCGGACCGAACCAAAAACTCACTGAATTCAAAAATTGACAATCATAACTTGAAATAAACAGAAATCTAAGCATGTTTTTGAGTTCCTAGAGTGATTTCTACCAAGAATCAACTCTTAGATCTAGCAAAAACAACCAAAATTGATAACTCAAATGAGATTTCTTCATTTTTGAGAAAACTTCAAAAAATGAAGAACATGGCTCTGATACCAATTGTTAGGACCTGATTTGAGCACAATGTTCTCATTCGATTCATCACACAGGTGCGGAAAACAAATGTGATGATCAATCTTGGTTGATTTCACCCCATAGATCTCTAAAGCTCAAGAACACACACAAAATACACCAAGAACACACACACAAAGGCTCTCTTGTAGAAGTGACCAGGAGGAACACGTATTAGGGTTTTCACTTTGGTATTTATACTACAAGAGAGCCTGGGACAAATAGAATGTTTGACACAAACCAATCATTACCTAGAATTCAGCAAAATATTCTAACAGAATATGAAGTACGCTAAGCATATAAAGAAGTACGCTAAGAATTAAACAAGTTCGCTAAGAAGTTCGCTAAGCATTAACAAGTCCGCTAACAAGTTCGCTAGACACAAACAAGTCCGCTAACAAGTACGCTAAGCACAACTTAAGTACGCTAGGAACAGATCAAGTTCGCTAGGAACAAATCAAGTTCGCTAGGAACAAATCAAGTTCGCTAGGACAGTTAACAAACAAGTACGCTAAGTACAATGACAAGTTCGCTAAGAGTTAACCAAGTCCGCTAAGTTCAATATACAAGAAGTTCGCTAAGGAGAAATACAAGTACGCTAACACTTAGTCAAGAACATCATATATAAACATAATCAAAGATAACAAAGTACATAATCAAAGTTAAGTACAAACCAAAGTAAAATTACAAATAAACACCAAAAGGATAAATAGTTTGTGTTGCTAACATAAATAAGTTCTAACAAGCTACCACATTGTCCAGCCAAACACTCGAATCTAATATCGTGGAACCTCGAATCAGATGATTCTTAGCTCTGATACCAATTGTTGGTCCTGAAACAACAATCGTTCACGATATCGTAAACACAAACAAGTACGGATACCTTGTTTGTGAGTGTTTCGACAAGAAGATGATAAAATAGACTTGATATGAGATGAAGAACAACGCAACACAATCAAATCTTAAATTGTCAGGACCGATTTCACATCAAGAATCCCGATCTTGAGCAAGAACGAAGGTGAGATGTAGGAGGAGACGGGATGTATGAGAATCAAAGATAATAAATGACAAGAAATGATAAAATCAAACGATTCATTGATTATTGCTGAATGATTACAACGAACCGAATGATTACAAACTCGTCATTGGAAATCCATGGTCACATTGGGTTGAGCTCAAACCCAATGTGTGACTCTCTCTCTCTAGAAATGATAGCTCACATCACTCATTATTCATCCATTATTCATCATCTATCTAATGGAGGCTATCCCTTCCTATTTATAGAGAGCCCATGTGCTCACTAGCCCACTAACTAGCTAACACACAAATAAAATGAGCAAATACAAATAAACAAATGACATAATTATTATTAATTAAATCAAAGATGATTTAATCAATATGAAGCTTGACTCGCTCGAACCGATCTTCCGTTGACTTTTCCGTTGACCGTTGACCCGAACGGTTGACTTTTCAAGAAAACGTCTTCGGTCCAAACTTGCAAGCCTCGAGCATCACAACCCGCGTCTCTGAATCAAATCACAATGGATTCTTCTACCGAATTATTCGAGAATAGATTTGATGGCGTCAGTCACACTTATTAAAAGTTCCAACAATTCCCCCTTGACTGACGCTGTCAAATCTGTCATACAGGTGAAGAACCGCTCTGTCGTGCATCTTCGAAGAATAACTGATAAACCCAAATCTTTCTGTTGTAAAGGTTCCCCCTTTGAATACGCTTCTTCTGTTCTTGTTGCTCCAGTTGAGATCCAAGTGCTACAGTTCACTCGGTTCACACGGTCGGGTACAATACTAAGAAAGCTGAACATCGGAGTCAAATTCGCAACAAACCGAATCAGATAAACCAATCAATCACTGAAAATGCTCTAACTTCAGATAATCGACCCGATAATCCAAATCCATAGAAGTTCCCCCTTTTCTCTAGATCCCTCTGAAAACATCCGATGCGGAAGCGGAAAATCAGATGCAGAGAGTGGAACCGTTCCGCTCAGTTCCGAAGAGAAAACGGTACAAAAATCCTGAAATTGGACAATCTTGCGAAAAATCGGAAGCCGGGTGCTAGACAGTTGTGAATGATCCACAAATACTGAACTTGTTCCGCGTGACTGGGTTGGATGCGAAAATAATGTCAAATCGGTGAAAAACTGAGATCCCGAGCATAAACGCAGAAATTTATTCAAAACCGGAGTCTTCGTAATTTTTGGGTGAAGAAAATCGAGCTCGGAAAAATATTCCGTGAAGAATTCTGAGTCAACCGGTGCAATTTGGAATGAATCTGAGAAGACCGTAAATTTTATTCAAGTAACGGCCTTCCGTTAGAGATTTAACGGAATATTCCAATATTTAACTGAGATTCCAGTTAATTCGGTTAGATGACATCAGCACTGCATCAGCTAAACAACTTGGAGTGAGACATAACGAAACAGTCACAAACTTAACCGAGAAGCGAAACCAGTCCGTCAGTGGTCGTTAGCTAACGTGGTCTTGACGTCAACAAAAACCAGAAACCCGGTCGAAATATGACAGAATAAATCCAAGACCACTAACAAAAATTTCAACAATTTCATCGCGGTGTTATTTTGTTAGTCTCGTTAAAAGACTTATTAGAAAAATACCGCATTTAACGAAAATGCTAGAAATAATTCGTTATTATTGTTGAATCTCCACAAAAAAATCCATGATCCATGTCTTTGAAGGTTAACAGACCAATCAGATTTGAGCATTATGCTTGATCCAACGGCTGAGCAACAAATGGATCTAAAGGCTAGATAAATGCTTGATCCGTGTGAAGGGCTTAACAGCCAATCAGAGCGCGACAGACGAGAAAGCCATCCAACGGATCCTTGTACCTATGCTGTGGTCCCACCACCTTTATGTTCCTCCAATGGCCAATGCGGCAGCCAACAAATAAGATTCAGCGATTAATTAATCCATGCTGGGTCCCACCTGAGAATTTCATTCAACGGTTATCTATGTGAGGAAGGGACCACGCATTATTATTACAGACCGAAAGAAAAAGAAAATTCAATATCTCCTTTGAGAATTCTTGAGGGCCCCACGTCGCATTCTCCATCAGCCAATCCCAATTCGACAACCAACTAAGGGAATGTTGAGGTCAACCAGGCATTCAGAGAGAGAAGAACATTCCTCTGCTGACCAACCAGCACGATCGACACGTCATTGGTCATCCTACAAACATTCTTACAACCAGCGAAACCCTAATCTTCTGTTAGAAATCCTACCGGAAAAACAAGCATATCTTCGCCGGAAAAACGTATTCTGAGCCATATCTTCGCTTAATACTTGATCCGAAATCCCTCGTTTTTTATGTCGTTGGAACTCGTTAATCGCATACCCTACAATCCTAGAACGAACAAAAACTTCTGAATCTTATTCTGAACGAAGACCCAGTTGTAGAGATTGTCAGAGTTCGAGATCGCCAAGACTTATACGAGGTCGCTAAGGTCATGCGAGGTCGCCAAACCGTTCAAGATCGCTAACCTTTATTGAAATCGCCAAGAACTAAGCATGAAATCGCCAAGACTAACCCGAAATCGCCAAGAGCAAACTGAAGTCGCCAAGAACACCTTCAAAGACACCCGAGAACGCCATGAACATCTTCAAGCTCAGTGAAATCGCCAAGAACACCTTCAACAAACCCAGAAACCTTTATGAACACATGAATAACAGCAGAAAACCCAGAACTTCGTGATCGATTTTGAACCACCAAAACATGAGGAAAATAGCAGATCCATGAACGAACAATGAAGCCAAGCATTAGACGAAATCATTCTGGCCACAAACAACTCGAATCGCAGCTTCAAACGTCCCGAATCAGCCCTCAAAATCTGGAAATCCATCAAGAACACGAAGAACACCTAGTAAACACCGTTAAGTGTGTGTTTTTCCAGATCTGTCAAATCTGTTGCGAATCAGGCGAAACCGATGCTTCCATTGGATCCGGAACGCGTTTTCCATCAAGATTCATACTTTATTTCATCCAAAAACACTGATTTTAGCACCAAAAACTCAGAATCAAAGCTCAAAAAATCTTCAAAACCCCAAAAACGGGAAAACTCTAACAGCTTCATTTTTCTTGCTCAGATCTCGTATTTCTTCACAGATTTGAACATATGGAGCATGAAATCATATCTAAATGAACCGAATGACAAGAATCTATCATCAGATTCATCCAGAAATCATCAATCAGCTCCAAAAAAATAAGAAAAAGTAGAAAAAGTCTCCATAGTGGGTTTTCCAATCAGCACCTCATTCAAGCTCAAAATCACAGATTCGAGTGACCAGATTCATCGGTGAGATGAGATCTGATCGGTACCCGCTCTGATACCATTTGTCAGGACCGATTTCACATCAAGAATCCCGATCTTGAGCAAGAACGAAGGTGAGATTAGGAGGAGACGGGATGATGAGAATCAAAGATAATAAATGACAAGAAATGATAAAATCAAACGATTCATTGATTATTGCTGAATGATTACAACGAACCGAATGATTACAAACTCGTCATTGGAAATCCATGGTCACATTGGGTTGAGCTCAAACCCAATGTGTGACTCTCTCTCTAGAAATGATAGCTCACATCACTCATTATTCATCCATTATTCATCATCTATCTAATGAGGCTATCCCTTCCTATTTATAGAGAGCCCATGTGCTCACTAGCCCACTAACTAGCTAACACACAAATAAAATGAGCAAATACAAATAAACAAATGACATAATTATTATTAATTAAATCAAAGATGATTTAATCAATATGAAGCTTGACTCGCTCGAACCGATCTTCCGTTGACTTTTACGTTGACCGTTGACCCGAACGGTTGACTTTTCAAGAAAACGTCTTCGGTCCAAACTTGCAAGCCTCGAGCATCACAACCCGCGTCTCTGAATCAAATCACAATGGATTCTTCTACCGAATTATTCGAGAATAGATTTGATGGCGTCAGTCACACTTATTAAAAGTTCCAACACGAGTAGTGGCTGTAAAAAAATTACAAAGCAGCTACTATCTGGATTCAAGTAATGAACATAACAAATTATAGATGAGAAATAAAATTTCAAGAACATGTGTTCACCTGTCAAATGTGGATAGGTCTTTCACCTATAGTAGAACAAATGGCTGCTACTTCTGCTTCTGAATCAGCAATGGGAGTAGTCATTCTGCTCTCCAACAGGTGCAAGAACTAATGCACCATATACACTAAAGGTTTCAGTTCTAGAAACACCTGGTGATCCTTCAATAGCAGTAGCCTTAAAAGATCTCCAAGAATATCAGAAATTTGGAGTTGTATGAGGTTGAGTCATGACACATGTTTAAATTTCCAGAACATAAATATGGAGTCTTTGTGCAACTAAAAAATTCAAAATAAGCATACACTTGAAAGTAAATAAGCATACACATAGAAGTAAATAGAAGTCCAAAAAATACCCGCCCTCCAATGCGAAAAAGTTCAGCTAGATCATGAAATTGCCCATGAAATTCACCAAATATAGTCACAAGGCTCTTCATAGGCTGCACAAGAAGCAAAAATTATCATTGGAATCAATGAAAATAATACGATATACAGAAATTATCAACAAATTAATAATAGACAACTGGCTGCAATATTTATCAACAAATTAATTAAACGATCAAACAATTGTTGACATACAAAATAAATTCATGCAGCACCGTTGGAATCAAGGCAAATGATATGACATATTCAAGAAACTAAATCAAGGAAAATACTAATAAGAACTTCGATTTAAAGATAAAACCCTAACAAAGATGATACAAATCGAGTAAAGAAAATAAGAATGGTCATAATTAGAGAATATGTAGCAGGTGAGCGCATCAGAGAGATGAGACAGATGGTCTGGTCTGAGATCAAGAAGTACGACCAACATCCCTAAAGTGAATTCGAAATTTGAATTGGTCGCTTTAATTTGAACCGAATTCTAAGAAAAAAACACAAAGAAAGGACACGCACCTCAATTATTCTCAACTACAATGAAATACGGATGAAAAACATCTCATGGCAAGAACAAATCGAAAACAATCGTCATCGTAGGTTTGAGGAAGAATCTATTGAGGCTTTGAGTGAAGAAAGAACAGTGAGAGATCTGATGAAGCTACAACTCTCTTATCCTAAAACCATCTGTAACCGGCGCTCATGTCGATTGGAAGAAGACGAAGAGGTTTGACGGCATAGATTTCTCTGGAGCGGCTGATGGCTGGATTCTTGGATTCAAGTGAAAATATGACTTTTATATCTAGGGTGTATGGAGGATATTTTAAGATTTCATGCATCAAAATGTTGTACATAAGGCTTAAAGATTTGTACGCGTCTTAAAATTAAGACATTCTCATTTTCTCTCTCCACTATACATTATATAGTAATAGATATAATAAATTAATATATATATATATATATATATACTTTAAAAAGCAAAACAAATTATATATATACTTAATTTTTTTAAAAAGTATATATATATAAATCAAAAGAGTTTAATATATATCCAGTTATCTTTATAAACTATTATTATTATTTCACGAAGACTATTTAGAACTCGCGCGGATCGGAACGGTAAACACATGTACAATGGGGTTTCTGGCAAAGCAAGGGTGTCGCATAAATCCCAACTGGGACCTGGCACACCTCACTGGGTGATCCCGAAGTGAGTGTTTACTTATAGGAAAACGCGTTTTCATATTATCACTAATCTTTGCTTTAATCATAAAATACAGAAATAGTATCTTGACATAATAACAACACCAGACACTATTCAAGAACCCTGTCCACTTGAAACTATATATGTTATTCTTTGTATTTATTTAGCCTATTTATGATAATAGGCTAATCTCAAGATCTGCCATATCACTCTCGGTGTTATCTTACATCCTCAATCCTTTCATCATGTGAATATTCGTAGCCCCTCTTCTTTTTTTATTTGGGGTGCAACATCTATCCTATATCAAAATCATTACTCTTTATTCTTGATACTAAAATAATGTGATTATATGAGTTTTGTATGATTCTTGATATGCTTACTTGTGTGAGACTTAATACGTGAAAACTTGAGACTTGTTAAACTTTAAACTTGATAAACTTGAAATTTATTCTTGCGTAAACATTAACAACACCAAGCCTTTGGTTCATTAATAGCTATTGGTTGACAACCCATCTAGGATATTGAGACATAATCTTATCTTCAAATAGGTGAGTGGAACCTAAATTTGTCAAGGTTTGTTTTGCGTGTTTATATCTTGCCTCTATTACTTGTTTTTTATATTCTTAATCATACTTTTGACACAATGATCTCATGCTTTAAACCTATACTTTATATAAAACCTGTGTGTACTCACCAACTCATTGTAGTTGACAGATATTTTATACATGTTGCAGGAAATGCTATCTAAATCTTCTGTGGTGTTATCACGCTAGGGATTACTGGACCTAGTTTAATTAAATATGTTTGTTTGTGTTATGTTAATTTGTAAGACTTTGATGTTTATGAAATAAAATGGCATGATTAAGTATATCGCAACTGTAATTTATTTTGTTGTGAGCACCTGGACAATTTATCACGCTCCAAATATTTCGCTGTCGGTCAGGGTTTAACAGATTGGTATCAGAGCCATGGCTATAGAGATTTAGGTTATTAGAAACGGATGACCTACATGATAATCTCATGTATAGTATGTATGCCTACTAATATTATAAGTCCTTTGATGTTTCTTAATCCTGTCTTCTTTTGAATCTCATCTCTACTCTTAACACACACTTATACATTTAATTTTCAGGCTTCCTAGCCTCTCCTAACAGATGGTGCTTTATGTACCGATTTAGGATTTGATTTTATTTATCTTGATTTTACTTGAAATTTCTATCGGTATTAAATGTTTAGCAACAGACATGTAGTAACTGGAAGGGTGGAAAACACTGGTAACTAAGTATTCTATATCGGTTTGGCATTATGCCCTACCGTTGGATTTAGAAATCCTTGGTGAAATTGTTGAAACCTATTAGGACAAAGCATGCCATGGTAAACGTTGCTAAAAATTTTAATACTGATAAGTCAAGTTTGTAATTTCTCAGCCGGGAAATGAGAACCATTCCATTTGATTTTACATAAATCTAACATGATTATCTATCGGTGCACAATTTTTGATACTATACTAATTTCCTATGATCTACAAACTATATCATTCCAATTATATTTATTTTTTTACACACTCAGATGTTATTATCAGTTGTTTCACATCCTTTGACTCATAAATCCTTCTTTTCCTTTCAGCATGTCTAAACGTCTCATGGGTCGTAGTCCTCGTTCTAAGAATTCTGGTACCAAATTGGCTGCTCAAATTGCCAAACAAATGGCAGCTGTCATACCAGATATGATGGTTCAAATTCAACAAAATTTAAATTCTAATCCAGTTCCTCCAGCTGCTCCTACCCCTACTTGTTCATTTAAACAATTCAACTCATGTAATCCACCTAAGTACAGTGGTTCTGATGGCGCAACTGGCTTATTACAATGGTTCAAAGGTATCGAAAACACCTTCCTTAATATTGATTGCCCAGAAAATCTTAAGGTACCCTATGCCACTAGTGCCTTAACCAAGAACGCACTTACTTGGTGGAACAACGAGAAGCGCAATCGTGGTGCTAACTGCTAAGGTTGTATTAGCCTTAACATGGAATGAATTCAAAGAACTAATGACACGTAAGTTTTGTCCTCCTAATGAACGAAAGAAGTTAGAGGAAGAACTCTGGGAACTTGAGCAAGACAGTGGAGAAAACTAAGCCTTCACTGATCGTTTTCATGAACTAAGTATCTTGGTACCCCATATCGTTACACCTGAATATCATGCTATCGAGAGATACATTAGTGGACTGCCCATGGTCATGCAGGACGCTGTTTGGGCAAGCAGACCTGAAAAACTTGATGACGTCATCGCTCTTGCAGGAAGGTTAACTGATAACCATGTTAGGGCAGGAAATTTAACCAGAAAGGGATCCAAGAAGAATTCTAAGTCTGAATCAACTAAAAGATCTAAGGTTGGGTCTTCCAAGACCAACAAAAAGAAGTGGAAGTCTGAAAACCGCAACTTTGCCATTACTACTTCTGCTACACCTGATGTACATATTGCTCAAGTTGCCCCTGATGCTCACCTTCTAAAAAGCCTTACACCGGTAATCATCATTTGTGTAACACCTGAAAATTTCATCACCCAACCACTATTGTTGGTCGAGTTTGTCTCAATTGTGGCTGTTATGGTCACTTCATGAATACTTGTCGATTTCCTACTCGCACTCAAACTCAAATGGTTCAACTAGTGGATCGTCAACCTATTCATCCTAATGTTGCTTAAGCTCCACATGTTCGTGCATGTTACAATTGTGGGGATCCTGGTCATTTCTGCAATACATGTCCAAGGCTTATCACTGTAAAACCTCCTAGAAACAATGCTAATCGTGGTGTACCTGCTCGAGCCTTTCATATCAATGCTAATTAGGCTCAGGCAAACTAAGAAGTTGTCAACGGTACGTTTCTTATTAATAATCGTTATGCTTCCATTTTATTTGATACGGGTGTCGATAGGAGCTTCGTTTCATTAGAATTTGAACCATTGCTTGCTATGTCTCGTACTGAAATCGAACCTCCTATCTCTATTGAAGTGGCTAATGGTAAATCAATATCCCTTGATTTAATTATTCAAAATTGTGCCTTGAACTTTTGTGATCATTCTTATTCTATTGACTTCATTCCTATGCAACTTGGGAGTTTTGACATCATAGTAGGCATGGATTGGCTATCTCGACATCATGCTGAGGTTATTTCTTTCAATAAAACCATTCGTATTCCTCGTCCAGATGGTCAATTCCTAGTAATTTATGGCGATAAACCATAAAACATGCTCAAACTCATGTCCTGTATTAAAGCCCGCAAGTACTTGCATAAAGAGTATGTGGCATTCTTAGCTCACATTGCGGAAGTTCGTGATAAGGAAAAGAGGATTGAAGATATCCCAGTAGTTCGGGACTTCCCAGAAGTATCTCCTGAAGACATATCGGGTCTTCCTCCCGTTTGCCAAATTGACTTTTGCATTGACCTTGTGCCTCGTGCTACTCCTGTTGCAAAGTCACCTTATCGCCTTGCACCCTCAGAAATGCAGGAACTCTCTAAGCAACTTCAAGAACTCTCTGATAAATGTCTTGTTCATCCTAGTTCCTCTCCTTGGGGAGCACCTATTCTTTTTGTGAAGAAGAAAGACAGTACATTTCGTATGTGTATTGATGATCGTGAGCTCAATAAACTTACCATCAAGAATCGTTATCCTTTGCCTAGGATTGATGATCTTTTTTATCAACTCCAAGGAACCACGTGTTTCTCTAAAATCGGCTTTCGTTCTAGCTATCATCAACTTCGAGTACATGAGGATGATATTCCTTTTACCGCCTTCCGCACAAGGTATGGTCATTACGAAATCACTGTCATGCCTTTTGGTTTGACAAACACACCTGTTGTATTCATGGATCTCATGAATCGCGTTTGTAAACCATATCTTGATAAATTTGTCATAGTCTTCATTGATGATATTCTTATCTATTCCAAATCAGAATCAGATCATGAAAATCACCTTCGCCTAGTGTTAGAACTTCTAAAGAAAGAACAATTGTATGCAAAATTCTCAAAATGTGAATTCTGGCTTAAAGAAGTCCAATTTTTAGGACACATTGTCAACAGCAAAGGTATTCACGTTGATCGTGCAAAGATTCAAGCTGTTAAAAATTGGAGTACCCCAACCACCCCTACTGAAGTCCGCTATTTTCTTGGTCTAGCGAGCTATGATCGTCGTTTTTTTTCACATATCTCTAGGATCGTTGTGCCACTCACTGCTTTAACTAAAAAAGGTAAGTCATTTGAGTGGGGTCCTGCTCAAGAGGAAGCATTCAAAAAATTAAGCAAAAGTTGTGTGATGCTCCTATCTTAACTCTTCTGGTGGTACGGATAATTTCGTTGTCTATTGTGATGCCTCGAACCAAGGCCTTGGATGCAATTTATGCAAAGAGAAAAAGTAATCGCTTACGCATCAAGGCAACTTAAGATTCATGAGAAAAACTATATGACACACGATCTTGTGCTTGGTGTTGTTGTCTTTGCCTTGAAAATTTAGAGACATTACCTTTATGGTACCAAATGTGTTATATTTACTGACCATAAAAGTCTTCAACATATCTTTAACCAGAAAGAACTCAATATGCGACAACATCGTTAGAACGAACTTCTAAACGACTATGACTGTTAGATTCGATACCACCCTGGTAAAGCTAATGTTGTAGCTAACGCTTTGGGTCGAAAGGAGCATGTAAAGCTCATTCTGTTTCAAGGTACTCATCACCTAACCGACCTCCAAAATTGTATCTTGAAGGCTTAACATGTATCGGTCACTGAAGGAAACATATATGAAGAAATGTCATGTGGTGCTGAACTTTAGTTAGAAACTAAACCAAACGGTCTTCTCTATTTTATGAATCATCTTTGGATTCCGGACCGAGACGATATTCGGTCTTTTATCATGAATGAAGCTCATAAGACTCGTTATTCAATTCATCCCGGTGCTGAAAAAATGTATCAGGATCTTCGTTGTTGTTAGAGCATGTTCCGAGTGTGGTCATTACTGTGCGAATTATGTAATTGTCTAGATTGTTAAAATAGCTGCAGCGTACCAAATGGTACGCTCGATAGTCTGGTACGTTGGGCAGTTTACCTATAAATAGGTGAAGCTTAGTTTGTCAGTTTAGACTTTTGGTCATTTGTCTTTGTGTTGAGAGGAGAGGTCTGTCCAACCTCTCCCGAGCTTCAATGATGTAAACTCCTTCGGTGTAACCATTTGACACAATAAATGACTAGATTTCTCCGTCTCTATCTTTCTATGATCTGAAAACGATCCGTAAATGGTTTACAACTGGTATCAGAGTCGTTGGCTCAATTTCCAGATCCTATTTTCGTTTTTGAAGTTTTTGAGACGTTAAAAGGTTCAATTAGGTGAGATTCAGTGAGTTTTAGATCGATTTTTGATAAACCAAAGCTTTCTGAGTCAGTTTGCACCTAATATGAGTGATTGAGTGAAGAAATTCGACGAATTCTGAATCTGGAGTAAAATTGAACATTTTTGCGTTTTTGAGTGATGGTACGTCACCGGTACGCTGGTGGTACGCAAGGCAATCTTCAACCATCGTACCAGTGTGTTCTTCCGCCATACCATGGTCCTCTGGTGGTACGCATGTGAATCTTTATCGAACGTATCATAGTGGTCCGGAGCGGTTATGCTTGATAAACAGCAGTTACACCGTACCAAATAGTACGCCGTACCAAATGGTACGCCGCTGATATTGGTCCGCTGATTATGGGTCCGCTGAAGTTTTGGTACATTGGAGTTTATGGTCCACTGCAAATCTCTAATGCACGGCCCCAGCCAGGGGCTCTGCCCCTTGGACCCTGCTTGACCCTGCTTGTCACACCCTGGACTTTCGGGAACGGAGGCGTGTTACGTCATGAAATCATAGTCGTGGATACTTAGAATAATTAATAGTATAACAATTGATAAACAAAACGTCATTTGGATTTGCAGCGGAAATAGTGGTAAAATGACATTGTCTTACAATTAATAATAAATATGGAAATAGTTCTTAAAAGTTAAGATAGTTCCTAAAATGCTTAAAAATAGTTAGGTGGATAAATCGGGACTATGACTCCATCAGCAGCAGGTATGTTTATGAGTGATGGCCCCATTTGCACGTGCGGATACATCTAGTTACCTAAGAAAATCACGAGTTTAAAAGGTCAACATAACGTTGGTGAGTTCACAGGTTTAAGACTCTACAAATAGTTTGTAAATGATCTAACGTATACAAGATATAGTAAGGTCACCGTGATGTAATGATTAACATGAACTTTGAATTTGAAACTAATAGATTTACCCACTCATAGCATATTCCCTAAAGATACTGAAATGGAACAATAATAACTGGCGTGTACTACTCGACAAATGCACACGTCGGGATTGGAGCTACCAATCAAGTAGGGTTGTTAACCCAAATAGATCTATTCACTAGTTACCGTTTCGAACATAACTAATCAAATTCAATTAATAGTGGGATTTGTGACAATTCGTTATGTAACAAAATGTTCTCATTTGTAGGGTAAGTAAAGAACATTTAATCATACGGCAGAGTACAGTTCGACCGATACATCAAGTATAAAACAGTTTAGTTCATGATTTCTCCCCCAAAGTATTAAAACAGTTTAAAAGAAAGGGGCCATGAGAATCACTTGATCTAGGTGAAATGGAGACAAGTATGTAAGTCCGGAAATGAAATGGTGCAAGTAATGTCCTAATAAATAATAAGACAATGCATATATATAAGGCATTTGGTTATTGAGTAACAATGATGTCACCCAACGATACCGGTCAAGTCTTGATATAATATCCCGTTTGTATTAGTTTTGGAAGTCCGTTTGATAATATTTATTGATCAAATAAATATACGAAATCCATACTTATATTTATGTCAAAATAAATATAAAGGAAAGTTAAATAAATCAATAAATCAATTTAATTTAAAAGAAATCAATCAAGTTTTAAACGTTAAAATAAATAATAATGTCTACTATTATTTATAGATAGATTTATATATGTCATGACTTAAACCTCTTATAATTATTTGACAAAATAATTATATATATTTTCAAGTAAAAAAATATGTGACAAGGTTTATTGATATAGTATAAGTGAGTTAAAAATAAATACAGGTCTTTGTATTTATACTTATACATTTATAAAAGATTTTATAAATTCACTTTGACAAAAGTTATAATCATGTGTTATGTTAAGATGACCATCTTTTAGTAGTAAAGGGAAAATTTCATATAAACATAACCAACTTACGATTTTGTTTCAATTAGGTCACTCAAACTTATTTTTGTTCCAATCAGGTCACTCAACTTTAAAATATGTTCTAATCCTAGATAAATGACCTGATTAGCAGGTAACCTTATCAAATTTTTCAAAAAAAACTGATTTTTTATAAAAAAAAAGATTATTTTTTTTATAAAAAATGAATTTTTTAAAATCGAATTTTTAATAAAAATGATTTTTTTTTAAATCGAAATTTTATAAAAAAAGGTTTTTTTTTTATAAAAAATGGTTTTTTTATAAAAACGAATTCTTTTATAAAAAACGTTTTTATAACATTTTTTTATAACTTTTTTTTGTTTTTTATAAAAAAAGCTTTTTTTATAAAAAACGTTTTTATTAAAAAAAATTGTATTTATGAAAAACGTTTTTTATAAAATTTTGATTTTTGATCAAAAAAATTCTTTTTTTAAAAAAAAAAATTCTTTTTTTATAAAAAAAATCTTTTTTTATAAAAAATTCATTTTTTTATAAAAAAAATCAGTTTTTATAAAAAATTTGATAAGGTTACCTGCTAATCATGTCATTTATCTAGGATTAGAACATATTTTAAAGTTAAGTTACCTGATTGGAACAAAAAAAAGTTTGAGTGACCTAATTAGAACAAAATCGAAAGTTGATTATGTTTCTACAAAGTTACCCCGTAAGTAAACTAAAAGTTTAAGCGTTATAAATAATTATATGTTCGAATATAATTATTTGACGTTTGAATCGTCGTAAATGTTTTACTTTAACACTTAAAATGCGAACGTTTTTATTTTATAAATCGCCAATGATTATTTTCCAAGTCAAAACGTTTGGTGTCGTAATCATTTTAAATATTTTATAATATGTTGACTTGAGATTATTTATTAAAATCCAAGTCATTTTTAAGTCAAAAATCCATTTATTCCATGTCTTTAGGAATATTCAATTTATTAATTTTTAAACAAGTCATTGTTTATCAAAATTAAATCCATGCTTTTTGTTGGTCATCTAACTTGTTCAATGATTATATGTTTTCATGACTTACAAAAATTTCTACTAACACTTATGTGTTAGGATTAAGTCATGGGTTTATTCAAAACAAGTTAATGTTGTTAGATCATTTATTTAAGCCATGAGTTAGTAAATATATATAACAAGTAAAATAAATAATCAACTAGCAAAAGCTAGGACCTTTATGTTCAAACAAGTGAACAAATCTTACTAATACTTGAAGTATTAGGACATATCAACTAACATATTAGTGTTAGGACCAAGATAAATATATAACAAGAAATTAAATCGCAAGAAATTAAATTGCAAGAAATTTAATAACAAGTAATTAAGTGCAAGAAAAATAAATGATCTAGGTTTTGATACACAATACTCCCAAATTTGGTTTCTAAGTGTACAACCCCACATCTTGGCAATATTAAGCCCTATGGCACCAAAGAATGTGTTAGATCATGTCACTTGTATTATTAACCCAAGTGTTGGTTGTTTTAGAGGGTTAGAGAAAGAATCTATTTTAAGTTATATCAAGACTTGTTGGGGTTTTGGGTGATAGATTAAGTATAAGAAAGTGGAGAAAAAGGGGTTAGTTTACTTACAAAAGTAAAGATGGAATGGTGGTGGTTCACGGTGGTAGTGGGGTGATTCGGCGGTGGCTAGGTGGTGGTTCGGTGGTGACCAAAAAATGGGAGGGAGAGAGTGGGAGTTGGAGGAAGGTAGAAAAGTGGGGAGGTGCAAGTGAAAATAGTGATCTTGGCCAACCTTTAATTACTTGTTATTATGATTAAAATAATCATAAAAAATAAGAAGTAGGTGATTTTTTAAAAATATGGAGACTTTTTATAAAAGTAAGGTGATTTAATATTCAATAATTTAATAAAAGTCCATGGGTTGGCATAAAAATAGTAGATTAGTGTTTATAAAACGTTTGGAAAATAAACACTAATTTTTAGTTTTATAAAAACTACAAAGGTGGTGGACTTTTTATATAAAATCTTGTTGGGTTTAATTAGTAAAAAAGTATATATATAACCATTTGGGCCGGGTTGAGCCTGACCGGAAACAGGCCGAAAGGTTGGGCCGGATCGGACTAGAAACTGGGGCGGACCGCTGGGCCGGTTTGGTTCGCGGTTCGGTTAACGGGTCGGTTAATGGGCCAGTTATCGGGTCAGGTTGAGTCAAAACGCTCGTTGGGTTACACTGAGTCATCGGGTAAATTTTCGGGTCAAACGGATAAGTTTTGAGGTTATTAGGCCTGACTGGGCCCAACGGGGTTACGGGTTCGGGGTTCGGTTGATGTTTGGATTTTCCTAAGTGAAACGGATTGAGGTGTTCAAGTCTTGACAAAACTTTTGATTATATAGAAATTACTTTAAATTATTGACGTGTCGAACAGTCAGTTCAGACACCGGGTGGAGAATATATAGAAGTCACATTTTATATATTTTTCTTGTTGATAAAATTCTATTAAGACGTTAATGGGTTTTCTTGATTTTTAAAATGGATAAAATAGTTGATCCAAACTCCGGAATTATTTTTAGACAATTATATATCTCCTAGTTTAACAGATAATGATCAGATAATTAACAGATAATGCGAGTATTAATGGTAATAACAAAAGTCAAAGTCAACGTTTTGACCTGGTTTTGACCGAGGTGTCACATTCTCCCCCAGTTAAAAGAATTTCGTCCCGAAATTCAGTTCTATTCATTGGCGGGTGCAACGTTCTCGAACAGTCTGGGATACTTGAGACGCATCTGGTCCTCGCGTTCCCAAGTGTATTTCGGTCCTCGTCGTGAGTTCCAACGCACTTTGACGATGGGAATGCGGCTTCGTTTAAGTCGTCTGACTTCTCGATCTAGTATCTCCATGGGTTCCTCTACGAAATGTAGTGTTTCGTCGACTTGAATTTCGTCGAGAGGAACGACAAGTGTTTCATCAGACAAACACTTCTTCAGGTTACAGATATGGAAAACATCATGCACACTACTTAGTTCGGGTGGCAGGAGTAACTTATATGCGACTGGCCCGATCCGTTCAGGGATCTCAAGGGGGCCGATGAAATGAAGGTTTAGCTTTCCTCGTTTACCAAAGCGAATGACAACTTTCCAAGGTGATACCTTCAACATGACGCGGTCTCCGACTTGAAAATCTAATGGTTTACGACGGTTATCAACATAGCTTTTCTGGCAATCTCTGGCGGCTTTCAATCGGTTCTTGATCTGAACAATCTTTTCGGTCGTCTCGAAAATAATCTCAGGACCAGTCAATTGGGTATCTCCGACTTCTGTCCAGCAAAGTGGAGATCTACACTTTCTCATATAAAGTGCTTCGAATGGAGCGGCTTGTATACTGGTGTGATAACTGTTGATGTAAGAAAACTCGGCTAGGGGTTGATGATCATCCAGTTATGTCCAAAGTCAATCACACAGGCTCGTAGCATATCCTCAAGTGTCTGAATCGTCCTTTCGCTTTGGCCATCCCTCTGTGGATGGTAGGCAATACTCATATCGAGGTGAGTACCCAAATCTTTCTGTAGAGACTGCCAGAACTTGGTAGTAAATCGACTATCGCGATCAGATATGATAGAGACAGGCACTCCGTGCCGTGAAACGACTTCCTTCGGATATAGCTTAGTCCTTCTTTCCATGCTATCAGTTTCCTTGATCGGTAAGAAGTGAGCGGATTTCGTTAGTCAATCAACTATTACCCAAATAGCATCGCAACCGGATCTGGCCTTAGGTAGCTTGGTGATGAAATCCATCGATATTCTTCCCATTTCCATTGTGGGATCTCTAGTTGTGTCAACAAACCAGAGGGATTCTGGTACTCGGATTTGACCTTCGAGCAAGTTAGGCACTTGCTGACATAAGTGGCTACTTCAGACTTCATGTTAGGCCACCAAAAATGTTCCTTCAAACCATGATACATCTTATCAGCACCAGGATGTATGGAATATCGTGTCTTTTGAGCTTCGTCAAGTACTAGCTTTCTCACATCTCCGTAGCTAGGTACCCATAATCTGTCCATGAAGTTTCTGGTTCCATCTGGCTTCTCAGTCAGTTGCCTTTCCATTCCGCGCAAAGATTCTTCCTTTATATTCTCTTCCTTGAGAGCCTCAATTTGAGCATCACGAACTTGTGAAGTGAGGTTAGAGCGTATTGTCATACTCAGTGCTCCTACGTGGAGCGGCTTCAAGCGTTCCTTCCTGCTTAAGGCATCGGCTACAATGTTAGCCTTACCAGGATGATATCGAATCTCGCATTCGTAATCATTTAGCAATTCAACCCAACGACGTTGCCTCATATTCAACTCCTTCTGATTAAAGATATGTTGTAAACTCTTATGATCAGTGAATATGGTGCATTGCGTTCCATAAAGATAGTGCCTCCAAATCTTGAGGGCAAAAACGACAGCTCCAAGCTCCAGGTCGTGGGTTATGTAGTTCTTTCATTAATCTTCAATTGCCGAGAGGCATAAGCGATAACTTTCTCATGTTGCATCAACACGCAACCCAATCCTTGACGCGAAGCATCACAGTAAACTACAAAATCTTCGATTCCGTCAGGTAGAGATAGGATTGGTGCATTACAAAGCTTCTGCTTCAACTTCTGAGAGGCTTCTTCTGCTTTGGCATCCCAAATGAATTTCTTATCTTTCTGAGTCAATGCGGTCAGGGGTTGGCTATCTTCGAGAAGTTCTCAATAAATCGACGATAATAGCCAGCGAGACCCAAGAATTGGCGTATCTTAGTCGAAGTAGTGGGAGTACTCTAGTCTTTGATAGCCTCAACTTTGGCTGGATCAACATGAATTCCCTTGTCGTTGATGACGTGACCAAAAAAGTGTACCTCGCGAATCCAAAAGTCGCATTTGGAAAACTTTGCGTACAATTCTTCCTTCTTCAGTAATTCCAAGATAAGTCTCAAATGTTGTTCGTCTTCTTTCTAGCTTCGAGACTATATGAGAATATCATCGATAAACACGATAACAAATTTATCTAGGTATGGTTTACATACGCGGTTCATCAAATCCATGAACACAGCGGGTGTGTTAGTTAAACCGAATGGCATAACGAGGAACTCGTAATGACCATAGCGTGTTCTGAACGATGTCTTCGAAACATCTTCGTCTCTAACTCGTAGCTGGTGATAACCGGATCTTAGGTCAATCTTGGAGAAATAACTCGATCCTTGGAGTTGGTCGAACACGTCGTCGATTCTTGGTAGCGGGTAGCGGTTCTTCACCGTTAACTTGTTCAACTCCCTGTAGTCAATACACATCCGAAACGTTCCATCCTTCTTCTTCACAAACAAAACTGGAGCTCCCCACGGCGAGTGGCTTGGGCGGATAAAGCCTTTATCTAACAACTCTTGCAGTTGACTAGATAATGCTTGCATTTCTGACGGTGCCAGGCGGTAGCGATCTGGCAAAGGAGGCGGCTCCAGGCGTCAAGTCGATACGAAATTCCACTTGTCGAGTTGGTGGTAAACCAAGCAAGTCTTTGGGGAAAACTTCTGGAAATTCACGGACCGTAGGAACATCTTCGATGCGCTTCTCCTTGGGCTTCTTCTCCGTAACATGAGCTAAAATGGCATGACATCCTTTTCGGAGAAACTTACGAGCCTTCATACTCGATATGATATTTAGCGGGGTTCCACTCTTTTCGCCTTGTACGCTAAGAGTGTTGTCGTCTGCGAGTGGTACGCGGACTATCTTCTCATGACAAACTATCTCGGCATGGTTCTTTGATAACCAATCCATTCCAATAACGATACTAAGCTTCCTAGATCAACAGGAATAAGGTCGATGTGGAAAACATGATCTGCGAGTTCAAGCGAGCAGTCTTGGTACATTTCTCCAGTTTCTATTAGGTCACCATTTGCTAATTCTACTGTGAACTTAGTGTCTAGGGCAACAGGGGCGGTTCCTAGTAATTGGCTAAAATCGGTAGACACAAAGCTTCTATCGGCACCAGTATCGAATAAAATAGAAGCAAATTAGTTGTTAAGTAGAAACGTACCCGTCACGGTGTTTGGATCGCGACGTGCTTCTCCAGCATTGATCACAAAAACTCTTCCATTCGCCTGATTCCGATCCTTCGTCTTGGGGCAGTCCTTCTTCAGATGACCAGTAACACCACAACCAAAACACGCACGAGTCGGGCAATCACGAGTGATGTGACCCTTGGTCTTGAAGTGGCCACAGTAAACGTTTCCACAGTCAAGGGTGCGGTGGAGGTTTCACTTGTTGCACAGAGGTGCATTACCGGTGTATCTTGTCTTCTTCGGTGCTTGAGCAGGTGCGGTAGCAGCAAAAATTTTAGTCGGCTCGGGTCCTTTGGCAGGGGCCTTTTCAGGGTTCATGTCTGGCTTATTCTTCCAGAAACTGCGCTTCCTTTTGTTGTCCAGCTTCTTTCCAGATGAGGTGGCTGCACCGACCTTGGCGTGTGGCCTGATAGACCAAGTTGTGAGCAAGACGCACAACATCCTGAAAAGTGGCAGGGTTCGACGAAAGAACATTCCCCTGAATGTGAGGTGCGAGACCCCAAATGTATCTCTCGATTTTCTTGTACGGCGGAGTGACCATGGTTGAACAAAGGTGCGCGAGTTCGCGGAATCACTTCGTGTAACCAGCAATGTCAGAACCGTTCATTGCCAAACTCCAGAATTCAGCTTCCAATCTCTGTAATTCTTCTCTCGGGCAGTATTCGTCACACATGAGCTGTTTAATCTCATCCCAAGTCATAGCGTAAGCTAGGTTTGTTCCCATGGCGTCAGCGTCAGAATTCCACCAAGTTAGCGCGCCATCAGTAAAAGTGCAAGTAGAGTACTTAACCATAAACCCAGCGGGGCAGCTGCTAATGCAAAAAACAGATTCCGTCCGTTCGAACCAATGAATCAAATCCACGGCACCTTCCGTGCCCTTGAAGTTAGTGGGTTTGTAGTTCATAAAGTCCTTGTATGAACAGTCGCAGGAACCTGGAATGCTAAAACGTTTGAATACAATTCGGAGAAATTGTAGTCTCGATGTTCTCTAACATTGAGATCGTTAAACCTTACTATGTGGTGGATTGTTATTTTGTAGGTCGTGATCCCGTTGAGTTTCGCTTGCAGCAACAGCTTCAGCAACTCATTGAGTGATTACTGCCTCAATGTCAGCATCACTCATTGGTTGGTTGGGCGATGTGTTCCTGGTACCACGTCTAGGAGGCATGTTTCTTCTTTACGTTTCAATAACAACATAAAGAAAACAAACGGTTTAGACCATATGAGGATGGAGTTATTGCAAGCTCAAGAATAACAACCATAACATACTTTTAATACCAGAGCAAGTAACACAAGTATCACAATAATAAATAACTCAACCATTCAACACGATAAGATAAACTACAAGTTACATTCCATATCGCCATATTAGTTATAAATCATACAAAATGGGTTAAGTTAAAGTAAGTACATAACTAGCTAATGGGAGCGCAATCCCAACAAAATATTACTTCATCATGATTTACTAATAAAATGGCGGGTCAAAAGGGCAGGTAAAATCTAAAGCATCCTAAAAACGGGGGCATGGGGGTAGAGCAAGAGTGCCAGTAACCTGGGCCATGAGCACTAAGAAAGTAAGAAGTTGCTCGACATGGCCCTCGAGAGTGGCAACTCTCATCTGCAAGAGCTCGATGAGATGCAAATGGCCTCGTTAGCGGAAGCCATCACTTCGATAACAAGTTCCAAGTAAAAGTAGCGTTCGAACAAGTAAGCATATAAACATTTAAGTTAGATAAATCTAATGCAAGTTATAAAATAAACACTTAAGCATAAATCATAATAATCGTGACCACTTAAGTTGGCCTTGCGTGCAAACGGTACCTTCAGAGTGGGTTATAGTCCAGGTTTTCTTTTCATTTTTATTTATGAAACCTAGTTCTCTATAACCACGGCTCTGATACCAATCTGTCACACCCTGGACTTTCGGGAACGGAGGCGTGTGACGTCATGAAATCATAGTCGTGGATACTTAGAATAATTAATAGTAAAACAATTGATAAACAAAACATCATTTGGATTTGCAGCGGAAATAGTGGTAAAATGACATTGTCTTACAATTAATAATTGTAAGGATCGATTTAACCCTCACGCGATATCAATGCTTATTAATCCCGTGCGGAATCCGAGATTAACAAGTGATTCAAGTAGAAATCGGAAACATATAGCAAATACAAGGAAACACTTTAAAGAAACACAAATCGATTTGCGAAGCTTGAAGAATATCCGATTACTACACTTGAGAACTACGAATTCACAAAGTGAATTCGGTACACACTTGAATCCGCAAAACACACCCACAAAACCTTAGAGAATCAACAACCCTAAACACCTAGATTAGCTAACCTTATATAGGAAAGTCTAAACTTGTTAGTCAAGCCAAATAATTCGGCCCACATGGCCTATACCCGACCGGACTCAAGAACCCATTAACAACTAATTAACCCAATTACAATTAGAACAAGCCCAAAAGATTTCTAATGCAAAAGCCTCAAACGATTATGGTCTCTACAATCTTCCCCTAGGCTTTAGCATTAGACAGCAGTCTTCACATTCTAAACTTCTTTGATAATTGCACCGTTGCTGGATCATACCACAACTCTTTTGCCACAATCTTTGCAATAGCTCGCGTGTAGCATTTAGCATATTCTTCAGACTCCGTGTTGCTCTCAATCTGATGCTTGGCCAAAACTAGAATATCCTTCTTATGAAATCTTATCAGATCATGAACCTCCATAACATTCATTTTCTTTGATTCATAGAGAATCTTTGCTTCTCCAGAATAGTCACTGTATGCCCAAGTTTGGAAGTCATGTAGACAACCCTCAAGATGATGCATCGGCAGAGGTATTTTCTTCGTCTTCTATGTTAGGGGGTACAACACATTAGTAAACTTATTCTTAGACCCACTACCTTTCTTCCCATCCCACTTGAACACACCTCTGTATTTTTTAACATATGACTTCTTGTGGGGAAAGTCTTCAAACCTTTTGAATTTGCTAAGCACTGCATTCTCCAATTTTCTTTAAAAGTACTTAGCCTGCTCATTCTGTGCTGGGTTTGTAAACGGGGCCTTATACAACATTGCCAGATCCACATTTGTCCACGAATAAAATTGGGTCCAGCTTTTGTAATATTCCAGATGATACTGACCCTTTCTTCTAACAACAAACATATTCTTCTCATCATCAAACATCCAGTATTTGATTTCTTTAGTGATTCCTCTTGTGTCATGATAATGCTCTCCCAGCTAAATTAAATATCTTTCAGGAGGATAAGCATATGTTCGAGCCTCCCAACCTCCATCAAATTCTAAAGCTGGCACAGTCATGTAGTCTTTGTCTCTTGTGTCTTTATCAGCTGCTTCAGGTAATACTAGGCCAGAATTATCAGGGATATCTTACTTAAAGTCAAATACCGGTGATTGAGACGAACCACTGGCACCTGAACTCCCTTCTTTGTTTCGTGGATCTCCTTTGTCATCTTTCTTTGAATCACGTGTACCATCTGAAGTAAGCTGTTTTACCATTCTATGCAATTCTTTAAGCTGACTTGAAAACTGTCTGTTGACCTTCTTCTGATTCTCCAGTTCCGTAGCATGAGTTTTTTGTATGTCAACAAGATCTCCAATCAGCTCAATTTGGGAAGTGTTTTGGGCTTTTAATTGTGCAATTTCAGTTCTGAGTTCCTTTTCCAATCTGAACTTGGGTATCTCTACCGCTTTTCCTTTGTCTTGGGCGGTGGATTGTGAAGATGATTGACCAGCACGAGCACTGGTTACTGGTGGTGCACGAGGATCTAATCTTCTTATTCTAGGGTCACATGGAGTTTCTGCGGTGTGTTGTGTAGTAGTCTCTACTTCATCAGTCTGCTCTGTAGTAGCAGAAGTACCAAGGGGAGGCTCCTCAGTAGCTTTCCGCTTTCTTATCAATGGAGTCTCAGCAATCTCAGTCTCAACATCTTCAATATTGATGTCATCAAGGTATGTATCATAATTGATATTCTCTTCACCTTCAAAGTTCAATGCACCAATCTGCACGTCTTCAAGATCAAAATCTTCCCAATCTGAACTATCTGTTAGTTCAGTAACAGGCTTCTTAGAGGCAGGTACATTGTGTTCTTCATCAATAACTGCATTTCTTTCTAGAGTAACCTCCTCTCTTGTTATCTCAGCAAACTCACCAAACTTGTTGCCAAACGGTACCTTGTCAGTCAGTTTCTTCTTCGGATTAATCATCAGGAAAACCTCAATCCCCATAGGCTTAGTATCATGAGTGTCATTGGTCTTCCTCAAGGCTGGATATCTTGAATCCAGAGCTAGCTGGATGAACCTTGGAACGGCTGCAAACTTTTTATCACTGGTCACTACTGCCTTCACATCATCAAAAATCAACCTTGACCAGTTGAATCGAACCCCTCTAACAAGTGACACCATAGCATGGATGTGCACTTGGTTCAGTTGATATGTTGAGCTCTTCTTTGCAATCACACACTTCTGCAAGTAATAGGCCAGCATTCTCCAGTATGGTGGAAGGAGAGCCTTCATTGAGACACCATTTCTTTATCAAGAGCAATAGGATCTGCAGCAACATCTTTAAGCCTGAGAGCTTGTCTGAAATTCTCTTCAGTCAACACCACTTATGTTTCTTGTATCTTGGCCATTATCTTCTTTCCATCATCGAATACGTATGCTGTCTTCCAAAATTCTTGTTGCATACGTTTGCAGATAACAAGATTTGTTGTAAGTGCAAAGTGTACACAGCCCTTCTTCA
>JBCNJP010000024.1:10952772-10975384 GCA_039602395.1 Deinandra increscens subsp. villosa | reverse complement strand
CGGTCTCGCTGATTCCTCCACAACTGGAGTATAAGATGGATCATCAACATCTTCTCGATCAGCAGATCTTTTTGATAAAGTCTCAAATCTAGATGTATCTTCATTTCTTGACGCCGGATAAGCCAGATGAGCTTTAGAACCTTTCTTCACCATAACTCCTCTGGTATTATGCAAAATTTTCATATAATCACCAGAATCAGGACTTGGACCAGAAGAACTTTCATCATCATCTTCCTCGACTAGGTTACCATTATCATCATATTCCAGTTCATCATCACTACTATCAGGATGTCTTGGAGCACCATCCGCTGGAGCTATATAGTTAGGTTTTGCCAAATGGCTAATCAAACCTTTAACAGGAGGAGCCACATTCACTCCTTTCCTTTTCTGATAAACCGGCCACTTCCCAACAGCTACTTCATTCATGTGTTTCAATATTAAAACAGCATCTGGATTCTTTGGAAGATTAGGATGCATGTCATTTAAGATCATTTGAAGAAACCGGGGATACATCACACTCTTGTTTTGTTTAGACAGAATGTTCTCCTTCATGTAGTCGAAGATCCAACCTGAGAAGTTGAATTCCCGATTCATCACCAAAGCAGTAAAGAAAGATAACACCTTCATGTTGAATTCTTCATGACCCCACAGCCGATTACCAAAACATTTGATTATCACATGCATCAGATACTTGTACGGAGGACTTAAATTTGCTTTAATAAACGAGGATGCATAGATATTTCCATCATACTTCACTCTTCTTAGCAAGGCAACCATATCAATCTGATCAAACTCTTTTAGAAATGCTGGTTGATCATTGAATCTCAACACACTTCGAACATCGTCTTCAGATATAATAACATCAGTTTGAAGAATCCTTACACGAATCACTGAAGGTACCAGCGAACAATCCACTTGGGCAGAAGTCCAAAACATGGTGAGTAAGTCTTTGTAAGGTGTACATTCGTGTGTAGCAGCATAGTATACTCTCGATCGTCTCAAAAAATCAAATATGCCTCCAAAATGAGATCTCCACTTTGCAGACGCCCCGAGATACGCACAAATATTGTGTTCGTCGTTAGACTTTAACGCTGCCATTTCTGAAACATTTACAAACACCAATTATCATTAAAATCACAAGATATGATCAAAACCGCTTACAACCGACTCTAGTTTGACTTTAAACGCTCAAACGATGAACTTTGTGAAAAAATTATCAACGGACCACGTCACGGACCACATTGGTTAGACGGACCATATCTGGTACGGGACGGACCAGAAATGTTGACCACGTACCAGATTGGTCAAACGGATCAGATATGTTGACCACGTACTAGATTGGTCAAACGGATCAGATATGTTGACCATGTACCAGATTGGTCAAACGTACCAGATACCGACCACATTAGGCCACGTATCAAATCTGGTACGCCGCGTACCATGTGGTACGGTGGAAGAACAGTTCATTCGAAGAGTCATTTGCAATTTTAACATCCAAAATCGTGTTTGTAATAAAATCAAGCACTGAGGTTTCATTCTAGACTAAAAACAGATTTGTACATGTACTTAAAACCCATTGAGATTGTCTCTAACACCCTTAACCAGCCCTGGGTTCGGTTTTGCGAAAAACCGAATGTTTAATCTCAAAAATCAGACGATTTAAACAATTAAAATGCAATCCAAGACCATGACTGGATGCGCCTTCCTCATACCTGTCTTTAGCAACAAAAACCGTGAGCAAAGATTCGTTATCCACAGAGAAATCGGTAAAAAAACAGTATCGAGTGGTTTAGGGTTCGCACAGAGTGTTTATATGTGGTACGTGGATTATGCCGAACAGGTACCACATTTGCCCCTTTTATATGCAAAGTGGTCCGCCGGGCGTACCATGTGGTACGTGCGGACCACATTTAATGTGAAATTCTCATTTTGCCCTTAAACCCCTTAAATTTGTCATTTCACTCTCAAAAATCCAAATTTTCCCAAATTAAACCATGATGAGTCGATTCAAGCTTCAATTGTGGTTCTCTTAACAAAAATTTGCCGTTCCTGAATTCTGTTGATCAAAAAAATAAAGCAGAAATAAAATCTTTTTAAATTTTAGCAACTTTATATCAAAACACACTAAAATCTTTTTGAATTTTCGAATTTATGCTAAAATACGCCTAAAATCTTTTTGATTTTTCTGAAATAAGAGATAAAATGCAAAATAGAAATATAAAGGCAATAATTTATGTTTTTGTGAGAAAGATCGCAACATGAGATCATACCAGTGAGATGCACTTAACACATTTCAATTTCAACCTAATCAGCATGCAAGCCAAGAAGTCCACGAATACAACATTTTCATGTTTATTTCAGTCAAATCAAAACAATTTTTACCGCTTTCTGATAAGAATTAGATATAAGCACAGAAATCATGGTACCCACAAATTCAAGTAATTTAGAATCTGACTTATGATATTTTTTTTTTCTCTTATTCATCACAGAATATTTACAGATATAAGTCATTCATAGTGTTTCATGCAAAAAGAAATCAGAACTCTAAACAAACAACAATCAGGTCGGCCTTGTGAGCACGCAAAGAAAGTCCGATTGTTTAGGAAAATAAAAAAGCAAAACATGTTGAAATTGTATAACTCAACAACAATCAGGTCGGTACTCACGTACACGCAGACAAAGTCCGATGAGTTATACGAAACACCAAGAAAAATAAAGCCGAACGTCAAATGAACAACGATCAGGTTGATCTTTTGAAACGTAGAGAAAGTCCGATCGTTTGACAAAATTAAGAAAATCAAACAAGTTTAAATCTTTCAAAAGAAATCATGCATACACTAGAACACTTATTTATTCTATTTTTGTATTTTTCATCTTATATCAAGATTACACAACCACAAGAATCATGTTACACCACAGATTTCAGGCATGCGTTATGTTTATATCATACTAGCAAGTATCAGATATTGATTGACACATTCAATGAAAGAAACAAGAACCTACAGCCTTTCAATCTATTTTATCCATGGTCAGTAACATTCACTGATGTACTATCATTTCTCACGAGGTTGGATCACATTTCTCAATTTTTAATTTTTCCATTTTTTATGCTTTTTCATTTTTAAATACAGAAAACACACTATTTTTATATTTTGTATTTTTCCATATCTCCCCTAAAAAGCAGAAATAAAAGAAAACATTAAAAGAAAGCAAAAACGATCAACTGAACCAATTTACGTGGCATTCAACCGAGTAACCCCATTGATTTGCAATAAAAATTGAAAGCGAGTTTTATCAAACGCTTTAGTGAATAAATCAGCCCTTTTATAATCCGTGTGAATTTTCTGCAAATCAATTAGTTTCTTCTCATAGAAATCACGGATAAAGTTATATCTTATATCAATGTGTTTAGTTTTTGAATGTTGAACAGGGTTTTTCGTGATAGAAATAGCAGCCGAGTTTTCAATGTAAATGGGAATAGTGAGAAAATTCAAACCATAGTCGCGTAACTGCTGTTGAATCCACAAAACTTATGAACAACAACTTGACACAACCACATACTCCGCCTCAGTAGTAGACGTTGCAACCGAAGTTTGTTTCTTACATTGCCAGGACACTAATCTCTCCCCCAAAAACTGACATCCAGCGGTGGTTGACTTGAAATTGATTTTATAGCTGCCATAATCTAAGTCAGAATAAGCTGATAACTCGAACTTATTATCATTAGGGTACCAGATACCGAGATCCGGATTGCCCTTCAAATAAGAAAAAATCCGTTTTACTGCTATCATATGTGAAGCCTTGGGAACTGCCTGGTACCTAGCACACAAGCACACAGCAAACATAATATCAGGACGAGAAGCAGTTAAGTACATAAGGGAACCTATCATGGCACGAAACAATGTCGAATCAACATTGTCACCGGATTCGTCTGGTTCAAGGCCATGTGAAACCTAGATAGGTGTACTCGGAATCCGGACATCTCCAATTTTAAAACGAGCCAAAATATCGGACACATATTTTGTTCGATGCAAAAATATGCCTTTGGCAGATTGATGAACTTGGAGACCTAGAAAGAAACCCATCTCCCCCATAGAACTCATCTCGAACTTCGTTTGCATGACACGCTCAAATTCCTTGCATAAGCTGTCATTTGTGCTTTCAAATATAATATCGTCCACATAAACTTGGACAAGCAACAAATCCTTCCTAAACTTCTTTGAAAATAGTGTACAATCCACCTTGCCACGTTAAAACCCATTTTCAAGCAGGTGTGTAGACAGAGTCTCATACCAAGCCCTTGGTGCCTGATGAAGACCATATAACGCTTTGTCTAGCTTATACACCTGTTCAGGAAACTATGGATCATAAAAACCAAGCGGTTGCTTGACATACACTTCTTCACGAATTTTCCCATTCAGAAACGCACTTTTGACATCCATCTGATATACTTTGAATCCATGATGTGCCGCGAAGCCAGAAAGATCCTGATAGCCTCAATTCTTGCCACAGGAGCATATACTTCATTGAAATCAATGCCTTCAATTTGAGAGAAACCCTGAACCACTAATCGAGCCATGTTTCTGACGATGATACCACGGTCGTCCTTCTTGCATTTGAAAACCTATTTCGTTCCACAAGATTCTTTAGAATTAGCGGGTAAATCCACGATATGCCAAACTCCTAATTTCTAAAATTGCTGCAATTCTTCCTGCATTGCTTCTACCCAAGAAGCATCTTCCAATGCTTGATCAACATTGGTAGGTTCTGTTGGATATATGGTGTCCTGACCCGACAAATTAACGAACCCGACCGATATTGACCCGTAAGAGTTACACCCGGGTCAACGGACTATTATATCTAATTAATTGTTAATTAGAAATAAACGAACATATTGGTGAATTAAATAAATATTAATTATTTATTTAAATCGACAAAATCTATCGGTTCAAAATACTTGGTAATTAAAAGACGAGTCGATCAGTTGTTACCGGATTAACAGACTGATCGATTGGTGGATTAGAGGAGATCGCGACCGGGCCCAGTCCGTCTGGCCCCGGTCCGCGATTTTATATTAAAGGATGAGGGAGGAGTAGATTGAAGAATAAGTCACAAAAAAAAAAAACCCTAATCTCCTCCCTCCTCTCTCCCTGCGCCGAACCAGAGCCGAAGCCGGCTCCCTCGCCGCCGCCGCCGACCGCCGTCGCCGCCCGCCTCCACCGTTGTGATCCTTGCTCATTACGATGGATCCCCGTCTAGCCAGTATCTGCGCCCGTCTCGAGAGCGAAGCCGTCGCAGCCCGAGCCGAAGCCGCAGCCCGAGCCGAAGCCGAAGCCGCAGCCCGAGCCGCCGCCGCGGCTCAAGCCGCCGCCGCCGCCGCTGCCGCACATGCGCCGCCGCGAGACCACCGGCCGGTGGTCCTCGCGCTGCCGGCGCAGCCGAGGCCGCCGCGCCCGGTCACGTCGACGTGGCCGGTGCCGCTGTATCCGTCCGCCACCGCCGCCGCCTCTCCTCCGATCTCCGGCGAGTCATTCGTCGTGGGTTCGGTCCCGGTGGCTATTCCGACGGAGAAGGTTTTGTCACCACCACCGGTGGTATCTCTACCACCGCCGCCGCCACTACCGCCGCCGCCGCCTGTCGCCGCCGCCGATGCCGCCGTCGATGATCTGTCTCGAAGGTTCGAGTCGGACGTCTCTGTTCGTCCTAGCGCGAGCCCGTTGAATCCGGGTGTCTCGAGCGGTTGCTCGGATCCCGCCAAGGTATATCTAATTTATTAGATATTTGATTTTATGTATTTATTTATTTATTTAAATAAATATATTTTCTGTGTTTGTCGTGCCGGTGATTGATCCTGTTACAGTTGCATCCGCGTTTAATTTCGTTTCCGCTGCTAAATTAATTTGGAATTAATTTTATCATTAAAATCGGTTTTAATAAAATCAAAATCGGTAACCCGGATCCCACTGTAAAACCCAACAGTGGTATCAGAGCCATTATCACCGCGCGCAAACCAGATTCGGTCTTTTTGTGACCGATAGTTCGCAATTTCGACTTAAATCCAGATTGCGAATTAGAATTAATTTAATTGTTATTTTAATTCCATATATTATATTGTGTGTTACGGCCGACCCCTCTCATTTTGTAATCATGTATGAATGTCATGGCGTGTTTTGTCTTTCTCTGTTTGGCCCAAGTTGTTGGCCCAATTGGTTGTTTTTGCTTTTGGTTTATTGGACCCGGTTTTGGGTTTCAAAGTTGTACAAATTTAGAGCTAGGTTACTAGAAGTAGTTTTAGTAATTGTAATTTGTATGTAACCAAAAGTCGAAGACTGGACACACGCAAGAGGGATGTCAAAGCCAGTGGGAGCTGAACCGGATTCCTGATCGCACAGAGATGCCATCTCGATTGTTCACCATTTTGTAATTTAATTTATTTTAAATTGTCCCATGTGATCTCGCTTGTATGGCTCGAGCGAGATCAAGACCTTATGCCGTTTAACACACAATATGCCATTCGCGACAACTTAGTAATTTAATTAGGTTAAATTAATTTACTGGTCCCGAGTGGAGATAGGGTTTTATCGTTCGTGTCTGACGATAATTAAATATTAAAAGTAATTAATATCCCTATTTGGTAATTCATAAAACTGATAGTTCGTGCCATCCTATCTCAAGTTGAACTTGGAACGTATTTACCGGAGCATCAGTGTTGGAGTATTTCAACACCGCACTTGGTGCCGAGGGTACCTTCCAAGGTGGCGACATTGGAGTATTTCAACACCGTGCCGTTACAATCGACCATTTAGGATTACTATCGCTTTAGACGTGCATGTTCGTGGTGTTGGAGTATTTCAACACCGCACCACGGATGTGTATTGCTAGAGTGGGCACGGATGAGGCTAAACGTATCGCAAAATACAAATGTATGTATATAGCGGCCTCATACCGAGAGTTGTGACTTGAGTCTCGCAATTGACAATCGTTGTCAGTTTGTTTACACGGCCTTGCTCCTGAGGCTCATTTGGCGGTCTCAAGTAATGTCGTCTAAACGAATTCTCATTTTTCTTAAAAATAAACTTTACCAACTTATTTTTAAAGAAAAATTAACATCGAAAATACTGATAAATTCACTTTGCTTATTTTCAGAAGGCTAAAGAAAACTCACCACCATTAAGTTCAATGGTACAACTCGACCCCTTCACTGAGTCTGGCTTTCTCGCATGGCAGACAACCCTAAGGAATCTTTTAAGGCTCTTCGGGAAACTCTATGTCATTGACCGACCGATCGCGAGTATTCCATCTTACTTGCTAAATGAGAACTCGCGGTCTGAGCTCCAAAAGCACACTGACGATGATAAGGACGTCACTGACCTGATGTTGTCCAGTATGACTCAGGATTATCGGTACAATTTCATGGGGATGTCTGCTTATGACATCATTCGTAAACTCAAGGATTTATTTGAATTGAGTCAGAGGACTGAGCGAGCTGATGCACTTTCACAATTTGTGAACTGCTCTATGGCTAACGACTCCTCTCCATACGATCATGTCATGCTGATGAAAGCGTATCGCGACAGGCTGATCGACCTTGGCTACTCCATCTCTGACGGGATGGCTCTTGATGTAGTACTCAGATCTTTGCCAGAACATTATCGCATTCTTGCAATTAATTGTTCGGCTCAGTCGATCGAGGAGGTTATTCCGTTGATACCCAACGTGAAGATCAGGACCACGCCGGACGTGCTCAAGGTTGCGAATACAAAGATCTCCAAGGCCAAGAAGGTCAAAGAGGGCAAAGGCAAGAAACCACAGGTTCAGCCTCCTGAGGAGCGCCTGTGCTATGAGTGCAACAAAATGGGACACTGGCGTCGCAACTGTCCCGTTTATCTTGCAAAGCTGAAGATGACCAAGAACCCTAATAAGGGTTGCTCATCAGGTATTTCAATAAATGTTATTGAACTTTTCACTGTTTCCTCCAATTCATGGGTATTTGATACTGGATGTGGTTACCACATTGTTAATGTTTTGCAGGAACCTGAAAAGTGGAAGAAGACAGAACGAGGCCGCATGGACCTCATCGTTGGTGACGGGAAGAAGGTCCCAGTACTTGCTACTGGAACATTTTCTTTTTCATGTTCTTCAGGCCTTGTAGTTAATTTGATTAACTGTTTATATGCACCTGGTTTATCCAGAAACATTATTTCTGTCTCTTCATTGTTTGAACAAGGATTTCGGTATAAATATAATGGAAATGTGATTTCTGCTTACCTTAATAATATCTTTTATTTCGAGGCTAAACCTCGACATGGCATATATGAGATAGATGTTCAAACAAACGACCAGCTCTATCATGTTTCTAAAAGAAGCAAAACTGATAGTAACGAATCCTCGTTATGGCACCATAGACTTGGTCACATAAGTAAGGCCCGCATCAAGAAGTTGCAAACTGCTGGCATTCTCGAATCCCAAGATGCAGATTCCTTCGATGAATGCGAGTCATGCTTATCTGGTAAATTAACCAAGTCACCCTTCACCCATACAGGTGAACGGGCCCAAGGTTTGTTAGGCATTATTCATACCGATGTGTGTGGACCCTTTCGAACCGAGACGAGAAATCGTGAACGGTACTTCGTGACTTTCATCGATGACTACAGCAGATATGCCTATGTCTATCTGATGAAACACAAACATGAAACTTTTGAAAAGTTCAAAGAGTTTCAAAACGAAGTGCAAAATCAGTTAAATCGAACTGTTAAAATACTTCGATCCGATAGAGGTGGAGAATACCTAAGCGCTGAATTCCTGAATCATCTGAAGGAATGTGGAATCGTTTCACAACCCACTCCTCCTGGCACACCCCAGTTAAATGGCGTCAGTGAAAGGAGGAATCGAACTTTGCTAAACATGGTTCGATCGATGATGTGCAGGACCACCTTGCCACATTCCTTTTGGGGATATGCCATCTTGACCGCCGCTCGCCTAATAAATCTGGCACCGACCAAGAAAGTGGGGAAGACCCCATATGAGATATGGCATGGTTCTCTTCCTAAACTTTCATACCTCAGGGTATGGGGATGTGATGCTTATGTTAGCAGTGATTCTGATAATAAGCTGGATCCCCGAGGCGAAAAGGTAACTTTCGTTGGATACTATGGTAATACCGGTTATTACTTCTACCATCCTGATGCAAACACTGTTTCCATCAAGCGGAAAGGTAAATTCCTTGAGAAAGAATTTCTTACTCGAGGAACAAATAGTGATCCAGTGGATCTTGAAGAAATTCGAGATACACCCAACCCTGAAACGGTCGCTGCGTCTGACCGACAAGTTGTTGTCGCACCATCAGACCCAAACACAAGCACAAGCGTTCGTAGGAGCGAGAGAATACGATATGAGCCTGATAGATACCTTGGATATCATGAGGCCTTCGATGTTCTGTTAATAGCCGATTCTAACGATGAGCCTATTAATTACAAAGCTGCTATGTCAGATCCGGATTCTGATAAATGGCTTGAAGCCATGAACGCTGAGATGCAATCCATGCGTGACAATCACGTCTGGGACTTGATTGAGCTACCCCCCGGTACACGGGCAGTAGGGAGCAAGTGGATCTTTAAAAGAAAAACTGACATGCATGGAAATGTGCAAACCTACAAGGCACGGCTTGTAGCGAAAGGTTTCACTCAAACTCAAGGGATTGATTATGATGAGACCTTTTCGCCCGTTGTCATGATCAAATCGATCAGGATTCTCCTTGCCATAGCCGCATACCATGACTATGAGATATGGCAAATGGACGTCAAAACCGCTTTCCTGAACGGACAACTCGAAGAAGATGTCTACATGGTTCAGCCTGATGGTTTTGTCGATCCAGAGAATCCAAACAAGGTTTGCAAGCTTAGCAAGTCCATTTATGGACTCAAGCAAGCATCTCGAAGCTGGAATCTTCGTTTTGATCAGAAAGTCAAAGAGTTTGGCTTTGAACAAAACAAAGATGAGCCTTGTGTTTACAGAAAGGCAAGTGGGAGCGCTGTATCGTTCCTCGTACTGTACGTGGACGATATACTGATCATAGGAAACAACATACCCATGCTTAACGAAGTTAAGAAATGGCTTTCATCTTGTTTCGCTATGAAAGACCTTGGAGAAGCCGCTTATATTCTGGGAATCAAGATTCACAGAGATCGATCTAAGCGCCTTTTAGGACTCAGTCAAAGCACATACATAGATAAGATCATAGCTCGGTTCAATATGAGCAACTCCAAGAAAGGAGCAGTTCCCATGACTAAGGGAACAATATTGGACAAATCTCAAGCACCTAAAACGGAGCGCGAGATAAGCCAAATGGCATCGATCCCATTTGCCTCAGCTATTGGATCTATCATGTATGCCATGCTCTGCACACGACCGGATGTCTCGTATGCACTGAGCGTGACAAGTCGGTACCAACAGACGCCAGGGCTAGCTCACTGGACGGCTGTAAAGAACATACTGAAATACTTGAGAAACACCACTGATATGTTTCTCGTATTCGGGGGTGTTGATGAGGAGCTCACTGTAAGATGTTACACTGATGCTAGTTTTCAGACTGACCGAGATGACTCTCGCTCGCAGTCAGGATTCGTATTCACTCTTAACGGAGGGGCTGTTTCTTGGAGAAGCTCAAAACAGCCAGTAGTAGCTGATTCTACTACTGAATCCGAATACATAGCCGCCTCAGAAGCTGCTAAAGAAGCCGTGTGGATGAAGAAGTTCATATCCGATCTCGATGCTGTGCCGAGTATTAGGCAGCCCATCGAGATGCTATGCGATAACACTGGCGCTATAGCTCAAGCCAAAGAGCAACGGTCCCATAAGATGGCCAAGCACGTACTGAGGAAGTTCCACTACATAAGAGAAGTAGTCGACAGAAATGAAATCAAGATAAGCAAAGTACACACAGATCAAAACTTAGCTGATCCCTTCACTAAGCCTATGACTCAGGAGACTCATATACGCCACAGAGAAGCGATAGGGCTTAGATTAGCTAAAGACATGTTTTGATTCAGTATTTGGATGTATGAACACAAAACAGTTATCTATATTATTCTTATTCCATCTGGTTTATGCAATAATGAATTACATAACTGTGTTCAATATTTATACGTTTAATCCATGGACAATAAGTTCTTGTCCTAAATGTCCGTAGTCGATTAGTGAGTGGGAGCTCTACTAAAGTAAGACTATTGTGACTAGTTGAACCTTAAAGTTGTTTAACGTTCAAAACTCACAGACCTCATTGGTGAATGACGTTGGACGTAACTCGCATCATGCAACGCAAACATGGAAGTCTTGCTTGCTTGATTAAATGCATGCTCTAATGTATCCTTAGACCTGAGACGCATATTCGAACTCCTCTCTACTAAAGAACATTCTTTGATTGTAGTCTAACGTTGTCGCGTAACTGCCAGCCATAACGGCTACTTTTGGGAATGGCTCTGAGGTTTAGTGGGAGCTGTATGCCTCAACAAGGGATTCTGTACTCTTGCTTCGGCAACAGTTAGACATAAAGGCGCCCTCGTTGATTCCAAGTGATAAGTGTGAGGCCTCACCCAAACTTACTGTGTGTTTGTTGGATCACTTCGAATTGTATCGAGAATGAAAATCGATGAATAAAATATGGGAGTCCATGTCCCATAGTTCATCAATGTCTTATACAGAAAGGAACATATGACAATGAATGCACAAGTCGTCAGTCTGCTTGATGGTCAATCAGATATACTTTGGCAAAACGACTTAAAGTGTCAATATTAGTTGGTGTAGCTATGCATAGCTAGAGTGCCTCTGGCTGCGATCGTTAAACTGTCGCGTTCAGTCCAAGTGGGAGACTGTTGGATATATGGTGTCCTGACCCGACAAATTAACGAACCCGACCGATATTGACCCGTAAGAGTTACACCCGGGTCAACGGACTATTATATCTAATTAATTGTTAATTAGAAATAAACGAACATATTGGTGAATTAAATAAATATTAATTATTTATTTAAATCGACAAAATCTATCGGTTCAAAATACTTGGTAATTAAAAGACGAGTCGATCAGTTGTTACCGGATTAACAGACTGATCGATTGGTGGATTAGAGGAGATCGCGACCGGGCCCAGTCCGTCTGGCCCCGGTCCGCGATTTTATATTAAAGGATGAGGGAGGAGTAGATTGAAGAATAAGTCACAAAAAAAAAAAACCCTAATCTCCTCCCTCCTCTCTCCCTGCGCCGAACCAGAGCCGAAGCCGGCTCCCTCGCCGCCGCCGCCGACCGCCGTCGCCGCCCGCCTCCACCGTTGTGATCCTTGCTCATTACGATGGATCCCCGTCTAGCCAGTATCTGCGCCCGTCTCGAGAGCGAAGCCGTCGCAGCCCGAGCCGAAGCCGCAGCCCGAGCCGAAGCCGAAGCCGCAGCCCGAGCCGCCGCCGCGGCTCAAGCCGCCGCCGCCGCCGCTGCCGCACATGCGCCGCCGCGAGACCACCGGCCGGTGGTCCTCGCGCTGCCGGCGCAGCCGAGGCCGCCGCGCCCGGTCACGTCGACGTGGCCGGTGCCGCTGTATCCGTCCGCCACCGCCGCCGCCTCTCCTCCGATCTCCGGCGAGTCATTCGTCGTGGGTTCGGTCCCGGTGGCTATTCCGACGGAGAAGGTTTTGTCACCACCACCGGTGGTATCTCTACCACCGCCGCCGCCACTACCGCCGCCGCCGCCTGTCGCCGCCGCCGATGCCGCCGTCGATGATCTGTCTCGAAGGTTCGAGTCGGACGTCTCTGTTCGTCCTAGCGCGAGCCCGTTGAATCCGGGTGTCTCGAGCGGTTGCTCGGATCCCGCCAAGGTATATCTAATTTATTAGATATTTGATTTTATGTATTTATTTATTTATTTAAATAAATATATTTTCTGTGTTTGTCGTGCCGGTGATTGATCCTGTTACAGTTGCATCCGCGTTTAATTTCGTTTCCGCTGCTAAATTAATTTGGAATTAATTTTATCATTAAAATCGGTTTTAATAAAATCAAAATCGGTAACCCGGATCCCACTGTAAAACCCAACAGGTTCAACTTGAGAAAGAAAACACGAGTGAAATACTTCATTTTGAACACCGGAATCCCTATTTTCAGGAATTAACGCATCAACAGAATCAGCCAATTGATGTCGTGTGCGCACCCCAGAATTCGGATCTCCAATTATATTCTCTTGAGGATGAATGTTATAAATTCGAAGCGTAGTCGAATCATGAACCTCAATATTGTCTGCAAGATTATTTAAATTTGCATATGCTTCCTCTGAGCTTGAAAGACCACCAATAGGTAAAGAAACCGGTACTGAAGAACTTATACTTGGTAAGCTAATTGGATCATCAACCGGTGTTGATTTAGCTTCATGAAAAGTACTCTCATCATCATCAGAAGAACTCATTGTTTGTAAGTTAGAAACATTCTGACTAGATGAAGCAGCATTAGAAACATGATGTGCTCGGAACGTACCTAAAAATGCTATGAAAACCTAGACCTATTCCTAGACCTAGACACACCTAATTTTACCGAAATAACCTAAACCGAACCGAACCCTAAGGCAGTGAACCTGTCGGATTATAGTAGAGCTAAGGTAAGACCGGGAATATCGAACCCTAGAGACTCTCTATAGACAAAATTAACCTAGGACCTAAGAATGGAAATTTGAGTTTTGGTTTTGGAAGTGATTTGAGAACTGAATTAACTAAATTAACTAACTAACTAACAACCGACACGAGAGAAACTTAGGATGAATTCAAGAATGAGAGAAAGTACCACCTAGACCTAGAATCCTAATTAATATTAACGACCTCACTCGGCTATGACAATTCTGATGGAACCGGGATCTTAACACACAACCTATAGAAACTCTATGAGCCCCCGAATCACTCTACGGACGTTACTGATAGAATACCTATAAACTGGATTACGCTCACCGATTTGATTAGTTCACCTTTTGAGTCCTTCCTAATTGATTACTCTAACGCTCGGACAAGTGGTTCTCCTTTTAAGTCCTTCCCACTTCAACTACCTAAGAACACCCTCGAAACAATCTAAGGCACCTTAAAATAGCCGGAGCTACCTCTAATTCCTACAATTGACACGGAATAACAAGCTAACCATAAAACCTAGGCAATTTCCTTTTGGGACAATTATTCCTAAGACCTATTAGCTAACCCGATTACCCGACAATCCATTACCTTTTGAGTCTCTAGATAAGCAGCACACAAGAATTAAATAAATAACTATCAACTAATCCTATGATCACTATATAGTAAACCACATCAAATTGCAAACACACAGTCACACAATTTAACTACTTCACCCAAACCAGAAGACATCCGCAAGCAAAGCAAGGATTAATTGATAATTCTAAACCTAATTCAAGCACACACATACATCAATGGCAGAAAATTAGAGGGGTTTAAAGAGTTATCAATCCATCAAGAAAATTATCATAAAACCGAATAAAACAATTAACACTAAAAAGTCATCATAACCGTCTAGGTGGCACAAGCAAGTTTAGTTCATAATGCAAAATAGAAAACAACCAAAACCGAAGTTACCGTTCATCGTAAAAGAAAATAAAATAGGTTCAGCAGCCTGCTTGCCTGCTAGCTTGCTTAATAATTATATTGACCAATTGACGTGCTTGCTTGGCTGCCTGGCTGCTTCCAATTCGATTTCTTGCTTTCTCGTACGGTTTTTGTTCCTCCGTAGGTTTTTCTTGATGCCTCCCAATTAATCCCTTTCTGCCGTAGGGTTCCCTTTTATACTTTTTTGTTGCCTTTCTACCCAAGTCTCCCAATAATGATTTGTTTGGACCTTGTTTTATTCAATCACGACCACAAGTTCACGGTATTAACTAAATTTGGTCCACATGCTTTTCTTTATTATTTTTTTTTCTTTCCTTAGCCCAAATTCACGATTTCACATTCCAGCATGAAGTTTTCACATAATTTACACTAAGCTCCCTTGACTTAGTATAAACTCGAGGCTAGTCTTCGACTTTCAAATATTTACCATGCAGCCCTCAATCTTTCATAATTAACTCTTTACACACTTGAACTTTGACGTAATTTCATACCATCCCCTTGAACCTTTAAAGAAACCTACAATTAAATATAATTGACCAATTTAAGCACAATCAAATCACAGCCGACACAACTAAAAATAAAAGACTCAAACTGAACCCAAAATATACAAAAAATGACCCAACAAACCAATTAAAACTCAAACACTATAATTGAACTAAAAACTCAATAAAACGACTCAAAACCGACTCAAATATTACACAAAATACAAAGGAAAATTAGATGTGTTTGGCACACATCAAACATCCCCACACTTACTCTTTTTTCGTCCTTGAAAAATACTACAAATGGAATCATAACCAGGGCACTCAATTTCTAACTTAGCAATTATTCAATTTCAGATTTTACTTAACTTAGCTTAGCTCGATTACCGGTATTTCTGTCCGACTAAACCCAACCACCAACCGTTCAGCCCCAAATGCATCAAGTTAATTTTAATTAGCATATCAATCGACTAATGGGTCCCACACTCAAGCTTTTCAATTCATCCTAATCCCATTTTTTTCTTTTTAGAGGCATCCTAATATTTATGTACACATATATCTTTTTAATAGTGGAATTTCATGAATGAATGTATGAGTTTTTATTTGAGCTATTTTTTTCTCTTTTTTTCATTTCTTTCTTTTTTTTTTTTTTTGAAATAGAATTGGACATCACCTAGAGGAGCATCCACTGAGTAGCGAGGCCGATGGGTAGCACATAGGGTATTTAGCCCATACCTAACCTAGAGGCGTATCCTTCAAGTCGCTATCCCAAAGGGAAACACATAGGCTTCGGCATTTTATTCTATTTTTTTAGCAAGCTCAAATGGAATGGATTTTGCGGAGGCGCCACCACTATCGAATTTTCTTTCGTAAAAAGATAAAAGTGTGCCAAAATTATTAAAAAGATATACATATATGAAAATATTAAAGATGCAATTTTTTTTTTCTAAACAGGTTCGGAATCCTCAATCAACCTAAGGCGGGAACCCACTAAAGTTTCATGATCTACATATCAATTAAGCACATTTTATTGATTTATTATTTTTATGATGCACAAGGATTTTTAAGCTTAATTAGCCAGCTGGGCCTACCAATACATCGAAACTAGCTAAAATACAACTTATTATTCAAGATATAGCAATTAGACACATTTATCAGACAATTGATCCCCAGTTGTACTATCATTTCCCATTTAATTGCAGCATAAATCTAGAACATTTTCTGAATTTTTCAATTTTTTTTTTGTTTGGATTTTTGAAACTTATGACTCAAATAAAACACACCGCAAATAAATAAAAGACTCAAGACGCAAGTATCCCATCCCCACACTTAAAGGACACATTGTCCCCAATGTGTGATGAGAATAAAAAAAAACTAAAAAAATAAAAGCACACGAACGATAAAAAATAAACAATAAAAATGCAAATGAAAAATAATAATAATAGAAGACAAACGAATGGAACAAACTCCCCTGATTTGTGATTTGGATGAATGACAGGCAAGCTTGGTCCGCAGGTTCTCCATTGTAATCCATGAGCATCCCAATACGAATTTCATCGAACCTGCAACAAAACAAAACACAAAGACTCGACGAAACCACGATTAATCACGAAAAATAAAAATAAATAAGAATTAAAAAAAAACAAGTTGAAACGTGTCACTTGGAACTTGGACTCTTCCAACACAATTTCATCATCTTGAATCGCCCGAATTTCCTGCAAACACCAAAAAACACAAAACACGAAAACCGAAAACAAAAGCACACAAAGAAAAATTTAAACGAGTAAGTTACAAAAAAATTACAACTCGGGCTTTTCCCGAGTGTTCAACCAACTCAATCTGGTGGCTTCTCCTTAATGTTCTTACTAACTAATGCCCTAACCATCAAACTGCTTAGAAATCCAATGGTGTTGACTAACAAATCCTCAAAAATCATACCTAACAACCAGTCAACCCACCAATGCTTAAACCTACCCGGAATTAACTTAATAACTACAATAAAGCTCAACCTCGGATCATTCTTACAACTAGCATCCTCTAACGTCCCCACACTTGGACTAAACACATGGTCATCCTTATCACTAGTTAACCTACCAAGTGGGACATCTTCTAACACCTCATTATCTTTATCAACTACCGATTCATCACACCTCAGCACGTCCCGAATGGAGATTGAGTACGGTTCGTGCCTCGGCGCTTGAGCCTCGCTATCCTCACAAAATTCTTCCTCGAGTGGGACATTTTCACCTTCAACGATCGGCTCCCCGTATAACATCTCTTCTAGTTTTTGCAAATCACCCTCCGGGTCAAACCCATCCTCATCTAACTCTTTTGGTGACATCGTCGTCCACTCCTCACCAAACATTTCTACCATTTGTGCTTCAAACACATCATCCAAATCACCCTGTTGAAGCACATCCTCACATCCGTCCTCAGCTACCTCATTACTAGTTGCACTCGCTGCGATCTCATCCTCACACTCTTCATCCCACACAATGTCGTCCTCTTCCTCCGACCAATCCCAAACTGGAGCCGAAGGGTATGTATCCTCATCATCTACGTCATCATTCGTGGAAAGCTCCTCCTCATCATCCTCTGATATTTCATCTTCCGGATCATTCTCCTCCACTATTGAATCTCCCTTTTCAATAATCTCTGTGGCGTCCGTTGAACTATTATTTGTCCATTGGTTCAGGTCATATTCATCATCATCACAAATCCACCAGATACCCTGATTAACCGGAGGTGGGACTTCAGTGTCCATTAACGTCTCCTGATATCGGATTTCCTCAAATACAGTCCTTGATGACTCCCCCGTTCGCCTCTCTCTTTCCTCTCGCTCTCGGAAGATCCTTTGACAAATTTCTCTACAAATACCAACCCGAACCGGACAAATATCATGGGAGTTATGTGGTCCACCGCAGCTCATACATCCTGGCGTGTTTTCTTCATGAAGCCGTTTTATCAGGCTAAGAGCATTCTCTACAACCTCCAAGCCCTGAGGTAATCGCGGGTCATATCTACTCCATGTGGCCATCTCCTCCGCGAACTGTCGGATATTTACGATGAAGCTTTGTAGATCGATAGTGGCCATGGCGAAAAACACAAAAAAAAAACACAAAACAAAATAAATAAAAAAATTAGACTCAAAAACTAACCTTAAACTCTAGACGCCAAAAAACCCTAAAAGACTCAAAATTTCCTAACAACGACCTAGTTAATCTTGCTATTGCCAAGTGTCCCCGGCAACGGCGCCAAAAACTTGATGTGCTCGGAACGTACCTAAAAATGCTATGAAAACCTAGACCTATTCCTAGACCTAGACACACCTAATTTTACCGAAATAACCTAAACCGAACCGAACCCTAAGGCAGTGAACCTGTCGGATTATAGTAGAGCTAAGGTAAGACCGGGAATATCGAACCCTAGAGACACTCTATAGATAAAATTAACCTAGGACCTAAGAATGGAAATTTGAGTTTTGGTTTTGGAAGTGATTTGAGAACTGAATTAACTAAATTAACTAACTAACTAACAACCGACACGAGAGAAACTTAGGATGAATTCAAGAATGAGAGAAAGTACCACCTAGACCTAGAATCCTAATTAATATTAACGACCTCACTCGGCTATGACAATTCTGATGGAACCGGGATCTTAACACACAACCTATAGAAACTCTACGAGCCCCCGAATCACTCTCCGGACGTTACTGATAGAATACCTATAAACTGGATTACGCTCACCGATTTGATTAGTTCACCTTTTGAGTCCTTCCTAATTGATTACTCTAACGCTCGGACAAGTGGTTCTCCTTTTAAGTCCTTCCCACTTCAACTACCTAAGAACACCCTCGAAACAATCTAAGGCACCTTAAAATAGCCGGAGCTACCTCTAATTCCTACAATTGACACGGAATAACAAGCTAACCATAAAACCTAGGCAATTTCCTTTTGGGACAATTATTCCTAAGACCTATTAGCTAACCTGATTACCCGACAATCCATTACCTTTTGAGTCTCTAGATAAGCAGCACACAAGAATTAAATAAATAACTATCAACTAATCCTATGATCACTATATAGTAAACCACATCAAATTGCAAACACACAGTCACACAATTTAACTACTTCACCCAAACCAGAAGACATCCGCAAGCAAAGCAAGGATTAATTGATAATTCTAAACCTAATTCAAGCACACACATACATCAATGGCAGAAAATTAGAGGGGTTTAAAGAGTTATCAATCCATCAAGAAAATTATCATAAAACCGAATAAAACAATTAACACTAAAAAGTCATCATAACGGTCTAGGTGGCACAAGCAAGTTTAGTTCGTAATGCAAAATAGAAAACAACCAAAACCGAAGTTACCGTTCATCGTAAAAGAAAATAAAATAGGTCCAGCAGCCTGCTTGCCTGCTAGCTTGCTAGCTTGCTTAATAATTATATTGACCAATTGACGTGCTTGCTTGGCTGCCTGGCTGCTTCCAATTCGATTTCTTTCTTTCTCGTACGGTTTTTGTTCCTCCGTAGGTTTTTCTTGATGCCTCCCAATTAATCCCTTTCCGCCGTAGGGTTCCCTTTTATATCTTTTTATCTCCCAATAATGATTTGTTTGGACCTTGTTTTATTCAATCACGACCACAAGTTCACGGTATTAACTAAATTTGGTCCACATGCTTTTCTTTATTATTATTTTTTCTTTCCTTAGCCCAAATTCACGATTTCACATTCCAGCATGAAGTTTTCACATAATTTACACTAAGCTCCCTTGACTTAGTATAAACTCGAGGCTAGTCTTCGACTTTCAAATATTTACCATGCAGCCCTCAATCTTTCATAATTAACTCTTTACACACTTGAACTTTGACGTAATTTCATACCATCCCCTTGAACCTTTAAAGAAACCTACAATTAAATATAATTGACCAATTTAAGCACAATCAAATCACAGCCGACACAACTAAAAATAAAAGACTCAAACTGAACCCAAAATATACAAAAATGACCCAACAAACCAATTAAAACTCAAATACTATAATTGAACTAAAAACTCAATAAAACGACTCAAAACCGACTCAAATATTACACAAAATACAAAGGAAAATTAGATGTGTTTGGCACACATCAAAACACTTGGAAGCTTTGGGACCCATGAACCAGGAGTAAGTATTCAATGTAACATAGCAGCAGCTGGAAGTTCTTCAGTATGCTCATCCGCATAATCATTGTGTGCAGCCGAGAAAGACTTAAATAAGGTCTTGTAATCAAAGCAGGAATATCAACCGATTTGGGTGTCAGAAAAGTGTGTCTTTGACAATCCACATTCAAATGACTCTCAATTGTCTTAGAAGAAGGAAAATAAACCCGTTTCATTGGATACTGATACCCAACAAAGAGGCCTTCAACAGCTTTGGCTTCAAACTTCCCACCTTCCTTAAGAACGTGCATAAACACCCAAATGGCTCTAAAAATGTAAATTCAGCTTACGACCCTTAAGCAATTGATAACTTGTCTTGTTGAATCGCTTGACAATCAGAACACGATTGAGCACATGACATGTAGTGTGAACTGCTTCAGACCAAAACTTGAGCGGTAAATGTGCATCAGACAACATAGTTCGTGATGTCTCAATCAATGTTCGATTCTTTCTTTCAGCAACTCCATTTTGTTATGGAGTGTACGACGCACTGAATTCTTGTACAATTCCAAGAGAATCACAAAAAGCTGTCATTTTAACATTCTTGAATTCGGTACCATTATCAGTACAAATACAACAGATTTTGTATTTATACATCGATTCGAACTTGGATAACAACTTCTGAATGATATTTGGAGTTTCATCCTTTGAATGCATCGACGCCACCCATGAAAAATGGGAAAAATCATCCATAATCACCAAACAATCGAAACTTCCATCAACACTGTGAACATTCATAGGACCGAAGAGATCCATATGAAGCAGTTCTAAAGGAGTTATAATCGAGTTAAGACGTTTGGATGGATGAGACTTCCTCCGTTTTTTTTTTCTTTCTTACAAGAAACACACACATCATTGATTGAAAACCGATTCTTCGAAACGTCCTCTACCATATTATGATTAATTAAGTAGTTCATCTTGCAGTATTTGATGTGCACCATACGGCAATGCCACAGAATTGAATCTTTTTCAGTAGCCTTTGAGATAAAACAAGTAGTAGCTACACCAGACGAAGATTGATTCATGTTTAACATATGCAGATCACGAAATCTTGGTGCAGGCATTACAATCCAATCTTCAGGGATTTGAATTCCGGGTTTCAGAATCAGGCACTCAGAACTTATAAAAGCAGCAGTGTACTGCTTATCATAAATATGTGATACACTCAGCAGGTTGTGTTACAGTTCTTCCACAAATTACACTTTATCAAACGTGACCTTCTCGTTACCCATCTTTCCTTCTCCGGTTATTCTTCCACCTTTATTGCCAGCAAAGGTAACATTTCCTCTGTTAATTGGTTTGACATCTGAAAGTAGAGAAATATTACCCGTCATGTGCCTGGATACTCCACTATCAACTACCCAAAAGTTGTTGACAGCTGGCTTGCGAGCACCCTGCACATATTAGCAAATAATTAGTGAGAATCTGGACCCAAGCTTTCAGCTTTGGGTCGACCGGTATCTTCAGAAGCTTCAGTGGCATTTGAGGATAATTTAGGCAGCCACTTTTGCCTTAACACCGGGATAGATGAATCAGTAGCAGAGTCACCCGAAGATGAACTTCCAAAAGATTTTTGAATTTTGAAATGTTTTTCTCGTTTGAAAAACTGTTTTGTTACCACCTTTTCATCTATCTCTTTTGGCATAGAAACAGAATCAGATTTATCTTTACTAACAGCAGAAGCTCGTTTCTTTGCCAAAATCGGACATCTATTTCTGAGATGACCTTGTTGATAACAATGATAACACCGCCTGTGATCAACAAAGACCATAGGAAAACTATTTCCTGAATCAGTCGAGGTGTTATCATCAGACATTTGCTTAACAACTCTCCTTGGTGCTTTATCATTAAACCTTCGAGATTTATGCTTTGGAAGAGGTTTAAGCAAAGGGGTAATATACCCAAATTGGTTATAAAAACCATATTCATCAACTCCACATTGATCAGCATACCCTTTTGGTTTGATCCTTTTGGCTTTGTTTTGTTCAAATTTACCAAAATCATCATAGAAATCATAATCATCACAGAAACCATTGGATTTGTAATCAAAATCATTTGTTTGAATGGAAAACCGACCATCAGAGTTGTAAAAACTCTTTGGTGAGTATTTGGAAGTTTTTGGCTTTGAAACAAATTTATGATCGTTTGGAGTGTATGACTTTTGAGAATCCTGGTCATTTGGACTCGTTCTAAGTCTTAGCAACGATCCACTTTCCCCATTACCATGATCAGACACACAATTCTCCTCGGACTCAACATAAAACACCTTAGCAACCCGTTTTGGATCAAC
>JBCNJP010000024.1:10920272-10952272 GCA_039602395.1 Deinandra increscens subsp. villosa | reverse complement strand
CAATTATGAGTTATTCGTAAACGGAGCAGGTTTCGGGACGAAACCTTATTTAAGGGGGGTAGAGTTTTAACATCCTAAAATTGATAAATACGTAACTAATATGATAGATACATATGATATATGTGTTAGATAGCTAAACATGATGAAACGTATGAAAAATACATGTTTACCCATTACCAGGTAATAAACTGATAAAAAGTGACATAATACGAATGATATACGTGTTGATTGATAAAGTAAGATAAGGAAACGAGATAGATACATGTTTTATATCAAAGATAATTGATATATGTGCAATTAGAATTATAAATGTATTTAAATGTTGATATGATAGAAATAAATGATAACCGGAGGAAAATATCTTTACGTGATTACATTATATTAACTACGTGTGTAAATGTATGATTAAATAGTATAAATGCATGTGAAATATTCACTTGATGAATATATATGTGAAAATACGTGTTTGAATAGTTGAAAGTGTGAAAAACAGATAAAACATGTTTGAACAACAAACAGGTTGTTAAAAATAAATAATACGCTACGTATGCAAGTATTATACGTGTTTATATTCATTGTACGCATCCGAGGTTTAAGAATTACTATAAATATATCCTAAAGTCATTCGGAACATGAAATGATAAGTATATAAAAGTTTGAGGGGCTAAAATATAAATTAGTTAAAAATATATAAATATATGTATATGTATACGTATGTATACGTATATTATCTTACGTGTCCCAAACGTTAGAAGCCTTTAGAAATATGTCCTATAATGTTTTAGTGCATAAAATAATAAAAAGAAAGAAGTTCAGGGGGTCATAATATAAAATAAAAGTAGAGGGACTAGTTTTGTCATTCTGCCATTCTGGCTCGTGGGTCGCGAAGGGATCCCAGGGCTAACGTCGCGGTACGCAACCCTTCCAGCAGCGCAGATTCGAGATCAGGTCACAAAATGGCCTAGTTTTGGGACTTGCAGAGCAAGATTGATCCGATTCGTGTCGTTTTAACACAATTAGTCACAAGGGACACACAGTAGAACCTCCTGCACACCTCCCTAGTACAAATAACAACTCCTATTCATCGGATTAAGGCACCAATTCACGAAATTTCTCTCTAAAAGCCCTCTTCTTGGCTAAGAACTTCTTTTGAGCAATCCTTACAAACGGTGAAGTATTTAAAGCTGAAATTCTGAAGTTAAGCTACCCTAGGTATGATCTAGAGTAACCTCTTTCAATTTTTGATCATATTGTGTCTAAGTATGTTTTCTAAAGATGTACAAAAACTAGGGTTCTTGAGCTTGTTTTTCTAAGATTGGGTGACCAGGTGGGAATTAGGGTCGGAATTTTTATAGGTAATCTTAAAATAATGTATTTTAATAAATACCTAAGTTTATTTCAGATTTCGAAAAGGTTTGGTATGGATTTTGTAAACGGGTCAAAATTATGGTTTTCGTAACGTTTTTCTTTCAAAATTGGGTAAAGGGGGTTGAATTAAGGTTTGATATTTTAAAGTATATTATAAAATGTTATAAATGATAATACCATAAGTTGGTTTGAAATAAAAATGAGTTTTGATAAAGAAATGAGAAAAAATGGGAAATTAGGGTTTGAAATATGATTATTTAATATAAAATAATTCGTAGGGGTATGAGGACTTGATTTTTGGTATAGTAACATGTTTATATATGTAATAAGTATATATGAGTTTAAAATAAATATATATTAAAGCATTGAAATACCGAGTTAATCAGATATTTAGAAGTCCGTGCGGACCGGAAGGGTAATCGCCTATACTCTGGGGTTTCTAGCAAAGAGGGGGTGTCGCATAAATCCCAACTGGAACTTGGCATATCTCACTGGGCGATCTCGGGGTGAGCGTTTTGTTAGAACACACAGTAAGTAACAAAAAACAATCAAGTATTAGAAGAAAATATAAGATATATCCTTAAAAGAGAAATGATATGAAAATCTGTACGATCTACAGATTTCTGTATTTGTAAAGAACTACTCTGGAATTTCCGAAGTAGTTCTGTACAAAGCAGATTCTATAGAAATCCTCATTTCTGTAGAAGGCTTCTAATGAGAAGCATTGCTAGTCTTCAAACAAGAGTCCTGAAGGAGTTTTGGACTATCAGAAGAAAAAGTTTACGAGAATAACAATGAAGAACAAGTAAAGATAAATACCAACTTGGTATTAAAATACGAAAGTAGTTTAAGACAGTTGAAAAGAGATAAATTGAATATCTTTAATTTATCTCTATATACTCTGACACACTCCAAATTCAATTGTCCTCAACTACATTATTTGTTTGCAACTTGCTTATACTTCGTATAAATAGCAAGCATACTTCACCAAAGAAAGCAAGACAACAAGCACATAATTCACAAGCTTCTCAAAGAAATTACAACCTACTCCCGTAGAAAAGTTTTTTCTATTGATATATTGTTATACTATAAACTCGTGTAAACCATTATTTACATTTGAGATATATAGAAAAACCTTTTCATGAATTATTTTCTTCCAATTTGATTTACTTTCCACAACTTGTTTATCTTATTTAAATCAAATTGAGCCAATATTGTTAAAGAGCCATTCACGAGACCCAACACATTTACTTATAAGAATGCGCGTCTTCATATTATCAGTAAAAAAATGGATATTTTGCTTATAAGGGCATTTTAGTCATTTGACCTATTAAAAAGATAATCTTAATAAATGGATAATATTAAGATAGTAAAAGATAGAAATAAACAAAGGAAATTTTATTATATAAAACCTTGCGTTAACGCCATAAGATACACAAATTTGGTTAAATCGGGAATCGTAGTAGGAAATCTGTCCAAGTAAACCGGTTAAAGAGATAAGGTGAGTTCTATGAGCCCACTCTTAAATGTTTTAAATGTTTTCGGGCTGATATTCATATAATAGTATGAAATTGCATTAAAGTGCTTATATATGAAATGTTCGAAATTATTAAGCTGCTTTCGGGTGGATATATTGAACTATTAGAGTGTTCAATTGTTAAACTGTCTTTGAGTGAATATATATCAAACTGCTAAAGTGTTAATTGTTAAATGGATATATTAAACTGTTAAATGGGGCGAGTGTCCGTTATAGGGAATACCCTAGATGGGTAAACGCGACAGTTAGCAAAAAATGGTATCTCTTCATATATTAGCAGGGTTTAGACTGATAACATATGTTGGGGCTATATGAAGAAATAGAGAGGATAATGGGATAAATGGTTCCGGTAAGGGTATTTCTTGTTAAGGAATATTATGTGTTGTATAATTCTGTTGTGTGATATACTTAATAAATGTTTGTAAAAAAGGATCTTGCAAGTCCAAGGGTTTTAAACCTCACCACGAGGTAAAGTTTTTAGAATATAGAACTCACCAGCGTAAGCTAATCTTTCTAAAAATATATGTATGTTAGGTCAAGGTGAGGCTTCAAGTAGCAATGAGAAGGCCCTGGTGATAAGGGATTAGACGGACAAGCTATTAGAGAAAGCGTTTTGGCAATATGGCATAGAAATAGTAATAAAACGTGGTTATCGTTAGAATACCTTATGAAAATTATCTCTCTTACTTGTAGTACTTGGATTTATAAATAAAATTTTAATATTTCCGTTTCTTAGTTATCTCTGTTGTACCTTGTGTTCATGAGTGCGTCAGATGCGTGACCCCTTCTAGAGCCAAGTCTTGCAGTGGGCGTCACATAACCACTTATGGTATCTCGCCCGAGAGATACCGAACGGAGCAGAATAACTGACATGTACCCCCAAGACAAATACCACGGAGTAAAAAATTGGAGCGACCAATTAGGGTAGGGTTGTTAACCCAAATAGATCTATTCATTATCTACCGTCTCGTACCAGAACTAATCAAAATCAATTAATAGTGGGGTTTAGTTGTACAAACGTTTATAACAAATTGTACCTTAGTTTGGGCAGTAATAGAACATGTATTCATACGTCTAACAGATAAGTCATAATATCAAGTAAAAAGAGTTGTTTGTTCATGATTTCTCCCCCAAGTATAAAACAGTTTATAAAGAAAATGGGCCGTAAAACTCACTTGATCAAATAGCAGCGACTGAACGAACTAAACCGGAGATGATGCTAGCAAGTATCGTCCTAAATATTAAATAAGACAGTTGCATAAGGGTCTTTAATCATTTGAGTAACAATCGTTACCTAAGTGATACCGGTCAAGTCTTGACGTATAATCCCGTTTGTATTCGTTTAGAAAACCCGATTGTTAGTATTTATTGTGTAAATAAATACATATGTTCAATATTTATATTTATGTTCAAATAAATATAAAGAAAAGTCGTATAATGAAAACTCTTCATTTCCAAAATAAATCAATCAAGTTTTGAACATTGAATAAAATAATAATATCTATTATTATTTTTATAGTTTGATTGATTGTTTATATATGTTTCTTGTTAGTATTTCCAATTTTGTCAAGTTATAGAATAACTATTTTTTGTTTAAAATTTTAGGTTATGATTATTGTCAAAAATAATTATAATAACTCGTAGGAATAATTTTATTAAATTATTTTCAAGTCACAATGGTTTTTTATAATACATAAGTTTATTAAAATATTTTCAAGTCATAATGGTTTTTTAGAATACATAAGTTGGTAAGATAATAACAATATTTATCATTTATACTTATGCAAATATGTATGGTCATAGTAAAAGCTTATAATTATTATACCAATAATTATAATTTAATTAATTCTAGTAAGTATAGAAAGATCATCAGTATTAAAACTCTACAAATAATTATATGATAAAAATAATTATTTAAAGTTTGTAACGTCGTAAAATTCTTACTTTTGATAATGAGTTTTATGACACTTGGACTTATAGGATTTTCAAGTAAATGTTTAGAATAGGTTTTGAAACCATTTTGCGACATTAATATACAATGTTTGGTTAGTTGACATCACATTGCAATTATTGCGTTTTCGTGTTGCGTACGTCGTCATATTGGTCCAGGTTTTCTGACTACGCAAGGTCCTTTTGTTTTCGATTACTTTGATTCATCAAAGGTACTAAAAATTGTTATAGAGGTATGGCCAAATCCTGTTTTGTCCTTGCTTATATTTTTATAATATTTTTAATGTTAAAAAAAATATATTTTTAACTTGTAGAAACCATATCCTTGGATTTAGGTTTTTATAGAAAGTTCTAAGATTTATAAACATGCCTTTTTATAGTTAAAATCCCATTTAAGTCCAAGCTTTGTGTCATAAGGAATGTTTGACATAAATGACAATTTTACTAGTTTTAATCAAAAGTAGCAGGAGTAGAAACTGCGGCAGTAAAGAAATTGCAGCCTTCCAAAATGGAACTGGCCAATCCATGGGTATACCATGAAGTTACAAAGGTTGTACCCGTGAACCAACCCCTTACGAAAAAATAGGCACAAGGAAAGAGCAATAGGCCGGACCAGCCTACAAAAACCAAATGATCCGGAGTTCAGTCGAACAACATAACGAGTCTAAGCGTGCTTGAAAGGAATGGATGGGCGAAGGAAAATGAAATATGAAATAAAAAGATGCTTTGGGAGTGTGAGATATGCATATAATCTATTTTGGGTATTTCATTGATTTAATTCACTAACACATTTATGTGTTAAGTTTTTGGTGTCATAATTTTCATAACAAGCTAAGTCTTATATCCATTTGTCCATATTTAGTAGATAACATGTTAAGACTTTTATGAAACAATGCATGGCATAATGTATAAATAAATTATACTAGTTAATCCTATTTGTTTATTTCCATGTTTTAGCCATTTTTAACATGTCATGAAATCTATTATGTCACATATGATCATATGAGTGTCCAAAACATAAGTTACTAACAATGATATATATTCCATGAACAAATCTACTAACATCAATGTGTTAGGACCAAATAAACATAATCCATATGAATTTTGTATGTTAACACCCATGTTTAATTTATGTCATTTTTAACTAGCCATTTTAGTCATAACTTGATTTTAAATAAAGTCCACTAACACTTGTGTTAGGATAAATCAGATGATGACTTTGCAAGTATATAAAGCAAGAACATTGGCTTAACTTGTGAGTTCTTGGATAAAATCCATTAGGGTATGTTCTTGACTAACAAAACAACATAAAAACATAAAATGGAGATCATGGTGCACACCAATACTTTCTATGGATTTCTTGATGTGTTTCACCCATATATTGGCATTATTAAGCCTTAAAGACAGCAAATATATGTTTGATAAAAGAAAATGAAAACACAAGATCATTAGTTGTTTTTGTTTAAGAAATGTGTAGGTTTAAAGAGATTGTTGTCAAGACTTGTAGGTTATACTTGGGTGTTAGAACATGTAGAGAATTATAAGGAATTATTTCTCTTGAAGAAATGATGTTTATCAGCTAAGTAAAGTTATCTAGGAAGACCCAGAAGACCCAAGGTAACCAGTTATCTCGGATGAGAAAACAACCAGATATAACTTAAAGTTACCTCGGGAGACTTTTTATCTCGGAAGCACAGTTTTATTTCGGACAGTGGATGTGCCCGAGATAACTCAAGTTACCTTGGTAAGGCGAGTTATCTCGGACAACTTGACTTCTTCCACTTATCTCTGACATATCTGATCCCGCTTTAGAGACGTAATCTGCTCTTTGCCTGACAAGATGCTGACACTTTATCTTCTAGACTAGTTTATTATTATTCTAGTTCATGTATCTTAATTCGACGATCAAGATAATCGTTAGAGAAATCAAGGGTTTTACTTGATTTCTCAGGCACTATATATAGTCACTTGTAATCTTTTTATTCCAAGTGTGTGTAAATCACTCATGTATGTTTTTAGAATCATCAAGTATTAATATAGTGCCCAGCTTTATTCATATCAGTGTTGTACTTGGTTCGTATTCGATTTCATCTTGTTTTACTTAAACAGAGTAAAGGATTAACTTGTTTCCGCCTGGTTAATTCTAAGTAAAATCTTGTAATTGGTTAAACTCTATAACCAGATTTCGATCCTACAAGTGGTATCAAAGCGTTGGCTCTTGTTTTAAAGATTTGAATTTAAAATCATTTTTAAAACTCTGTTTTACTTACGTACTATGTCTTTTGGTAAAATTCACTCTTTCTTCATTTTGCATATCCTTAACCATGGGTGACTCACGGAATGGTAGTTCAATCAAATCACCATCATTTATGCCCGATGATTTTGATACGTGGAAACTATGTATGATAGGGTATCTTCACCATTCTGATTATCGAATGTGGAAGTTATCTGTCATTTATGGCCCTACTATCCCACTAGCAAAATCTTCTACTACACCAAGTGTAGATATAGTAAAAGCTATTGTTGACTATTCTGATGAAGACCACATGTTGGTTGAGGGAGATCACAAAGATTTATGTGCATTACAGGTAGCACTTCCAAATTCTGTACTTGTAGGTTTCAAAAATTGCTAAACTGCTTTTGTTTTATGGAAAGCTTTAAACGATATGTACGAAGGAACTGATGAAGTGAAAGAAAGTAAGAAGGATGTTTTAAAACAAAGATACGAAAACTTCTCTCACAAAAATGGTGAGAGTATGAATGCTCAGTATCTCCGTTTTGTTCAAGTTCTTGATGAACTACAAAGAAAAGTGAAGATGGAAAATGCCGATGTGATCAGAAAATTTCTTAGATCACTTCCTGATGTTTGGACAATATACATTGTAAGCATCAAATACAACAAGGATCTCAAAACTTTGAAGCTAAGCGAGCTTCATGGGATGCTAAGTGCTACATGAAATGGAAATAAATGAGAAGTTAGGTGTTCTGAACAACCCTGCAAATTTGACAATCCCAACCTCCACTACACTTATCACCACTCATGTAAGACAAAAGTCACTTTAGTGAACAAGCTCCTATGATCACATATCCAACATCACCAAGAGGTAATGAAATTATGCCTATTTTCTATAACAATTTTGCTCATGTTGCAGAAAACAGTCATGGTGGGCTCACTAGATCTGATCTAGAATGCTTCAGTGCTGATGACCTAGAAGAGATGGATATCAACACGCAGCTGGAAATGATCTCCCTGCGCGCGCAAAGGTTCTATAAGAGAACTGGCAGAAAGTTCAATGGAGATAGAAATGCCCAAATTGGTTTTGACAAGAGTAAAGCTAAATGCTACAACTGTCACCAATTAAGATATTTTGCCAGGGAATGCAAGCTACCCTGAAGGGAGAACACAAGCCAGGATGGAGGAAATAAATAATAGAGACCTCACAATGCATACACAAAGCCTCAAACTCCAAATGTATCTACTGAAGGTCCCACTCCTCTATCATCAAGTTCAAAGCGCCAAAACCATGCAATTGTTGTTGTTGCTAATCAAACTACCTATGTTGATTGGGAAGAAATCATGCAAGAATTTTCTCCATCGATCATGCTTTGATGGCAAATGAAACTTCTTACTCTGTTGATAACTCCTACACTTTATCTGTGGATACCTCTTCAAACAATGAGGTAAATATTGAAATTCCAAATGAAGTACTTTCTCTTCTTTGCAAACCTTCAGGTGCTGAACAAATTAAGAATTGTAGAAAACATAACCTTGAACTCATTGAGGAAAAGGCAAGTCTAAAAGAAATTTAAGAATACTCAAGAAAAGCTGACATTGCCTGCAACAACAAGATTGAGAAACTAATCAACAATATTATTTCTCTAAAACATGATAAATCCCATCTTGTCACTTAAATCAAGGATCTGCTTTCTAAATTAGAAATTGCAAACAAAGAATGTGAGGATGTAAGATCTGAATTGAGCATCTTTAAAATCAATCTTTCTGATGCCATTACTGTCTGTGAGAAACTCTAGTCTAGCAATGAAAAACTTTTAAAACTATGGCAAAAGTAGAAAGCAACAGGAAATCATTTGAATAATGGGACTGGGTATAATAAGGTGACTTATCCTGACTTCTACCCTGAATGTGTGGAAACGGTTAAGATTAGAGAAACAAAAGTCCAACTTACTCCAGACCCCATTATTAAAATAAGTGAAGAAATTAAAATTTTCAATGAGATATCTGAACTATCCAAAACTGATGAAATTTCATTAGGAAATGCTGTCACAGAAAATATAGTCACACTAAATGTTAAACCTCAGGTACACAGCATTTCTGATGAAAGTATTAAAGATCTCAGGAAATTGAAAGCAATAAAAGAAACTGAAGTGGATGCCTCACAAGATACATCAGATAAAATTAAAGAAACATCTTCACTTACTTTTTCTAAAAAAAATTGAGTTTATTCCTAAAACTAAAAGGTTAAAGGAATGTTTAATCTGTGAAAAAGTTGGTCACATTGCAATTGATTTTCACCACAATCCCTTTTTGAAAATAAGTGTTGGTACCTGATATGTGCATCATGTGAAGTATCGAGTTACATTAAGTAAAGGAACAAGTTCCTATGAATCAGCCGAAAATCTGGACAGTTTATTAAGAGAAAATGCTTCGTTGTTGAAGAAAATTCAAAGGCTTTCTGAAGAATTCAAGTTGGTTAGTTCAAATTTGGAGGTTTCTAAGGAACATGAGAAGGAATTGGATGTGAAGAATGCATGTTTGATTAAAGAGATCAAGTTGTTGAATGAAGTGATAGAAATTTCTAAACAAGATAAAAAGGATGTTGATGTTGCAAAAGCAAAGGTTTGTGAAGAGAGGGATGAGTTAGTAAATGAAGTCAAGAAATGGAAGGATGAAGCAGAGGACGCTGCTACTGTTTTTCAGAATTTGTTTGAAAAGTCCAAAATTAAGCTTGATCTGCTGACAAAGGATGCTGAAGAATCTGCTGCTAAGATTGCAAGTTATCAAGCTGTAATGGAAAAGTATTTGGATAAAAAATGGGAATTAGTTAGTGTGAATAAAGTGCAAACAGCAAATCTGGAGATTCAGAAGCGAAATGAAGATAAATTGAAGAAAGAGTTGTTTGAGGGAATGGAAAATCTCCGTATGCAAAAATTTGAGACTCATAAAGTTGCAAAGCGTTTGATTGCTACTGAGAAAGAGTTGGCTGATGCTCAAAAGTTAATTTCTGATTTAAAGATTCAAGTGATTGATGCCAATCGTTTGCTGAACAATGTTTCTAATCCTCAAGTATTCACGAGTTTTCTTGCTAAAGATGAGAATTTTGAAAAGATGTTTGATAAGACAGCTTCACCTCCTGCTCAAATCAAAGAAGCATTCAAAGATATGAAGGAACAAGTGGAAGATTGTGATTTTCATCATCAGTTCAAGAAGAAGAGAAGGTTGTCCAGAAAAAGAAAAACAAGAAGAACAAAAAGAAGAAGGGAAAGAAATCTGAGATTCCTCCAGCTCCACAATTTGTATTTGGTTCTTCTTCTTCTGACAATGAGAAATCAGCTACTTCAAGTGACAAGATACGGTCTCAACCTAACTTTGATGAGACACTTTTGTATGATCAAAAGAATGTAACTGAAGTGAAAGCTAAATCTTCTCGATTAGCAAAGAATGGACATTCTACATCTGAGAAGAAGGTTTTCCGGAAAGCATGTGGGTTTGGGTTTTCAAGGGATGAAAGATAAAGTTAAGGTTGTTCCAGGTTTAAACTCACAAATCTGAAGAAGCTTAAAATGAAGCAAATGAAGAAGGATATTTTTAAAGCAGACAAGGTTCAACCTGAGAGATTCTACAAGCTCAAAGGATCAGACCAGCTTTTCTCTGATAAGGAACTTCCACTTCATTGCGTCGATGCAAGAAAGATTTCTAAAGTTTTTGTTCGAGATGCTGCTTCATTAAATGTTCAGAATCAAAACGCTAGCATTTCTTTTGATAGTTCACATTCTCGAAGCCCAACTTCAAAATGGGTTCATGATCACATGCATCAGGTATATGATTCTAATCCTGATCATGCTCGAGATGTTCATGTTTGTTGTTCTTTGTAGGTACCTCAAAAGTGGGACAAAATAAAACGAATATGTTATATTTGCCGCCGAACAGGGTATATGGCAAAAGATTGTCCACTGCCTGCTGATTCACCTCAGCGGTTTCACAAGAAACCAGTTTTTGGTAAACCTGCCAAACCAATGTTCTTTAATGAACAAGGCAGAGTTTTTGATGAACTTGAGCCTACATTTTTCTTAAAACAAAAACGTTTTCTTTCAATTTCTCAAATGCCTAAGAATGTAGGTTCCTCATCACAATCACCTGTGGTACCTTCATCAAAATCTGAATTACCAAAAACACAACAATGGAAACCTAAGGTGGTTTCTAAGCAAAATCAAGACACTGGTAGACCAGAAGCAATCCGCTTCGGGTCTTTTATGAACTAATCCGTTTGACCAGTATGCAGGTACTTCTAGAAGGCCTATCGATGATTGAAAAGTTGTTGATGGAGGAGTAATTTGCGTAACTTAAATTTCTTGATATATTTTTCTAACCTGCAAATTTTTTGAAATCTAAAATTTGCAAACTATCCATGTTGATTGATCAATTTTCTTTGCATACAATGTTTTTCTCAAAACCCAAAAATAGAGTCCTGTTTTTGTGTAAATTGAAAATCCAAAAATAGAGTTTTCATTTAAAGGGGGAGAATTGTAAGTAAGGGGGAGTAATTGAGAAAAAGCATGTTATGGGGAGAAATTGAATACATGCACAATATATAAATGAATACATGCACAATATATAAAATTGCCAAATATATAAGGAAGGTGAATACATGCACAATATATAAAATTGTGAGAAATTGATCATTGAGAAATGATGGTACACTGGCTTACGTATCTGGCTCATGGATAGAGTAGATGAAAGAGCCATAAGATCATTGTTTAGAATGTTTGGTAGGCTCGGTAAATCAGAAAGTATTCAGGTGTGATATACACTAAATACTAATGCTTAACTATATGGATAACATCTTGATGCGTATTTCATGACAAAAAGAAAAATAAGTGTGAAAAATAAATTGAGAAGTCACTGTGTATACATGTGTTCATTTTGCAAAGATTTAAACTTGTTTGATTTTCTTTCTTTTGTCAAACGATCAGACTTTCTCTGCGTGTCCACAAGACCGACCTGATCGTTGTTCGTTTGACGTTCTGCTTTATTTTCTTTGGTGTTTCGTATAACTCATCGGACTTTCTCTGCGTGTACGGGAGAACCGACCTGATTGTTGTAGGGTTATACAATTTCAACTTGTTTTATTTTCTTTATTTTGTTAAATCCGAGGCCTTATCTGCATATCGAAGATCGACCTTAAGGTAGACGATCTAACGTTCTTATTTCTTTTTGCATGGAACACAGTTGACGATATCATGAAAATTTTATACTTTGTGAAAATTTCACAAGTGTAATCACACAAAAAGAAAAAGCAAAAGAAAAGGAAAAAGAAAATGTCTGAATATGTCTGATAGTGTAGGATACACTGGTCAAAACAAATCTAATCAATATCTTAACATATCCAGATGTTATGAGTATGATTCTGCCAGAGTTTAAGATGGACAAATTATACCGGCAATCAACATAAATAATGTGATAATACATTTAGAGGGGAAGAGTTGAAATACCCGACAATTAAAAGGATTTATTTTTAAAGATAATAATAATAACAATAATAATAATAATAATAATAAAAATAATAAAAATAAATAATGTGATAATACATTCATTGTATGATTTGGATATAATTTGTAAAAGATGGTAAATTGAAATCAATATCCAATTTATGCGATGATTCCGTCACCTCCATTCAAATTAAAATCATCTCAATCGCTTCCTTATCTCATGAAACTGGCGTATAGATTTGAATTTCAAAAGTTGCGCAAGACTCGGTTGACAAGTCACGTTAAAACCCATCCATAATCTTGTGTTCACACTTCACTCTCTAATCCATCTCTCTCAATTCCGTTCGGCCGAGTACCTTCGGTGATTAGTAACCCTACTGCTCGTTAATTCTGATAAACCACCGACACACCGCTTGAAGGGCTCAGAGGATCGAAGGACTACAACCAATTTATCTTCCTACACAAGCTACAAGTCTCGTTTGTTGACTACCATGAACCGCGACCACCTAGTTTGAGTTGTTCGACAAACTGTCCACCACGTTTCGAACCGAGGTAAATCGTATAACACTTTGTTTCCAGCCGACTCCCTACCTTCTTAACTCCCTATTACCATGATTAATTTCCTCGTATTACAGTGGCTGAACGTGTTGTTAACATGACGCCAACGAACATTACCGTTCCAATCGTCAAGCCATCGACTTATGGTCAGAAGAACCCCGACGAATCGTATTCGTCGAACGGTTGTTTCTTTATCGGACTAAGGTACCTTTTGATCCGTTCAAGTTCCTATTATACACTTCTGAAATTATATGTTCACGTCGTTTAAATAATAATAATATGGGTTTTGTGTTTATTTTGGAAATCATGGAAAAAACCTGCAACTTTCTTTTCTTAAAATGGGTTTTTAGTTCATATGATGAAGATGAGAAAAATGGTTTCTAAAGGTTGTACGGTACCACACTTTACTACATGTGGAATATGCAAATTGACAATACTGATTTCTTTTAATATAACCAAGGTGATAACCAAAGTCTTCAAACAAATTGGATGTATATCAAAAGAAAAAGTATAAAACAAAGTTAGTAATAAAAATACGGCTGTTCTTTTCGAAATTTTGGTTCCAAGTCATGAACTCATACTAGACATGAGTTAAAATTAATTATTATATACACTACTCAAATAAATCTAAACTATGAATAAATAAATAACTATAGGTCCTCGTGAGTTTTGACGACGGCATAGCATTACCTTTCATTTTTCTTGTTTACAAGCTAAGGTGCGGTTTTTCGACCTTTCCCTCGTAGCTTAATTATTTTCGTTGAGTTCGTATTTATTGCTTCAAGTGTTTTCATCGAAACTGCCTTATTGAACCGTTTCATTGATTAGTGTCATACCGTTTCATTGACTGTTGTTAAAAAGACATTGTATTGTTTTATTGAATTGTTTACATGCGATAGGATAGTTCCCTAGCTTGTACTCATTATCGCATGTTCCCATTGGATATAGACATTGTTATACCTTAGAGTTAAGGTTACCGATACTTTTGTATGGACTTGTATATGTTACCGTTTATTTGGCCTCAATACCCGAGCATATCCACCTATGGGGACCATAGGGCGTCATTTGTGGCACCTTTTGACGTGCTCTATCTGTGGCGGAGCGATTTGCCACGGCGTCTCGAAGTAGTTAATGATGTGCTAAGTTGCTGCACTAGTTAGTTAATTAGAGGCGTATGGATCGATCCTAGGAAAATTACTGTTATTGGTGAATTGGTTAGGTGTGTGTGCCCACACTCCCATATCACATTACTGGTACATTAGGGCTGCAGCCAATGTACATATTGTTTACTGTTACTGTTACTGGCTCAAATGGGTATTTCCTTATTGATACGTCTCATTTATTTCTTCTGAGTCGTATATTTGTTTTATCCTCATTGTTCCATTGTACTGCTATTGTTCTCACCGTTACTGAGCAATTTTTGGCTCAGCCGTTTTCTTTTCTTGTGTCTTCTTTATTTTTATGACAGGTACTTCTGGGGATAAGGGGAAAGAGATCAAGAGAGAGTAAAAACTGATTAGGAGAGTAAAGTGGAAGAGTCTCTTAAAACTTTATTTATTTTAACTTATTTATTTCTTGAAACTTGACATGTTTTCGTTTAAAAACCTGGATTTTTGGATTTTAAGTATTTTACTAAGTACTTTTGGATTGTTGCTATCTCTGTTTACTGTATGAGTGACACGTCAGCCCTACTCGGGTTGGGGTGTTACAATTATGGTATCAGAGCTTCGGCTCTTTCCTGTAGAAAAATTTATTTTTTTTTAAACAGCCAAATTTTTGTCTCTAAAAAAAAAACCAGAGACTAATACATTTTATAAATGAAAGAAAAAGAGGTCCGACCCTCCGAAGAAAAGTTACAAAGATTACTCATATTCGAAAACCAAAGAGAAGACCGTTTTCCTGTAGAAAACTTAGACTAATAAAAATGTCACGTGAGGATTGGGTAGACATTGGATTAGGTTTTCTTTTCAATATTTGATTAATTTCTTTCATGATCTGTTTTTCTATGATTAATTCAGATAAGTTTTGTCAGCTTGCTCTGATTAGTTCTGATCAGTTTTATATGATTTGATCTGATTAATTGTGATAAGTTCTATCTACTTTGCTTTGATAAATTCTTGTAAGTTTTGTCCATTTTGCTCCGATTACTTCTGATAAGTTTTATTCCGAGATGCTCCCTGTCGCTGTACACGTAATTCAGGTCAAAACCATGGTGACGGATCAGGTGAACTTGATCCTAACCTCATGACTGCGATTAATCAAGCTCTTACTGTGATGCTACCCACTATCCCTGCTAAGAGAAACTTGTAACCTTGTTAGTGACCTATTAGGAGCTTTAATTCTAGTCACCGACCGACGACTTAGTCATGCCAACAATGTATATAGTGTAGTCAATAGCTACATTGTCATGTCATTGTCAGTGGGAAAAATTTTGTGCGATGGGTTACATGCGATATGGTGAATGGTACGATTTCCAATATCAAAAGTGTGGTGGATACGCTGCGGCACTTCCTATATATAAACACTAATGACGTATTGGGAGACGACACATGAATCAGATCGTGTCGTGATTTTGAACACTACCCACTATATTTAAATAGTTTCAACAGCGATTCATTGGGCATATGTCTTTGATGCATTGATTTCTTCATCTTACTCACTTACTCGAGTTCATGATCTAGTATGAATCTAAGAAACTACGTCGGTGCTACCATCATTGCTTTTACTACTCTAGCTTTTAAGAGCAAATATCGAAAAACATTGTCAACACGGATACTACACTCTCGATGAGGAACTTGCTACATGTGCTTCTAAGGGCGTTGCACAAGAATTATCGACCTACGTAATTGTGACGTATCTGTATTGGTTAGAGCCTTATGATCTTGTAAAGTTTGGTCATCTACTCAGGACACCGTTTTTTTTTTCCCGCCTCAGCTAAGGTACATGATGGAAGTACAACTAGGACACCGTTGTAAGGTAAATTGATGATTACGGTTCTAGAACGTAATGATCAATTTACACGTACATACGTGTGCTAGTGGAACCTATCATGTATAGTTTACTGAAGTGTTACTAGGTTCTTAATGTTTTCCTGTAATGATGGTTTCGTTTCGTCCTCACCATCATTATTGACAACTTTCTATCCGGTTATGAGTGCATGTTCGTTATCTTGTTTCCCTGTGATCTTTTGTATCTTATTAGTTATCCATGACTAGGTACTGTTTCGAGTATTGTTTGTCTTGCTGAACGTGACATATATGTGTTATTTGATATCGGGGCAACCCATTCTGTAGTCTCACAAGTATTTGTTAAACGTCTCAAATTGTTCCTTCTCTACTGGACATGCCATTGTTATTTCCTCGCCCATGGGAAATTCTTCTCTTATTACTCATGTGTATAGAATTGTTCGTTAGTGATCATAAATATTGTACGTAAAGCCAATCTTCTTCCCATGCAAATGGGAGACTTCGATGTCATTCTAGGTATGGACTGGTTATCTATGCATCGAGCGACCATCGACTGTCACACTAGACGAGTTATCTTCGGTGATATTCAGCATCCTGAGTTAGTTTACCAAGGGACTCAGCCTAGAAAGTCCATCAAGATTATTTCTGCGCTTAAGGCTCAAAAGTTTTTATCACACGGTTGTGAAGGTTTCTTAGCCTCCATCAAGGATATTTCGATGGATTCACCTCGCATTGAAGACTTCCCTGTAGTTCGAGATTATTCTGATGTCTTCCCAGAAGAACTACCAGGGATACCACCTAAACGTGAAGTGGAGTTCACCATTGACTTGATTCCTGGATCTGAACCTATCTCTAAGGCACCCTATCGTATGGCCCCATTGGAATTAAAGGAGTTAAAGGAGCAGTTGCAAGGATTATTGGAACTCGGATTCATCCGACCTAGTGTTTCACCGTGGGGAGCGCCAGTTTTATTCGTGAAGAAGAAGGATGGTACTATGCGGCTTTGCATCGATTATCGAGAGCTCAACAAAATCACCATCCGAAACCGATATCCGTTACCGCGTATAGACGACCTCTTCGACCAACTTCAAGGAGCAAAGTTCTTCTCAAAGATAGATCTCCGATCAGGTTACCATCAGCTGAGGGTCAGAGATGAAGATATTCCTAAAACAGCTTTTCGAACGCGTTATGGCCACTACGAGTTCCTAGTCATGCCATTTGGGTTGACAAATGCTCCAGCTGTCTTTATGGATCTTATGAACAGAGTATTTCACGAGTATCTGGACCGTTTCGTGATCGTGTTTATTGATGATATTCTGGTATTTTCTAAAAGCAGAGAAGAGCACGAAGACCACCTTCGCACCGTTTCGCAGATCTTGCGCGAGAGAAAGTTATATGCAAAGTTTTCTAAATGCGACTTTTGGCTATAAGAAGTAGTATTTCTAGGCCACATTGTGTCCGCTAAGGGTATCACTATGGATCCGTCAAAGGTGGAAGCTATCACGAAATGGCCTCGACCGACCACAGTTACTGAAGTTAGAAGCTTTCTCGGCCTCGCAAGTTATTACCGACGTTTCGTTGAAGGATTCTCCATCTTGGCATTACCTCTCACTCAGCTTATGAGAAAGGGGGTAAAGTTTGTCTGGAATGACGAAAGAGAAAATAGTTTTGAAGAGCTGAAAAAGAGATTGGTGTCTGCCCCTATTCTTACTCTCCCTTCAGGTTCAGGCGGATTTCAGATTTATAGTGACGCCTCAAAGAAAGGGTTAGGTTGTGTCTTCATGCAACATGGAAAAGTCATTGCCTACGCTTCGCGACAACTTAAACCATATGAGGTAAACTATCCAACGCATGATCTAGCGCTTGCTGCTGTCGTCTTCGCACTCAAGATATGGAGACATTATTTATATGGCGAGACATGCGACATTTTCACCGACCATAAGAGTCTCAAGTACATTTTCACACAGAAGGAACTGAATATGAGGCAACGAAGATGGTTAGAACTCCTTAAGGATTATGACGCCAACATTCAGTACCACCCTGGTAAGGCGAACGTGGTGGCAAATGCGTTAAGCAGGAAAAATTCAGGCGGGTTGGCATGCCTTAACATCAAACCTCAGATATTATCAGACTTAGACAGAATGGGAATTGGGTTACAGTTTAATAAGTCTGATGGTTATCTAGCTAAATTAAATATTGAATCAGACCTTATTAGACGCATAAAGGAAGCCCAACAGCATGATGGTGAACTTTGGGCGATATTGCAAAACTTGGAAGTAGGAAAGCAGTCTGAATTTCTAGTAGACGAAGGAGTCATCGGGTGTGGAAAGAGATTGTATGTTCCAGACGATACTACACTTCGGGAATAATTCTTAGCCAGAGCACACAGCTCTTCATTTTCTATCCACCCAACATCCACCAAAAATGTACAGAGACTTGAAGCAGGAAATTTTGTTGGAGGGGTATGAAAGAAAATGTAGCTAAGTATGTGGCTCACTGTTTAACATGTCAACAAGTAAAGATCGAACATCTAGAGCTAGTGGAATGTCATAATGGTTAGACATTCCTGTTTGGAAATGGGATAATATCTCTATGAATTTTGTGATAGGTTTACCAAAGACTTTTAAGAAGAATGACTCCGTTTGTGTAATAGTGGACGGACTCCCAAAGTCTGCTCATTTCATACCTTTTCAGCAGGGTTACTCTGTTAGCAGGTTATCATAGAAATTTCTTGAAAATATAGTTCGGCTTCATGGCACTCCATCTTCTATTGTTTGTGACAGAGATCCTCGCTTTACATCACGATTCTGGAAGGGTCTACAAAAAGCTTGGGGGTATAAAAATAAGGTTTAGCACGACCTTCCATCCGCAGACTGACGGTCAGTCTGAACGCACTATTCAGACTTTAGAGGATATGCTCAGAGCGTGTGCACTTAAGTGGAATGGAAACTGGGATGAGTATTTATGTCTAGTCGAATTCTCTTATAATAATAGCTGGCAGGCCAGTATAGATATGGCTCCGTTCGAACTTCTTTATGGTCAGAAGTGTAGATCCCCTACATGTTGGTACGAGGTAGGAGAGAAGATAATTGATGGCCCAGAACTTCTTGCGGTCACCAATAACAAAGTCGTCGTTACTCGAGAAAAGTTGAAAGAGGCTCAGACTAGACAAAAGAGTTACGCCGATCAGCACCGTCGCGTCTTGGAATTTAAGGAGGGAGATCACGTTTTTCTTAAAGTCTCACCATGTTGTGGTGTGTACGTCGTTTTGGTCCAAAAGGCCAGCTTAGTCCGCGTTTTATCGGTCCGTTTGAAATTCTCGAAAGAATTGGAGAAGTCTCATATCGTTTAGCGTTACCACCACAACTTTCTCACGTTCATAACATCTTTCATGTATCTCTGTTGAGGGGATACAATTATCATCCATTGCACGTTGTCAACTATCCTTTACACATGATTCAAAAAGATCTTCCTTACAAAGAAACTGAAGCCATTTCTTTTATCATCAAAAATGAGTCATTAGACAGAAGTTAGTAGCGTTTGTTAAAATTTGTGGATTTTTTTCTGAGCGTGAAACGACGTGGGAGACGGAAGAAATGATCCGTTCATATTATCCTGTTCTATTTGAGAACTAAAGTATGTTGTCTAAATTTGATTGAATGTGATTGCTTGCCTTTCTAAAATCCTATGTGCTTAGGATATTGCATTTATCTGACGTGTCATATAGGGTTCTTGCTATGTCCGGGTTAGAATTTCGAGGACGAAATTAATTTTAGAGGGGAAGAGTTGAAATACCCGACAATTAAAAGGATTTATTTTTAAAGATAATAATAATAACAATAATAATAATAATAATAAAAATAATAAAAATAAATAATGTGATAATACATTCATTGTATGATTTGGATATAATTTGTAAAAGATGGTAAATTGAAATCAATATCCAATTTATGCGATGATTCCGTCACCTCCATTCAAATTAAAATCATCTCAATCGCTTCCTTATCTCATGAAACTGGCGTATAGATTTGAATTTCAAAAGTTGCGCAAGACTCGGTTGACAAGTCACGTTAAAACCCATCCATAATCTTGTGTTCACACTTCACTCTCTAATCCATCTCTCTCAATTCCGTTCGGCCGAGTACCTTCGGTGATTAGTAACCCTACTGCTCGTTAATTCTGATAAACCACCGACACACCGCTTGAAGGGCTCAGAGGATCGAAGGACTACAACCAATTTATCTTCCTACACAAGCTACAAGTCTCGTTTGTTGACTACCATGAACCGCGACCACCTAGTTTGAGTTGTTCGACAAACTGTCCACCACGTTTCGAACCGAGGTAAATCGTATAACACTTTGTTTCCAGCCGACTCCCTACCTTCTTAACTCCCTATTACCATGATTAATTTCCTCGTATTACAGTGGCTGAACGTGTTGTTAACATGACGCCAACGAACATTACCGTTCCAATCGTCAAGCCATCGACTTATGGTCAGAAGAACCCCGACGAATCGTATTCGTCGAACGGTTGTTTCTTTATCGGACTAAGGTACCTTTTGATCCGTTCAAGTTCCTATTATACACTTCTGAAATTATATGTTCACGTCGTTTAAATAATAATAATATGGGTTTTGTGTTTATTTTGGAAATCATGGAAAAAACCTGCAACTTTCTTTTCTTAAAATGGGTTTTTAGTTCATATGATGAAGATGAGAAAAATGGTTTCTAAAGGTTGTACGGTACCACACTTTACTACATGTGGAATATGCAAATTGACAATACTGATTTCTTTTAATATAACCAAGGTGATAACCAAAGTCTTCAAACAAATTGGATGTATATCAAAAGAAAAAGTATAAAACAAAGTTAGTAATAAAATACGGCTGTTCTTTTCGAAATTTTGGTTCCAAGTCATGAACTCATACTAGACATGAGTTAAAATTAATTATTATATACACTACTCAAATAAATCTAAACTATGAATAAATAAATAACTATAGGTCCTCGTGAGTTTTGACGACGGCATAGCATTACCTTTCGTTTTTCTTGTTTACAAGCTAAGGTGCGGTTTTTCGACCTTTCCCTCGTAGCTTAATTATTTTCGTTGAGTTCGTATTTATTGCTTCAAGTGTTTTCATCGAAACTGCCTTATTGAACCGTTTCATTGATTAGTGTCATACCGTTTCATTGACTGTTGTTAAAAAGACATTGTATTGTTTTATTGAATTGTTTACATGCGATAGGATAGTTCCCTAGCTTGTACTCATTATCGCATGTTCCCATTGGATATAGACATTGTTATACCTTAGAGTTAAGGTTACCGATACTTTTGTATGGACTTGTATATGTTACCGTTTATTTGGCCTCAATGCCCGAGCATATCCACCTATGGGGACCATAGGGCGTCATTTGTGGCACCTTTTGACGTGCTCTATCTGTGGCGGAGCGATTTGCCACGGCGTCTCGAAGTAGTTAATGATGTGCTAAGTTGCTGCACTAGTTACTTAATTAGAGGCGTATGGATCGATCCTAGGAAAATTACTGTTATTGGTGAATTGGTTAGGTGTGTGTGCCCACACTCCCATATCACATTACTAGTACATTAGGGCTGCAGCCAATGTACATGTTGTTTACTGTTACTGTTACTGGCTCAAATGGGTATTTCCTTATTGATACGTCTCATTTATTTCTTCTGAGTCGTATATTTGTTTTATCCTCATTGTTCCATTGTACTGCTATTGTTTCACCGTTACTGAGCAATTTTGGCTCAGCCGTTTTCTTTTCTTGTGTCTTCTTTATTTTATGACAGGTACTTCTGGGGATAAGGGGAAAGAGATCAAGAGAGAGTAAAAACTGATTAGGAGAGTAAAGTGGAAGAGTCTCTTAAAACTTTATTTATTTTAACTTATTTATTTCTTGAAACTTGACATGTTTTCGTTTAAAAACCTGGATTTTTGGATTTTAAATATTTTACTAAGTACTTTTGGATTGTTGCTATCTCTGTTTACTGTATGAGTGACACGTCAGCCCTACTCGGGTTGGGGTGTTACAAGTATAGACTAAGAAAATTTGTTATAAAACAAAAGGCTATTTATTTTCAGTCTGAACAGGATTCTTTCTCTATCCCCAAAGTGAGTCAAAATTCTTTAACCCATGATCAGTTAAAGGCTGAATCATCAAAAACCAAAGAAGTGAATCAAACTCTTGTACTCAAAGAGTACAAGTATAGTGATGCAATGGGTAGACCCAAGACCACTAAGGCCTGGGTCTCTTTAAAGAATTTACTCATTTATTTTACTATATGCAGGCCACATCCAATAAATCTTATAGCAGCATCTGGGTTGCAGATAGTGGATGTTCTTGCCATATGACAGGATATAAAGATTTACTGAAAAATACAAAAAAGGTTAATGGAAGACCAATTGCTTTTGGAAGCACTGAAGGTAAAATTTCTGGACAGGGAATTGTTACAAGTGGGAAGCTTACTTTTCATAAGGTAAATTATGTTGATGTACTAAACTTTAATCTTCTCAGTGTCTCATAAATGTGTGGCAAGAAGTTGAATGCTTTGTTCAATGAAACAGAAGATATCATCCTTAAACCAGGCGTTAAAATATCTGATGAAATGATTTTTAAAAAAAGCACCTAGGAAGGATGGTCTATACATTCTGGATATGGCACATACTACATCTAAGGATGGTATCACCTACCTTATATCCAAGGCTTCTATTAATTAATCGGATTTGTGGCATAGAAGATTAGGCCATGTGAACTTTATAAATATGAACAAACTTGTAAAACTTGGTTTGGTCAAAGGTTTACTTAATAAAATGTTCACATTTGTAGAACAATGTATTGCTTGTCTAAAAGGTAAGCAACACCATTCTCATAAGCCCAAATTGGAAATCTCTATTTCAATGCTCTTAGAATTGATACATATGGACTTATTTGGTCCTACAAAGGTGAAGAACTTGGGGAAAAAGTCTTATTGTTTTGTTATAACTGATGATTTTTCAAGATACACCTGGGTTTACTTTCTTTCAACCAAAGATGAAACCCTTGAAATTTTAAAAGCATTAATCATTCAGCATGAAAACTAATCCAATTTAAAAATCAAAACAATAAGAAGTGACAATGGTACAGAGTTTAAGAATCATGTGTTAAACTCTTTATGTGAAGACAAAGGAATTGCTAGGCAATTTTCTTAGAAACAAGGGTGTCCTGACCCGACGAATTAACGAACCCGACCGATATTGACCCGTAAGAGTTACACCCGGGTCAACGGACTATTATATCTAATTAATTGTTAATTAGTATAAATCGAACTAAATGGTGAATTAAATAAATACTAATTATTTATTTAATTAAAACGACAAACTTTATCGGTTTAAAATAACTCGCTAATTAAAAGACGGACCGATCAATTGTTACCGGATTGACAGACTAATCGGTTGGTGGATTAAAGGGGATTCGCGACCGGGCCCAGTCCGTCAGGAGCCCCGGTCCGCGACTTTTAATTAATAAAGAGAGGAGAGAGGATAGATTGCAACACAAGTCACAAACCCTAATCTCCTCTCTCTCTCTCTGCGCCGTTTTCGAAGCCGAAGCCGGCTCCCGCCGCCGCCGCCGTTCGATTGCCGCCGTCACCTCCACCGCACTTCCTTGTGATCTCCGATGGATCCCCGTCTTGCCAGTTTTTGCGCTCGACTTGATAGTGAAGCCGTCGCAGCCCGAGCCGAGTCTGCGAGCCGAGCCGAAGCCGCAGCCGCAGTCGCAGCCGCCGCCGCAGCCACCGCCGCCGACGCCATGTCCGCCGGCGCACCGCCGGCCGATCGCCGCCCGGTGGTTCTCGCGTTGCCGGTGCAACCGAGACCACCGCGTCCCGTTCCGTCCTCGTGGCCCACACCGCTTTACCATCCGGTACCCGCCACCTCGTCATCGCCGGTTTCCGGTGACGAGATCATTGTAGGATCGGTCCCTGTCGCAATCCCGTCGAAAGGAGTTTTGTCACCGCCGCCCGTGGTTTCTCTACCACCGCCGCCACCACTACCGCCGCCGCCTTCTGTCGTCGCCGTCGTTGATGATCTGTCTCGTAGGTTCGAGTCAGACGTCTCAGTTCGTCCTAGCGCGAGCCCGTTGAATCCGGGTGTCTCGAGCTGTTGCTCGGATCCTGCCAAGGTATATCTAACTCGTTTAGATATTTAGTTTAATTTATTTATTTATTTTGAATAAATATTTTTCTGTGTTTGTCGTGTACGGTGATTGATCCTGTTACAGTTGTATCCGCGCGTTTATATTAAATCGTTTCCGCTGCTAAATTAATATAGTATTAACTTTATATTAAATCGGTTTTAATAAAATTAAAATCGGTAACCCGGATATCCACTGTAAAAACCCTACAGTGGTATCAGAGCCATTATCACCGCGCGCAAACCAGAACCGGTCTTTTCGTAACCGGTAGTTCGCAATTTCGACCTAAATCCAAATTGCGAATTAGGATTAATTAATTTATTTATTTTAATCCTATACAATTTTATTTTATTATTGTGTGTTACGGCCGACCCCTCTATATTTTGCATACATGTGTGTATGGTTTTGGTGTGAATATTGTCTTTCTCTGTTTGGCCCAAGTTGTTGGCCCAATTTGTTGTTTTTCGAATTTTGGTTATTGGACCCGGTTTAGGGTTTCATAGTTGTACAAATTTAGAGCTAGGTTACTAGAAGTAATTTTAGTAATTGTAAATTTGTATGTAATCGAAAGTCGAAGATTGGACACGCGCCAGAGGGATGTCAAAGCAAGTGGGAGCTGAACTGGATTCAAGATCGCACAGAGTTGCCATCTCGATCGTTCACCGGTCTATTTAATTTAATTTCTTTTAAATTTGTCCCTAATGATCTCGCTTAGATGGCTCGAGCAAGATCAAGCCCTTATGCCGTTTAACACACAATATGCCATTCGCGACAACTTAGTATTTTAATTAGGTTATATCAATTTACTTGTCCCGAGTGATGATAGGGTTTTATCGTTCGTGTCTGACGATAATTAAATATTAAAAGAAATTAATATCCCTATATGGTAATTCTTAAAAACTGATAGTTCGTGCCATCCTATCTCAAGTTGAACTTGGAACGTATTTACCGGAGCATCAGTGTTGGAGTATTTCAATACCGCACTTGGTGCCGAGGGTACCTTCGAAGGTGAGGACATTGGAGTATTTCAACACCGTGTCATCACTTCGACCATTTAGGATTACTATCGCTTCAGGCATATATGTTCGTAGTGTTGGAGTATTTTAACACCGCGCCACAGATGTATATTACTAAAGTGGGCACAGATGAGGCAAAACGTATCGCAAAATACAATAGTTTGTATATAGCGGCCTCATACCGAGAGTTGTGACTTGAGTCTCACAATTGACAATCGTTGTCATTTTGCTTACATGGCCTTGCTCCTGAGGCTCATTTGTGGTCTCAAGTAATGTCGCCTAAGCGAATTCTCGTTTTTCTTAAAATAAACTTTACCAACTTATTTTAAGGAAATATATTACATCGAAAATACTGATAAAAATATACTTTGCATATTTCAGAAGGCTAAAGAAAACTCACCTCCATTAAGTTCAATGGTTCAACTCGACCCCTACACTGAGACTGGCTTTCTCGCATGGCAGACTACCCTGAGAAACCTTTTAAGGCTATTCGGGAAACTCTATGTCATTGACCGACCGATCGCGAGTATTCCGTCTTACTTGTTAAATGAGAACTCGCGGTCCGAGCTCCAAAAGCACACTGATGATAAGGACGTCACTGACCTGATGTTATCTAGTATGACTCAGGATTATCGGTACAAGTTCATGGGGATGTCTGCTTGTGACATCATTCGTAAACTCAAAGATTTTTTTGAGTTGAACCAGAGGACTGAGCGAGCCGATGCACTTTCACAATTTGTGAACTGCTCTATGGCTAACGACTCCTCTCCATACGATCATGTCATGCTGATGAAAGCGTATCGCGACAGGCTGATCGACCTTGGCTACTCCATCTCTGACGGGATGGCTCTTGATGTAGTACTCAGATCTTTTCCTGAACATTATCGTATTCTTGCGATTAATTGTTCGGCTTAGTCGATCGAGGAGGTTATTCCGTTGATACCCAATGTGAAGATCAGGACCACGCCGGACGTGCTTAGAGTCGCTAATACAAAGATCTCCAAAGCCAAGAAGGTTAAAGAAGGCAAAGGCAAGAAACCACAGGTGCAGCCTCCTAAGGAGCGCCTGTGCTATGAGTGCAACTATCATACCCCCAAATTAACCACTAACGGAGTTTATACCGTTAAGGGGTGCGACCAGACCAGGACCACAACCATTAGTTACAAATACTAAACGAATCAGAGTAAAGTCCAAGTGTTCATAATCAAAACAATTTTTAAAAGTACGCAGCGGAAAATAACCATAAGTATCTTAGCACTAACCACGTGCTTTACAAATCATTGTTTAAAAATTCCCAACTTAATTTAAATAAAAGAAAATGTCTTCGTGTGCCATGTCAACCTGCTCCGGATACTCTTCAGCGATCTGCAAAAGTTTAAACCACGCAAGTGTCAACCTAACGGTTGGTGAGTTCACAGTGGGCTTGTCACGCAGTGGCCCGGTCTCATAAATCATAATCGTGTAACATATTCTTACGTACAATTTATTTGTGAAAAGCAATGCTTGTGATAATTAAAATCATATTATGGTGATTTAGTAAAAGCATTGTGTAACCTACGTTATCGGGTATGTACTAGTCTTGTATAGTTAAAGTGCTCAACCGATATCGCGGGTAGCTAATCCGTTGTTCCATGCACTAAGGAAGTTTGTACCAAAGTTGACCATAAATTATTGTAGTGGCCGTGCCATCAGTTCTGCGGACCTATGTCATCGCGGTTTTGCCTCCCCCGTGTCCTCTCGGGATCACGGTCAGATAGGCTGATATTGTACCTCCGTGCACTCCCCGTGCCACGGGGCGGAGTTTGTCAAACTCCAGTAGATCTACCCAACATCCCCTCGCTTTACAATTAATGGTACAATTTAGTTGAGGACTTTTAAGTTTTTCAAGCCATCCTTAGAAATCATGTGATATCATGTGGTTTAGACTTTAACCTACACTAGCCATATTAAAAAGGTTTACTGGATTCTCATGAATCTCAAAAGTGTTTTCAGTTTCGTTTCAGAAATAGTTGTTTAAGTAATTCACAAGTGCTTCCCATAAAGCACTTCAAGTTCATCAGGTGGGTGCCGCGCACTCCAGGTTTTCAAGTTCATCAGGGAGGTGCATAGCACTCTCGAAGTTGTCAGCATTGTTTTACTTTTAGTTATTCGGTGTGACCCAATCGGGTTCACGGTAATCGGGTTAGTGACACTCACCTTTGGTTGCACTGCTACACTTGCTAATAGTCCAAGTATTGCTTAACGAAGACCTATGAACACGTTTAGGTCTTAAGTATTAGTTTTGTGTCTAATCTTTACTTAACGTCACTATGGCCCATAACATAGCACGTTGGAACTATGACTCGACATACAGACACACGACACCGATGGTTGATCATAGACAAGGGTTCATATACATCAGAAATCAAAGCATGTATCATCATGGCATAATCATGTACGTCATGGCATAACATTCAAGCAAATTGCACAAGTTTGGATTCTGGTCTCAGTTTCGCTAGCAGTTTCGCTAGTCAGTTTCGCTGTGTGCATGGGCAGCACTTTCGCTAGGCAATACCCGATGACACAGTTTCGCTAGGCTAGTTTCGCTCGAAACTGTTGGCACAGTTTCGCTAGCCTAGTTTCGCCCGAAACTGGTTTGAACTTTCGTTCAGGAAATTTCGCTCGGTAGATTCGCTCGAGCTGGTCTGGTTGGTTTACCCGGCGACACTGCAGTTTCGCTGCATAGTGTCGCTGGTTGAAGATATGCATAATTTCGCTGGACAGTTTCGCCCAGAGAACATGACAGTTTCGCTGGTCGCGAAAAACATACGGATCAGCCTAAAAATCAACCTAACAGCTTCCATACTTCATGCAATTCATTGTTTAGCATACATAGGCATTTACCAACATCAAACAACAAGTTTTAACACCTTATTCATGCATATTCATCATCAAATCACCAAAATGCATTTAAAACCCTAAAGTGACCTAAATAGCATAAATCTCTATCATGGTTGGATTTCAAACGTAAAGTTGCAAACTTTATGATAAATCTAGTATTCCTAAGCATTCCTACAGAAGATCTAACGATAACACAGAGATTTAGGCATGCTTTATGAAGAAACACATAGAAAAGCATAAAAATGGTGGTTTTGGGACTCACGGTTGATCTAGGATCGATGGATGATCTTCACAACTTCGGAATGAAAGCTGATTCTTGGTGGTTCTCGGCTGGGATCAGCTGGTCCAGAAGTTTCAGGAGAGTGTGTGTGTTTTTGTGTAAATGAGGCAAAATAGGAGAACTAGGGTTTATTAAGATTATTTATATCAGATGCTAGTTTCGCTGGCAGTTTCGCTGGCCAGGCGAAACTGGCTCTTGTCACGGTTTAATTGATTAGCTTAGCTGGCTACCGGGCAACACTATAGTTTCGCCCGGTAGTTTCGCTGGCTGCACAACTTAGGCAATTTTCACATAATCAAGGATTTACAGTTTGTCATGCTATTCATAATATTAAATCATGCGTTTAAATCACATTGCACATAATGACATTAATAAATGAACACATAGCACATATGGGCGGGTTCGGTGATCAACCAAAGGTCGTGGACGTATTCGGCCTAGTTATGCATTAGTTACTTAGTTAACACTTGTGACGTAACTAACGGAATTGTCTAACGGAAGTAAACCTTGAAATTCTCGGATGTCACATCATCCCCTTGTAATTGGAATTTTCGTCCCGAAAATTATTCTTGTGTCGTAGCATTCGTAGCATCGGCTGTCGTCGCTGGGGAAAGAAAGCAAAAGTTTTAGGGTCGTCACATCCTCCTCCTGTTACAGGAATTTTGGTCCCCAAAATTAAATCATACCTTGAGTTTCCGTGGACGTTTGCTCGAACAAGTGAGGATACTTTTTCTTCATTTGATCCTCTCGTTCCCAAGTATATTCAGGTCCACGCCTTGAGTTCCATCGCACCTTGACGATCGGGATCTTGCTACGTTTGAGGGCTTTCTCCTCGCGTCCCATGATTTCTACTGGTTGCTCAATAAATCTCAAATGTTCATCGATTTCCAATTCCTCCAAAGGAATTACTTCAGTGTCTTCAGCCAGACATTTCTTTAAGTTCGAGACGTGAAACACGTTGTGAACTCCATCGAGTTCGGCAGGGAGTTGTAATCGATAGGCCACCGGGCCTACTTCCCCAATGATTTCAAAAGGACCAATATAGCAAGGATTCAACTTTCCACGCTTTCCGAAGCGTATGACACCTTTCCAGGGAGATACCTTCAACAGCACCTTGTCGCCTACCTCAAACTTCAAAGGCTTTCGGCGTTTGTCGGCATAGCTCTTTTGTCTGTCACGTGCTGCGGCTATCCGTTTTCTGATTTGAATGATCCGTTCAGTTGTATCATGAATGAGTTCTGGTCCAGTGAGTCCTTTCTCACCTGTCTCGGCCCAACACACGGGCGATCTACATTTTCTGCCATAAAGAGCTTCAAAAGGTGCAGCACCGATACTTGAATGATAACTGTTGTTGTAGGAGAACTCCACCAACGGAAGGTGAGCCTCCCAGTCTTTACCAAAGTCGAGAACGCAAGCTCGGAGCATGTCTTCTAGAGTCTGAATAGTTCTTTCCGTCTGACCGTCGGTCTGCGGGTGATAAGCTGTACTCATATCCAGTCTGGTTCCCAGTGCTTCTTGCATAGATTGCCACAATCGGGAAGTAAATCGAGGATCTCGATCAGAGATAATAGTCTTGGGCACTCCATGACGTGCCACAATTCGGTCAATGTACAGCTTTGTCAACTTATCCATATTATCAGTTTCTTTCATTGGGATGAAGTGTGCAGATTTGGTTAACCGATCAATGATAACCCAAATCGCATCCGGTCGATTCGATCGATGAGGTAATCCCGTTACAAAATCCATGGAGATATCCTCCCATTTCCATTCTGGGATCTTTGGCTGTTGTAATAATCTAGAAGGCTTTTGGTACTCGATCTTAACTCTTGAGCACGTTAAACACTTAGCCACATATCGCGCAATGTCGGCTTTCATGTTTGGCCATCAATACAAACCCTTCAAATCTTGGTACATTTTATCCGATCCAGGGTGCACCGAATATCTTGATTTGTGAGCCTCGTCCATCACGAGCTCACGAAGATTTCCAAGTAAAGGAACCCAAATTCTGTCATTGTAATACCTGAGCCCATCGGACTTAACTTCAGAGTTACCATCTACCCCTCGCAGTGCTTCAGCTGCGAAGTTTTCTTCCTTTAAAGCTTCTCGTTGGGCATCGCGGATCCGATCCGGTAGTCCCGCGTGAATGGTAAGTTGCAGCGCTCGTACCCGTCGAGGCTTTTCATACTCTTTCCGACTTAATGCATCAGCCACAACATTGGCTTTTCCCGGGCGATACTTAATTGCTAAGTCATAGTCATTCAGTAGCTCGACCCACCGTCGTTGTCGCATGTTGAGATCCTTCTGATCAAAGATGTGCTGTAAACTTTTGTGGTCAGTAAATATTGTGCACTTTGTTCCATAGAGGTAATGTCTCCAAATCTTGAGTGCATGAACAACGGCTCCCAATTCTAAATCATGTGTTGTGTAATTCTTCTCGGTATCCTTCAGTTGCCTGGACCCATAGGCAATCACTTTATCTCGTTGCATCAACACGCAACCGAGTCCTTGAATGGATGCATCACAGTAAACTACAAAGTCGTCAACCCCATCGGGTAACGCGAGAATTGGAGCTGAGCATAGCATGTCTTTAAGAGTTTGAAACGCGCGTTCTTCTTTTTCACCCCATCTATATTGCACTCCTTTGTGCGTTAAAGCCGTTAAAGGTTGAGCCAATTGCGAGAAACCCTTAATAAATCTTCGGTAATATCCGGCAAGTCCCAAAAATTGTCGGATTTTGGTCGGCGCTCTCGGAGTAGACCAATTCTTGATAGCTTCCACTTTAGCCGGGTCGACATGAATTCCATTCTGATCGACAATGTGTCCAAGAAACTGGACTTCGCGAATCCAAAAATCGCACTTCGAAAACTTAGCATAAAGCTGTTCCTTGCGGAGCAATTCCAATATAAGTCGCAGGTGCTCCTCGTGTTCCTCCTTTGTCTTGGAGTAGATCAAAATATCATCAATGAAGACTATCACAAACTTATCGAGGTACGGCTTGCACACTCGGTTCATCAGATCCATGAATACAGCAGGCGCATTAGTTAGCCCAAACGGCATAACCAGAAACTCGTAATGACCATAGCGAGTTCTGAAAGCAGTCTTGGGTACATCCTCATCACGTACACGAAGTTGGTGATATCCAGACCGTAGATCAATCTTTGAGAAGTAGCTCGAACCTTGTAGCTGGTCGAAGAGATCGTCGATCCGAGGAAGTGGATACCGATTCTTGATTGTAACCTTGTTAAGCTCTCGGTAATCAATACACATACGGAACGTTCCATCCTTCTTCTTAACAAATAATACTGGTGCTCCCCATGGAGATGAACTTGGACGAATGAACCCTTTGTCGAGTAGCTCTTGAAGTTGTGAGGAGAGTTCGTTGAGTTCACTTACTGCCAAACGGTAAGGTGCGCGTGCAATCGGAGACGCTCCAGGAACTAAGTCGATTCCAAACTCTACTTGTCGAAATGGAGGCAACCCAGGCAGATCTTCAGGAAATACATCTTGGAAGTCGCGGACTATCGG
>JBCNJP010000024.1:10897772-10919772 GCA_039602395.1 Deinandra increscens subsp. villosa | reverse complement strand
AAATTGTTTATTGTAGAATTACAATTATTTATAATACCATCCCTTTATATAATAATTTTAATATAATACTTCCATGTAAATCACAGCAAGAAAAAGCACAAGACTCGCAACAGTGTTTTACAAGAAGCTTGAAAGCAACAAAGAAAACCCCATCATGGTAGATGATGGTGAAAACAAAAAGAAAGCGACAAATGAGTACAAGAAGCTTTATGTTAGAAGAGAAAGGAAAGAAAGGAACATCGTTGATAAAGGAAATCAGGAGGGAAACAAAAACAAAGAGGAATGTGAAGCCAGTAAAAGAAAGGAAAATATGAAAGTAGTTGATGCTGACTCTGAAAAGGTAAACAAAGAAGATGAAGTTAGGCATGTTCTAAACTTTGTTGGTGATGATATAAACAAAGAAGAGAGTGATATGCAATAAAGTGATGGAAATGATAAAAAGTAAAGACGATGACAATGTCAGGAAGAAGGTGGTAGATAAACCAAATCTTAAAATTAAACTAACCAAATTTGTTCATGGTGGTAATAAGGCGTCGGTAACAAGTAAAGAAAAGGGGGGTTCTAGTGAATGATGAAAGCGAACCTAAGTTGACGGGGCAAACAAACATGTGGATCTAGATGGTGTGTTGAATGCAAAACTTGATAAAGTGGGTCCTGAATCAGCATTGGAAAGGGATGATCAATTAGCATTGAAGAATATTGTAAGTAACATTGTGAGTTCGGTAGAAAAAACATAACATAACAGTTGAGGATATGGATAATACATTTGTGGGTGGTGTGTTGGATGCAAGCATTTCAACGAACGATGCAAATGTTCCAGGTATATTCACATGATATATTATTTTAAATTTTGTTTTATGCACACGTAACATAATAATATCATAAAAATATTAACATAAAATACAAAAAAAATACCAGTAAAAAAAAATATGCCGGATAAGACAAGTGTGGGCGGTGAGGTGAATGCAAGCATTGTACAGGAGGATGCAACTGATCTAGGTATTTTTTTACACTCAATTATGTTTTTAATTTTATTTTGCACATATGCAAAATAGCTACATCACAAAAAATAATAACACGAATACAAAAATTAAACAGCGACAGAGAAAAAAGGCTTAAAAGGTTAGCAAAGATGGTACAGATGCCACACAACAAGGAAAGCAAAGGTACGGAAAACATTTAAAACATTTTTTTTTAATAATGAAGAAGTTTTAGATGCTGATGACGACACAGTTGTGCATATTTTTACAACACTTTGATCATAAATTTCAAAATATGCAAGCTTACGCGTATTATAAAACATGACATGCCATTATTGCAAACAAGGGATGGAACAAACACAATAAATATGGGAATGGATCAAGAAAAAAAGAGAAAGGTATCAAAGAAGGATGTCAATGAGGATGTCACAGGTATGAAAAATTATACGGTGCATATTTAACTTTAAGTTGCATATATTCACGAATGATTTAAATGACACCATTTAAATATCTCAAGTTTAAGAAGGTCATCCAGAAAATTAGCAAAGAGTGAAAAACATAAGGTGAATCAAGAACATGCAAAGAAGAACATGAAAACAATACAAAGGAAAAATAATAAAACCAATCAAGAAGCTGAAAACATAGGTTTGGTTGACGAAGCTGATTACGAAGAAAAAGGAGATGGAGAGCCATCACACGCATCATGTTCGACATTATTGTAAAATTAAAAAAATAATAATAAATAAATAAAAAATAATGTTGCATATGTGCAACATATATATGTTGCATATATGCAACATACATGTGAACGTTTATTAAAACATGATTTCATAACATGTATACAGGGCGAAAAAAACAATATCAAAAAGGAAAAGGCATGCAAAACCAAAAAATGTTAAAAAGGGAGAAGACAAAAGACTTCAGAAGCTAAAACAAAGTCTTTCTGGGTTAAGGCCACGGGTTGTCCCTAATCAGTTGATTGAAGCCATAGGGTCACTCAGTAAAAAACAAAAGGAGGCTGTAAAGAAGATTGGGTTCGGGAAAATTCTGACATTGAAAGTAGATAAGATCCCCGCAAAGCTAAGTCATTTTGTCGTTGACAAATTTGACGATGAAAATATGGTCATTGGCTTAGGATAGGATTAAAAAATTGAAGTCAACAACGATGTTATTCATCAATTACTTGGGCTGCCTAATGGCGGTGTTGAGTTGAAAATAGTGAAATCAACAAAATCATTTGTGGGAATACAAAAGGAATGGATAGGCAGATACACAGAAGATCAGATCACACCAACATAAATATCCGACAAAATAAAAGATAATCCAGATGATGATGGATTGATGTTCCAAATTGATTTCGTGATTTTATTTCTGAACACGATTGTTGCCATATTAGGAAACGGAAAGTGTAAACTAAATTGTATACATAAACTCAATGAGGAGATTAACATCAAAGAGATCGATTGGTGTTCTGTAATCATAAGTTTCATGAAGGAAAGCAAAAAAGGATGGATACCACGCGACAAGAAATCAAAATTCAACGGGGCTGTAACAATTCTAACGATACGTAATATAAAAAAATATAAATAAAAAATCAAGTAAATAATATTATTGCACTTTGTATAATCATCATATGCTAAAAATTCTTATTTTAATTTTTTTTTGTATTGTAAAATAAAAAAAATGCAGCTTTTATACGCAGACAGAATCGAATGTCCAAATTTCAAGCATGATAGAAAAAATAAGCCCTTTGAAGTTTTGGACATCAAAAAATATGAGTAAGATAGAGGATGCAAAAATACTTGGTGGTGGTTTTGGAAGTGGGGAGTTACAAGAGTTATACCTCGATTACAACAACTACGAGTTAAGCGACAATGACGATGATGATAATGAAGAAGGGAGCGAGATGATGATGGGGGATGAACCAAGAAAACATAGCAAGGTATGACGTAAGATAAAATAAATTAGTATCAATCCGCACATGCTTTGATGTTGCACATGTGCAATATAAACAGATACATTGGATAGTTTGATGGTGCATGTGTGCAATATAATCTGTTTGCATATTATAACAGTGTATGTTTATCTCAACAGAGAGATGAATATAGTTACAAACTTATATATTTATTATTACAATGTTCAGGTTGATACAAGAGCTTCAGCTATGGATTATGGACAGATGCATGGTGAAGAAAAATAATTTGTGTTGCAGGTAGCCAAAAACAAGGTAATATGTGCTTGACTGTGGTTACTGTTAAGATGCATATATGTTATAAATGTGTTATGAAATAATTATTATATGTTGACTTCTGCTACTAGATTGATATTATTATTGGTAAGGATGGTGAAACCATAAAGAGCATGCAATCAAGTTCTGGAGCTCGTATTCAGGTTTATACAAAAATCGGTGTCAACTTCAATTTTTTTTAAAGCTTGTATTAATATATTTTGTTATATCAACTGTCATTATAACACGTTTGAACACATAACTGATAATAGTGTACATTTATCAGGTGTTACCTACACAAATGCCTCATGATGGTTCATCAACAGAAAGGACAGTACAAATTAATGGATCTCATGAACAGATCAAAGCAGCTAAACAACTCATTAATGAACTAATCAGTGAGGTCAGATGCAACATGTTAGGTCTTATTGATAGTTTTTTTAATATCATGTACTCGTATGTGCGTTTTGATAATTGTATAAAGTGTGGTAAAAATTTAAATGTTATATTGATTGTTTCTGTATAGATCGTGTTGCCTATAGACATGTAAATGAACTAAAATGAATAATGTTGCATATATGCAATAATATATAGTGCATATATGCAACTTAGTTGTATTGCATATATGCTTAATTTGCGTATATGCATAGTAGTAAGGTTTTATACATATTTTATGTAATTGACCATATTTTATTTAACAGAGCATTATGGAAAGGCTTGATGGCATGCTGGCAAGGCGGGAAAACAGTAAGAAAGATTTTGAACATGCGTTGTTGGAGGCCCTAACTAAAATGCTGACCGATGAAAGGGATAACCACGATTACAAAGAGATACAGCAAATTTTACAGTGGTTGTATTGAAGAAAATGCATCGCCGCATGAGTGGACCCTAGTTCATTGAAAAGAACTTAATTGAAATTGAGGAAACAATCGACAATGCACAACAAAAGAAAGACGCAACAGAAATTAAAAAAAAAGTGCGGCCGAAAATGAACAGTTCCAGATGAATGAAACATTAGATGAATTGTTTGAAGATGGTGTAGTTGATGATATGTTTGCAACAAGGTTGGGTGATGATAACACAACATTTGATAATGTGAATAACCCCCCATACCCAACAAAAGATGCACAACACGGTTCAAGCCCGGGATCGTTGAAGAGTAGGCTAAAAATGTTTAAAAAGTTAGAGGAAACAATTGGTCCATACCTTCCGGTTGACATAAGAACAGGTTTGAGCGAAGTAGAAGAAATGGTATGAAGGTACTTTTTGAGTGTCGTGGACAACAAAAGAATGATTGAGCAAAAAAAATCAACACAACAAGAAGCTGAGATGGCAGATGTCGAGAAGACATTTTTGTAAGTGCCTTTGTTACTATTAACATTATTAGTAGCAAAAATGTTGCATGTATGTAACGTATAACATACAAAAATTATGAATAACAAAACAGAAGTCAGTTTAACACATGTATAACGTTTTGCGACATAATTTCTTTTTACAACGTATGGATTAGAGACAAAAGCATTTATCATGCAAAGCTTATTACCAGAAACCGAAATGTCAGCAGAAGTTGTTGATTGTTGGGCGGCTGTGCTAAATCAAAAATAAACTAAAAGGAATTCGAGTAAACCTCGAAGACTATTTTTGTACGCAGCCACAATTGTAAGTAATCACATATATATTACACGTACATTGCCATATATATGTTAAGTGTAATTTATACTAAAAATAATATGTGTTGTAATCGCAAAACGAATAGCCGTTCTGGATGATAAAGAGGAATGTGAAGAGGCAAGTTTTATTAGAAAATTTTCGGTCGAATTTGATGGCAGTGGTAGAAGGGCGTGAGGACAAACTGACACTGTAGGAATATGTTGTACTGGTTGTGCCAATTGCCGAGAAAAAATCACTTCTACATGGTGTCGTTTGATTTAGACGATAATTCAATATTATTGATTGACAACATGAAAAAACCATTGGTTATAATCAAAGACGACAACAACTTTTGAAGAAAAGCACTATGTGTAAAGTGGTTAGTATACTTTTATTTATTTATTTATTATTATTATTATTTATTTTTTTCACAGTCTGAATTGTAGGTATGTTACACATAATATGCAGTTAGGTAGAATGTATGCAAACCAGTTATTTTGCGTATATGCAATACAGTTATATTGCATGTATGCAATACAGTTATGTTGCGTCTATGCAATACATTTAGGTTGCATGTATGTAACATACTCACTAAAGGAATTTGTCATTTAGTAATGCTGATATTTATGGTTATTATTATGTAATGTATCAGAAACAAGTGATCACAATGTATCTCGACGAGTTCAAACACCCAAAGGCGAATGTAATGAAACAAGCAAAGATTGTGAGGAAGCATATATGGTGGGCCACTAAATATAATGCAACAGACTGCGTTGTATTCGTGATGCGTCACATGGAAATATACATGGGGACAGCACAACCGTTGGATGGTGGGTTTGTCGATAATGAGGTCTATGTCAACACACAGATTGATAACCTTAGAATGAAGTATGCGGTCGAGATAATGATGGCATAAAACAATGTGTATAGAGGTCAATTGATGGAGGAGGTAAAAAAGGCAGTGGCTGAGATGAAAGGAACCGAACGGTATGATGAGGTTACAGAAGAAATTGAGAAGCATAAAAAAAGTTAAAAGAGGTGGAAGAGTTTGGGTCACAAAGTGTCTGGAAAGTTTGATGTAAATGTTTGGTTAAACATGAATTTAGCAGATGGTTAAAACTGGTAGTTTAAGTGTTAAGATGTTAAAACTGGGATTAAATGTTTAATATCACCACGTTTATGTTTAATTTTGGTTACGGGGCATGTTTAATGTTTGTTGATCAACATGGTGTATTTGTAGAACTTAGTATTTACCAGAATGGATATTCAGGGCACCATAGGTATATAGACGTGTGATGATAAAGTTTAGCGATTTTTAATGTTGTCATGTCAGTTTTATATCAGATATGTAATGCAGCTATGTTGCACATATGCAACACGTTTATGGTTGTGACATCCGGAAATTTCAAGGTTAACTTCCGTTAGACAAATCCGTTAGTTACGTTATAAGTGTTAACTTAGTAACTAATGCTTAACTAGGCCGAATGCGTCCACGTCCTTTGGTTGATCACCGAACCCGCCCATATGTGCTATGTGTTCATTTATTGTTGTCATTATGTGCAATGTGATTTAAATGCATGATTTAATATTATGAATAGCATGACAAATTGTAAATCCTTGATTACGTGAAAATTTGCCTAAGTTGTGCAGCCAGCGAAACTACCGGGCGAAACTGTAGTGTCGCCCGGTAGCCAGCTAAGCTAATCAGTTAAAACGTGACCAGAGCTAGTTTCGCCTGGCCAGCGAAACTGCCAGCGAAACTAGCCTCTGATATAAATAAACTTAATAAGCCCTAGTTTCTCCATTTGCCTCATTATCATCACAAACACACACACACTCTTCTCTCCTGGAGATCCTGGTCAGCCGAGAAAGTCACACCAAGCGACCAAGATCTCAGCCTCTAGACCATCATCTCATCTCATCTATCGATTCTAGAGATCAAACCGTGAGTCCCAAAAACTACTGTTTTGTGCTTTTCTATGTGTTTTCTCCTTAAAGCATGATCAAACCTTCATGAAAACTTGTTAGATGCTTCTGTAGATAATGCCTTAGGAATGCTAGATCTATCATAAAGATTAGCAACTTTGCGTATGAAATCCAGCCATGATAGAGATTTATGCTATTTTAGCCATTTTAGGGTTTTATATGTATTTTGGGTGATTTGATGACAAAATGCATGTTTAAGGTGTTAAAGCTTGCTGATTTATGTTGGTAAATGCCTATGTATGCTAAATAATGAATTGCATGTAAGATCAGAAGCTGTTAGGTTGATTTTTAGGCAAATCCGTATGTTTTTCGCGACTAGCGAAACTATGTGTTCTCTGGGCGAAACTGTCCAGCGAAATTACATGTTCATTCAGCGATACTGTCTAGCGAAACTATAGTGTCGCTAGCGAAACTGACCAGACCAGCTCGAGCGAATCTACCGAGCGAAATTCCCTGAACGAAAGTTCAAACCAGTTTCGGGCGAAACTAGGCTAGCGAAACTGTGCCAACAGTTTCGAGCGAAACTAGCCTAGCGAAACTGTGTCATCGGGTACAGCCTAGCGAAAGTGCTGCCCGCGCACCTAGCGAAATTACCTAGCGAAATTGCTAGCGAAATTATGACCTGACCTAAATCTAAACTTGTGAAATTTGCTTAAATGTTATGCCATGACTTACGTGATTATGCCATGATGATACATGTCTGATTTCTGTAATATGTGAACCCTTGTTTACGATCAACCATCGGTATCGTGTGTCGGTATGTCGAGTCCTAGTTGCAACGTGCTATGTTATGGGCCATAGTGACGTTAAGTTAAAGTTTAGACACAACCTAACACCTAAGACCTTAATGTGATTATTAGGTCTTCGTTAGCAAAACATAAATCTGGATTAACGAAGTGTAAGCTGAGCAACCTAAGGTGAGTTTCACAAACCCTTTACTTGTGAGCCCGTTTGGGTCACAACGAACATACTAAACGGAAAACAACGCTGACAATTTGAGGTATTGCCTAATGGGGTACCTGTTATGGAAGTTGGAGTGTTTTATGGGGAACACTTGCAACTGTCCATCCTTGGGGTTTCAAATGAAATCCGGAACCAACCATTATGACACTTAAACTCTTTTTGGGATTTCAGATGAAATCCGGAATAAACATTTTTAATATGACTAGTGTAGGTTAAAGTCTAAACCAAATGATATCACATGATTTCTAAGGATGCTTAAAAACTTAAAGACCTCAACTTAGTACTGATGATCTGGAAAGCGAGGGGATGTTGGGTAGATCTACTGAGGGTTTGACAAACCCTGCTCCGCGGTACACAAATGTGTAGCCAACCGGCCGGGGGCCGAACGGAGTGCAATATCAGCCTGTTCTTAGTTGTGGGCATCCCAAATGGGACACAACTGGAGGCACAAACCAACGGCAAATGCCGCACTCTGTTACGTCAGCTTTCAGCCCTAGTACGACTTCCTTAGTGCATGGAAACCGGATTAGCTACCCGCGATATCGGTTGACTGCTTTAACTTTTACTTAACTAGTGCATATTCAGTAAATTCAACACTCTTGGCAATGTTTTGCAAAACCATACTACTTATGTATATGTTGGTACATACGATTATTGAGACCGGGCCAATGCATGTCATGCCCACCGTGAACTCACCAACCGTTAGGTTGACACTTGTGTGGTTTTCACTTTTGCAGATCGTTGAAGAGTATCCGTTGAAGGTTGGCATGGCACTTGAAGACTTTGTTTATTATTAAACTAAATTTGGGGATTTAATACAATGACTTGTTTATGTAAAGCACGTGGTTAGTGCTAAGACAAATAATTTTCCGCTGCGTATATTTTGAAACTGTTTTTATTATTGATGCTTGGACTTTACTCTGATTCATTTAGTATTTGTAACTAATGGTTGTGGTCCTGGTCTGTGTGCACCCCTTAACGGTATAAACTCCGTTAGCGGTTATTTGGGGGTGTGACAGATTGGTATCAGAGCCATAAGTTGCAGAGAACTGGAATCATTTTTGAAAACGATTTGGAAACTGCAACTTGAAACCTTAGTTACAAACAAACAAACAAATTCCCAAAACAAAATTTTCACGTGCCAACCTGGGATACTCGCTCTGCTGTGTAAGTAAATACTTCATATGTATATATATACGTATAGATATATATATAGACCGTGTCTAGGAAGTCTAACGGAAAACCTTAGGAAATTTTCACACACGAACACGAAACGCGAACGATAATACGCGCACTATTCTGGGGAAAGCAACAACGAAACGATGCTACGCGCTACGTCCTGATTTCTGCTACGACGACTACGCCGACGGTGACTTTTATGGGAAAGCCGACTTTCGACGATAGTACTTACGAATTCCGACGTTCTTCGACGACGCCTCGATTATGCACAAAATTTTTCTGGACTAATAGAGGGATAACGGGAAATGGCTAACATACGTATTATGGGATATGTATAGAATTATAACTGTGACTGAACACTGGCTACCTTAACTGTCCAGAAAATGTCTGGAAGAGCGGGAAGGAACAACATTAATCTGACGCCTGCACAACTGCAAGCGATGATCAACGAGCATGTGCAAGCCGCCGTGGCAGCCGTGCAAGCTACAATTGCCGCCCATGGTAATTATTACGCCGGTTAAGGCACAAGGCGATATATATTTTGACCTGTTTAAAATTTGAAACCCGAACTATTAATTGCATCAGGAAACGTCCATCACTGTACCTTCAAAACTTTCATGGACTGCAAGCCAATGACATTCTCCGGCGAAGAAGGAGCGGTAGGTCTCCTCAGATGGATTGAGAAGTCAGAAAAAGTCTTCTCCATGTGTAACTGCCCGGCTGAAAACAAAGTGAAGTTTGCTACTGGTACATTCGAAGGTGCAGCTCTGTCTTGGTGGAACGCTGAGATTCAAATGATTGGGAATGATGCGGCTAACAACATGGAATGGGGAGCGTTCAAAGAACTGATTATGGAGGAATACTGTCCACGCGATCAAGTCAAGAAGCTCGAAGGAGAATTTCTGAACTCCAAAATGATTGGGTCTGAAGTCGAAGCGTACACTGCACGATACCACGAGTACACAGCACTGTGTCCGTCTATGGTCGACGCTGAGTTCAAGCGCATTGAGCGTTATCTGGAGGGTCTCGTACCCCAAATCAAGAGTCTGGTAACTGCTAGCAACCCAGTAACCGTACAGCAAGCCATCCGTCTGGCTCACAAGTTAACTGATCAAGAGGTTGAAAGGGGTACACTACCTGCCAGAAGCTCTGAAAAGACCGCCTTAAGTGGCAAAAGAAAGGCTGAAGAAGAAGCTCCAGCAATGTCTGTGAACCAATCCGGGAGATCCTCGAACTCCCAGTATCAAAACAAGCGACCCGACAACACAAGGTCCACTTTCAATTATGGCAGCAACAGTGGGAGCAACAACCGTCAAGGCGGGAATGGGAACTACAAAGGCAAGGCTCCGTTTTGCAACAAGTGTGAGAAGCACCACAGGGGTATGTGTAGCAAGGGCTTAGAGTGTGGAAGATGTGGGAAGTTGGGTCATGAAGCCAACAACTGCTGGACCAATTTGCAGAGGCTGAACAACACTGGTCAGAATCAAGGGGGAAACAACAGGGGAAATGTGAACAACCGTAACGGGCAAGGAAACAACCAGAACAACAACAACAATGGTGGAGCCCGTGGCTGTTTTGAATGTGGTGCGCAGGGCCACATGAAGAAAGATTGTCCGCGATTGCGCAGACAGGGAAATGGAAACAATGGGAACCAGGGAAACAATGATGGGAATGGAAACGGTGGAAACGGTAATGGCGGGAATGGTAGAGGTCGTGCTTTTGTGATGGGTCAAGGTGAAGCTCGCAACGATGCCAACGTGATCAACGGTAAATTTATATTGAATGGTTTCTTCGCTACTGTTTTATTTGATTCTGGTGCTGAAAGAAGTTTTATTTCCACTAAGTTTGCTAGATTAATTAATGCTAAACCGATTGCCTTAGATGCTACGTATGTGGTAGAACTAGCGAACGGTAAACTTCATGATACGACACAGATAGTTAAGGACTGTAAGATAGAACTAGCGGGCCATACGTTAGGAATCGATCTCATGCCCTTCCCGATTGGTAGTTTTGACGTTATAGTAGGAATGGACTGGTTATCCGAGAATCGAGCCGAAATTCTGTGTCAAGAAAAAGTGGTCCGTATTCCACTCGAAGGCGGTGAGGTGTTAACAGTCCAAGGTGAAAAGGGTGGAACAGTGACCGGAATTATTTCATATCTCAAAGCTCAAAAGTGCCTTCGTAAAGGTCACTTCGCGATTCTTGCAAACGTCACTGACTCGACACTTCCCGAGCGCAGAATCAACGACTACCCGATAGTCCGCGACTTCCAAGATGTATTTCCTGAAGATCTGCCTGGTTTACCTCCGTTCCGACAAGTTGAGTTTGGAATCGATCTAACTCCTGGAGCCGCTCCGATTGCGCGCGCTCCGTATCGTTTGGCTGTGAGTGAACTCAATGAACTATCTGCACAACTTCAAGAGCTACTCGACAAGGGATTTATCCGTCCAAGTTCGTCTCCGTGGGGAGCTCCGGTGTTATTTGTAAAGAAGAAAGATGGAACGTTCCGGATGTGCATCGACTACCGAGAGCTTAACAAAGTCACGATCAAGAATCGGTACCCACTACCTAGAATCGACGATCTCTTCGACCAGCTTCAAGGTTCAAGTTACTTCTCAAAGATTGATCTACGGTCAGGATACCATCAACTTCGTGTTCGAGACGAGGATATTTCTAAGACTGCATTCAGAACTCGGTATGGTCATTACGAGTTCCTGGTTATGCCGTTTGGGCTAACCAATGCGCCTGCCGTATTCATGGATTTGATGAATCGAGTGTGCAAACCGTACCTCGATAAGTTTGTAATAGTTTTCATCGACGACATTTTGATCTACTCCAAAACGAAGGAAGAACACGAGAATCATCTGCGTCTTATCTTGGAATTACTTCGTAAGGAACAACTCTACGCCAAGTTTTCGAAGTGCGACTTTTGGATACGCGAAGTCCAGTTTCTTGGACACATCGTTAATGAGGAAGGAATCCATGTCGACCCGTCTAAAGTAGAAGCTATCAAGAATTGGTCTACACCTAGAGCGCCGACCGAAATCCGACAATTTTTGGGACTTGCCGGATACTACCGAAGGTTTATCAAGGGTTTCTCTCAATTGGCTCAACCCTTAACGGCTTTGACGCACAAAGGAGTGCAGTATAGGTGGGGTGAAAAAGAGGAACGCGCCTTTCAAACTCTCAAAGACATGTTATGTTCTGCTCCAATTCTCTCGTTACCTGATGGGGTTGACGACTTTGTGGTTTATTGCGATGCGTCTATTCAAGGACTCGGGTGCGTATTGATGCAACGAGACAAAGTAATTGCCTATGGGTCGAGGCAACTGAAGGATACTGAGAAGAATTATACAACGCATGATTTAGAGATGGGAGCCGTTGTTCATGCACTCAAGATTTGGAGACATTACCTTTATGGAACAAAGTGCACAATATTTACTGACCACAAAAGCTTACAGCACATCTTTGATCAGAAGGATCTCAACATGCGACAACGAAGGTGGGTCGAGTTACTGAACGATTATGATTTGGCAATCAAGTATCACCCGGGAAAAGCCAATGTTGTGGCTGACGCCTTAAGCAGAAAAGAGTATGAAAAGCCTCGAAGGGTACGAGCGCTGCAACTTACCATTCATTCGGGACTGCCGGATCGAATCCGCGATGCTCAAAGAGAAGCTCTGAAAGAAGAAAACTTCGCAGCTGAAGCACTGCGAGGGGTAGATGGAAATTCTGAAATTAAGTCCGATGGACTCCGATATTATAACGACAGAATCTGGGTTCCTCTGCTGGGAAATCTCCGTGAGCTCGTGATGGACGAGGCTCACAAGTCGAGGTATTCGGTACATCCAGGATCAGATAAGATGTACCAAGACTTAAAGAACCTGTATTGGTGGCCAAATATGAAAGCCGACATCGCGCGATATGTGGCTAAGTGTTTAACGTGCTCAAGGGTAAAGATCGAGTACCAAAAGCCTTCGGGACTACTACAACAACCAAAGATCCCAGAATGGAAATGGGAGGATATCTCCATGGACTTTGTTACGGGATTACCTCATCGATCGAATCGACCAGATGCGATTTGGGTTATCATTGATCGCTTAACCAAATCCGCACATTTTATCCCGATGAAGGAAAACGACAACATGGATAGGCTAACGAAGCTGTACATCGACCGAATTGTGGCGCGTCATGGAGTGCCTAAGACTATTATCTCCGATCGAGATCCACGATTCACTTCACGATTATGGCAATCTATGCATGAAGCATTGGGGACCAGACTTGATATGAGCACGGCTTATCACCCGCAGACCGATGGTCAGACGGAAAGAACCATTCAAACATTAGAAGATATGCTCCGAGCTTGTGTTCTCGATTTCGGAAAAGACTGGGAAGCTCACCTTCCGTTGGTGGAGTTCTCCTACAATAACAGCTATCATTCAAGCATCGGTGCAGCACCATTTGAAGCACTATATGGCAGAAAATGCAGATCGCCCGTATGTTGGGCCGAAACAGGTGAGAAAGGACTCACTGGACCAGAGATCATTCACGACACGACTGAACGCATAATCCAAATCAGAAAGCGGATAGCTGCAGCACGAGATAGACAGAAGAGCTATGCCGACAAACGCCGCAAACCTCTAAAGTTCGAAGTAGGTGACAAAGTATTATTGAAGGTATCTCCTTGGAAAGGAGTGATACGCTTTGGAAAGCGTGGAAAGTTAAATCCTCGCTACATCGGTCCGTTTGAAATTATTGGGGAAGTAGGCCCGGTAGCCTACCGATTGAAACTCCCAGCCGAACTCGATGGAGTTCACAACGTGTTTCACGTCTCAAATCTGAAAAAGTGTCAGGCTCAAGAGACAGAAATAATTCCTTTGGAGGAATTGGTAATTGATGAACATCTAAGATTCATCGAGCAACCGGTAGAAATCATGGGACGCGAGGAGAAGACCCTCAAACGTAGCAAGATTCCGATCGTCAAGGTGCGATGGAACTCAAAGCGTGGACCAGAATATACGTGGGAACGAGAGGATCAGATGAAGAAAAAGTATCCTCACCTGTTCGAACAAACATCCACAGAAACTCAAGGTATGATTTAATTTTGGGGACCAAAATTCCTTTAACAGGAGGAGGATGTGGCAACCCTAAAACTTTTGCTTTCTTTCCCCAGCGACGACAGACCGAGACTGCGAGTGCTACGACACAAGAATAATTTTCGGGACGAAAATTCCAATTTCAAGGGGATGATGTGACATCCGGGAATTTCAAGGTTAACTTCCGTTAGACAAATCCGTTAGTTACGTTATAAGTGTTAACTTAGTAACTAATGCTTAACTAGGCCGAATGCGTCCACGTCCTTTGGTTGATCACCGAACCCGCCCATATGTGCTATGTGTTCATTTATTGTTGTCATTATGTGCAATGTGATTTAAATGCATGATTTAATATTATGAATAGCATGACAAATTGTAAATCCTTGATTACGTGAAAATTTGCCTAAGTTGTGCAGCCAGCGAAACTACCGGGCGAAACTGTAGTGTCGCCCGGTAGCCAGCTAAGCTAATCAGTTAAAACGTGACCAGAGCTAGTTTCGCCTGGCCAGCGAAACTGCCAGCGAAACTAGCCTCTGATATAAATAAACTTAATAAGCCCTAGTTTCTCCATTTGCCTCATTTGCATCACAAACACACACACACTCCTTCTCCTGGAGATCCTGGTCAGCCGAGAAAGTCACCCAAGCGACCAAGATCTCAGCCTCTAGACCATCATCTCATCTCATCTATCGATTCTTGATATCAAACCGTGAGTCCCAAAAACTACTGTTTTATGCTTTTCTATGTGTTTTCTCCTTAAAGCATGATCAAACCTTCATGAAAACTTGTATGCTTCTGAGATAATACTTAGGAATGCTAGATCTATCATAAAGTTAGCAACTTTGCGTATGAAATCCAGCCATGATAGAGATTTATGCTATTTTAGCCATTTTAGGGTTTTATATGTATTTTGGGTGATTTGATGACAAAATGCATGTTTAAGGTGTTAAAGCTTGCTGATTTATGTTGGTAAATGCCTATGTATGCTAAATAATGGATTGCATGTAAGATCAGAAGCTGTTAGGTTGATTTTTAGGCAAATCCGTATGTTTTTCGCGACTAGCGAAACTATGTGTTCTCTGGGCGAAACTGTCCAGCGAAATTACATGTTCATTCAGCGATACTGTCTAGCGAAACTATAGTGTCGCTAGCGAAACTGACCAGACCAGCTCGAGCGAATCTACCGAGCGAAATTCCCTGAACGAAAGTTCAAACCAGTTTCGGGCGAAACTAGGCTAGCGAAACTGTGCCAACAGTTTCGAGCGAAACTAGCCTAGCGAAACTGTGTCATCGGGTACAGCCTAGCGAAAGTGCTGCCCGCGCACCTAGCGAAATTACCTAGCGAAATTGCTAGCGAAATTATGACCTGACCTAAATCTAAACTTGTGAAATTTGCTTAAATGTTATGCCATGACTTACGTGATTATGCCATGATGATACATGTCTGATTTCTGTAATATGTGAACCCTTGTTTACGATCAACCATCGGTATCGTGTGTCGGTATGTCGAGTCCTAGTTGCAACGTGCTATGTTATGGGCCATAGTGACGTTAAGTTAAAGTTTAGACACAACCTAACACCTAAGACCTTAATGTGATTATTAGGTCTTCGTTAGCAAAACATTAATCTGGATTAACGAAGTGTAAGCTGAGCAACCTAAGGTGAGTTTCACAAACCCTTTACTTGTGAGCCCGTTTGGGTCACAACGAACATACTAAACGGAAAACAACGCTGACAATTTGAGGTATTGCCTAATGGGGTACCTGTTATGGAAGTTGGAGTGTTTTATGGGGAACACTTGCAACTGTCCATCCTTGGGGTTTCAAATGAAATCCGGAACCAACCATTATGACACTTAAACTCTTTTTGGGATTTCAGATGAAATCCGGAATAAACATTTTTAATATGACTAGTGTAGGTTAAAGTCTAAACCAAATGATATCACATGATTTCTAAGGATGCTTAAAAACTTAAAGACCTCAACTTAGTACTGATGATCTGGAAAGCGAGGGGATGTTGGGTAGATCTACTGAGGGTTTGACAAACCCTGCTCCGCGGTACACAAATGTGTAGCCAACCGGCCGGGGGCCGAACGGAGTACAATATCAGCCTGTTCTTAGTTGTGGGCATCCCAAATGGGACACAACTGGAGGCACAAACCAACGGCAAATGCCGCACTCTGTTACGTCAGCTTTCAGCCCTAGTACGACTTCCTTAGTGCATGGAAACCGGATTAGCTACCCGCGATATCGGTTGACTGCTTTAACTTTTACTTAACTAGTGCATATTCAGTAAATTCAACACTCTTGGCAATGTTTTGCAAAACCATTACTACTTATGTATATGTTGGTACATACGATTATTGAGACCGGGCCAATGCATGTCATGCCCACCGTGAACTCACCAACCGTTAGGTTGACACTTGTGTGGTTTTCACTTTTGCAGATCGTTGAAGAGTATCCGTTGAAGGTTGGCATGGCACTTGAAGACTTTGTTTATTTTAAACTAAATTTGGGGATTTAATACAATGACTTGTTTATGTAAAGCACGTGGTTAGTGCTAAGACAAATAATTTTCCGCTGCGTATATTTTGAAACTGTTTTTATTATTGATGCTTGGACTTTACTCTGATTCATTTAGTATTTGTAACTAATGGTTGTGGTCCTGGTCTGTGTGCACCCCTTAACGGTATAAACTCCGTTAGCGGTTATTTGGGGGTGTGACAATGGTGCACGTACAATTCACATTCAGAAAATTTTTGTATATCAATGTTAATAATGTATCTGTTACACATGGGACGTAAGTTGAAAGACGGTGAGGTATTAATTGTAAGCCGCGTTTGAAAAAATGAATCAATGATCGTAAATTTATATGCAAAAACTATTAGTGACAATAACGGCTTTATTAACGAACATGGAATTTTTAAGAATGAACGTTACAACAATGGAATTGTTGTATATGAAATGCAGTCATTAAAATGTGCAATATAACAAATATGACGATTACATATGTTGTTATATAATGTAAATACAATTATGATGGTATACCCGAGGTAAATATGTCACCGTGCTACTTGACAAAGCATTATTGTATAATGCAATAATGAATAAGATTGTTAAGGTTACAACAATGTGTAAAACCGATTTGTCCCGATCTAGTGATTTGTACACCGAAATTGGATCGAAAGTTAACCGAAAACTAAGAACACGAAGAACACAAATCAAGTAAATAAAACTCCGTTTATGGCATAGATTTGATCCAGATTACATGTGATTGACTCAAGAACGAACAAGAATCTGAAATACAAGATTAAAAGCTCCTCCCCTATAGAATCGAATCAGAGAAACGCAAATGGGGTTTGTTGGTACGTTGAGTTCTTTTCAAGTGTGTTCTTGAATGTGTCGAACCACAACACACCCATATATATAGAGATCATTGGTACGTTGCTCCTTCACCAACTTGGTCCACTAAGATCACAATTCTGTTTTTTAAGCATCTTCTTCAAATGCATCTTGTAGTTTTCTTAGATGAGCAGAAGTTTTAATATGTATCACAAAAAAGTGTGATGCATATTAAAACACATTAACTAATCAACCCTTGAACTATCATACTAAGACACTTTCTACCCTTAACTGGATTTAATCAAACTAAATGTATTAACTAACAACATTAACTGTGATACACACACGTCAAATCTCACCTAATTGAACCATTTAACATCTCAAAAACTTCAAAAACGAAAATAGGATTTGGAAATTGAGCCAACGGCTCTGATACCAGTTGTAAAACCATATATGGATCGTTTCTAGATCATAGAAGGTTAGAGACGGAGAAATCTAGTCATTTATTGTGTCAAAAGATCACACCAAAGGAGTTTACATCAATGAAGCTCGGAAGAGGTTAGACAGACCTCTCCTCTCAACACAAAGACAAATGACAAAAAGTCTAAACTGACAAGCTAAGCTTCACCTGTTTATAGGTAAACTGCCCAACGTACCAGACTACCTAGCGTACCATTTAGTACGCTTCATGGTACGTTGGCAACCTAGCTATTTCAACAATCTAGATAATTACATAATTCGCACAGTAATGACCACACCCGGAACATGCTCTAACACAATGGCATTATCGTACAGGGCAACGATAATAAGGTGCTCAAATAAAAATTATATTGGTGTTGATATAGAGGACGAACGTTATTGCTTAATGTTTAAACAATGACTAATGTTTCATATGCGAAGCACAAGCCGAGACGCATAACACACGCAAAACATATTATTTAAAATTGCATATATGTAAAAGAAAAAAAGGAAAAAAATCAATTAATAACATACAAATGTTTAGGTTGATTAAAACATTATAAAACGTAAATATCATTAATAGTTGTAGCACATATATGCAAAATAATTGTCTAGCATATACGCAACATAAATGGGTCAGGCACACCCACTGTAGAACACATTAGTTAACAATGATAATATAATTACACTATTTTTTTCTTCTTTCTAGACGACCGTCTAAGACCGGTAACATCAAGTTTAACTTCGTCATTTTCATTGTTAGGTTGGGTTAAAGGTGTAGTGTCATGATACAAATAGAAGGTCCGCCACCATGTGTAAAAGTAATAGGGGCACTGATACTCCCAAACCTAACTGCAGCAGCAGCAACAACACAGCAGCCGCTTCAGCAGCAGCAGCAGCCTTCGCAGCAGCAACCTTTTCACAGTTGCGTGAGTCATGATCGTATATAATTTTTTCACAACGGTTGCATATTCTTGGACCCTTTTTATATTGATTAACTGCTTTCTCGCGTGTTCCAACTATTCGGCTTTCACTAGGCTACCTTTATGACGTGCATTTGGTGGTACAACTGCAGTATGATCAGATCCAGGTTGAACTTTACCATATAGTCCACTAATAACAGCGTCTTTTTTGTTACAATGAGGATCAGTTGGGACATCTTCGAACACACGCTCTTTAATAGCTTATATATCATTAATAAGTGAAATAAGTTTGTCAGGCTGGGATCTTAGACGGTCGGCACAACTAATGACCAAAATCAATGATCTCGTTTCTCAAATTAAATTCCTCATCGTTGTCGACCAAATATCTATGCTCGATGTTATGGACCCACTTCGGCAACGCATCACGCCTCCAACGCTTGTTAACATATCGGTCAGGAATTTTGTCAACTTTGTTAAAACTGAAAACAACGAAGATATGTCAACACAGATATCCAAGCCGAGTGAACATCATACAAGAACAAGAAGTAGAGGTATCACTTGGATTGAATTGAACCTGCAAAATAATTGAGTTTACACATGATCGAGTTAAGATGTGAAAAATAATTAGAATATAAGTATTACATTGTGCATGTTTCAAACATGAACATGGAGAGTACATGTGCATAATATGTTAATAACATACGTAATTATAGCAAAATAGTTTTAATTAAATTGCATATGTGCAACATATGTTTGTTACATGTATGTAATTTATTTAAATTGCATATTTGTATCATAAATAATATTGGTATTATTATGTTACATGTATGCAATACAATTAATATGAATATACACAACCTAAATAATGACAGCGGTATATTATGAATATATATGTATATTTATATATGTATACATACCTCGAATTCTCTAACAAGTTCACGCTTCGGATTGAAATGTGCAACATTGTAGTGTTTAATACCACCAACAACCGATGAACTAGATATAAGACAACGTTGTATTCTCTCAATCTCATGCTGAACTTCCAAAAACAAAGTGCTTGTGTATAATACCGATGCATGTAATTTGATACACAACTCCGTCTTTAAAGAATGTGTTGGTGTGTCGCTTGCAAACTCCGCTTCGCATTGGTGATATCGTTGCCAATCGATAGCCGTATCGAAACACATAAGAAATTGAACAAGGGTGTTTGACGCACTAGAATTTACTTTAAACACGGCAGCTTTCACATCTCGAGGTGGCTTTCATTAAAAAAGACATTGGCATATTTCTAAAATATGCAGGCATCCATAGTCTCCAAATAACATACTTTGTTTCAACCATGTTTGATTTTCCAATTTGTATGAACTAATTAGTGTATGCCAACGCTCCTCAAATGTAGAAGGCTCAATAATCAAGTTCCACACCAATTCATGGATAGATGCACGCAAGTCATCGGTATTTTCCAACTCTTAACTTGAAATCTAAACAATATCACAAGTTGTTATATACCACATAAATATATATATATATATATATATATATATATATATATACTAATAATAATAAGAGTTAATTACACAGTTAGTACCTGTGGTTTACCCATAGTAACAACCTCGGGTACTACTTTCTGGATGTAACAACATAAGGTAGCAAATTTTAATTTTGTTTCATATACGGATATTAAGCTAATATCCCGTTAACTTTTAACGGCAAGCCCCCCCCCCCCCCCCCCCCCCACGTGACAAAAATGTGAATAGCAATTTTGACAATTAACATTACCCCCAGAGATTAAAACTCATCGATCCAAATCTAAACCTCAATTCTCCGGCAGTTCTCTTCTCCGCTCATCTCAGAACGGCCGGAAACCCTAGTTCGGAGATGATCGAAGAAGAGAACTGTTAGAGCATATTCCTATGCTACGTGTGTCTCGTGTATTGTATCTAATCTAGAGCGTCTGTGTGAGTCAAGTTAGTCACTGGCCGTACCAAATGGTCAGCCGTACCAGATGGTACGGATGTACCAAGTGGTCCGTGGGTGGTACGCAGCCAGAAGTAAGTGACTTTAAATAGTTTGTGTTAGAGAGAGTCTAGTTAGTTCTGTCATTTCCAATACTCTTAACTATGTGTAACTGAGTGTGTTTCTCTCTCTCTAGCTTGTATCTCTTTGTGAATCAATAAAGCAAAGCTTTATTTACTCGTTTGTGTTTCTTTGATTACCAAATCATTCACTAGTAAGATCATTCAGTGGTTTTACAAGTGGTATCAGAGTATTTGGTTGTTCTACTACTGTGATTTGATCAATTTTCAGATTTTTAGAGAAAGAAAGTTTGGGTTTCTTACGTTTTTCATCAAATTCTTCCAATTCCGAGTGTTTCTGATGCTAAAAATGATTTCTGAATGTTCCTAGTGTATTTGCGCACCTCACTGTATCAATTTTCAGTTTCAAAAGTCGAAAATTCGATAAATCCATCGATTTCAGCGTGATACGCAGTTGGTACCCAGGAAGAACAGCTGGTACGTCGTTGGTACGCTGCTGGTACGCAAGGCAATCTCCTTCCAGATTTTGGTACGCTGAATCTGGTCCGGAAGACAATCTTCAAGTTTGGTCCACGACAGTTATTTTCTGGTCCGCTGACAGTTACGCCGTACCAAATTGGTACGCCAAGCAATCTGGTACGCTAACTTTCTGGTCCGTGATCTGGTACGTTGAACAACTTTTGGTCCGCTGATTGATTTGGTCCGGATTTGGTAAGCTGAGAGCAAGTTTGGTACGTTGAGAAGGTTTGGTACGCTGGCAGAATACATGCGTTCACTAAAACTTACGTAACTTGAGAACCGTTAAGAGTTACGGGAGCTAAGACCAGCCAAAACGTTCATCTCGACGAGATCTAGACTTCTACTAGCCTCCGGTTTAAGAACCGTTAAGAGTTACCGGAGCTAAGTGTGACAATCCGACTTTTCAGGTCATTTTCCCGACATTAACTGAATGTGAAACCATATTAAATGTTGTGTGAACATTTATGTGTTGACTTGCTGACTTTAGCAATTAGGGTTTTGTGAGATCAATCACTACGAGCATGCACAATAATTTAAACGTTCCAAATTCTATGATTTTATGAGGAAATTAAAACATATAATACATATGCATATGATTTAATGATACGTATAATATTGTGTAATTAAATGATTTGATTACA
>JBCNJP010000024.1:10868413-10897272 GCA_039602395.1 Deinandra increscens subsp. villosa | reverse complement strand
GCTGGTCGTTTACAGTCACCATTGTGATGTGTGTTGCACTTGTTACAGTAGGGTGACTTTCCCCTGTACCTGCTGGAACCCTGCCCACTGTTACCTTGTCGGTTTTGGTTGCCACCGCCACCGTTGTTACCATAAACCCCTTTGGAGTTATCAAACTTCTTGTTCTGATTTTGGGAGTTTGAAGACCTCCCTGCGTTGTTGCCAGAATTTGTGAGGTTACTTGGTTCCTCATCTCTCTGCCTCTTCCCATCAAGGGCAGCTTTTGGGGTTTTCCTTGGTGGCAAAGTTCCTTGAGCCACCGCCTGATCAGTCAGTTTGTGCGCCAGCCGGATTGCCTGTCGCACATAAGTGGGATTAGATGAGGTAACCATACCCTTGATTTGTGGTACCAGTCCTTCCATATACAACTCAATTCGTTTATATTCAGCATCCACCATTGTCGGACAGGGTCGGGAGTAAGCTTGATAACGGGTGGTGTACTCCTCTATTTCCGAGCTTTCCATTTTGGAGTTTCCAAACTCGACTTCCAGTCTCCTGACTTGATCACGAGGGCAATACTCCTCCATGATTGCTTCCCTGAATTCTTGCCATGTTATGGCGTTTGCCTCATTTAGTCCCAATATCTGAATCTGAGCATTCCACCATGTTAATGCGGAATCCTTAAGCGTACTAGTAGCATACTTCACCTTATCCCCGTCTGGGCAGTTGCACATTAGAAACACCTTCTCTGACTTTTCAAGCCATCTAAGTAGACCCACAGCACCTTCGTCACCCGTGAATACCATTGGCTTGCATTCCATGTAGGCTTTAAATGTGCATTGGGGCGGTTGACCTTGGAAATGTTGCTGAGCGGCTGCTAGGGCTGCTGCAACCCCTTGATTAATCATATTCTGAACCTGTGCAGCAGTGAAGGTTCCTGGGTCGGTTTCGGGATCTCTCCGCGGAGGCATGATTTCTAGCAAATCAATGCAAAACTTCCAAAGGTTAGTATTCCCAATACTAGAAAGTTGCTAAGTTCCGTTAAGTGTTGCATACTAGTACAATTCACATAAAGCATTCATTTACATGAACAGTGCATTTTAAGTTGTAATGCGGTGGTAATAGTGTTAAGAACATGTAAACACGTAGTACAAGTTATGTTGGCATCACAGACTAGAAGCAGTATCATATCAGTCATACAAGTTCGCTAAGAACCGCATGAAGTTCGCTAAGGTCATATTTAGAAAAAATTTCTAACTCAGAAATTTCTAAGTCTCGGAAAAGAAAATTTCCACCCAAAACTTTCAGGTTCCAATACCGTCACAAGACAAGAATTCTAAATGAGGATCATCTTCAGCACGCGGGGCAGTACTTTGCGGAACGGGTTGCAACCAAAGTTTTTTCAAAACAGTTACAGTTCAGAAAATTTTCTTTTAAAATGTTCTGGTTCGCTGTAACCAAGGGCTCTGATACCAATCTGTCACACCCCCAATTTCCACAAACGGAGTATAACCGTGTGGGGTGTGATCCAGACCAGGATCCCAGACTTTAGTTACAACCAAACCATAACAGAGTTTATAGGCAAATCATAAAGTTTAAGTTACAGTCCAAAATAGTAAGTTTAACAGTTCAGCGGAAACATAAATAAAGTTTGCAGTTATGGTGTTACAAAACGATGGATTTAAATATTTGAAATTCCGGGTTTTTCGAAAGGTATCCATGGGGAGTACTGCCGCCTCCGGTGCTGTCCATGATCCACCTAACGACCTGAAAAGAAATCAACAATCAAGTGTCAGCCAAGGCTGGTGAGTTCACTAAAGCAGTCTACCCGTCACAAGTAGACCTAATGTTTATGAATAAAGACAGGTAAAACACAATCAACATCATAAGACCAGTAAAATTCCATATCGTAGGTAGCTAGCCTATAGTTATGTACACCTGAAATTGTTCGTAACCGAAGCTGACAATGCTTTAATAGGGAATCCCTATGAACCTTGCCTTCCCGTGTCTTGAAGGATCACGGAGGGTATGCTAACATTGGTCTCAGTCCGACCGCCAGTCGGGAGGGTGCATCCTGTGCACCGCTGAGCGGGGGTGTCAATCCCCAGTAGTACTACTCAATATTACCTCGCTACTGTATATTAACGGCTCGAATGTAAGGACTTTTTAGTAAATAAGTTCAATCCAGTGTCACATGTGATATTATGTCGGAAGCTTACCCAGTAAGGTACACCTTACCGTTTGGGTCACCATCCTTACCGGAAGTAACCACTTGCGCGTTATCGTCCCTGAATGGGCATAACAATAATATAAATGAACTCACCTTAGGTTGCTCGGCTTACTCTTCAATAAATCCGATTATGATTGCTAACGAGGACCTAATAATCACGTTAAGGTCTTAGGTGTAAGGTTGTGTTTAAACTTTTAGCTACGCCGCTAAGACCATAGCACTAGCACGTTGGAAAAATACGACACGACATAACGACACACGACACCGATGGTTGATCATACACAAGGGTTCATATACATCAGAAGTCAAAGCATGTATCATCATAGTATAAGCATGCAAGTCATGGCATATCATTCAAGCAAATTGCACAAGTTTGGATTCTGGTCACAATTTCGCTAGCAGTTTCGCTAGGTAGTTTCGCTGTGTGCACGGGCAGCACTTTCGCTAGGCAATACCCGATGACACAGTTTCGCTAGGCTAGTTTCGCTCGAAGCTGTTGGTACAGTTTCGCTAGCCTAGTTTCGACCGAAACTGATTTGAACTTTCGTTCAGGGAATTTCGCTCGGTAGTTTCGTTCGGACAGGTCTGGTTGGTTTGCCCGGTGACACTACAGTTTCGCTACATAGTGTCGCTGGATGAAGATATACATAATTTCGCTACATAATTTCGCCTGATGAAGGCACAGTTTCGCTAGTCGCTAAAAAACCCGTAAATTTGACTAAATATCTTTCTAACAGCTTCTATACCTCATGCAATTCGATATCTAGCATACCTAAACGTTTACCAACATCATGGGAGCAATTTTAACACCTTAAACATGGTTTCTAGTCATCAAATCACCAAGAACGCATTTTTACATAAAGTGACCTAACTAGCATGGATCTTCATATTGACATGGCAAGTTACAGAATTTACGTTATGTCTAGCATCCCTAGGCATTATAACAGAAGCATACACATTTGCATGTAGATTTGGTCATCTTTTTAAGCAAAGCACAAAGAGTAGCATAGAAAGAGTGGTCTTGGGGACTCACGGTTGATCTCCAAGCTCGAATGGATGATGATTTGGGGCTGGGATCACGGCGGTTCGTGCTGGTTCCTTGCTGGCCAGAAAGCTCGAGAGAAGGAGAGTGCAGGAGTGTGTGTCTTGTGAGGTGTGAGTAAAAAAAAAATGAGAGGGTTAGGCCTTGGGGTTTCTATATATTGGGTGTTAGTTTCGCCGGCACTGTGGTTAGCTGTTTCGCTAGCTGTTTCGCTAGCAGTTTCGCTAGCCACGCGAAACTGGTTTCCGAAAACCAAACGTCTTAGCTACCGGGCGAATCTGTAATTTCGCTCGGTAGTTTCGCTGGTCACCAAAAAGGGGCCAATTTACATTCTAAGTAAGATGAACACGATTTCTCGATAAATCACATAAATGCACAATTAATTAAATAAGTATGTTGCATCGCTTCACACAGTGGTAATAAGTAACTAATCATATAACACATACGGACGGGTTCGGTGATCAACCATAGGTCATGGACGTATCCGGTCTAGTTAAGTATTAGTTACTACTTGTAATATGACTAACGGAGATTGCCTAACGGAACTAATGGAATTAACGGAAAAACTTAACGGAGTTAACTTGGGAGGTTACAGTTGTCAGAAGATCTATCATAAAGTCTGTAACTTTACGTTTGAAATCAAACCATAATGAAGATTCATGCTAGTTAGGTCATTTTAGGTTTAAAATGTGTTTTTGGTGATTTGAATATGAAAACCCATGTTTAAGGTGTTAAATCTTGTTGTTTGAATGTTGGTACATGATTATGCATGCTAAATATTGAATCACATGAAGTATGGAAGCTGTTAGATTGATTTTTAGGCTGATTTATGTGTTTTCCGCGACCAGCGAAACTGAGCTGTTCTCTGGGCGAAACTATACGTCGAAACTGTATAGATATTCATCCAGCGATACTATGTAGCGAAACTATAGTGCCGCCCGCGAAACTAAGTAGACCTGCTCGAACGAAACTACCGAGCGAATCAACCTGAACGAAAGTTCAAACCAGTTTCGAGCGAATCTAGGCTAGCGAAACTGCGTCAGCAGTTTCGGGCGAAACTAGCTAGCGAAACTGTGTCATCGGGTAACCCCTAGCGAAAGTGCTGCCCGTGCACCTAGCGAAACTATGTAGCGACACTAAGTAACGAAACTATGATCTGACCAAAACCCAAACTTGTGCAACTTGTTTGAATGTTATGCTATGCCTTACATGATTATGCAATAATGAAACATGCTTTGATTTCTGATTTATGTGAACCCTTGTTTATGATCAACCATCGGTGTCGTGTGTCGATATGTCGTATCGTAGTTCCAACGTGCTATGTTATGGGCCATAGTGACGTAAGTTAAATATTAGACACAAAACTAATACTTAAGACCTAAACGTGTTCTTAGGTCTTCGTTAAGCAAACAATATTTGGATTACTTAGCAAGTGTAGCAGTGCAACCAAAGGTGAGTGTCACTAACCCATTTACCGTGAACCCGTTTGGGTCACACCGAATAACTTAATGAAAAACAATGCTGACAACCTTATGAGTGCTATGCACCTCTCTGATGAACTTGAATACTTAGGAGTGCTTGGCACCCACTTGATGAGCTTGAAGTATTTTATGGGAGACACTTGTGAAATACTTAAACAACTATTTCTAAAACGAAACTGAAAATGTTTTTCGGGATTCATGAGAACCGAAAGTAAACCGTTTTAATATGGCTAGTGTAGGTTAAAGTCTAAACCACATGATATCACATGATTTCTAAGGATTGCCTTATAACTGAAAAAGTCCTCAACTTAATTGTACCATTAATTGTAAAGCGAGGGGATGTTGGGTAGATCTACTGGAGTCTGACAAACTCCGCCTCGTGACACGGGAAGTGCACGGAGGTACAATATCAGCCTATCTGACCGTGGTCCCGAGAGGACACGAGGGAGGCAAAGCCGCGATGACGTAGGTCCGCAAAACAAAATAGATGATGGCGCTACCACTACGAAAACTATCAGTCAGCTTTGGTACAAACTTCCTTAGTGCATGGAACAACGGATTAGCTACCCGCGATATCGGTTGAGCACTTTAACTATACAAAACTAGTACATACCCGATAACGTATGTTACGGACATTACTTTTACTAAACCACAATACTATGATTTTGGTTATCACTAAGCATTGCTTTTCACAAATCAATATTACATAAGTATATGTTGACACAATTATGATTATGAGACCGGGCCACTACATGACAAGCCCACCGTGAACTCACCAACCGTTAGGTTGACACTTGTGTGGTTTAAACTTTTGCAGATCGCTGAGGAGTATCCGGAGCGGGTTGGCATGGCACTCGAAGACATTTTTCTTTTAATTAAATTAATTTGGGAATTTTAAACAATGATTTGTAAAGCACGTGGTTAGTGCTAAGACTATAATTTTTCCGCTGCGTATCTTGAGACTTTATTTTATGAAATATATTTGGACTAACTCTGATTCGTTTAGTATTTGTAACTAATGGTTGTGGTCCTGGTTTGCTCGCACCCCTTAACGGTATAAACTCCGTTAGTGGTTAATTGGGGGTGTGACATCCACGACCTTTGGTTGATCACCGAACCCGTCCATATGTGTTGTGTGTTTATTTATTTATTGAATTATGTGCAACGTGATTTAAACGCATGATTATTATCAAAAGCATGACTATTTGTTTAATTGCTTAATTGTGTATTTACGTATTTATTATTATTAGCATGACAAATTATTTAATTGTGTATTTATGTGATTAATCGAGTAATTAGAATGTATACATTTATTTTAATCATGGCTAATGATGGACTAATCATTGGGGCCCAAATCCCAATGATAAGCCCAAAGGAGGCTTTAGTATTTAAGGGAAATAAAACCCTAATCTCCATTTAATTCATACATCACCACAAAACACACACATACACCCTGCACCTCCTCTCCCTCTCGTGAACCACTTCTGGTCAGCCGTGAGCCACCAAGAATCACCGTGATATCAGCCTTGAAGATCATCCATCAAGCTTGGAAACCCAACCGTGAGTCCCATGAACTTTTCATGCCTTTTCTTTGTGTTTTCTTAAAAAGAATGTGTAAACCTTCATGGAATCGTTTGATCTTTTGATTTGATGCTTAGGAATGTTAGATCTAGCCTAAAGACTGCAACTTTACGTGTAAAATCATGCCATAATGAAGATCCATGCTAGTTAGGTCATTTTATGCTTAAAAAGTGTTCTTGGTGATTTGATGGTGAAAACTCATGTTTAAGGTGTTAGATCTTACTGTTTAATGTTGGTAAATGTTTATGCATGCTAGATACTGAATTATATGAAGTATGGAAGCTGTTAGAATGATTTTCTGTCAAATTTGCGAGTTTTCTGCGACTAGCGAAACTGACAGATTCGTTAGGCGAAACTGTAGTTTCGCAAACTGTTTGAATATTCTTCCAGCGACACTATACAGCGAAACTATAGTGTCGCCGTGAAAACTAAGTATACCTGCTCGAATGAAACTACCGAGCGAAACAACCTGAACGAAAGTTCAAACCAGTTTCGAGCGAACCTATGCTAGCGAAACTGTGTCATCAGTTTCGAGCGAAACTAGCTAGCGAAACTGTGTTATCGGGTATTCCCTAGCGAAAGTGCTGCCCGTGCACATAGCGAAACTGTGTAGCGAAACTGTGTAGCGAAACTGTGCCAGACCTAAACCCAAACTTGTGCAACTTATTTGAATGTTATGCCATGACTTACATGATTATGCAATAATGAAACATGCTTTGATTTCTGAGTAATGTGAACCCTCGTTTATGATCAACCATCGGTGTCGTGTGTCGGTATGTCGAGTCGTAGTTCCAACGTGCTATGTTATGGGCCATAGTGACGTAGTTAAAGCTTAGACACAACCTAACACCTAAGACCTTAATGTGATTATTAGATCTTCGTTAGCAATCATAATTGGATTATTTGAAGTGTAAGCTGTGCAACCTAAGGTGAGTTTCACTAACCCTTTAATTGTGAACCCGTTTGGGTCACAAGGAATTTACTTAACGGAAAACAACGCTGACATATTGAGGTATTGCCAAATGGGATATCTGTTATGGAAGTTGGAGTGTTTTATGGGAAGTACTTGCAACTGTCCATCCTTGGGGTTTCAAAATGAAATCCGCAATCAACTATTTGATACTTAAACTCATTTGGGATTTCAAATGAAATCCGGAACAACCATTTTGACACTTAAACTCTTTTTAGGATTTCAAATGAAATCCAGAATAAACGGTTTTAATATGACTAGTGTAGGTTAAAGTCTAAACCAAATGATATCACATGATTTCTAAGGATGCCTTAAAACTTAAAAGTCCTCAACAATGTAGTACCATTAATTTGCAAAGCGAGGGGATCTTGGGTAGAACTACTGAGGGTTTGACAAACCCTGCTCCGCGGTACACAAATGTGTAGCCAACCGGTTAGAGGCCGAACGGAGATCAATATCAGCCTATTTTAGTTGTGGGTCCCATGAGGAACACAACTGGAGGCACAAACCATCGGCAAATGCCGAACTCTGTTACGTCAGCTTTGATACGAACTTCCTTAGTGCATGGAAACCGGATTAGCTACCCGCGATATTGGTTGACCGCTTTAATCTTTACTTAACTAGTGCATATTCGATATTCAGCACTTGGCATTGTTTTGCAAAACTATTACTTATTTATATGTTGATACATACGCTTATGAGACCGGGCCACTGCATGACATGCCCACTGTGAACTCACCAACCGTTAGGTTGACACTTGTGTGGTTTTTACTTTTGCAGATCGCTGAGGAGTATCCACCGGAGGTTGGCATGGCACCCGAAGTTACTTACTTCTTTTGAACTTAAATTTGGGAATTGAACAACAAATTATGTTTTGTAATTTAAGCACGTGGTTAGTGCTAAGATACTCATGTTTCTTTTCCGCTGCAAACTCTTAAATTGTTTTATGATGAATGTTTGGACTTTACTCTGATTCGTTTAGTATTTGTAACTAATGGTTGTGGTCCTGGTTTGCTCGCACCCCTTAACGGTATAAACTCCGTTGGTGGTTAATTGGGGGTGTGACATCGATTGACCGAATCATGCAGTAGTAAGATCCTTTCGAGGTATTTACAAGTGGTATCAGAGCAATCCAGGTTGCTCTACTGCTTTGATTTGGTCAGATTCGAATTTCTAGTGAGAGAAAGTTGGGGTTTTCTTCAATTTTTTCTCTATTTTGATTGATTCCGAGGTAAAAAATGATTTCTAAAGCTTCCTAGAGTGTTTTCGCACCTCATTGTTCCAAATTCCAGTTCAAAAAGTCAAAAAATTCGAAAAATCAGTCGAATTCAGTTTGGTACGCTGCTGGTACGCTCGATGAATGTCGTGGTACGCCGGATGAATGTCTTGGTACGCTAGGCAATCTTTATAAATTTTTGGTACGCTGCTTGTTGGTACGGAAGGCAATCTTCATTCGTTGTACGCGGCGGTTATTTTCTAGTACGTTGGTAGTTATGCCGTACCAAGTTGGTACGCTGAGTGTTTGGTACGCTGAGGTTGGTGGTACGCTGATATTTCTGGTCTGGGTTTTGGTACACTGACTTGTTTGGTCCGCTGGTGGTACGTTGAATCTCATTAGTACGGAAGTCGACGGCTTGGTACGCTGGCAGAAAAGTGGTGTTCACTAAAACTGACGTAACTTGAGTTTCGCTAAGATTTACAGGAGCTAATACCAGCCAAAACGTTCGTCTCAATGAGATATATACTTTTACTCGCCTAACGGCCAGTACCCTCCGGGCTGACCCCCAAAATCCTCTTGGAAGACTTTCGTCTTTTAGTTCGAAGATTTGAAGTTTGATTTTTAATTTCAAAATGAGCGATTTTCACGCATTGTCAGCTATTCAATCTTCAATGCAAAATTTGTTGAACTATGATAATGAAATCGGAACAAATCAGAAAGTTTATAAGTTGTTAAGATCGAAAGATTATCACAAGTGGAAGCAACGGTTTGAATCATACATTAGTGCTCTTGATATTGATTTATGGATACCCATTGAACAAGAGTATAAGTATCCTACAAAAAATGGAGAACCGGTCATGCGAAGTGATCTTGATGAAGATGAAAGGAAAGTTTATGCATGAGAAAAGAAAATATATGGAAATCTTACCAAGAGATCTTTTGCAACAATTTAATAATTGCACAACATCTAAAACCTTGTGGGATGCATTAAAAGATAGGTGTGCACGAAATGATCAATATTAGAAAAGTCAAAAGAAAGTTTTGTTAAAAGAATTTGACAACTTTCAACACTGTGAAAAAGAAAGTATTTCAGACTTGGTTTCTAGGTTTTCACATCTTGTTAGTAAACTTGGAGAACTGAAAGTTACTAAAGATGATGATGATTTAAAGGAAAAGTTTTTGGAGGCATTACCGAATAGCTGGGAAAACTATGTTCTGTTATTGACAAGACTATTCTGGATGGTCTTTTCACAAGTTAACAGGAAAATTGCAGGCTCGTGAGTTAGAAATGAAAGTAAAAAGATCTACACCTGCTTTAAATCAGAATCCAGAATTATATTATGGAGATAATTCAGCCACTATGTATGCTAAACCAAAGTCACATTCTGATTCAAGTGTTAATCCACCACTAACAGCTTTTCTTGCTGGAAAATCTGAACGTTCTGGTTATTCTCCAGGTTACAGTTTCACTATTCCTAAAAAAATCAACAACCAATTCTATTCCTGTTCAAACAGCAGGGATGTAGCTGCACTGTTTTATGCTTTCATATCATCTGTTTCCGGGTCAATTTTTAGTCAAATTGGTAATTCTAGTATGTTTCCAGATGATTTAAAACAAATGGATGATGATCAGCTGCATAAGTTAGATTTGGAATGGCAGTTTGCTATGTTAGTTGAAAGAGGAAGAAGGTTTATGAAGAAACATGGCAAGAATTTTATTATTCATGGAGAGAAACTGGGATTAGATAAGTCAAAACTGAAATGTTTCAAATGTTCCAAATCTGACATTTTACTCGTGAATGCAATCAATCTTTATCTAAACCAAGTACTTCGGATAACCATGATCATAATAAAGAAGCTAAAGCTATGATATCTCAAACTGATGAAGGGTATGATTGGTCTAAGGATTTTTCAGATGAATCTACTTTTCTTTGTAACGATGAGTCTGCTTTGATAGCTACTGTGCAAATAGAATCAAGTGATTCTGATTCAGAAGTTAGTGGTTACGAATCCGTGTTTGAATTCTGTTCACAAAAGGATACTGGAATTCAAGATTTGATAAAGGAAAACGAGTGTCAATTTGCTGAAATCAAAGAAAAGATAAAGAGTTGGAAGGTTATGTCAAGAAATGTCAAGGATTTGATGAAATTTGTGTAACAAATGAGAAGTTACTCAAAGAAAAGATTTTGTTGTTGGAAGAGTTAGAAGATTTTCAGAAACGGTTGTTAGAAGAGTGTATTCAAAATGATCAACAAAACTTACAACTTCAACATGAGAATGATGAGTTCATGACCAAAATTGTCAAGTTAACTGCTGCAAATGAAAAGTTAGTAAATGAGGTTGAGGAATATAAGTTTCAAGCAAAAGATGTTTGTGAAGATTTCGAGAATCTATTTCAGAAATCCACAGCAAGGGTGGAAGCAGTGAAAACATCTAATTCTGAACTTCAAAAAGCGTTGGATGAAGTTACTCCTGAAAGAACTCAATATCAAATTGTTCAGTCTGAATTACAAGATAAAATCATCAGTCTAAAGAAGGACAAAACCTTGTTGACCAAAAATGTTGAGATTTATAAGGAAAGGATAAATAAAATTACACAAGAAGTGTATACTGCTCATGATGATATGCAACGAGAAAAGTATTTACTTAACAACACATCTGAGAAGTTGATTCAGTCAGAAAAGGTTGTGGCTGAGACACAGAAGACAATAGTAGATTTGAATGTTGAAATTTTGGATCTTAATCGTCAATTGCATAACTTGAAGAATTCACATTCTTTTGCAAGTTATTTGTTTCAAGATGATAATTTCAAGAAGGTGTTTGGAGGAGATGATTTTAAATCAAATTCCGCATCCAGTGATTCAAACGGAATATATTGTTGATTTGAGCACTTCGAATACAAAGCAAGATTATTCTGAATTTGTGTTTGAGAAATCTGAGAAGAAGAAATGAAAGTCTTCAAAGAAGAAAGTAGAAAACGAGGAAAGTTTGATTGATAAATCTACATCAAAGTTTGTATCTTGTGGGTTTATATCTGATAAGGGAGTAATTTCTACTAAAAAAGTTGTGGAAAAGGATGAAAAAGAGTTGAATGAAGCACAAGTTGCTGCAAGTTTGGTTAAAGATAACAAGTTAAAAGACATTAAAGCTTCATTTAATCAAGCTGCTAAATCTGGTCCTTCGGGTTTTCAAGTTGATTTAACAAAGATATCGAGTTACAAAGGTTTTGGTTTAGGTAGTGAAAGCAAGAAGTTTGAGAAGAGAGAACAGAAAACTGTGTCAAAGAAGGTTCAGAAAGCAAAGAAAGACACCAATTTGGATCAAATCTATCACTTGGCTCAGGTCTTCATTTCAACTATGGAAAAGGGATTAGGAGGTCAACAAACGAAGAAGGATTCATCTGAAAGTTCTCCAAAATAATCTTCTTCAGCTGGATTTAATTCTATCCCTCGAAGTCCTACTTCAAGATGGGTACATGCTAACCGGTTTCAAATATTTGATGATTCTTCTGATTCTTTTGAATCCGATGATAGATGCCCTTCATTTCAGGACAAACCACAATCTCAACGATCCTATTGTTTTTGCTATCAATGTCACCGAAAGGGACACATGGCACGGGATTGTCCTGAAATGACAAAAAGATCATTTTCTAACAAATCTGCCACTTTAATTGATGAATCAGGCAAATTTTTTACTGAGTCACCACCTTCACATTTTAATTCTAAAACTAAACATTTTTTCAAAAATGTTTCAAGTTTTGGTGGTTCATCACAGGATGATGACTCAGTTCATTATGATAAATCAAAAATGCAGTGGCGACCTAAGGTGGTCATCAATGCTGCAAATGATTTTGTGGAAGACACAGGTCGACCAGAAGCTGTGTGCTTCGGGTCATTAGAATTCTAATCATTTAAATCCAGTGTGCATGCACTTCAAGAAGACTTGTTGGTGATTGTGAAGTTCAAGCTTCAAGCAATTGCTGATAGTGGAGTTTCCTGCGTAACTTAAATTGTATACTTCATATTACAAAAATGAAAATTTTTCTGAAAAGGTATTAGTATCGATTGGTCAATTTTCTTTCTTTTACATTTCGTATGTAGGTTAGGGGCAGAAAATTGAAAAACCAAAAATAGTGTCTTTGTGTTTTAGTTAAAATGAAAATCCAAAAATAGAGTTTTCATTTTAAAGGGGAGAAAAATGAAAAATACAAAAACATTGAAAAACAAAAAATACAAATAATACAAAAACATTGAAAAACAAAAAATACAAAAACATTAAAAAATGAGAAATTGTATCCGACATATATGGGAAACGATGGTACATTGGCTTATGTGTCTGACTCATGGATAAAATAGATGAAAAAGCAATAAGATCATTGTTCGATGTGCTTGGTAGGCTCGACATTAAATCAGAAAGTATTCAGATGTGATAATCATATTAAATACTAATGCTTGACTAAGTGGACAACATCTTGATGTGTATTTCAAGATCTCAAGAAAAGGATATGTGATGTGTTGTTTAGTGTATATAAAAAGTGGGGTCCTACACTATCAAATTTAAATTTTATAGAACTGGTTATTCACCAGGGGACTATACCAACACACTAAGACAAGTATACATGTCGTGTGTAGCACAGTATTGGTAAACACCGGGTTGTCGAACCTCAGGGACACGAACTTGTTGAAAACAGTCGATTTATAATTCAACGAGGTTTTTGTTTTGTTTTAAAATGGATTTTAATTTAGGAAACTAGAAATGACAGTAATTAAAATATTGTTTTGGAAAACAAATATTGGTAAAGGATCACTTAGGCATAGCTCCTCCAACTTAGGTTTGACAGGTGTATCGGTGATGCGTTACTACTTATCTCTGGGATGAACTGGGGTCCTATGACAAGGCTTACCTAGTTTCTATGGATAGGTTCACGTTTAGGGTTATAGACACGCCCTACACGGTTACTACTGGTCCATGGTGAAGTACTGATAAGGTTACGGTTTTATGAAGTGCCCTAGGCTGGGTCCCGAGTTATCGGTGGCTCAACTCACAACTTGTTGGAGGGTTAGGATAGGTAGGGCCCTAACGGTCCTAGGGTTGTGAAGCGGTTACAATTGGGTTGATAAGTTGACCTAGTAGATCCTAGACACGACTAAGAAGGAACATACCCGAGCTATTGGTGAATGCTTAACTACTTGACAATGGCAAGGGTATCTACTAGCTAAGGATGAGGTGATTTCTAATGCAAACCCTATGGTGGACTCCTAATCGAATTCTAGGGTTTCCCTGATGATCGTGACTATTTCTAGTTCACGCGTACGCCACAGATTTTGTTATTCGGCTATACAATAGTCCCCTAACAATAGATGGCTTGCAAGCTAGGGTTAGGGTTCCACAAGACCAGAGTTAAACTAGAGACAGTAAAGGAATTCAATTCATCAACCAAATCAAAGCAATAATAACATTTACTTCATAAATGCAAGATATAAGCAAAACCGATACAAAATTAAAGTCAAACCATGGTCGGATTCGCCTCGCCTAAGCGATACGATGAGTTTAGCCAACCATGTTAATGTTTAAACATAAACAAATCTGATCTAAACAATAATTCATGGCTAAATGTAAATACAATACCAAATCGAAGCTTGAAATGATGAAAAACGCTAATTTCCGACTCGTCGAAGGCTTCAAATCTTCAAATCTTCAAAGGGCTTCAACGTGGGCTTTCTCTGGCTTTTTCTCTGCTCTCCAAGATGTCTTGAATGGTGGAAATGGCTCCTCTATTTATAGGGGTCAAATTCTGAAGTTTCCATATGGGGATCACCTGGTCACGGCCGTGACAGGGCCTCTCATGGCCTAGGCAGGTCGTGAGCTTTCTTCTGGTCAGCTCTGATGTCGGTCACGGCCTGTAGGGGGTAACCTGGGTGTCGGTCATGGCTTATAGGGCGTGACAGGGTGTCTCACGGCCTTAACAGGGCTGTCATGGCCATGACAGGGTCTTCACGGCTTGGCTTCAGTGCTCAGAGCTTGGACAGGGTGTGACAAGGGTCCTCACGGCCTAGGCCAGGCCATGACAGAGGGTCTCACAGCTTGCAAGCCATGAGGTTTTCCAGCTTCTTGATTTTTTTCTGTTTTCTTCCTCGTTTTCTGCATCAAGCTCGATTTTCCTGCAAACTCATGATATTTATCAGAATTCATATATATAACATTTTCAACCTGAATTCGCTAATTTCGACCCCAAAACCCGTTATCATTTTGTGTCCAAAACCACACACATCAATATGTGAAAAAGAAAAATGAGAAGTCACTGTGTATACATGTGTTTATTTTGCAAAGATTTAAACTTGTTTGATTTTCTTTGTTTTGTCAAACGATCGGACTTTCTCTGCGTATCGAAAAATCGACCTGATTGTTGTTCGTTTGACGTTCTGCTTTATTTTCTTTGGTGTTTCGTATAACTCATCAGACTTTATGCTGCATGTACGGGAGTACCGACCTGATTGTTGTTGGGTTATACAATTTCAACTTGTTTTTATTTTCTTATTTTGTTAAATCCGAGGCCTTATCTGCGTATCGAAAGATCGACATTAAGGTAGACGATTTAACGTTCTTATTTCTTTTTGCATGGAACACAGTTGACGATATCATGAATACAATCATTATGTGTTAAAATCACAAATGAAATCACAAAATGTGATAAGCAAATGTATATCTGAGTATGTCTGATAGTGTGGGGTACACTGGTCAAAGCAAACTTAATCAATACAATAACATATCCAAATGTTATGAGTATGATTGTGCCTGAGTTTAAGATGGACAAATTATATCAGCAATCGGCGTGACTTGTGTGTGGAAGTAATTGAAATTGAAGTGTAGTTCAACATGTCATTACCAATATGATCCCAAGTCGTGATCTTTCTCGCAAAAGACAAAAATAGTGTCTGATTCAGTATTGCATTTATGTTTCATATCTGAAAAATCCAAAAAGATTTTAGGCGTGTTTTAGCATAAATTTAGGAAAATCCAAAAAGATTTTAGGCGTGTTTTGATATAAAGTTTCAAAAAGTCAAAAAGATTTTGTTTCTTATTTATTTTCGACCGATCGATTCAAGATACAAAATTCTGATTTCAAAACTATATCTTGGATTCTCGAAGAGAAGTTTTGCGCCAAGATTAAATTATTTTTTAAAAGGAAAAAGAAAAGCCGCGTTTCTGTCTTCTGAATTGCAGGTTCTGTGTGACAAGACTCAAGCATGGTGAAAGGGGGAGTATGTGTAATATCTTTCATAAAGGGATCTTGGAGTTCAAAGATTGTTCAAGATTGATCTATCCATGCTAGCTCTATTTCTGACAAGATTTCAAGTTGAAGATCGAATGCAGAGATGCTGAGGATTGCAGAATGACGTTTAGTTGGATAGATAGATAGCTAGATACACTACATATTAAGAGGGAGCTTGTTAGAGCATATTCATATGCTACCTTATGTCTCGTGTATTATATCTAGATTAGAGCGTTTGTGTGAGTCTTTGTGACAACATACCAAGGTGGCCGTACCATTTGGTCCTCCGTACCATTGGTACAACATACCAATGGTACGCTAGGTGGTCTGCCAGTGTTATGTTAAGCACTATAAATAGGTTCGTGTTGGAGAGAGAGCTAACTGGTTCTGTCATTTTTCTATCTCTTAACTGTGTGTTCTGAGTGTTTCTCTCTATAGAACTTGTAATCTCTAAGTGAATCAACAAAGCAAAGCTTTATTTACTCTCGTTTTTATCAATTGACCAAATCATGGAGTAGTAGGATCCTTCCGAGGTATTTACACGAGGAGTATTCACACACAAGGGTGTAACACATTACATATGAAGCAATACATTAGAAATGTTGTAAAAAACATAAGAAAATAATTAGTGCGCATGTGCAACATTACAGGATTTCATAGAGAGGGATTATTCACACACAGGGAGTATTCACACACACAGGAACAACACATTACATGTGCAGCGAACAATATAAATGGTGTAAGAAAACATAAGAAATGACATTAGCGCACATGTGAAACGTTACAAGTGTCCACACACAGAATATATTCGCCCACATAGGTTTAACACATTACATATGCCTAAAACAATAGGAAGGTTATAAAAAACATAAGAAAGAATATTAGTGCATGTGGAATATTATAGTATTTTAGATAGGTGTAAGACATTATACATACAACATAGCAATAAGTATCACATGCACATTCACATACATTTACATTTACATGTATAACATAATACATATGCAACAACACATATGTAACCGTTGTAAAAAAACATTCGAGACAAAAATAGTGCACATGTGCAACATTACATAATTTAATATAAAAGGATATACTATAATGCTCAACACTAAAGAATATCATAGCAGGTTCAAGTTCATGTATCACCGCATAATGAGATCCACCTAGTAAAGTATAGAACAATAAGAAAAACAATTCTTAATAGTGGTGCTAAAGGAAAACTTTCAGATATACTACACATATGTAGTATACTCACAAACATAGTCTTATGTGAAATATTTAAAAGGGTTAAAGCAAGAGTAATGATAGTTATGATGTCCTGGATGATTAATGCACATGAGTAATACATATAAAATTCAAAGTGTTAACAGAGTTAAACACGTGTAGGTGTATTACACACGTGAAACACTAATATAAAAAACGTTAAAAAGTTTAAAAACATACCTACATGCATTATTGCACATGTGTAGCACCGCCGTCGTTATAAGTATAACCGCCGAATGAATACGTCTTTCGTTAGGTAGACACCTAATACAACAAAAAATTATCAAAATTGGTACAAAAACAGAACCAAAGTACTTAATTTTCCCATAGGAATTTCATCGAACACCTTACATGCATTACGGTGAGACTTCGAAAACACTAGATTATAGTCAAAATAAGCAACTAGAATCTTCAAAAAACAGTCGAATTGTTGTTTATAAAGTCGATAGTGGATATGAGACTAAACGACCTCCCGTTCGAGGGGAACCTCTGGTTAACACTTATGCTCCTAATTTTTAGAAAAAAACACTCATAAGGTACAATATTCGAAAGCTACTTGCATAATATTTTTCAGTTCCCGAGCGATCAAAACAACCTCCCGGGATGTCATTCTGGCCAAATAAAATCTTCACTCATTCACCTTTAAAGGTTATTGCATAATAGTAATTTAATGGTCTCCTTTGCAAAAACCATTAAGACTGCAAAAGCACCGGTACAACTTTTGGTGAACATGGTACAAGGCTCGGCATATAAATATTAAATAAACTGACCTCGAGGAATATCGAATATCCAGTCGCTCCGATTACATTCACCAGCATGTTTTTTAGGGTATGGCATCATCCCTCAATACGAAACGTCGTCATACCAAGTCCATGCGCATTAAATGTATGGCATGCATCCGGGTTTCATCTGTACCAGACACGACAAATCCAAACCGTGATTCTTCGGCCGTTCTTGTAAAACCACTGGACGATCTTACTACTGCATGATTTGGTAATCAGAGAAACACAAATGAGTAAATAAAGCTTTGCTTTATTGATTCACAAAGAGATAGAAGCTAAAGAGAGAAACACACTCAGTTACACACAGTTAATAGTATTGGAAATGACAGAACTAACTAGACTCTCTCTAACACAAACTATTTATAGTCACTTACTTCTGGTTGCGTACCACCCACGGACCACTTGGTACGTCCGTACCATCTGGTACGGCTGGCCATTTGGTACGACCAGTGACTAACTTGACTCACACAGACGCTCTAGATTAGATACAATACACGAGACACACGTAGCATATGAATATGCTCTAACAAACTCCCCCTTAACGTGTATTGAAGCTAACTATTTATCTATCTAACAAAACTTCAGTCTTCAATCTTCAGCATCACTGTGTCTGATCTTCAACTTGAAATCTTGTCTGAAAGAGAGCTTGCATGGTTGGATCAATCTTGAACAATCTTTGAACTTCAAGATCCACTTGTGAAAGATACAACATACTCCCCCTTTCACCATGCTTGAGTCTTGTCACACATAATAACCTGCAATTTCAGAAGATAGAAACGCGGCTTTCTTTTTCTTTTTGAAAATTAATTTAATCTTGGCGCAAAACTTCTCTTCGAGAATCCAAGATATAATTTTGAAATTGTCACACCCCCAAATAACCACTAACGGAGTTTATACCGTTAAGGGGTGCGGCTAGACCAGGATCCACAACCATTAGTTACAAATACTAAATAAATCAGAGATAGTTCAAAAACCAGTTATAAAGTAAAGTCTCAAATAGAAACGCAGCGGAATAAAATATTGTCTTAGCACTAACCACGTGCTTTACAAATTCTTTGTTTAAAATTCCCATTTAAGTTTAACAGAAATAAAGTTGTCTTCACGTGCCATGCCAACCTGCTCCGGAATACTCCTTAGCGATCTGCAAAAGTTTAAACCACGCAAGTGTCAACCTAACGGTTGGTGAGTTCACAGTGGGCTTGTCATGCATTGGCCCGGTTTCATAATCATAATTTGTATCAAGGTATACTTACATAGTATTTGTTTGTGGAAAACAATGCAAAATGTTATGTCTTAGTTTATAAAGGAATTGTCCGTGACCTACGTCATCGGGTATGAACTAGTTTTGTAAAGTTAAAGTGCTCAACCGATATCGCGGGTAGCTAATCCGTTGTTCCATGCACTAAGGAAGTTTGCACCAAAGCTGACTATATATTATTGTAGTGGCCGTGCCATCTAGTACTGCGGACCTACGTCATCGCGGTTTTGCCTCCCCCGTGTCCTCTCGGGATCACGGTCAAATAGGCTGATATTATACCTCCGTGCACTCCCCGTGCCACGGGGCGGAGTTTGTCAAAATCCAGTAGATCTATCCAACATCCCCTCGCTTTACAATTAATGGTACAATTAGTTGAGGACTTTTAAGTTTTCAAGGCATCCTTAGAAATCATGTGATATCATGTGGTTTAGACTTTAACCTACTCTAGCCATATTAAAACGGTTTACCAGATTCTCATGAATCTCAAAAGTGTTTTCAGTTTTGTTTTAGAAATCGTTGTTTTGGTAATTCGCAAGTGCTTCCCATAAAGCACTTCAAGTTCATCAAGTGGGTGCCGAGCACTCCAAGTTTTCAAGTTTATCAGGGAGGTGCCTAGCACTCTCGAGTTTGTCAGCATTGTTTTACTTTTAGTTATTCGGTGTGACCCAAACGGGTTCACGGTAATCGGGTTAGTGACACTCACCTTTGGTTGCACTGCTACACTTGCTTAATAATCCAAGTTTGCTTAACGAAGACCTATGAACACGTTTAGGTCTTAAGTATTAGTTTCGTGTCTAATCTTTACTTAACGTCACTATGGCCCATAACATAGCACGTTGGAACTATGACTCGACATACCGACACACGACACCAATGGTTGATCATAAACAAGGGTTCATACATATCAGAAATCAAAGCATGTATCATCATGGCATAATCATGTAAGTCATGGTATAACATTCAAGCAAATTGCACAAGTTTGGATTCTGGTCTCAGTTTCGCTAGCAGTTTCGCTAGTCAGTTTCGCTGTGTGCACGGGCAGCACTTTCGCTAGGCAATACCCGATGACACAGTTTCGCTAGGCTTTTCGCTCGAAACTGTTGGCACAGTTTCGCTAGCCTAGTTTCGCCCGAAACTGGTTTGAACTTTCGTTCAGGGAATTTCGCTCGGTAGATTCGCTCGAGCTGGTCTGGTTGGTTTACCCGGCGACACTGCAGTTTCGCTGCATAGTGTCGCTGGTTGAAGATATACATAGTTTCGCTGGACAATTTCGCCCAGAGAACACCACAGTTTCGCTGGTCGCGAAAAACATACGAATCAGCCTAAAAATCAACCTAACAGCTTCCATTTTACATGCAATTCATTGTTTAGCATACATAGGCATTTACCAACATAAATCAGTAAGCTTTAACACCTTAAACATGCATTTTATCATCAAATCACCCAAAATACATATAAAACCCTAAAATGACTAAAATAGCTTAGATCTTTATCATGGATGAATTTTGCACGTAAAGTTAGCAACTTTATGATATATCTAGCATGTATACACATCATATCAGAAGATCTAACAGATTCATGAAGATTGGGGCATGCTTTATGAAGAAAACATATAGAAAAGTGCATATAATAGTTTTTGGGACTTACGATTCGATCTAGGGTCTGAATGGATGAGATGAGATGATGGTGGTCTCTTGGTGATTCACAACTGACCAGCTTTCTCGAGAGAGCAGATGGAGAGTGGTGTGTGTTTTGTGTAAAAGAGGCAAATAGGAGAACTAGGGTTTATTAAGATTATTTATATCAGAGGCTAGTTTCGCTGGCAGTTTCGCTGGTCAGCGAAACTGGCCCTGAACTCGTGCAGGTCAGTCAGTTTAGCTAGCTACCGGGCGACACTATAGTTTCGCCCGTTAGTTTCGCTGGCTGCACAACTTAGGCAATTTTCACAAAATCAAGGATTTACAATTCGTCATGCTATCCGTAATATTAAATCATGCATTTGAATCATATTGCACATAGTGACAACAATAATGAACACATAGCACATATGGGCGGGTTCGGTGATCAACCAAAGGACGTGGACGTATTCGGCCTAGTTAAGTATTAGTTACTAAGTTAACACTTATAACGTAACTAACGGAATTGTCTAACGGAAGTTAACCTTGGAATTCTCGGATGTCACATCATCCCCTTGTAATTGGAATTTTCGTCCCGAAAATTATTCTTGTGTCGTAGCGTTCGCAGCATCAGCTGTCGTTGTTGCTGGGGAAAGAAAGCAAAGTTTTAGGGTCGTCACATCCTCCTCCTGTTAAAGGAATTTTGGTCCCCAAAATTAAATCATACCTTGGATATCCGTGGACGTTTGCTCGAACAAGTGAGGATACTTTTTCTTCATCTGATCCTCTCGCTCCCAAGTATATTCTGGTCCACGTTTTGAGTTCCATCGCACCTTGACGATCGGGATCTTGCTACGTTTGAGGGCTTTCTCCTCGCGTCCCATGATTTCTACCAGTTGCTCAATAAATCTCAAATGTTCGTCAATTTCCAATTCCTCCAAAGGAATTACTTCGATGTCCTCAGCCAGACATTTCTTTAGATTAGAAACGTGAAACACGTTGTGAACTCCATCGAGTTCTGCAGGGAGTTGTAATCGGTAGGCCACCGGGCCTACTTCCCCGATTATTTCAAAAGGACCGATGTAGCGAGGATTCAACTTTCCACGCTTTCCGAAGCGTATCACACCTTTCCAGGGAGATGCCTTCAATAGCACCTTGTCGCCTACCTCGAACTTCAAAGGTTTACGGCGTTTATCGGCATAGCTCTTTTGTCTGTCACGTGCTGCGGCTATCCGTTTTCTGATTTGTATAATTCGTTCTGTGGTATCGTGAATAATTTCCGGCCCAGTGAGTCCTTTCTCACCCGTTTCAGCCCAACACACGGGCGATCTGCATTTTCTGCCGTAGAGAGCTTCAAAAGGCGCAGCACCAATACTTGAATGATAACTGTTGTTGTAGGAGAACTCCACCAAAGGAAGGTGAGCCTCCCAATCTTTACCAAAGTCGAGAACGCAAGCTCGGAGCATATCTTCCAAAGTTTGAATAGTTCGTTCCGTCTGACCATCGGTCTGCGGGTGATAGGCTGTACTCATATCCAGTCTGGTTCCCAATGCTTCTTGCATAGATTGCCATAGTCGGGAAGTAAATCGAGGGTCTCGATCAGAGATAATAGTCTTAGGCACTCCGTGACGTGCCACAATCTGGTCGATGTACAGCTTAGTTAACTTATCCATATTATCAGTTTCTTTCATTGGGATGAAGTGTGCAGATTTGGTTAACCGATCAATGATAACCCAAATCGCATCTGGTCGATTCGATCGATGAGGTAATCCCGTTACAAAATCCATGGAGATATCCTCCCATTTCCATTCTGGGATCTTTGGTTGCTGTAACAGTCCAGAAGGCTTTTGGTATTCAATCTTGACTCTTGAACACGTTAAACACTTAGCCACATATCGCGCGATGTCGGCTTTCATGTTCGGCCACCAATACAAACTCTTCAAATCTTGGTACATTTTATCCGATCCAGGGTGCACCGAATATCTTGATTTGTGAGCCTCGTCCATTACGAGCTCACGGAGATTTCCAAGTAAAGGAACCCAAATTCTGTTATTATAATACCCGAGTCCGTCGGACTTAACTTCAGAATTACCATCTACCCCTCGCAGTGCTTCAGCTGCGAAGTTTTCTTCCTTTAGAGCCTCTTGTTGGGCATCGCGGATCCGATCCGGCAATCCCGTGTGGATGGTAAGTTGCAGCGCTCGTACCCGTCGAGGCTTTTCATACTCTTTCCGACTTAATGCATCAGCCACAACATTGGCTTTTCCCGGGTGATATTTGATTGCTAAGTCATAGTCATTCAGTAGCTCGACCCACCGTCGTTGTCGCATGTTGAGATCCTTCTGATTAAAGATGTGCTGTAAGCTTTTGTGGTCGGTAAATATTGTGCATTTTGTTCCGTAGAGGTAATGTCTCCAAATCTTGAGTGCATGAATAACGGCTCCCAATTCCAAATCATGCGTTGTATAATTCTTTTCTGTATCCTTTAGTTGCCTGGACCCATAGGCAATCACCTTGTCTCGTTGCATCAGCTGTCGTTGTTGCTGGGGAAAGAAAGCAAAGTTTTAGGGTCGTCACAGAAATTATAATTTTGTATCTTGTATCGATCGGTCGAAAACAAATAACAAACAAAATCTCTTTGGCTTTTTGAAACTTTATATCAAAACACACTGAAAATCTTTTTGAATTTTCTAAGCTTATGCTAAAACACACCTAAAATATTTTTGGATTTTTCAGATGTGAAACATAAATTCAATACAGAATCAGACACTATTTTTGTCTTTTCCGAGAAATATCACAACTTGGGATCATATTGGTCATGACATGCTGAACTACACTTCAGTTTCAATTACTTTAGCACATAAGCCATGTTGATTACTGGTATAATTTGTCCAACTTAAAGTCATGCACAATCATACTCATAACATCTGGATATGTTATTGTTTTGATTAGATTTGATTTGACCAGTGTACCCCACAATCTCAGACATTCTCAAATATGTATTTTCTTATCATACTTTGTGATTTCATTTCTGATTTGGTCACATAATGATTGTATTCATGATTCAGTCAACTGTGTTCCATGCAAAAAGAAATAAGAATGTTAAATCGTCTACCTCAAGGTCGATCTTTCGATACGCAGATAAGGCCTCGGATTTACCAAAATAAGAAAATAAAACAAGTTGAAATTGTATAACCCAACAACAATCAGGTCGGTACTCCCGTACACGCAGAGAAAGTCCGATAAGTTATACGAAACACCAAAGAAAATAAAGCAGAATGTCAAACGAACAACAATCAGGTCGATCTTTCGATACGCAAAGAAAGTCCGATCGTTTGACAAAATAAAGAAAATCAAACAAGTTTAAATCTTTGCAAAATGAAGACATGTATACACAGTGACTTCTCATTTTTATCTTTTTCACATATCTTTTCTTGATATATCATGAGATATGCATCAAGATGTTGTCCACTTGGTCAAGCATTTGCATTTAATGTGTTTATCACATCTGAATACTTTCTGATTAAATTCCGAGCCTACCAAGCACATCGAACATTGATCTTATGGCTTTTTCATCTAGTTTATCCATGAGCCAGACACGTAAGCCAATGTACCATTATTTCCCAAATATGTCGGATCAATTTCTCATTTTTTAATGTTTTTGTATTTTTCCATTTTCTCCCCCTTAAAATGAAAACTCTATTTTTGGATTTTCATTTTAACAAAAACACAAAGACACTATTTTTGGTTTTTCAATTTTCTCCCCCTAAACTACATACGAAATGTAAAAGAAAGAAAATTGACCAATCGATACGGATACCTTTAGTTTAAGCTCTCAGAAAAACTTTCAGTTTTGAAATATGAAGCATTCAATTTAAGTTAAGCAGGAGACTCCACTATCAGTAACTGCTTGAACTTCACAATCACCAATAGGTCTTCTTGAAGAAACCTGCACACTGGTTTAAATGATTAGTACTCAAATGACCCAAAGCACACAGCGTCTGGTCGACCAGTGTCTTCCACAAAATTATGTGCAGCTTTGCTGACCATCTTAGGTCGCCACTGCATTTTTACCTTTTCAGTTTGTACTGAATCATCATCCTGTGATGACCCACCAACACTAGAATCAAATTTAAAAAACTATTTAGATTTAGATTTAGTTTTGAAAGGTGGTGACTCAGTAAAAATTCTGCCTGATTCATCAATCAAAGTGGCAGATTTTTCAGAAAATGATCATCTTGCCATTTCAGTACAATCCCGTGCCATGTGTCCCTTTCGGCGACACTGATAGAACAAACGATAAGATCGTTGAGATTGTGGTTTGTCCTGAAATGAAGGACATCTATCATTGGACTCATAATCATCTGAATAATCATTAAAAACTTGAAACCTGTGCGCATGCACCCATTTGGAAGTAGGACTGCAAGGTGTAGCATTGGAACCATATGACGAAGATTCTCTTGGAGAACTCTCAGATGAATTCTTCTTCTTTTGTTTGCCTCCGAATCCTTTCTCCATGGTAGAAATGAATACCTACGCCAAATGATTGATTTGTTCAAGACATGTATCTTTCTTCACCTTAGGTGTCTTCTTTGGCATGTTCTTCTTGGTTGTCTTCTCAAAACTCTTATTGTTGTTACCCAAACCAGAACGTTTATAACTGGGTAACTTTGACAATTCCATTTGAGACTTAGAAGAACCAGCTTGAGCAACCTCGGTAAATTTAGCTTTAATACCCTTCAAATTATTAGCTTTAACAAGCTCAGTAGCCAATTTTTCTTCAGATTTTATCTGCTCATCTCTCTCCATCATTTTATCATCAGAAATATCTTTATCAGTAACACCAGTTCCACCAGAAACAAACTTAATAGATTGTTCAATCAAACTTTCATCCTTCTCCACTTTCTTGGTTGAAATATTTGGTTCCTTTTTCTCAGATTTATCAGATACAAATTCAGTGTAATCTCCAGTTATGTCAGAAGAGTGAATATCAGCTAGAGCATCAGATGAGATAACTGGATGTGGAATTTGATTATACTCTTCGCTTCCAAACAATTTCTTGAAATTTTCATCTTTGTACAAGTAACTTGTGAAAGAATGTGAATTCTTCAAATTGTTCAATTGTCGCTTAAGATCCAAAACTTCAACATTTATATCAGATATTTTCTTTTGAGCTTCACCCAATGATTTTTCTGATTCAATCAATTGCTCCGAAGCTCGATTTGACAAAAACTTCTCTTGTCTCATCTGATCATGGGCATCATACACTTCTTGTGTAATTTTCTTCACTCGGCCCTCATGAATCTCAATATTTCTTTTCAACAGCTTGTTGTCATGTGTCAAAGTTCTGACTTTATCTAGTAATGTTGAATGTTCCATTTGACGATCATTTTCCTTAGCAGTAACTTCATCAAACTCTTTCTTGAGATCATCATAAGATTGCTTCAGCGATTTTACTCTTGCAGTTGATTTTTTAAACAAATTATCAAAATCACCAATCGCATCTTTTGCTTCACTCTCCCATTTCTCAACACTTTTGACCAACTCTTCATTCTCAGTTTGTAACTTCAAAATTTGTGCTTTTTCCGAACTAACCATCTCATCCAATTTTGTTTGAAGCTCAACAAACTCTTCCATCAACACATTCTTTTCTTGTTCCAACATTGCATTAGCTTTGACAAACTTATCAAAAACCTCACATTTTCTTTTGTAATCTTCCATCTCTTCTTCTTTCTTCTCATGTTCAACAACCAACCTTTCCTTCTCAGAAATCAATTCTCGAATCTTTTTGTCTTTTTGAGCACAAAATTCACATGTTGATTCATATCCACTAATTCCAGAATCACTTGTTTAAGATATATTGGTCTGAGATGCATACCCACTCGCTTCAATCTCAATATTTGCCATTAATGCATAACTTTCTACAGGATGGACTACAAATGCTGATTCATCCGGAAAATCTGCAGCCCAATCATAACCTCCCTCAGTCACTAGAGCCTTTGCCTCTTTATTGTGATCATGATTATCCGAATTACTTGGTTTAGAATCAGATTGCTTGCATTCTTGAGCAAAATGTCCTAATTTAGAACATTTGTAACATTTCAGTTTGGACTTATCTAAACCCAGTATGGCTCCTCCCATAACAGAATTCTTGCCATGTGTGCCCATAAACCATCTTCCTTTTTTCAACAGTCATAGCCAACTGCCAATCCAAATCCAATTTATTTAGCTGATCCTCATCCATCTGTTTTAGATCCTCCGGAACCAAACCAGAATTACCAATTTAACTAAATATGGATCCAGACGAAGATGATATGAAAGCACATAACAAAGCAGCTAGATCTTTGGTTGCTTGATTAGAAGTAGATTTGCTTGATGATCTATCAGGAATAGTAAAACTGCAACCCGAAGAATAACCAGTATTCTCAATCTTTCCAGCAAGAAATGCTGTTACTGGTGGATTACTGCTTGAAATAGAATGTGATTTTGTTTTAGCATGCATGGTAGCTAAATTTTCTCCAAAATATACTTCGGGATTCTGAACGGACGGAGTTGCTGACTTTTTTCACAAGTAGTTCCATTTCACGAGCTTGTAATTTGCTTATCAATTTATTGAATATCCAACTTGAGTAGTTTGGATCATTAGTCAACATCATAATAAAATTCTCCCATTTTTCGGGTAGAGCTTCTAAAAACTTCTCTTTGAATTCATCACTTTCTTTCTTTACACCTACAACTTCAAGTTCATTGATCAAATGTGAAAACCTTGCAATCAAATCTTTGATTTTCTCATTGTCACAATGTCCAAAATTACCAAATTCTTTCTTTAAAACTTTCTTCCGTGTCTTCTTGTATTGCTCATTACCCTCACATCTTTCAGCAATAGCATCCCACAATTCTTTACAAGTTGTGTAATTCTTAAACTGATGCATCAAGTCTTTAGGTAAAACCATGGTAAGAAAGCAATACGTTTTCTTCTCTCGGGCAAAAAATTTCTTCTCATCAGCATCAAAATCACTTATCATCTTTGGCTTTCTCGGGCTTACCATAGGATACTCATATTCTTTTTCAATCGGGATCCAAGAATCAACATCTTGAGAAAATATGTATAACTCAAAACGTTCCTTCCAATTGTGATAATCTTCTAATTGTAACAACTTTGGAACCTTCTGAGTTGTTCCTATCTCGTTATCATAATTCATCATCGCTTGCAACGATGTTTGAGCAGCTGAAAATGCGTGAAATCACTCATCTTAAAATTAAAAATTGATTATCAAAACTTCGAACTCAAAAAACGAAGGTCTTCCAAGCGAATTTTGGGGGTTAAACCGGAGGGTACGTAACTCTTAATGGTTCTTAGTGTCACACCCCCAAAAATCCCACGCGTGACAACGCGCCGCAGGGAGCGTGACAAACCAGGATCGAACACATTAGCCATATGAACAGTCTATATGCAATGTAAAAGTAAAACCAGAGTAAATGCGTTTTTAAATGCGGAAGCGTAATCGACAAAGTTGTAATAATTGTTCAAGCGCCAAAACATGCGCAAACCAAAAGTTAATAAGTTTGGTAAATAAAAAAAAGGTCTATGATGCATGCATGGTAATAGTAATCCTTATGTGGTGCATCCTAGCTCGTGGCAGACAATCCAGTTTAGCGACCTGAGATATAACATGCTAAAGTGTCAACACAAAGGTTGGTGAGTTCACAGGTTTAACAGTTCAGTAACGTTTCAAGTTCAGTTTAAGATTGACCGTTCAATAACGTCAAGTTGTAAGAGCATAATCACTAATATATATCAAATAGCTACCTAGGCTATATACATGAAACTTCGCACGTTGATGGTCACCGAAGCTAACAGTTGTTTACAGTTTGCCTTGTTGTGTTTAGGACGAATATAACACCCGTTCGATATCCAATCGTGTCAGCGCGACTGACCCGGGTGGGGTTTGTCAGACACAGTAGTACTACAATATATTTCCCTCTATCGTCATTAATACTAACGGTACCATAGGAAGGACTTTGTTGTATAGTGTGCTACAAGTACTTCAAGTGATATATAAAAGTCTAATTATCTCAGTTGTATAAATCATGCATGTTAATCTCCCCCAAAAGGATTAAAACAGTAAAATGGGGCCGTGAAACTCACCTTAGGTTGCTCG
>JBCNJP010000024.1:10747708-10867913 GCA_039602395.1 Deinandra increscens subsp. villosa | reverse complement strand
GTTATAAATTTTAAATGTTAGCAGGCCCTACGGGTGAACCAAGGTTGCCCCGTGTGTGATTATGGCCTAAAAATGCAGGAAAAAGGACAAGTTGACCTGTAGCCACCGTAGCTTACGGTGGCCACCGTAGCTTACGGTGGCCACAGGCACAAAACTGTCACCGTGGGCCAGCAGCAAGCCACCGTAAGGTAGCCAGGGCCACCGTAGCTTACGGTAGAACCGTAGCTTACGGTGGACCCTCCCTTTCCATGTGTTGATCTTTGTTGTTTTGTGTACTCTAATGTATCCTAATTGCCCCCATTATGTTATACATTATCTAATTTGGTTGGGGAAACGCAGGGAAGCGGCCGGTATGAATGGATGTCCTATGGAAGCTCAAGAACCGAACGCTTGACGAAGAACTTAGCGTCTTACCTAAATAAGATTTGATCTTTTGTAAATGTGGTCGTCGAATTGTAATAGTTCGTCGAAGATGTCAATCGGTAGTCTGATTTTGAATAACTAACACTTAAACACCTCATAACTTCGAAAAATTTTCTCGGACCAAACTTTGTAGTTAAACGTTTACCCGTTCCAAACGGGAATATCAACTCGGGTGTTACAAATGTGCCCTAAAAATTGAACTTCCTTAAGCCAAAATTCACATATAGAGAATTTGGCATAAAGTTGCTCTTATTCAGGAGCTCCAAAATTAGACGTAGGTGAGTTTCGTGCTCAGATATCGACTTTGAGTAAATGAGGATATCGTCAATAAACACGATGACAAATTTATGGTTTACAATCACGATTCATGAGATCCATGAATACTGCAAGCGTGTTTGTCAACCCGAAAGGCATAACTGTAAACTCAAAATGACCATAGCGAGTATGAAAAGCAGTTTTATGAATGTCATCCTCAGAAACGCGAAGTTGGTGATAACCAGAGCGAAGATCAATTTTTTAGAAACAAGTGGTACCCTGAAGTTGGTCAATGAGATCGTCGATTCGAGGCAAAGGGTAACAATTCTTGATAGTGAGTTTATTGAGCTCGCGGTAGTCTATGCACATTCTGAACGTACCATCTTTCTTCTTGACGAAGAGGACAGGTGCTCCCCAAGGCGAGGAACTAGGTCGAATGAAACCCTTGTCAGAAAGCTCTTGGAGTTGTTTGGACAACTCCTGCATTTCTGAGGGCGCAAGGCGGTAGGGTACTTCGCAACAGGAGTGGCACCAAGAATAAGGTCGATGCAGAAATCGACTTGGCGAACGGGAGGAAGATCCGTTATGTCATCAGGAAAGACTTCTGGGAAGTCTCGGACGATCGGGATATCTTCTATTCCCATTTTTATGGCGAGGGGGAATACTTGGGCTTCGAGACTGTGGGCTCGATCCAAAACGAAAGTGGCTAAAGAGGGAGCTTGGATATTAACCCGGATCGGCCCAATAGTCCTCCATGTTGCGACCGGCCCTTAAAGGGTTTTATTTTATTGTTTTTGATTTGTTTCTTGTTTCTCAAGTGTGTGTTTGCTATTTAAACTCTTGTTTGCTACTTTATTTTGGTTGAAGATTATTTAAATAAAAACTTGTTTGGAGGTATTTTCCATCCATACTAGCGCCGGTTTTGGAAGCTAGGGTTTCTAACGTTGAGTCGTAACATTAGGGTTTCTCGTCTTTGACATAGATCAAGTCGAGGTTGTACCATCACGCTATCAAGTGGTATCAGAGCCGATGGCGGATCACATGAGGAATTTCCGGAGGAATGCTCGTGGCTACGATGGTCAGTTTCGTGATCCGTACGAAGAGATTGAAAGACTGCGTCAACAACTTTGTCAAGCAGGGATTCATGATGACGATCGTTGGGAACCGAGAGCCGACACGGAGGAGACTATCTCTGATTACAGGTATGAGGGCTACGATGATGGGTATTATAGAGATAATGACCCTTTTAATCGGCAACCCTATGACGGGTATAACCCGTTTGGACGGTCGCCTTCACCGCGACGGACGCCACCACTCGTAGCTGACCCACTACGAAGTCTAGGGATTCGCATGGATAATCGCGAGTTCGAAGGGGGTGTTCACCCGGATGAATTTATTGATTGGCTACACACGGTGGAACGTATTGATCTTAGATATGTACCGGCCGATCTAAAAGTTAAACTGGTGGCCGTGAAGCTAAAGAAACACGCCTCCTTGTGGTGGTAAACTCTTAAACGGAAACGTGCTCACGAAGGAAAACGCAAGGTTGTTACATGGGACAAGATGCGCCGATTGCTAGAAGAAAAAAATTACCCATGAACCACAAGCAGGATGCGTTCCTTGCGTATCACAGCCTCTAGCAAGGATCGTTATCCGTGGCCAATTTTATTCTCGAATTTGAAAAGTTACGCATGTGTTGCGGAGTGGACGAGGAGGAAGAGCAACTTATTGCACACTTTTTGGGGTCTCTCAGGTCAGATATTGCCGATGTTATACAATTGCAACAATATTACACGTTTGATGATGTTTGCAGGTTGGCCCATCGCATTGAGAAACAGTCCACTACACGGGCTAGATACACAAACCCACGGCCCAAGCAAAGTCGTGGGCCTGTTGCTGCTGCTGGGCCGAGTACAGCCCCACCCCCCAAACCGGCGGCTGCACCAACCCAGCCTTCGGCGTCGACTCCAGCAGGTGCACCGGAGTCCAAGGACGAGTTTAAAGATGCCGAGGTACTTTATTCGGACAGAGGTGAGGCACTAATCTCACAGCGGGTTCTTAGTGCTACAGTCGCTACATTAGAAGATGACACGTCTTGGCTTCGTCACAATATTTTTCGGACTAAATGTACGGTTAAAGGAAAGGTTTGCAACGTTGTTATCGATAGCGGGAGTTGTGATAATATGGTTGCCTCGTCAGCAGTGGAAAAATTGGGGCTCCCGTTACAACCACATCCGGACCCGTATCAGTTAACATGGCTCGAGAAAGGAAACTTGGTGAAGGTAATGCACAAATGTCTCATTCCTTTTCGATCGGTAACAAGTACACAGATGAATTATGGTGTGAAGTTATCCCCATGGATGCGACCCACTTACTTTTAGGCCGCCCATGGTTGTATGATCGTCGGGTGAAACATGACGGGTTCTAAAACACTTATAGTTTTAAAAAAGACGGCGTGAGCATTACTCTTGCACCATTAAATCTGCACGACTCACAACCGCAGGCGATGATCCTTTCCCGTTCGGAGTTTCTGCACTACACCACCAACACCGAGCCGACGGTGTTATTTGGTCTCTTTGTGGCTGAAGAAAACCCCATCGCACCAGACCCTCCCGATCAAGTATTGCCATTATTGCATAAATTTAAAGATATTTTTCCCGACGATATACCGGCGGGTTTACCTCTAGTTCGGGATATCCAACATTGCATTGACTTTCACCCCGGTGCAACTATTCCGAATAAATCCGCCTACCGAATGAACCCGAAAGAATTCGAAGAGCTTCATCGCCAAGTGACAGGTTTGTTAGAAAAGGGCCTTATCCGCGAAAGTAAAAGTCCGTGTGCCGTTCCGGCATTATTGGTACCAAAACCTAGGGGGCTTACCGAATGTGCATTGATAGTAGAGCTGTAAACAAAATCACTCTTAAGTATCGCTTTCCTATTCCCAGGTTTGAGGATTTACTTGATCAGTTGCATGGGGCAACACTATTTTCGAAAATTGATCTCCGTAGTGGGTAACATCAGATTCGTATGCGTCCGGGGGATGAGTGGAAGACGGCTTTCAAAACACGTGATGGATTATATGAATGGATGGTAATCCCATTTGGGTTGTCGAACGTACCTAGCACTTTTATGCGTTTGATGAATCACATTTTCCGGGAGTTAATTGGTCGATGTGTCGTTGTTTACTTCGATGATATTCTTGTTTTTAGCAGGGATTTGCAACACCATCTTGATCACTTGAGGGCAGTTTTTCTTATTCTTCGGGAAGAGAAACTGTTTGCAAATCGTAAAAAGTGCCACTTCCTTACTACGGAGGTGAATTTTTTGGGGTATATGGTGTCCGATAATGGTATTCGAATGGATGATAACAAACTCTCGGAAATCACTTCGTGGCCGCAACCGACCACCCTCCATGACGTACGAAGCTTTCATGGCCTCGCATCCTTTTATCGGCGTTTTATTCGGAATTTTAGTTCCATTATGGCTCCCATTACCGAGTGCTTAAAGAAAACCAAGTTTGAATGGACCGAAGACGCGACCAACGCATTTGAAGCTCTAAAAAAACATGTCACTCGTGCTCCTGTTGTAGCACTTCCTAATTTTGATCTAGTCTTCCAAGTAGAATGCGATGCCTCGGGTTTAGGTGTCGGTGGTGTTTTAAGCCAAGGAGGTCGCCCGGTGACCTTCTTTAGTGAAAAGTTTAATGAAGTTCGGCGTAAATATAGCACCTATGATAAAGAATTTTACGCCATTATTCGTTGTTTGGAGTATTGGCGCCACTACTTGCTACCGAACGACTTCATCCTTTATTCTGATCAACAAGCACTCAAGTATATTCAGGGAAAAGCTAAACTTAACTCCCGACATGCAAAGTGGGTTGAGACTCTTCAGGAATATTCTTTCTCTATAAAACATAAGGCGGGAACCGCAAACTCGGTGGCGGATGCACTAAGCCGGCGGCCATACCTTCTCAGCTCGGTGGAGGTCGCGGTTACGGGATTCGATTCATGGTGCAACTTATATCCCGATGACCCCGATTTTATGCACATCTGGGCCGCGTGTAAAGATGGTCCAACCCGGGATTCCGTACGACGAAACGGGTTCCTTTTGAAGGGGTCCAAACTGTGTGTGCCTTTATCCTCATTCCGTGATGCGCTTATATTGGAATGTCATAAGGGTGGCCTCGCCGGACATTGTGGGAGAGACAAGACCGTGGCCCTGGTGCGTGATCGTTTTTTTTTTGGCCTCGGCTCGAGCGAGATGTTTCTCAACTTTTGAGACGCTGTCACGTTTGCCATATTGCTAAGACAACTGGTACTAATCAAGGTCTCTATACTCCATTACCTTCTCCCCACGGACCTTGGGAGGATGTTAGCCTCGATTTCGTGTTAGACTTACCGCGAACACAACGAAAAAAAATCTATTATGGTGGTGGTTGACAGGTTCTCAAAGATGGCGTATTTTTTAGCTTGCACGAAGACTTTTGATACCTCCCAAGTGGCCCGTCTTTATTTTTCTGAGATTGTTCCATTGCATGGTGTCCCGAAGACAATCACTTCCGATCGTTACGTTAAGTTTGTGGGTCATTTTTGGCGGACTTTGTGGAAGCTCATGGGCTCTCAACTCCAGTTTAGCAGTTCTCATAACCCGCAAACTGATGGTTAGACCGAGGTCACAAACCGAAGTTTGGGAAATCTGCTTCGTATGTTAGTCGGTTCTAATCCCCGTCAGTGGGATTTGGCACTCCCACAGGCCGAATTTGCTTATAATCGGTCCGATCACCGGTCCATGGTGTGTAGCCCGTTTATGGTTGTTTACGGACGCAACCCCTTTTCACCCGTGGATCTTGCTCTGCCCGTTGTTATTGGTCGTTTTAGTACCGATGGGGAGGTTCGGGACGGGTCAAATTCAGGACTTACATGCACAATTTCGGGAGGAAATTGTTCGCCATAATCTGCAATATCAGGCGCGTGTTAATAAGCATCGTAGGCAGCTCATTTTTAAGGAAGGTGATTTGGTATGGATCCATTTACGCAAAGATCGTTTTCCACCGCGTCGATTTGGGAAGCTGAAGCCATGAGCCGATGGTCCGTTTCGGGTGTTAAAAAGGATTGGGGATAATGCTTACAAGATTGATTTACCAGGTCATTATAACGTTTCAGCTACTTTTAATGTTGCAGACCTCTCCCCATATGTTGGTGATTTTCATGATGATGACTCGGGGACGAGTCCTTTTCAAGTGGAGGAGGATGATGGCGAGGGGCAAGACTTGGGCTTCGAGACTGTGGGCTCGATCCAAAACGAAAGTGGCTAAAGAGGGAGCTTGGATATTAACCCGGACCGGCCCTATAGTCCTCCATGTTGCGATCGGCCCTTAAGGGGTTTTATTTTATTGTTTTTTATCTGTTTCTTGTTTCTCAAGTTTGTGTTTGCTATTAAAACTCTTGTTTGCTACTTTATTGTGGTTGAAGATTATTTGAATAAAAACTTGTTTGGAGGTATTTTCCATCCATACTAGCGCCGGTTTTAGAAGCTAGGGTTTCTAACGTTGAGTCGCAATGTTAGGTTTTCTCGTCTTTGACATAGATTAAGTCGAGGTTGTACCATCACGCTATCATTTTCCTTCTCTTGAACATCCACAATATTGGCCAGAAACGCCACATAGTCCTTGCGTAAATATTTTTGGGCCTTTATGCAAGACATGATTCTTAGCCCACTGGAGGGTTTATCGCCATGAATCATCAAGACCTGGCCGTCTGGGCGAGGAATACGAATGAGTTTGTCAAAGCAAACGAGTTATGCATGATGATGAGACAGCCAATCCATGCCTACAATGATGTCGAAGCTTCCAAGACGCATAGGAATTAGATCGATAGGAAAAATATGATCATTGAAGTTCAAGTTACAATTATGTATAATGGAATCTAGGGCGATGGGATTACCATCTGCCACCACGACCGAAAAAGGTGACTCGAGCGCCATACGAGGGATAACAAGCAAAGGTTCAAAATCTAACAAGACAAAACTCCTATCGGCACCAGTATCGAATAATATGGAAGCATAATGATTATTTACGAGGAACGTACCATTGACCACTTCTTGATTTGTTTGTGCTTGATTAGCGTTGATGAAAAAGAGGAAGTCAAGGAATTATGCAGCACCTTTTGAAGCTCTTTATGGCAGAAAATGTAGATCGCCCGTATGTTGGGCCGAAACAGGTGAGAAGGGACTCACCGGACCGGAACTCATTCATGATACAACTGAACGAATTATCCAAATCAGAAAACGGATAGCCGCAGCACGTGATAGGCAAAAGAGCTATGCCGACAAACGCCGTAAACCTTTGAAGTTCGAGGTAGGCGACAAGGTACTATTGAAGGTATCTCCCTGGAAAGGAGTGATACGCTTCGGAAAGCGTGGAAAGCTGAATCCTCGCTACATCGGTCCATTTGAAATCATTGGGGAAGTAGGCCCGGTGGCCTACTGATTACGACTCCCTGCCAAACTCGATGGAGTTCACAACGTGTTTCACGAAATGGATTGGTTCTCATTTCCCGATTGGGAAATTACAACCATGACAAATCAGAGTTAATTTTGGTCCCTAGTAGTATAGTGCCATGCTTTGGCCTAATAGGTTCTAACGCTCTCACCAAGGGCTCCCAGTTAGGTGTCCAGGTCCCACGGTAGATTGGAATTTATACGTGTCACACCCCGGTCAACGGTATCGGGTGTGAACAAGAATGGAATCATAGTCGAGGATACATATAACAACATCTAATAAATTTAAACTTCATAAAACATTACGTCATTTCAATTGCAGCGGAAAGATAATTGAAATGATAATGTCTTACATTTTTGGAAATCATAAAGTCTAAATTAATATTAAAACATAAAATGGTTTATTTGGATAGGTTGGGACTATGACTCCAAGAGCAGGTCCGATAGCATGAATAGGCCCCATTTGCATGTCCTCCGAAGGTTTGCTTCAATTACCTAAGAAATCATGAGGTTAAAAGGTCAACATAAACTTGGTGAGGTTCACAGGTTTATGACTCTACGTTTAAAGTTGGTAAAACAGTTTTCAGTATACTTAAATATTACATTGGTTTACCGTTGTGGATGTATGAGCTCACCTAAACCTTGATTTCAAATACTAACGGTTTACCCACCCATAGTATCTCGCCCGAGAGATACTGAACAGAGCAGAATAACTGACATGTACCCCCAGACAATCCGGAGTCAGAACTGGAGCTACCAGTTAGGGTAGGGTTGTCAACCCAAATAGATCTATTCACTAGCTATCGTTTCGTACAGAACTAATTGAAATCAATTAATGGTGGGATACGGTTGTACAAACGTTTATAACGATAATGTACCAAGTTGGGCAATCAGTAAGAGAACAAGTAGTCATACGGCTAACAGATAAACCATAATATTAAGTAAAAGCATTTAACAGATTTCATGATTTCTCCCCCAAAGTATAAAACAATTAAAAGGAAAAGGGGTCGTGAAACTCACAGATTCAACAGATAAGCGGTAAATAAGCAGTGTAGGAACGGTAGCACGTAACGTCCTAAATAATTAAATAAGCATATGCATAAGGTATATAATCATTTGAGTAACATAAGTCACCCAAGTGATACCGGTCAAGTCTTGACATTTTAATCCCGTTTGTGACATCCGAGAATTCCAAGGTTAACTTCCGTTAGACAATCTCCGTTAGTTACGTTATAAGTGTTAACTTAGTAACTAATACTTAACTAGGCCGAATACGTCCACGACCTTTGGTTGATCACCGAACCCGACCATATGTGTTATGTGTTTACTTATTGTTATTATGTGCAATGTGTTTCATTAATTAATTTTGTAAATTGGCCCTTTTGGTTTTTAGCGAAACTACCGGGCGAAACTGTAGATTCGCTCGGTAGCCGGCTTAACTGTTTGACTTACATGTGTTCAGAGCCAGTTTCGCTTGGCCAGCGAAACTGCCAGCGAAACTAGCCCCTGATATATATATTTTATAAAACCCTAGTTACTTCCCATTTTGCATCATTTCACACAAAACACACACCACTCTCCATCTGCTCTCTCGAGATTTCTGGCCATCCGAGGAAACCACCAAGAAACCATCATCTCATCTCATCTCATCCATTCGGACCCTAGATCGAATCGTGAGTCCCAAAACTATTTTTCATGCATTTTCTATGTGTTTTACCTTAAAGCATGCTTAGATCTTCATAGAATCAATTGATCTTCTGATATGATGCTTAGGAATGCTAGATCTGTTATAAAGTCTGCAACTTTACGTGTAAAATCATACCATAATGAAGATTTATGCTAATTAGGTCATTTTAGGTTTAAAATGTGTTTTTGGTGATTTGATGATGAAAATCCATGTTTAAAGTGTTAAAACTTACTGTTTAATGTTGGTAAATGATTATGCATGCTAAATATTGAATCACATGAAGTATGGAAGCTGTTAGATTGGTTTTTAGGCTGATTTGTGAGTTTTTCGCGACCAGCGACACTGTGTGTTCTCTGGGCGAAACTATACAGCGAAATTGTTTGAAAATGCATCCAGCGATACTATGTAGCGAAACTATAGTGTCGCCCGCGAAACTAAGTAGACCTGCTCGAACGAAACTACCGAGCGAACCAACCTGAACGAAAGTTCAAACCAGTTTCGAGCGAATCTATGCTAGCGAAACTGTGTCAGCAGTTTCGAGCGAAACTAGCTAGCGAAACTGTGTCATCGGGTATTCCCTAGCGAAAGTGCTGCCCATGCACACAGCGAAACTGTGTAGCGAAACTGCATGGCGAAACTGTAGCGAAACTGTTAGCGAAACTGAGACCAGACCAAAACCCAAACTTGTGCAACTTACTTGAATGTTATGCCATGACTTACATGATTGTGCAATAATGAAACATGCTTTGATTTCTGACTTATGTGAACCCTTGTTTATGATCAACCATCGGTGTCGTGTGTCGATATGTCGTGTCATAGTTCCAACGTACTATGTCATGGGCCATAGTGACGTAAGTTAAAGATTAGACACAAAACTAATATTTAAGACCTAAACGTGTTCATAGGTCTTCCATAAGCAAACAATATTTGGATTTCTTAGCAAGTGTAGCAGTGCAACCAAAGGTGAGTGTCACTAACCCATTTACTGTGAGCCCGTTTGGGACACACCAAATAACTCAATGAAAAACAATGCTGACAACCTTATGAGTGCTATGCACCTCTCTGATGAACTTGAAAACTAGGAGTGCTTGGCACCCACTTGATGAACTTGAAGTGTTTTATGGGAAACACTTGTGAAATACTTAAACAACTGTTTCTAAAACAAAACTGAAAATGTTTTCGGGATTCATGAGAACCCAAAGTAAACCGTTTTAATATGGCTAGTGTAGGTTAAAGTCTAAACCACATGATATCACATGATTTCTAAGGATTGCCTTATAACTGAAAAAGTCCTCAACTTAATTGTACCATTAATTGTAAAGCGAGGGGATGTTGGGTAGATCTACTGGAGTTTGACAAACTCCGCCTCGTGACACGGGAAGTGCACGGAGGTACAATATCAGCCTATCTGACCGTGGTCCCGAGAGGACACGGGGGAGGCAAAGCCGCGATGACGTAGGTCCGCAAAACAAAATAGATGATGGCGCTGCCACTACGAAAACTATCAGTCAGCTTTGGTACAAACTTCCTTAGTGCATGGAACAACGGATTAGCTACCCGCGATATCGGTTGAGCACTATAACTATACAAAACTAGTACATACCCGATAACGTATGTTACGGACATTACTTTTACTAAACCACAAAACTATGATTTTGGATATCACTAAGCATTGCTCTTCACAAATAAATATTACATAAGTATATGCTGACACGATTATGATTATGAGACCGGGCCACTGCATGACAAGCCCACCGTGAACTCACCAACCGTTAGGTTGACACTTGCGTGGTTTAAACTTTTGCAGATCGTTGAGGAGTATCCGGAGCGGGTTGGCATGGCACACGAAGATATTTTTCTTTTATTTAAATTAAGTTGGGAATTTTAAACAATGATTTGTAAAGCACGTGGTTAGTGCTAAGACAATATTTTCCGCTGCGTATTTTGAGACTTTATTTTATGAAATGTATTTGGACTTACTTTGATTCGTTTAGTATTTGTAACTAATGGTTGTGGTCCTGGTTTGCTCGCACCCCTTAACGGTACAAACTCCGTTAGTGGTAAATTGGGGGTGTGACACCGTTTGTATTCGTTTGAAAAGCCGTTAGTTAGTATTTATTATATAAATACTTTCATGATGGTTTATATTTATGTTCAATAAATACAAAGGGTTAAACATTTAGTAGTTTAATCAAGTCCTGAATATTGAGTTAAAAATAATAATGTTTATTATTATTTTCATGAGTTCATATAATTATTAAATAATTATATGTTTGGTTTGTTAATCATGCAAGTTATAATTATTTTTAAATAATTATGATTATCAATTCTTGGTGAATAAATCATAGTTTAAATCTTTTTGTAAATAATTATTAGTCAAATAAATAATCATTTAAAGTTCTTAAATCATAGATCACAACATTTAATCATTTTAATTTCTCGAAATCGTTTAGTATTTCACATGTATGAAATATTCATTTCTTTTTAAAACATTCTTAAAAAAAAATATTACTCGGCGATGCTTGGATTTATAGAAGTTTATTTATCATAAACTTTTGGATTGTTTTAATAAAACATGATAGGTAATTGTTTGGAGATTTTAAACATTTACGTTTTCGTGTATATCGTCGTATGGTCCCGGTTTTATTACTACGCAACGTATTTACCTTTTCGAGTACTTTGATTCCATCAAAGTAATAATAAAAGTTCATAAAATATTTAAAGTCAATTGCTTGTCTTTTGATTATTTTTATAAAAGTCTTCTTATAAAAATATTTATTTCTACAAATGTCTTTCTATAAAAAATCTCCATTTTAGTAACAAGTACTTAAATGTTTAAAACTTGTAATAAATCCAAGAATTTATGTCAAATTAATCATTTGACATAAATTTTATTCCTTCCATTTTTAGTAACAAAATCTAGTTATATTCTTCTTGTCTTGAAGCTTTTATAACACATTTAATGTGTTATATTTTTACTAAAACAAGAATTTATTTTCTTTGTTCCATTTTATTTGTTTTAGTCATTTATGTCATAAATTACATATGTAATATTCTAGCCATTTAGTCCATGAATTTATCATAAGTATTTATCATGTGATATGTTCATTTGTTAACATAACATATTAAATCAACTAACACATTTTGTGTTAGGACATAAATATAAAACAATCAACTAACACTTTGTGTTAGGACTTTATTTAAATAAAAGACAATCAACTAACATTTTTATGTTAGGACTTTTAAATAAATTAACAATCAACTAACATTTTCATGTTAGGACATTAATTAAAATAAAATCAACTAACACATTACATGTGTTAGGACATACAAGCATATAATCATTTTTATCATCTTAGTTAGTTATCATTTATGATTTTTATTAAGTTTGAAGAGGCTTGAGTTTTGTTAAACCAACTAACTATGAAATCAAGATTTCATAAACACAAGAATCTTGGTGCACACTTATTACTTTCTTTTTGATTTCACAAGTGTGTTTCACCACACCCTTTGGCTATTTTAAGTCACAAAGACACCAAAAATGGTGTTTGATCTTGGAAGAAAAGAGGTAAAGAAGAGAGTTTTGTTAGTTGATCAAAAAAACTACAAGCATTCAAAAACTTGGTTATTTTAGTGTGGTTGTCAAGACTTGGAGGTTTCAAGATGGGTGAAAATGGGTAAAAATGTGAGTTAGAATACTCACAAAAGAAGAGAGGGAAATCGGGTGAAGGTGGCGGTGGTTCGGTGGCGGCTTGGTGGTGGCCTCCGGCGGCTGTGGTGGTTTCGGCGGTGGAGCTGCGGCGGCGGCTCGGTGGTGGAGGGTGGTTCTCGGCCGAACCAAAGAGGGAGAGGGAGAGAGTTTGAGTGTTTGTGTTGGGTGTGGGGGAACCAAGTGTATGGGTGCTCTCCCTTTTATACCCAAATTAAGGGTTAATAACCCTTGGTTAATCATGTGTTGTCAAGCTCACATTCATCCAAGTATTCAAGTATAGGTGATTAGTTTTTATAAATTTGTTCTAAGGTTTTATAAAAGTTTAACACTTTTATAGAATCACTTTTATAGAATCACTTTTATAGAATGTAAGAGGGTTAGGTGTTCATAAAAATCATAACTATTATAAATTAATTCCTAGTATAATTAAACTATAAAGGTGGTAAGTTTTATAAAGTTGATGGGTCAAAGTTTATAAAAAAAGTAGTTGTTTAATCTTATAAGGATTTGTGGGCCAAAAACAATTTATTTAAATTGTTTTATGATCTGGGCTGAAGCCCAAATGAAAGGAGGAGTGGAGTCGGACCGAAGCCCAAGTAAACTCGGGATGGCTATGGGCCGAAGCCCAAATTAATTTGGGAAAAGAGTTGGGCCGAAGCCCAAGGGAAAAACAAGTGGGCCGGGCCGGCTCTCGGTTTGGGTCGCGAAGGGGGAAAGGGTCGGGTTCGGCCCAAAGCCTATCGGGCCGCGGGCCGGGTTCCGGTTCGGGTCGGTGACTCTGTTAGTTGAGTTGAGTCATCGGGTCGGGTTTCGGGTTTATCCGGGTTATTTTGGGCTTATTGGGCCTAACCGGGCTCAATAGGGTTAACGGTTATCTCATTAGGCTAAGTCTTGACAACGTAACATTTTTTATCACATTTTTAAGTTCATAAAATGTTTTAACGATTTATATCAGTTTAGATAAAATATAAAATGTCAAATTTTATATTTATTTTTATTATTGAAGTTCCATATTTGAAATATGAAAACCTCCATTTTTTTACGGGTATACAGACGCGGGATTTTTAAATCAGTTATCAGTTTATTATCGAAACTAATGCAGTTAATCATATAATCAAAATGTAATGATATTTAAATCATAAAGTCAACGGAGAGAGGTTTGACCTGTTTTGGACGTGGTGTCACAATACGCAACACCAGGCTAAGACAGTGCCCCCAGCTACCGGCGTTTTCCCCCTTCCAGTTACTACGGTGGTGTTTGTTTTTCTGCAAAAGCTCTTCCTGTCCTCTTCTGTCTGCGCCGCGCAGACCACGCGCAGACATTTAGGTCTGCAGACTGTTTGTTTTCTCGAAGACATTTCATTAAAAAATGTCTGCGCAGGCTCTTCTTGGTGCAGATGTGACCCAGTCACTTCTGACATCTTCTAACATCTTCTAACCTTCTCTTTAAACTGTTTTTACATTAAAAAAACATTTTTAAACAGTTTTTTTAATTCTTTTATAAAAAAACATTTTATTAAGTCCTTTTTAAAAAACTTTTTCTAAAAAAACTTTTTTAAAAGTTTTTAATATATTGAAAAACTTTTAAGAAACTTCTTTAACCACTTTTTTTAAATCATCTTTTAAAAAAGTAAAAAAAAACATTTTAAACAATTAATTTTAAAAAATAAATTTTAAAATGTTTTTTTTTAAATTAGTTTTTTTTAAATTGTTTTTTAAAAAGTTTTGTTTTTAAAAAACGTTTTTAAACAATTATTTTAAGAAAAAATATTTTAAACTATTATTAAACAAAACTTTTTAAAACATTTATTTAAAAACGTTTTTAAACTGTTTAAAAAACATTTTTTTGAACAGTTTTTATAAAATATTTTTGATATTTTATTTAAAAGAAAATTGTTTAAAAAACAATTGTTTGCTAAAATATACGAAAAGAAATAAAATGATTGAATTATGTATAAGTTTAAAAAATGTTTATTTAAATTTCAGTTTATTTTAGCAGTTTGCATAAGTTAAAAAACAAACACTCTTCTTCTTACAGACTGCAGAGGTTTAGTCCACCTCTTCTGCTACAGATGTCTGCAGATGTGGTCTGCAGACTGCAGACATTTTACCTCTTCAAAAACAAACAGCACCTACATGTCTACTGCAAGATACCTAACTCCGACGAGATCTTTAAAATCAAAAGAAAAACAATTATTCCTAAAATGGCACGTAAGGCACCATTACTAAGGAAGGGGCTAGGAAGCCCAGAGAGTTTACTGTGTACATGTGAGTGTCAAGTGTTTGGGATCGAGATGAGAAAAGAAATGGGTAAAGCTAAGAGGCACCTAAGGACATGAAAATAAGCATATAGGCAAAATTCTAAGCATGACACACTCCAACCGACGGCGGAATATGTCGGGGCATGAGGATTGTCCAGATGCACACAACGCTATTAATGGTTGCGATAATATCTTAAACAATAAATATAATAATAATCCAACAATAATCCAAACAAACCCAAATAAACAAGCAAACATAAGTTCAAATTTATTTAAGGTCTCAAAACTAAGTCCAAGCACCCTAAGTGTCCACAATCAAGTCCATCCTATCAAGCACCGTTTCCTGCAACATGTATAAAGTAAAGAGTCAACTACAAAAGTAGTTGGTGAGTAGACATAGGGTTTGCATATATATATATAGTTGAAAAATCATGCGAGCCAAGAGTTATGTGATAATAACAAGTATAGTAAATCAAGTTATGAAATAAAGCACCAAATAGCGTGAATCAACCCTGACAATTAGGATCCCATCACCCGACGCCAATTACCGGTCAAGTCAGGTGGGTCGTCACACCAATAGATCTATTATGGTTACCCAGGCTTTTTACAGTTAATGCTACGCTTGAGTTTGAGTTTGAGTTTGAGTTTGAGCACAATCCAGCAATACATCATACCAGTTCATATACAAGCAATTACACACAACAACATAGCATCACATATGAGTTTGAGTAACTATAAGCATATAGAGTTTGAGTTTGATATAAATACATGTTACACCCCAAAACTATAAAAGCAAAAAGGGGCTATGAATACTCACGTAGTAAATAGCGGTTGAGAGATGAGGATGGCACCACGAATGAATAATGACTAATCCCGATGATCACCTAATAATTGGAGGACTAAAAATGAACATAGAGGATCGAGTTGACCAAGACAAGAGTTTAGGTACATGGTAATTGGGGATTTATGTTTTTAGTATAAAAGAAAAAAGAATAAATATAATTTGAAAATGTATCAATACTTTTAGCCAAAAATACTAAAGTTTATGTTTAAGACCTATTCTGGACTTTAAGCCATTTTTAACAAAAATACTAAAGTTTAGGGTTATAAGTACACATACTAAAACATAGGTCTAAAATGTATGAAAGCCCAAACTATAGGGTCTAATATGTAATTTTACAAATCCATAAAGTTAAATATGCGTTTTATCAAACTTTGTAGGAATTATAGGGTGCAAAATATAAATATACTATTTTGGCAAAATTACAATTTTTACCCTAAAGTTCTAATTTTTACATAATTGGCCCAAAAGTTTCTATCGTGTACTTATGACCATTCCTATGATTGCGAACACAATTAGTTATCATTACGAAAGGTCCAGAACAGTTCCAACATTACCAATTCGTTGAAAAATCATTTGTTTGAAGAACTATTTCCAAAAAGTCTTTATTTTTCTTTTTATGATTGAAGATCTCAACTTTAAATTCATACAATAGTTTTGATATGCTAAACATATCAGAATGCACTAACAAAACATGTTAGAATTTATTAGGAACATCAAAGTTAGGTTTAATTAGTTTTTTAATAAGATCCCCAATTAATATTATGAACATTAGAGTTGACTTTACAAACGATGCATCAAAAGCCAAATAAAATAGAGGTATCTTGAAGATAATGGTAAAACAAGAAAATCTTGTGAAGAAACTTACTTGAAAAGACGACTGTAAGATGGTGAAATCGGATGGTCAAACAGCTACCCGTTGACTTTTGAAATTGCGATCGAAAGCTTCAAATACGAAATTGATTGATGGTGTAGGTCGTGTAGATGTTCCAGAGGCGATGTGAGTCGGTATTTATAGGAGAGGGTGACCATAGGGTTCGAATTTGGGAGATAAGGATAAAGGAAAGTTTGAAAAAATTAAGAAACTAATTAATTTGATTGATTCAAATGATTATGGAAGGGATTTTAGGGTTCTAGAATGTTTCTAGATGATTACAAGTGATAAGGTATGAAAAATTTGAGTTAAAACGGATTAAAAATGAATTTTGGAGGTCAAAATAAGTGAAAACTAGGGTCCGGTCGCGACCAGGTCTCAAAAATAACAACGTATAAGCTCTGAAACTGGATACATGACACAAAAGATAGCTTGCCTAAATGGTAAGTGCGCTGGCCATTAACCCGGAGGTTGTTGGTTCGAAACAAGGGGCCAGCGACTTATTATTATTATTATTACTTTGTGTCCGTTCGCTATCCGTTTCAACTCGAAATTGCACCAAATTTTAACCACACCCTTAAAACATGTATAAGAACATTATAGAACCATAAAATATGATTTTCGAGTTTCACGGGTCCTCCGTTAAAACCGAAATTGCGTGAAAAATTGAGAATTCGTAAATTGCGTTTTTACCTTGAACTTTTGTGAAACTTCACATGTACTTACTCATGTGTGTGACTAGTATTACCCATGAGCATCACATGTGTTTAGATTCACCCAAGTTACCCAGTTTTAACTCAATTAATGAAAATGATTAAAAAATCGAGATTAAACACGGTTAAATTGAAATATCCCGTGATCAACGACATAACGAAACACAAACATGTGATAAATGAAACATCAAATTGAAGTAGGATCCTTTATTGATCATCAACCATGATTACAAGAACTGAAAATGGATCGAGTACAAACAAATAAAAAAACGAAAGGTCACAATAAGTTGTCAGACAAAAAGGATTGTGATACTATTTTCAAGACTGAACAAATTGATGGTTGTGTAACGGATTCTGATTCTGAAGCAAGTTCCTACACGATATATAATAAAGGGGGTGATGGTAACATAGAAGAAGTTCAGAATGAAGTTTTTACATTGTGACCAAAGTGTGTTGAACTTGCTAAGATTAATGCCGATTTGTTAAAAGAGTAGAAAGTTTTGAGTGAAGAATGTGAAAAATTTAAAGCTGAAGCTCTAGATGTAGCTCAAGACTTTCAGAATTTATTTTAGAAAAGCTATCATGTTCAGCAGAAGTATGAGAAAGCAAATGCCATTGCTATTGAAGCTGCTGATAGAGTTTTAGGTCTTTAGGAAGAACTTTCTACACTTCGCAATGCGAATGTGCTTCTTCGAGATAAGAATGAAGTTCTAACAAAGGATGTTGGGATCCTTAAGAAGAAGTGGGAAACTGTAACTGAAGAAGTTTTAGCTGAATGTGAGATCAGAAAGAGACAGCGTTATGAATATAATGATTTGAATGAAAAATTCATTAAGTCACAGAAAGATTTGTTTGAAGCTCAACATAAGATTTCAAAATTGAAGTTGGAGATTTTGGAATTAGAAAGGCAAGTGAAGAATTGCAATCTCTCGCCTACATTTTTGAATTTCTTGTACAAACAGGATCGAAGCAATGATAGTTCCAAGAAGGATGATATCCACAAGGTCCCTCACCTAGTGGATTTATCTGAATTTTCATCTGCTCCTCTGGATCCAAAGACAGAATTGCATGATTACTCCAAGTTTGTCACTTCACCAAAGAAGAAAAAGTCCAAATCGGAGAAAAAACAGAAGTCGTTGGGTGAAGCTCCAAAATTTGATTCGATGTCTACATTTTTGGAAAATGAAAATATCTATGAAAAGGTTGCTCGAATACTTCCTTTGCAACAGAAGAAGAAAAAGCTTTGATTCAGAAGAATAAACTAAAAGACATTAAAGCCAAATTCACTAGAGAAGCTAAGGGAAAAGACGCTTCTGGTTCTTCTTCAAGTTCAAACAAGGTTCCAGGATACAAAAACAAAGGTTTGGGTTTTGAGATCAAGGAAGTACCGGTTCAAGTCCAACAACAAAAAAAGAAAGAAAAAGTTCTGAAATAAAAGGTTCTAAAGAAATCATTTCCTCCAAAGCAACAATCTTATTATTCTAGAGGGTCATCATCGTCCAGGAGTCCATCTCCTAGGTATGATTCTTTTGATAATTTCTTTGATTCATTTGCTTCTGATCATTCTTTTGGTTACTATGATTCTCCCGCTATGAATCATAGTTGGAAACCAAAGAATTTTTCAAAATTTATCCCACAACTTCGTGAACGAATTTGTTATGCATGTCGACGACCTGGACATATGGCTGCAAATTGTCCGATGACTGCATATGTTCACAAAAATGCAAAATATATAGATAATAATGGTAAAAAAATTTATGAACCATGGTTGCCAAAGTTCAAAACAACTAGTAAGCCGTTTTGGTCCTAACCAAAGACGCCGTTTGAAAATTTTTCAGGTTCTGATTCAAAAATTTCATCATCAATGTTCCGAAGACCAAAAGTTGTTTCCAAGGCGAACACAGACTATGTGGAAGACACCGGGTGACTCGAAGTTGTTAAATCGGGTCGATCCCAAAGCATCTAATGTTTTATTTGGTGTCAGCAGGTATTTCAGGAAGACCTGTCGGTGATTGGAAAATTGCCGATTGTGAAATAACTGTGATAACTTAAATTAAATTTCAAAATCAATTTGGTTTTCAAAATACTAAACTGCTAGTATTCGTGTTGGTTGATCAATTTCTGTTTGTTTTTCACTCCGTCTCATTTTAAGGGGGAGTTTGTTTTTAAAAAATACAAAAGTGTGTTGTTTTTCAAATGTTAAAAATGAAAATCTAAAAATAGAGTTTGTCATTTTTAGGGGGAGAATGTTTGAAAAGACAAAAACATTAAAAAAATACAAAAATTCAAAAATATTGAAAAATGAGAAATTGTATCCGACATGTTTGGGAAATGATGGTACATTGGCTTACATCGTCTGACTCATGGATAATATAGATGAAACAACCATAAGACAATTTGATCGATGTGTAAGGTAGGCTCGGTAAATCAAAAAGTATTCAAATGTGATATACACTAAATCTGATGCTTGACCTAGTGGACAACATCTTGATACGTATCTCAAGATATATCAAGAAAAATATATGTGAAAAATAAAATGAGAAGTCACTGTGTATACATTTTCTTTATTTTCTTAAATGATCGGTCTATCTCTGCGTGTCCACAAGACCGACCTGATAGTTGTTCATTTAAGGTTCTGCTTTATTTTCTTTGGTGTTTCGTATAACTCATCCGACTTTCTCTGCGTGTACGAGAGTACCAACCTGATTGTTGTTGGGTTATACAATTTTAAATTGTTTATTTTCTTATTTTGTTGAAGATACAAGATACAAGTTTTAAGTGAAAGCTGATACTGTACAAGCCGAGGGGGAGTTTGTAGATACATAGTTCCTGATTGTCATGTGAAGTATCAAATACAAGACTACATGCTGTGATCCGAACCTAGGGCGAACTCACAGTTCGGACACAGACGAACCTGGTCCGAACCTGAGGTTCGGCTTATCGGGTTGTCTAGTTTAACTATAAATAGTTAAGTCTTGTATAGAATGAGGACTTCTTGGTCAGATCTTAAGTGTGTGTACTCTGTGGTTTCTCTGTGGTCTAATACAAGTTTCTTTTTATTTACTTTTGTGTTCATTCTCGTTTAATATTGATTTCGATACGACCGAGTAGACGATCCACCGCTCACGCATTTTCACATCCATTTTAATCGGCTATTGTTTCTCAGTTAAGGATTTATCTCTCTAAATACCTAGCAGCAACGGTGATTCAGATTGTTGCCCCGATTCCAGCGCCGGCAGGCCGCCGGTGGTGGCTTACCCGCCGGGTCGTAGATGTTGTTGGACTAATCTTATAATTTGTCCATAGTTAGGGATATATTAGTAAATTTATATTAATTATTTAACTGAGTTATGATTAGACTAAAACTATATTTAATTAATATTTTGGTTAGGATATTGGTTCTTTTATTATTTTATTTAGTTTTCTAGTTTGTGTATGATTAGGTTTCTTGTTTTTCAAGTTCTAGGATTAGTATAAATAGTGGTTATAGAGTCCTTATAAATTGTCCCGGTTAATTTAATATTGTGAGTCATTAATCGTTCCTGGTATTACCTGTGATATCCATCAGATGCGACATTTACACATTATATCACCTGACGCTGTTGCTACCATAACCGGAGAAGGTCGTTGAACCTGAGACTTTGTCGATTAGATATGCGAAGGTGTTTTATCATGATTTTCATCGTTGTGGTTTTGCCAGTGTTCCGATTCTGTTCCTGACTGTTGAGAGTTTTTTAAGATACTGATTGTTGTGATTTTCTTTTTGCGGATTAAAGAGTTTTGTCGTAATCGTTCGAGGATCTGAGCCATTATGGCCGCGATGATCTAAGTTTGCTTCCCATTGGCGCAGCTTCATTAGGGCCGGGGGGCGACCGCCCCCTCGGTTTTTCCGTCCGTAACTACCTATTTTCTCGATTTTATGTTAAAAAATTTGTATTTGTGGAGTATCGCCCCCTCGGATGTATTGATTATCACCCCATCGGTCGATCTTTTGATCCCCGCCCCCTCGGAGATCTCTCTCAAGCTCCGCCACTGTTGCTTCCAGTTTTCTCTTTTAAAGGCTATGATGTTTCGGGCTATGATGATTATTACTTACTGAGCCCAGATCCGAGCTTCATTTTCTATTGTTGCTTTCATTCAAATTCCCATATGGTTAATGGATGGTTAGTGGACTCTCAACGATGGTTTTTCTGTCTTTGATGGCTACTCGAGACTATGATGGTACTGAATCTGAGCCTGTAAAATTTCATTTAAACTTTTTTTATTTCTCTGTTTTGCAATGAGTATTGATTACTTTGGATATTAGTGCAGTAATCCAATCTATGAAGATCTCTATGGATCATTAGTTAGTTAAGGGTGTAACTAATTCATATAAAGTTTGATTTATTTTCTTAATATAATATATCTAATCACTATTGTTTTTATTATCATCAAGAAGCCAAAATTTTAATGTCACTGTCACTTGCTAACTTTAAAAAGTTACAAATCTAACATACAAACGACGTCACAGATCTAACATACTTGCTAGCTTTAAAATTTCACAAATCTAACATACAAATGACGTCATAAATCTAACATACGAACCACGTCGGACTAAAAATAAAAGGATTTGCGGTCAAACCCAACATAGAAACCAAAATACAAACAATATCGGATAAAAAAATAAAGAGTTAAATGCCATTTTCGTCCCTGTGGTTTGATACTTTTTACCATTTTCCTCCATATTCTTAAAAACGATCATTTTCATCCAATAGTTTCTGATGTGTTACCATTTTACTCCAGATGACTAACTCCATCCATTTTCTCTATTAACTTGAAGGGTATTTTGGTCAATTAATATAAAGGGACTAGATATGTAAATAATAAAAATTAAAGGGACTCTTTGTGTAATTTTATTAAAAGAAAAACTAATATTTCTCTGTCACCAAACACAACCTTCTTCATCTTTATCTCTGGCCAAAACCACAGTCACCTTCATCCCCGGCCACGGGCATCCCCGCAAACGATTCTTCTGGTTTTCTTCTTCCACCACCACCACACCACTTCATCGTTGCCGGAAAATTCTCCATCTCTAATTTCACAATATACCCAAATCAAATTTATAGTCCAAAATGATTTTTTTAAACCAAAACAGTTGTTGAAATCCAAATCGATTGTGAAGAATAATATAATATATCCAAATTGTGGGGGTAGATAATGGTAGAGACAATCCATCTTTAAACAATACTACTCGTTTCTCTTAGCCATCACCCGATTCAAACACCGCCAATTCCGTCTTCATATTCTCCATCGATAATGATGATTAAGGGTTTCTGAAACAACGGAGGTGATGGTGATGAGGTTCTAAGACATCGGTGGCGGTGGTTATGGGGATTGCTGAGACGATCGGGCTGGAGCTTTGGGTTTCGATATGGTGGTAGCGATTTTGGCCACGAGGCCGCCCGACTGAGACGGTGACGGTGAGACGATGAAGACGACGATTTGGCTTTGGTGGCCGGTAACAGTGGAGCTTTTGGCCTTTGAGATCCGGGGGCTTGTTGTAGAGGATGAGATAGATAGATTTTAGGGTTTTTATATTGTTTTAATTTATTTAATAAACTTACTATATATCCCCTGAAAATTAACTTGCATTACTATATAGTCCCTGAAAATATTAACATGCATATCTAGTCCCTCTATACTAATTGACCAAAATATCCTTCAAGTTAACAGAGAAATTGGATGGAGTTAGTCATCTGGAGTAAAATGGCAACACATCACAAACTATTGGATGAAAATGATTGTTTTTAAGAATATATAGGAAAATGACAAAAACTCGGGTTATTACGCTTGTGTTTTAACAATTTATTTTTTAAAATGTACACAATACAATAATAATCTTCATAGACTTATAATACAATTTTTTTATTAACCACTCGGTTGCCCTCTAATAACCACCATCGTGAAGTAGTGAAGTGTAGTAATGTCACAATTACGAGAGGACGAAATGTATGGTAGGATTATAAGAAATGTGCATGCATAGCATAGATTAGAAAGGGTGTGGTCGATGAAATGAGGAGAGAAATCGAGACGTATTTCATGTCAGAATCTCCGAAAATTTTGGGTATACAGATCCGACTTCATAGGGTAGCTGTTGAACGATGTCATTTCCACAAACAAGTAGACATCGAAGAGACGAATCTGGCGCAAGAAGAAGAAATAGACGACGAATTTGTTGCGAATCAGCGACGAATTGTTTATGTTAAGTTGCAATGCAGATCAATAATCATGGTGACCGGGAATGATTTAGAGCTGGGCCAAGACGGAGCGAGCTCTGATTTATACGTGACGACAACAAGAAGAAGAATCGTACATTAAATTTTCCGGAAGAATTGTTAGGGTTTCGTTTAAGTTTTGAAAATGGTACGTAGGTGCATTCCACTCATGCTAATCGGTATAATCATATGTTTATCCCTAAATTAGGGCTATGGTTTTGATTCTAGACTTAGAAGATAGATTGGTGTCTGAGAAATTGATACGGATGTTTTGCAATTATAAACTCCAATTGTAATTAGCAATTTTCTTAAAAAATGAGTCTCTATATATGTACATTGACACACAGAAAACACATGTTTTAATAAAGCAATTATTCTTCATTTAATTAGTTTATGTAAAGTGAGCAAAAGCATTCCTTAGATGCTATGTTTTATCAAATTTTATTGCCAATTCTTAGTATGCATGCTGTCAAAATAGTTTCCATTTGCTGTTATGGAGCTCACCAGTAAGAGTTTTATATAAACATGCATACATAAATGCATCCTTTTAGCATAAACTTTTTTTTTTTCAACAGTAACCAAAAATTTATAAAACAACTCTAGCAAGCTGCTAGAGGTGAAGTGTTACAGATACATCAGTATACTACTGTAGTTGTGACTAGTTTGTTTGTACAACAGAGCTCTGCGGTGAATATCATAGTAGGATCTCATGTATGGGTTGAAGATCCACACAAAGCATGGATTGATGGGAAAGTAACAATGATTACTGAAAAGGAAGCTGAGATTGAGACTCCTGACCTCAAAAAGGTTGGTAATTCATATTTGTTTAAATTTAGTTATTATTATTTTCATGATAATATCAACAGCTGATTATATATATATTTTTGTTATGGTTTCCTTTCAGGTTGTTGCTAAGTTATCGAAGATATATCCAAAGGATACAGAAGCTCCAGCTGGTGGTGTTGATGACATGACAAAACTATCATATTTGCATGAGCCAGGAGTCCTGCAGAACTTAAGAATCAGATATGAACTCAATGAAATTTATGTAAGTTACTTTTTCTTGTTAAAATATATAATGATATTTTTTTTTGATCTAAACAGCAAAGTATATTTTGTATATTGACTGTAGGATTACGTAGGGGCTCTTTATATAGAGTCTGATAATGCACAAAGATACCTTGGAGACTGGACAGTTAAACACATTAAATATATAACTAGTCTAACATTAATTTTTTTAATTATCACTTGTTTCAAAACCATTGCAGACTTACACTGGAAATATTCTAATTGCAATAAATCCGTTTCAAAAGTTACCTCATTTGTATGATAGTCATATGATGGGCGAATATAAGGGAGCGCCATTTGGAGAACTGAGTCCCCATGTATTTGCAGTTGCTGATGCATCTTACAGGTCTTTGTCATTTCTTGAGTGACACAGCATCAATTTATGCCTTCTTTCAACATATAATTTGATCTTTAATGAAACCAGGGCTATGATTAATGAGGGAAAAAGCAATTCTATTCTGGTCAGCGGTGAAAGTGGAGCAGGTAAAACAGAGACAACCAAAATGCTTATGCAGTATTTAGCCTATTTGGGTGGTCGGAAAGCTACTGAAGGGCGCACGGTTGAACAACAAGTTCTCGAAGTATGATACATGACGTATAGTTCTATATTAAAACTACTTTATGATTCTTTTTATGGATCTTGGCATATATATACTCACATAAATATATACATGTACATGTATAGACGTACATATATATACATATATGTATGTGTGTATGTATATTTATGTTATATGTTCCATGTATATATGCATATGTAGAACCAAGATCAAATACAAACAAAATTTTTAGTAAGAACTAAGAACAGAAGTAACAAATCAGTTTGAATTCGAATGAATCACAATTCTATATCTCCATTGAATGTGTGATAAAAGTTTGAAGCATTATAATTGATAATTTCACAGTCTTTGGTTTGTTCATCTGGATGATCTGTGGATTTGTTTGACCTCCTTTGATGGAAAATGCTTCAAAAATGTATCAAACACTTCAATGGAAATATACCAATGTGACTCCTCGACTTATATGATTTGAGTTTAAAACATTGATGGGTTCTTACTGTTCACACCTATATTTAAGTTTTATTGGACCCTTCTGCTGCATATGTAAATATGTATATGTAAAAGTAAACATGTATATGTGTGTGTGTGTGGGCATGTAATATATACATATCATTATATCATCATGATTAAGCTTATGCCACCATTGTGAGTGCAGTCGAATCCAGTTCTTGAAGCATTTGGCAATGCTAAAACTGTTAGAAATAACAATTCCAGGTGAGTTCCTTGATATTATGTAATGAAATGAAAAGATGTTCCTATTTCATCTGACAACTTTTTTGGTATCCTTAGGCTTCAAAATTTACATTTTAGCCTTTTTTTAATATGAAATTTAAGCAGCCAATAGTAGATGTTGTAGCTACAATAAAGAGACAATTAGGGATCTTTTTTGTGTTATATAGATTTCAATTAGAGATAACAAGTTCAGCCACTTTACAAACTGGGGGGTTTCATCTCAAACGGGTCAAATTAAAAACATAGCTAACCGGGAAATGGTTCAAATGGGTTGAAAGGGTTAAAAGTTGACTAAAGTATTTTTAGTGCATATGGTCTCCTAAATCGTTTTCACTCAAGGATTTTTATCATTAGTGTAATGGTAATGTTTAATAATCGTATATAACAAAGTAATAATTTATAAAAGTAGTTGACAAAAAGGTATATATGGGACAGCGTAACAGAAAAGAACCCATTCCAAGCTGAATCTGCTTTCACTTGTTACCCAATCCGCCTGACACACCTATACTACTACCTCTACTTTCAATTGAAAAGAAAGTTAAAATTTGTTACCTTGTTTCAAATTCAACATCAAGCTTTTCTTGTCTTAATATTTCAGTCGTTTTGGAAAATTTGTTGAAATTCAATTCGATAAGCATGGGAGAATATCAGGAGCAGCCATTAGAACCTATCTTCTAGAAAGGTCTCGTGTTTGCCAAATAAATGACCCGGAGCGCAACTATCACTGTTTTTACCTTTTATGTGCAGCACCGCAAGAGGTATCTTTTGTTCATTACTAAATTGATAACAAATTATTTTTACCTGAAGTTATATATTCTTCTATAATCAGGAAATTGAGAAATATCAGTTGGGAAGCCCAAAATCTTTTCATTATCTTAACCAGTCAAAATGCTATGAGCTGGCCAATACTAGTGATGCCCATGAATACCTTGCCACAAGGAGAGCAATGGATGTTGTTGGAATAAGCAAAGCAGAGCAGGTATTTCTCTCACAAGTTTCTTCTTTCTTTAACTAAGATGGTAACAAATGGGTTAATTGTAGAAAAATTAGCTAAAATGAAAGCATATTGAAACGAGTAAAAAGTCATCCAAAGGGTAATGCATAAAACCTCCAAAATCATGTTAATACAAAAATTACATTGCATTGAAATAATATAGTTTTCTTAATCGTATGTAATGCATTAATTAACTGAAAAGTCCCAAAAGGATAAGACAAAAGTATTTACAGGTCGTCTCTTTGACTTGTTACCCGACTTGTCCATTTTGTCACCGAAGGATTTTAGGCTTATTACCTTTCTCTTATTCTCACAGGAAGCGATTTTTAGAGTTACTGCCGCTATTCTTCATCTTGGCAATATTGAATTCACCAAAGGGAAAGAGGTTGACTCTTCGGTTTTAAAAGATGATAAAGCCAAATTTCATTTAAAGATGACAGCAGAACTTCTTAGGTGTATATTTTTTCATATTCTTTGAATTTTTTATTTTTTATTTATTTATTATTATATTTTTGTACATGTTACGAGCGGTGGTGAATTTATAAGTTTTTATGTTAGGTGTGGTTCTGTGGGTTTGGAAGATGCATTGTGTAAACGGGTGATGATTACTCCCGAAGAAATTATAAAAAGAAGTCTTGATCCTCTTAGTGCAGCAGTCAGCAGGGATGGGTTAGCTAAAACAATATATTCCAGATTGTTTGATTGGTATGAAGTTGCCCTAATCATGCACTCAAAAACAGCTTAGCTTATATTATTGTACTTTAACAATCATTTAAACATAAAACTATCCTTCATCACAGCCCTTGGGGGGCTGTTGTTATCAAGACCCATATTTCAACATTAATCAAATTTATTGAATAAAGTGACTTAGGAGGTCTTGTGTATTAAAAGTATGTTTTGGTCGGCTTTGACGCGTTTGATACATTTAAACGGTTCCTTTTAAGGCTACATTTTGTCACCTCTATTAAAGTATAATTTGAACAATAAATTATGCAATTCTATTAGAAAACTTCTTTGATAAACTTTTAAAGAAAAAAAATTCTTTGATATTTTCAGGCTGGTGGATAAAATTAATGTCTCAATTGGACAAGATCGTACCTCAAAAAGTCTGATCGGGGTCCTTGATATATATGGTTTTGAAAGCTTCAAGAACAACAGGTGACGGCCAACTATATATTTCATATTCCATATGTTTTAAAAATATATAGCTACTACTGACTATGAAAAAGCAAATGTTATATACATGGAAAGTTGAAGTAAATTCAACCTTTTTTAAATAACTATGTATAATTTTTAACAAAGATGAAAGTGCAGCTTTGAGCAATTTTGCATCAACTTCACAAATGAGAAACTGCAGCAACACTTTAATCAGCATGTATTTAAGATGGAGCAAGAAGAATATACAAAAGAGGCTATTAATTGGAGCTACATTGAATTTGTTGATAACCAAGATGTGTTAGATCTCATTGAAAAGGTATCATCAATTTCAGTTGCATTTACTCATTCATAACTGCAAATTGTTTGATAGATAACATGTATATGTATATGTATGCACGCATATATGCATGCACATACATCCATACATATATGCATGAACATATGTGAATCTATATGTATGTATGTATATGCAGTACTAGTGGTTTATTTTTGTTTTGTTAAAATATCTTTGCTCTTGATTTGACACGTTCGTGTGACATTCTTTTTAAATCTTAATAATGCGAATGAATTTTGAACATTCAAAACTTTATTTCAAAATTCTGAAATCCATGTTTTAAAAAGGGCTAGGTTGAGCTAGGAAATTGACCGACTGTCTAGCAATTGATTGTTTGAACAAGGATTAACGGTCTAGCTTTAATATATATATAATATAATAGATATATAGATTTGTAATTTTGATTCTACACTAAATTATAAAAGCATTTATAACAATGTATCTACTAGATATAACATGAGTTAATAATATTTTGTTAACTACATAATTCTCTGATGATGTATTTGTATCACAGAAACCCGGTGGAATCATTGCCCTCCTCGATGAAGCTTGGTAAGATATTCCTTACTTTACATTTTTGTTACTTATTAATAAATACAAGGTGGCAATTTTGATTTTTGACCCATATATTAGTTGGTTGGTCAATTTGGGTTGTATTTTTAATATAAATGGTTGAACATGTTGAAATTGTTTGGATTAATCCTTTATTGTATCACTTTCTAGATCGTAATTAACACTTAGTTATATATGAAACGGAACTGATATAAAACTGATATATTGATAAAACTTGTATTTATAATGAAGTACGGAGACCTATTTATAGACAAGCTAGGAACATTCTAGAAAACGGGCCTTATAATGGGCCATGGGCCTTGGGCCACAAACAAACTATAAAAGTTGGAGCATAGATGTTAATCATGCCCAACCTGCTACACATAAAATCAATCTGAGTCTTCCGAAGAGGCTTGGTAAAGATATCTGGAAGCTGAAACTCTGTCTTGACATTTATCGGTTGGATTGATGAAGGATCAACTTTAGTTCCTACAACACGGTCTCTGATTAGATGACAATCAACCTGAATATGTTTTGTCAGTTCATGAAATACTTGATTCTTGGCTATATGAATAGTTGATTGACTATCATAATATAGCCGCATTAATTCATCAGAAACAACCCCGAGTTTTCTAAGAAGACGACGAACCCATATCATCTTTGAAGTGACATCTGCCATAGCTATGTACTCTGACTCGACACTTGATCTAGACACTGTGTGTTGCTTCTTACTTTTCCAGGACACAAGATTTCCACCAACAAACACACAATACCCAGTCGTTGATCATCATGAAATTGGACATCCTGACCAATCTGCATCTAAGAATCCAGATAACCGTCCGTGTCCTTTTTTTGTAAATGCACCTACACGACAATGACCCTGATCAAAATACAAGATCCCAAGACCTGGTGATGTCTTGAGATACCTCAATACACGAAGGTTAGCGCCCCAATGTTCAGTATATGGTGTGGCCATGAATTGACTCAAGACACTAACTGGGTATGAGATATCTCGACGGGTGTCGGTCAAATAATTAAGTTTCCCAATCAATCGCCTATAACGTTCTAGATCCTTCATCGGGCTCCCATCCTCTGGGAGAAGGTTCCCTGTAGGAAGCATCGGGCTATCAACTGGCTTACAACCCAATAAACCACACTCAGACAACATATCAAGGACATACTTCCGCTGAGAAAGAAGAATTCCTTGTGAAGAACGTGATACTTCAATGCCAAGGAAGTACCGTAGTCGACCTAAGTCGCTGAGCTTGAACTGAGGTTGAAGGAACTGTTTAAGCTTAGTAATTTCGATCGCATCATCCCCTGTGATTATGATATCATCCACATACACAACCAAAATAATCCTTCGGCCTTAATGGTGTCTGAAGAATACAGAGGGATCATATGCACTACGAACCATGCCAAATTCTTCCATAACACTAGAGAACCGACCAAACCATGCTCAGCATATAATGAATGGGAAGTACATCACCTTGATGTAAAATCCGCATTCCTTAATGGAGACTTAAAAGAAGAAGTCTACGTATTACAACCAGAAGGATTTGTAAAACCAGGAACCGAGAAGAAAGTATACAAGCTCTCTAAGGCACTGTATGGATTGAAACAAGCACCACGAGCATGGAATATCAAGTTAGATCATACTCTGAAAACACTCAATTTTCAGAAATGCTCATTGGAACATGCAGTCTACATAAAGAAGAGCAACACATCAACTATAATAATTGGAGTTTATGTGGATGATCTCATAGTTACTGGAGCACCAAAGAAGGAAATAGATCATTTCAAGTCACAAATGGAGAAAGAATTCGAAATGAGTGACTTAGGACTCCTAGCATACTATCTTGGTATAGAAGTCACCCAAACAGGGGGTGAAATATCCATCAAGCAAACAGGATACATCAACAAGATCCTGAAAGAAACTAATATGCTTGATTGTAACGAAACAAAGATTCCTATGGAACCGGGAACAAGACTCACAAGAACTGAAGAAGGAGAACCGGTGAATCCTACGGAATACAAAAGCTTAATAGGATGTTTGAGGTACTTATTACATACAAGACCAGATCTGAGTTATTCAGTTAATCTACTCAGTCGTTTCATGCAAGAACCAAGAGAACATCATCTGAAGGGAATCAAACAAGTACTACGCTACATCAAAGGAACCAAAGATCATGGAATAACTTACAAGAAGACTGGAGGTTGCAAGATAACAGGTTACAGTGATAGTAGTTATGGTGTCAACATTGAAAAGGGAAGAGGCACTACAGGTTATGTTTTCTACTTTGGAAACTCACCTATTACTTGGTGCACTTAGAAACAACAAACGGTGGCACTTTCATCATGTGAATCAGAATTCATAGCAGCCACTGCAGCCGCACAACAAGCACTTTGGTTACAAAGATTACTCAAAGATTTGACGGGATGGAAAGAAGAAAAGATAACACTAATGGTTGATAACATCTCAGCAATAGCATTAATGAAGAATCCAGTGTTTCACGGAAGAAGCAAGCACATTGATAAAAGATATCATTTCATTAGAGAATGCGTAGAGAATGACCAGATTCAAGTTGAACATGTAAGCGGAGAAATTCAACGAGCAAACATACTGACGAAGGCACTAGCAAGAGTCAAGTTTATCACAATGCGAGAACTGCTTGGCGTTCAAGATTTGAAGAATCAAGAATGAAGATGATATGATTAAGGGGGTGAATGTGAGATTAATCATATTCACTTCTATGTGTCTATGTATATATGTAATTATAAAGTCCAAGGGTCAGTTGTGTAAATGTCTGAAAGTCAAGGTTTACTGTCATGTGTAATTATGTAACTAGTTCAGGGTCTGTTTGGTCAATACTGGAAGTTAGAAACTTCCCTATGTGTCGAACGTATATGTATATCGATGATCAGATCATCGACATCAATTTTCATAATCCGAAACAACAAGTTTGAGTCTAAAAAAAAAAAAAAAAAAAACTATTGGCTCGTCTCTCGCAACATGCATGTGTGCAAATCGGATTGATTCCACCCACATGATTTTCGATTGGCAAATCATCATCATGATAATAGCAAACATGTTTCGGTCGATCCATTATAGTAAAGTGAATCGATAAAACACAAATATAACAAACAAGAATCAATTGAATGGAGAATAAGAAAATCGATTATGCAATCAAGAGAACACAAATCGACGTACGCTATCTGACTCTTGTTCGACTCTCTATATACATTATATACAGAAGATTTGAGAAACCGCCGCTACCAAGATTTTAGGAGCCTTTCACGGCGTTAACAGTTTTCAAAAAACTGCTTAACACCGTTTGAAATCCAAGGTAATCTGCTGGGCTCAACATCTCGACACATGGACTAAGTTGTTGCTTAGGGTGGGCTAATCCACTAAGGCCCAAATACCCTCTAAACTAAACCAACTTATTCTTGACCCACTTGACCCAATTAGTCTAATACATAATAAACATAAGTAAATAGATGTTCAAGACTAATAAAAATAATAATGCTAACAATCTCCCCCTTAGTCTTGACATCTTCACCGCTTCATCTTGATCTTCATGCTTCAAAGATGGTGACCTTGTCATTGTCCACATGCACATAACCTTTGATCTCCAACACTTGATCATCCTTGCCTTCAATTTCTTTGACAACTTCAACTTCATTTTCATCATGCCCCTCGACCGGTTCATCTTCATCATCTTCATCATTGAACATCTTCATGTTGCCAACTTGCATGTCATCAATAGGTCCGCAACCCGGTGGAAAATCTCGAGTAGCACTAACCTTGCGTTTCTTCCATTTTGGCTTGTCAACCTCCTCTTCTTTCACCTTTTCAATATTGCTTTCTTTGTCATTTTCTTTAAGGACTAGGTAATTCATCTCCATCATGTCAAGATATGACATGTAAATGCCAAGTAGATTTGGTCCTTCCTCCCATGGTAATTCCATAATTTCGTAAACCTTGGTCCACTTGTTTTGTTGAATCACTTCCTTGTATCCACCCGATATTTTGACCGCCATGTAGAGATCGAGTAAATCGACCTCCACACCATTTCCCGTGACCGGTGGAAAATCCTTTCCACGAATATCCAAACATTCTTCAAAGTACCAACGCACCATATCTTCAAAATCCTTTCTAATACTTTATTTGTGCTTGTCAACAAACATGTTGATTGTAATCATATCAAGAAATGCAACAAGTGTTTGCATGTCACATACCTCGATTGGTTTTTTGTCTTTGTTGAACAAAGGTTCTTCAATAGCCATACCACAAAAATCTTCCACGCATTCTTCACGATCATAATAACCATGCAAGTATGCTTCAAGTTTCTCCCTTTCATGATTGTAATCGCATTCTTCGCTAAGTTTCTCGAAATAGTCATTCAAATAGTTTTCTTCCAACATCTTACCATCCCTTTTTTCAACTACACTTTCAATCTTGTTATTTTTCCCAAACATCCTTTTCAAAGTGCATTTGCTTCCATCGCATATGGCCTCAATTCCTTGATGAAGGAGTTGTTCCATACTTAAAACATTTTTGTCTAGATTTGGCAAATAACTCACACATGAAATTCGTTTCTTTTTCCCTTCGACTTCAATATCAATTTCCCCAATACCATGAATGAAAACAAAATCATTTTCACCCTCATGAATGTTCACCCCAAACGTTCGTTTGAAATTAACAAACTTGTCCCTATTGCCACTTACATGATTTTTAAAGTTTGGATCCACTTCCCAAATGTCCGACCATTTTCCCGTGTCGGTCCCCTTCACTATGTATGAGTCCAAACTACTTTCAATCTTTTTATTCAGAAATTTTGTTGGACACATCGATGCTATGTGCCCAATCATGTGGCAATAAAAACACTTAAAATTTACCTTTTCAATCGGATTCTTGCTTGAACTTGCACCCGGCGTCCCGTAGTATTTCTTCACTCTTGCCTTTTGCACAATCTTCTTTGCGAGTTTGATCTTTATTCCTTTTCGAGATGCAACGATCTGAGGTTTCTTCCCCTTGCGATCCTTCCTTTGTTCCAAGTCCATCTTCGCAAACCCTTTCGTAATTCCACCGTCTTCCCTCCTGGAAACAGTCTTTCCTAAGCGGTTCCTTCCAATCTGACTTGAACCTTGAATATCCATGGCGAAGTTTTGGGCGTCTCCCCCCTCCTGAATCGTAAATCTCGAGCGGGAACTTTGGCTCTGATGCCACTATTGGCTCGTCTCTCGCAACATGCATGTGTGCAAATCGGATTGATTCCACCCACATGATTTTCGATTGGCAAATCATCATCATGATAATAGCAAACATGTTTCGGTCGATCCATTATAGTAAAGTGAATCGATAAAACACAAATATAACAAACAAGAATCAATTGAATGGAGAATAAGAAAATCGATTATGCAATCAAGAGAACACAAATCGACGTACGCTATCTGACTCTTGTTCGACTCTCTATATACATTATATACAGAAGATTTGAGAAACCGCCGCTACCAAGATTTTAGGAGCCTTTCACGGCGTTAACAGTTTTCAAAAAACTGCTTAACACCGTTTGAAATCCAAGGTAATCTGCTGGGCTCAACATCTCGACACATGGACTAAGTTGTTGCTTAGGGTGGGCTAATCCACTAAGGCCCAAATACCCTCTAAACTAAACCAACTTATTCTTGACCCACTTGACCCAATTAGTCTAATACATAATAAACATAAGTAAATAGATGTTCAAGACTAATAAAAATAATAATGCTAACAATCTCCCCCTTAGTCTTGACATCTTCACTGCTTCATCTTGATCTTCATGCTTCAAAGATGGTGACCTTGTCATTGTCCACATGCACATAACCTTTGATCTCCAACACTTGATCATCCTTGCCTTCAATTTCTTTGACAACTTCAACTTCATTTTCACCATGCCCCTCGACCGGTTCATCTTCATCATCTTCATCATTGAACATCTTCATGTTGCCAACTTGCATGTCATCAATAGGTCCGCAACCCGGTGGAAAATCTCGAGTAGCACTAACCTTGCGTTTCTTCCATTTTGGCTTGTCAACCTCCTCTTCTTTCACCTTTTCAATATTGCTTTCTTTGTCATTTTCTTTAAGGACTAGGTAATTCATCTCCATCATGTCAAGATATGACATGTAAATGCCAAGTAGATTTGGTCCTTCCTCCCATGGTAATTCCATAATTTCGTAAACCTTGGTCCACTTGTTTTGTTGAATCACTTCCTTGTATCCACCCGATATTTTGACCGCCATGTAGAGATCGAGTAAATCGACCTCCACACCATTTCCCGTGACCGGTGGAAAATCCTTTCCACGAATATCCAAACATTCTTCAAAGTACCAACGCACCATATCTTCAAAATCCTTTCTAATACTTTATTTGTGCTTGTCAACAAACATGTTAATTGTAATCATATCAAGAAATGCAACAAGTGTTTGCATGTCACATACCTCGATTGGTTTTTTGTCTTTGTTGAACAAAGGTTCTTCAATAGCCATACCACAAAAATCTTCCACGCATTCTTCACGATCATAATAACCATGCAAGTATGCTTCAAGTTTCTCCCTTTCACGATTGTAATCGCATTCTTCGCTAAGTTTCTCGAAATAGTCATTCAAATAGTTTTCTTCCAACATCTTACCATCCCTTTTTTCAACTACACTTTCAATCTTGTTATTTTTCCCAAACATCCTTTTCAAAGTGCATTTGCTTCCATCGCATATGGCCTCAATTCCTTGATGAAGGAGTTGTTCCATACTTAAAACATTTTTGTCTAGATTTGGCAAATAACTCACACATGAAATTCGTTTCTTTTTCCCTTCGACTTCAATATCAATTTCCCCAATACCATGAATGAAAACAAAATCATTTTCACCCTCATGAATGTTCACCCCAAACGTTCGTTTGAAATTAACAAACTTGTCCCTATTGCCACTTACATGATTTTTAAAGTTTGGATCCACTTCCCAAATGTCCGACCATTTTCCCGTGTCGGTCCCCTTCACTATGTATGAGTCCAAACTACTTTTAATCTTTTTATTCAGAAATTTTGTTGGACACATCGATGCTATGTGCCCAATCATGTGGCAATAAAAACACTTAAAATTTACCTTTTCAATCGGATTCTTGCTTGAACTTGCACCCGGCGTCCCGTAGTATTTCTTCACTCTTGCCTTTTGCACAATCTTCTTTGCGAGTTTAATCTTTATTCCTTTTCGAGATGCAACGATCTGAGGTTTCTTCCCCTTGCGATCCTTCCTTTGTTCCAAGTCCATCTTCGCAAACCCTTTCGTAATTCCACCGTCTTCCCTCCTGGAAACAGTCTTTCCTAAGCGGTTCCTTCCAATCTGACTTGAACCTTGAGTATCCATGGCGAAGTTTTGGGCGTCTCCCCCCTCCTGAATCGTAAATCTCGAGCGGGAACTTTGGCTCTGATGCCACTATTGGCCCGTCTCTCGCAACATGCATGTGTGCAAATCGGATTGATTCCACCCACATGATTTTCGATTGGCAAATCATCATCATGATAATAGCAAACATGTTTCGGTCGATCCATTATAGTAAAGTGAATCGATAAAACACAAATATAACAAACAAGAATCAATTGAATGGAGAATAAGAAAATCGATTATGCAATCAAGAGAACACAAATCGACGTACGCTATCTGACTCTTGTTCGACTCTCTATATACATTATATACAGAAGATTTGAGAAACCGCCGCTACCAAGATTTTAGGACCCTTTCACGGCGTTAACAGTTTTCAAAAAACTGCTTAACACCGTTTGAAATCCAAGGTAATCGGCTGGGCTCAACATCTCGACACATAGACTAAGTTGTTGCTTAGGGTGGGCTAATCCACTAAGGCCCAAATACCCTCTAAACTAAAGCAACTTATTCTTGACCCACTTGACCCAATTAGTCTAATACATAATAAACATAAGTAAATAGATGTTCAAGACTAATAAAAATAATAATGCTAACAGGAGATTGCTTGAGGCCATATAATGAACGACGTAACCGACATACCTTCGAGGCCTCCTCCTCGACGATAAAACCAAGTGGCTGCTCCTTATATACCTCCTCCTCAAGAACACCATGAAGAAAGGCGTTCTTGACATTAAGCTGATGTAGTGTCCAATGATTAATAGCAGCCAGAGAGATACAAATGCAAACGGATGGCATTTTGGCAACTAGAGAGAAAGTTTCGTCATAATCAATGCCATAAGTTTGAGAATAACCCTTAGCGACCAACCGAGCCTTCATGCGATGTAGTGAGCCATCAGCATCGAGTTTAACAGTAAATACCCAACGACAACCAATAATACGCTTCCCACTGGGAAGTGGTTGAAGATCCCATGTATGATTGACTCGAAGCGCCCTTATCTCGTCTTCCATAGCCTTTCGCCATCCTGGGTGATTAAGAGCAGTCATCACATCTCACATCCTTGGGAACCGTCTAGGAATCAAGGGCAGTGGTGTAGGCACGGGATTCAGTGGAGAGATGGGCATAGGAGACTTGGTGTTGAATTGGGTAACACGTGGAGTGTCTGAGCTCTTTATGGAAAGCTATTGGTATATCAGGATACGGTGCACCAGGTGGGTCATAAACAGGTGTGGCCTGGTAATATCTGGCAAGGGTGTAGGATCTGGCAAGGATGTAGAACATGGCAAGGGTGTATGGTCTCGCAAGGGTGTAGGGTTTGGCAAGGGTGTAACAGGAGTAGTCATAGAATGCGGAACTGAGGACATACCAGAGTCATGGGCTGGTTGTGAGTCATGTGTCTCGATCGTCATGTCCTTTTGTCGCCGAGCATATGTGAAGATTAGAGGTGGTGCTGCTGTCGGTAGGCCAACTGTAGTAGGAGAATGAAATATAATGTCAGAGACCTAAGGGACAGACGAACCAATGGACACATGAATTGTGGGAATAGTGATAGACTCAGGTATAATATGATCAGATTTAGGAAACATGTCGGAAACATGAGGAGAGGACGTGGGAAAGTAGGGGCATGACTCATGAAAAGTGACATCCGTACCGGTATAGTATCGACGAAGAGTAAGACTATAACACCGATACCTTTCTAGACACATGAGTAACCAAGAAAGACAGAACAAATGGCACGAGGATCCAGTTTAGTGACACTAGGACGATGATCATGAACATACGATACACACCCAAAATTTTTGGGTGGGAGTGGAAACGTAGTTCCTTTGGGGAACAAGACAGAGAAGAGGGTTTGACTACCAAGAACAGATGATGGCATACGGTTAATTAGGTAAGCAGCAGTTAGTATCGCGTCTCCCCAGAATCGATGGGGAACATGAGAGTGAAACATGATGGAACGTGCAACGTCCACCAAATGGTGGTTTTTTGGTTCAGCAATGTCGTTTTGTTGAGGTGTGTACACACATGAAGACTCATGAAGTATACCATGTGGTTTCAGATAAGTAGAAAACTCGGTGGACACATACTCTTTTGCATTATCAGTGCGTAAAATTTTGGACATGTTAAACCGATTTTGAACATACGAATAAAACTCACGAAATATGGAACTAACCTCACTACAGGACTTGAGTAAATAAACCCTAGTAGCACGGGAATAGTCATCGATGAAGGAAACGAAATACTGAAAACCCAAGGGAAGTTTTAGTAGGAAAAGGACTCCATATATCAGAGTGTACCAGTTCAAATAGTGTACTGGCTCGACTAGACACTTTGGGAGGATACGGACGTCGAGTGTGTTTACCGAGTTGACACGACTCGTAGTGAAAATCCAAAGGAACAGAAATGTCAGGTCTCATTTTCCTTAGAGATGCTGTAGATGGATGACCCAACCGACAGTGAGCCTCTCTAGCACTTGAATCACATATGTTTGTTGTAGGGTGCGACAACATGGACAAACGATAGAGGCCCTTTGATTCAACACCTGTGCCAATCACCCGGTTTGTCTCTAGTTCCTGAAACACACAATGAGTATGATAAAAGGTTACAAAACAATTATTTTGTTTTGTAATTTGCCTTCAAAACAATTATTATGTATTGTAATTTGACTTACTAAACAAAGGCTATCCGGGAATTTAGGGACAAACAAAACGGAGGACAAGTTTAGGTTTTTCGAATTATTAATGGATCCAATACCAAGAACAGGGCATGAGGATCCATCAGCAAGTCGAACGGGTGAGTGAGAAACATCCTGTAGGCTAGACATAATACCTTGATTCCCATTCATGTGATGCGTGGCTCCAGAATCAATTACCCATGATGAATCACGGTTAGAAGATGTATCTGAGTTTGCCGAGTGAGTTTGTGGATTCCAAACAGTTGTCGGAGTTTGATCAACTCCTCCTGGCTAAGCGTGTAAGTGCGAGTTGCATCTCCCATTGTAATGAATGGAAGGCCAGGGTAAGAATTCTCAGAGGACGGAGCAGATTAGACGAGTAGCAACCAGATAGACAAACTTGAGTCAAACTCAAAGACAAATCAAAACACATGCAGAGCTGAAGACATACAACAGTATCCGAGGCAAATCTGAACAGAAGTGTAAGAGCAAGCAAAGCAGCAACAGAGCTAAACAATATTAATCAAAGCAGTAGAAATGACCAATGTGAACTAGAAAACGTCACCAGATCAATAACACAGGCAGGTTGGAACAATATCGTGACTGAAATAAGAATGGTGTTCAGCGGTGGTGTCAAATAAATGACCAAAAAAGCAGGTTGTACAAATAGATAAAGACCCTGTAAATTGAAAAGAAATAGTAAACTATCCAGATAACTGGATTAAATGAACTGACCAGATAACTGGAAATAAAGAGACAAATAAAAACGGATCTGAAATAATAACCTGACGAGATAACTGGATGATAGATGAAATAAACTAACCAAATAGATAACTAGATATATATATTTTTTAAGTTTAGGGTTATGATAACATAAGTCCTCTTTGGATTTTAATAGAGATAATAGAGTCTTAAGATGGTCCAAAGGGTCCCAAGTTAATGGATTTTGTGTGATTTAACGTATATAACTGAAACTAAGTTTAGTAACCCGGTTAATACGACCAAGATATGTTAAGATTTTCAAGGAAAAAGTGTCCAAATTAGAAAATTGAATGCATAGATGTGATCAGTAGACTCCGGTGACCAGAACAGAAAAAGTCCGGCCGGCTGAGGCGGCGCCACGCGCTGTCACGCACCGATGCGTGGGGGACGATGGCGGGGATGAGGCGGCGCTTGGAGGCGCGTGCGGCGGTGTCCAACGGTGATTTTTTTAGGGGTGGCTAATCGGAGGGCGGCGAAGGCTGTGGTGGTGGCGCTGAGATGTGGTTGTGGCTGGAAAAAAGATTTCGGGTGGTCAGACAGAACTGATACAGATCTGATATACATGAACAAAATTTGGACTAGACAGTTGTACCGAGAGCCTTAGCTCTCATACCATGAAACGGAACTGATATAAAACTGATATATTGATAAAACTTGTATTTACAATGAAGTATGGAGACCTATATATAGACAAGCTAGGAACATTCTAGAAAACATGCCTTATAATGGGCCATGGGCCTTGGGCCATAAATAAACTATAAAGGACTTATGGGCTTATATTTAACAATTTACCAAATCATAGAAAAGGGACAACGGGTGTTTGCTTGGCCACCTGGCCCTGCCTAAAATGTTATGACTAGAATTAAAATATGACTCGTTCAAACCAGACCCATCTTGACCCATTTCCCGACACACCCATCTTGCCACCTCTATTTATAACCATGGTTTATAACATTCCTTACTCTCACTACTGGATCTTATATTTTTAGTATGTTTCCAAAGTCTACACATGAAACGTTTTCAAACAAGCTTTATCAGACCTTCAAAAATCACAAACGCTTTGTGAAGCCCAAGCTATCGCGTACAGATTTCACAATTGCACATTATGCTGGAGAGGTATGTGTTTTAGTTCAATTATGCTAGTAAATGAAAAAACCTATGTTTACCGTACTAAACCTAATTGTAATTTACAGGTCTTGTATCAATCTAATCAATTTCTTGACAAAAATAAAGACTATGTGGTTCCTGAACACCAAGACTTGTTGGGTGATTCCAGATGCTCGTTTGTGGCAGGCCTTTTCCCTCCAATTGCTGAAGAATCTCCCAAATCTTCCAAGTTTTCTTCAATTGGGTCTCGTTTTAAGGTATCTTTACTTATAACTTTATAAGGGTGTTTGAGACCGCTTATTTTAAACACTTATATGCATCTTAGACTTAGGATTTTTATGCTTGCCTGTTTTGATTATATGCTATTATTTAACTCAGTTATGATTTGTTAAATAATATATATGTAGGATAAATATCTAGATCTTTCAAGTATCTAGATATATCTTATAGGTAGTAGTTATACATTTATTATAGGTAGATATTTTGTACATTGTATAGTATAAATAGGGGTTTCACCCCACTTGTAATATCATCAAGTTTAATACAATTAGTTATTCATCCAGATCCTGTTTCATGGTATCAGAGCTAAGGAAGCTCTCGGTACAAGTCAATTCCTGCTCTACTTAGCTCTATTTCAGCTCTGCATCCCGTCTTAGTCTCTGGTCAGCCCCGAATTTTTTAAACACTGTTCACACGCGGAATCACTGTTCACATCGGAAAGTACTGTTTACGCCGGATTCACTGTTCACGCCGGGAAATCATTGTTCACGCCGGAAATCACTTTTCACGCGAAAATCACTATTCACGCCGGAAAATCACTGTTCACGCCGGAAATCACTTTTCCACGTCAGAAATTATTGTTCGCTTCAGAAATTACTGTTCGCTTCAGAATTTATTGATCGGTTTGCACTTGGTCCATTTGCTACCTGTTGACTTTCTGTGGTCAATTTGCTCAGTTCAGATTCTGTTCGAGTGCTTTGCTCCTGACTTTGCAACTCAAGAACCAGTCAAACATCAACTCGTTCATTAGAATCAGCCTCCTTTCCCAGTATGTGGTTTACTAGAATCAGCCTCCTTTCCGTCCAAAACTTGTTGTCAACACTGTCACGTTGCTATGGCTGATGAATATCCTACTCACTCACTTAGCCAGGAGGAGTTAATCAAACTCCGACAATTGCTTAACTCAAAGACTTCGAGTCCGCAAACTCATTCGGCAAACTCAGGTACATGTTCTAACCTTGACTCATCATGGGTGATTGATTCTGGAGCCACACATCACATGACTGGGAATCGAGGTATTCTTTCTAGCCTCCATGATGTTTCTCCCTCGCCTGTTCGACTTGCTGATGGATCCTCATGCCCAGTACTTGGAATCGGATCCATTAGCAATTCGAAAAACCGAAACATGTCATCTGTCCTGTTTGTCCCTAAATTCCCTGATAGCCTTTGTTTTGTAAGCCAAATTACAAAACAAAATAATTGTTCTATAACATTTTATCCCACTCATTGTGTCTTTCGGGAACTAGGGAAAAATCGGGTTATTGGCACTGATGTTGAATCAAATGGTCTTTATCGTTTATCCATGTTGTCACGCCCCATGGCAAACATATGTGATTCTAGTGTTCGGGAGGCTCATTGTCGGTTGGGTCATCCATCTGCAGTAGCTCTAAGGAAAATGAGACCTGACATTTCTGTTCCCTCTGATTTTCACTGCGAATCATGTCAACTCGGTAAACATACTCGACGCCCTTATCCTCCCAAAGTGTCTAGTCGGGCAAGTACCCTATTTGAACTGGTACACTCTGATATATGGGGTCCTTGTCCTAATAAAACTCCTTTGGGTTTCCAGTACTTTGTTTCTTTCATCGATGATTATTCTCGTGCTACCTGGGTCTATTTACTCAAGTCTCGTAGTGAAGTTAGTTCCACTTTTCGTGAGTTCCATTCATATGTTGAAAATCAATTTAACACATCCATTAAAACACTACGCACTGATAATGCAAAAGAGTATTTGTCCACTGGATTTTCTGCTTATCTAAAGACACATGGTATTATTCATGAGTCTTCATGCGTGTACACACCTCAACAAAATGGCGTTGCTGAACGCAAGAATCGTCATTTGTTGGATGTTGCGCGCTCAATCATGTTTCATTCTCATGTCCCTCATCGATTCTGGGGGGACGCTGTACTAACTGCTGCTTACCTGATAAATCATATGCCATTCTCTGTCCTTAATGGTCGAACTCCCTTTTCTGTTTTGTTCCCTAAAGGAACACCCTTCCCTCTTCCACCCAAAATCTTTGGGTGCGTTGCGTATGTCCATGATCATCGCCCAGGTGTCACTAAACTTGAACCTCGATCCATTCGTTGCATCTTCCTTGGTTACTCAAGAGTCCAGAAAGGGTATCGGTGTTACAGTCCCACTCTTCATCGATATTTTACAAGTGCTGACGTCACTTTTCATGAGTCATGTCCTTACTTTCCTGCGTCTTCCCCTCCTGTCCCTGACCTGTTTCCTGATGATTTTGATCCTGTTACACCCGAGTCTATCACTATTCCCACCATTCCTGTATCCATTGGTTCGTCTGTCCCCCAGGTCTCTGACACTACAGATCATGCTCCTGCTACAGATGGCCTACCGACAGCACCCCCGCCTCTTCTTTTCACATATGCTCGACGACATAAGGACGTAACAATGGAGACACGTGATTCACAACCAGCCCATGACTCTGGTATGCCCTCAGTTCCTCTTTCTACGACTACCCCTGTTACACCCTTGTCAGATACTACATCCTTACCAGATACTACCCAGGCTACACCCGTTTATGATCTGGCCCGATTCCTGGTGAACAGAGCTTGGTAACCTTGTCTTAAGGTAATGGTGAAGGAGAGGAATGAAAAATAAGGGTCTCCGGAGGTGGCCGTCATTCGTCGGAGCTCGCGGGAACCTGCCGAAATCCAGTCGCCGGAAACAAGGGTTGCCGCCCTTCTCTCTTTCTCAGTCTCATTTTGCCACAATTACAAAACAAACCCTTAGGTTTAGCAATTTACAATATACCCCCTTTACCTAGTGATTAGGAGTCCACGTCAGATGCCACGTCATCACAAACTAACGGTCGTTAAAAAAGTTAACAGAAGGATTATTAAGAAAAACAACATCAATAGTTGGGACTGCTAGGAAGAATATTTCCAGTTGTGATTATTCTCGTCCAATAGTGGATAGTTTAGATTATTTAAATCCAATTTTCCTTTTAATAATAGTCAATTAGTTAAAAGAATTAACTCAAAGTTGAGAGAACATCGTCAGACAAATAGTTAAGAGAACGGCGAGCAATTGACCGGAATGATGAGTGGAACAGCGGAAAGTCGAGCGGGAACGGCAGAACGATGAGCTCTGTCATCATCTCGTTTAACGGCGGCGGCGTCGGAGGCTTGTGACAACGGCGCCGTGGAAGGCCGTCGAAGGCTTGTGACAACGGCGACGTCGAAGGCCGTCGAAGGCTTGTGACAATGGCGGCATCGAAGGCTTGTTACAACGACGGCGTTGAAGGCTTGTGACAACGGCGGAATCCAGAACATCGGAGTTGTGCGAGGTGTTGGCCGGAGATGCGAGATTTTTTTTCTTTTTGAATGATGATGGAGATAATACAACCACAAAAATAGGGTAATGCAAATTACCCTTCTACCCCTGGATCAAATACAGCCACTAAAAAAGGTATCTTGCCTACCAACCATTTGATTAAAAAGTAGAACCATTGGATGTTGGTTATTTGGTTAATCCTCTAAGAAAGGGTTAATAATTGTTCCCTTCCCTATATATATATATATATATATTAAATAGGGAGATGACCATTTGAGAACTAAAAAGAACTAATTTGAATTACAAGTTTATTTACATGTATCCCCTCCCATGAATTGTAGTGGTCCCCCCTGAATTTTGTGGTTGACATTTAGTTCTCAAAAGTTCTCAAAACAAAAGTTCTCATTTGAACCTAACCCTCTATATATATATATATATAGAGGGTTAGGTTCAAATGAGAACTTTTTGTTTTGAGAACTTTTAAGAACTAAATCTCCACCACTAATTTCAGGTGGGGACCACTATAATTCATGGGAGGATTTTCCATATACATAAACTAGTTGCTGAGATTAGTTCTTTTTAGTTCTCAAACCCAATTGGTTCTCAAATGATCCTCTCCCTATATATATATATATATATATATATATGTATATATATATATATATAGAGAGAGAGAGAGAGGGGGTGAGAGAGAGAGAAGATCATTTAAGAACCAATTGGTTTTAAGAACTTTTGAGAATCATTCTAAGCCACTAATTTATATATATGGAAAACCCCCTATGAATTATAGTGGTCCCTACCTGAAATTAGTGGTTGAGATTTGGTTCTTAAAAGTTCTCAAAATAAAAATGATCCTCTCCTTTTATATATATATGGAGAGGATCATTTGAGAACCAATTGGTTTTGAGAACTTTTGAGAACCATTCTAAGCCACTAGTTTATATATATGGAAAGTCTTAGTCTTACCACTAGGGGATCCAGCTCGTCTCCCATTGGAGGCGGATGCACGGTCAGCTTCAGCGGCTGCAAGAGCGTCAGCTACGCGTTGATTGACTAGTGCTTCGATCGCGGCAGCATCCATGGTCGGGGGGTCGGAAGTGTTGCGGTTGGTCCTAACTCGTGGCGCACGTCTCGGCATACTACTTACATTTACAAGGTAAAATAAAAGTAAGACAATACGCATAACAAATATAAGTCAACACAGACGACATATATATGTAATCACATCATACCATAACACATTCTAACATAACATAACATAACATTACATCACGTCTAACAGTAGAGTCATAAGTAGCATACACACCTACAACATACGATACTTGTCCTACAATAGCTCATACACGATTACAAACATTGTCGGGGTGATATTACAGTTTTCACCAAATACAAGTTACAATACATCATAAACATATAAATAGGGCTATAGTTCCCCAACTACTACAACTCCACTAGAATGGTCCTCGCTCGATCAGGTCAAGGATGTCACGAATCTGGATGATGGTGTCGAGCAGCAATCGGATGATCTGTGCGAAATCCTCTGCAGTAGGGGCACCAGCAGCAAGAGTCTGGACGGCCTGGCGTGCCGCAGTCGCAATGCCAACTGCATCTGACAAATGTGCGTGCAGGGTATCAAGGGCATGGTCCTGGGACATGACGCGACTCTCAAGAACGGTCAGGCGAGTCTCCAAGGCAGTGATGGCAGCAGGTGGTGCAAGACGGTGAACAGTGTCGTGGAGGCGACGAATCTCCTCGTCACGACGTGCAATACAGGCAAACAGTGATAAGACCAGGGACTCAACAGGGACACCAGCCAAGATAGGTGAAGGTGTACTGACTCGAACAGGCGGGGGTGACAGCGGTGGTGTGTCAGACGCGACTGAACTAGCAGGGGTGCGAGGGGTAACCGGTATCTCAAAGGTGTCAGTAACGGTGGACGACTCACCGATCTCGAAGGTGCTATCGGAAAACTTCACCCGTTTCTTGGGTGGAAGAGGCTCAGACTCAACTGGTGTGTCACAAGGCTCGGGCGATCGGGACCGTTTATGGGACGGTTCCGAGTCACATACAGGGTCTACGGTACGCTGGCGGCTGCGGAGGATCGACTTACGCGGAGTGAGCATACGAAGAGGGCCGGTCGGGGTGGAACGATAGGGACTAAAGGATGGTATGCGCTCAGGCGAGGGAAGGTCAGATGCAGCAAGCGTCACGACTAACGAGTCTCCGTTCCCGTCGGGGCCTGTCTCAGCGATATCGACTGCGTAGGGCGCATTTTCTTCCTCGGGGTCCTCCTCTGGCTCTGTGTCCTCCTCATCGGGGCCTTCGAGTACACTGGTGGGCGATCGCGGGGAAGTCGGGGCTTCAGTGGTACCAGGTGAGGCAAGCGATTCGAGATCGATGCTGAACTCCATCTCCGAGTCAGACGATAAGTCGATGGGTCCGTTGGTTGCCATGCTGCGACAAAGTTTCCAAGTCACGGTGATAATATATATATAAGGTGCTATGTATAATACTCTAATGGTTGGGGGAATGCAAGTGGTAATGTACGCAAGTAAGTTTGACAGAGCTTAGGTTATAGTCTAGACTCTAAACATGCAATCTAGTTCTATAACCTTGGCTCTGATACCACTCTGTCACACCCTGTAAAATTTTGTGTCGGGATGTGAACCAGCGTTATCACAGTCAAGGTCAAGAACGTACTCTGGATGGTTCAACAACTAGAGCCGTTTGGAAGTTGATAATTGTTTGGAGTAAATTTGGAGTTTTCAAATCATTACGCAGCGGAATTTAAGTAATGAGTTACACAAATTGTTTTAAGTTTCACAAAACAATAGTTTTCAAAAGATTTTTGAGACATGACATCGTCAGATGTTATGCCAAGAAAATCTCCAACGGCTACAATCCTACTCCAGAATTTATTGAAAGATCCTAAATGCAACAGTCATCATGCAGGTCCAGATTGGTAACAGCAGTAAACGTTAAGCACCTGAGAATTCATATAAGAAAACGGTCAACAAATAATTTTGTTGGTGAGTCACACAGGTTTAAAATTGCTAGCCTTGAAAAGTATACAAAAGTTGTTATGAAAATTTGTTTATGCTATTCTTTGACAAAATCAGATAAGACTTGTTGAAATGTTACCATATACCCTGAATTCCGAAACTGACTGATTACCCACTCTTGGCATCTTTGTCCAGCGGATACCGCAAAAGCAAGATATAACAATTTGTACCCTTTGACTAATAAAACGGAGTCATGATTGGAGCGACCAAATCAGAGCAGGGGCGTTAACCCAATAGATCTATTCAAACGTTACCGTTTCACATGATAATTAATCGGATTCAGTTAATAGTGGGATTTGATTATAACATGAATGAACATGAAATAAAGATGTGGACGGCCGAAAGGCACATGTAACAGATAGGTTAACAAGGTCTAATTGTCTAGCATAGTAAAAGTAATATGAATTCTCCCCCAAGTAATTGAAAATAGTTAAAGAGAAAAGGGGCCGTGAAAACTCACATGATTCAGAAACAGTAGTCGGAATGTGTTCAACGGAAATGCAAGCCTAGATAATTATGAGACATGCAATAAAATAAGTAATTGGGTTGACACTAATGTCACTCCAATTAGGTAGGTCAAGTCTTGACGTCATGGTAGCCTTAGGGTCAATTGATTTGAGGTGTTAAGGTGAAAATGTCCGTTTATGCATTTATTTGGAAAAAATGTCAATTATATATATATTTTAATTAAATAAAATATACAAAAATTCTCAAATAATATCTAAACATGGTAAATATTTATAGAAATAAATATTAAGTCAAAATGAGGGTTTTCATATGAAAATTTGGTTATTTTGACAAATTTGTTGAAAACCGGGTGGTTTCACGGTAACCACCGATTACCCGATATTTATCCGTTTAAGTTAGAAATCAACCAAGTAAAATAAAATATGATTATTTTCTGTCCAAAAAGTGTATATAAATATTTCAAGTGTCGGTTTGTACAAGTTTGTCGGTTTTGTGTAATTGGTGTCGGTTTTGCCGTTTTGGTTCCGTTTGCCCGTTAAATGACATAGTTAGGTTCCTAAATTCACCATAAGCATTTGTAAACATGTTTTCATCATTAAAAGGTCCCTATAAGTTCATTTGGGCCAGATTTGAGTTTCCTTATAAAAACGGTGTTTCCGGGCCCGTCGGGTGTCGGTTTTAGTCCCGGTTTGTGCCCAAATTTAAGTAATTTGAAAAGAGATCTTTTGGCCATGTCCTAAAGTCACTTAAAGCATCATAACCTACTGTTTAAAAGCTTAAACTTTCTGGTCAAAACTGATTTGTATTTATATGGATTTTTCTAGAGTTTTCAAGTGTACTTTTTGGTTCATAAAGGTCCTTATGGTGATTTTAAGCATAGGTAACCTTCCTAATGTTCAAAGTAACCTACTTTGACTATGTTAAAAGTTTAAAAACGTGTCATGGGCAGCCATGGGTCCAAAATTGCAAGATCAACACATAAAGCATAACATATACAAAGTTTATGTTCAAAAATGCAAACCAAACAAATACTTGTGTAAATCTCCTACAAATCAAAGTTTGTACATAATATGGCACAAGGTTTACTATCAAGAGTTCATAGTAAGTAAATACACGGAGGAACATGGTGATAGTTACTAACTAGTAGCATTTTAAGAGTCAAAATCATGTTTAGACAACAATGTGAGTCAAGACTTGCTAATGGAGTGATCTAAGTATGAAATGGAACTAAGAACACGTGATGAAACAAGATTTAACCAAGAAAAGTGGAGATGGAACCTTGTAGGAAGAAGGTGAAGGCCGAAAATGGTGGTGATGATGGTTGTTCTTGCTTGTTCTTGCTTCCTAGCACTTGAAATCACCAAGGGAATGAGAGTTTGAGTGAGAAATTTAGAGAGAGAGTAGAGAGAGAGAGACTTACGGATGAGAGGGAGGAGAGAGCAAGAGAGGATTTTCTTGAAAATGTAGGTAACAAATGAAGTTAGGATAAAGGAAAGGTGTTTATATGTGATATACTTGAAAAGGGAAAGTGTTTGGTTTATGTGTGTGTGTGTGTTTCGGTTGTATGTGAACCGAGAGAGAGAGAGATGACCGAGAGAGAGAGGGACGGTTTAGAGGGAGAGAAAAAGAGTTTAAAAGTGTTTGGGACTTGGTTGTTTGATAAATATCTAGTATGGTTAAGTTAAATAAAAGATTAAGGGTTATGTGTTTGTGTGTTGTATGTGAGCCGAAAAGAGAAGGAAAAGGGGGGCTCGGGTTCGAGCCTCAAGCTTGGCCGGTTCAAGGGTGCCCCAAATGGGTTCAAGAGAGTTCAAGCTTGTGATTAAATTGTGTGTTTAAGGTGGTATGTGGCTGCAACAATAAGGGAAAGTAATGTGTTTGTGGAGGGAAAACATGGACCAATGGTTAATAGTGTTGTTGGTTTGTTGAGACAACTTCACCCTATGATGTCATAGGGTTGTAAGGATGTTGCAAATTGATGGAACAAGGCAAAGAAAGGGAGTCAACCATATGTACTAGAAGTAACTAGATCAAGTAATGGGAATTGGGGGTGGTTTGGAGTTGGTTACTTGAACCGGTCGAGAAAAAGGCAAGGGGGGGGGGGTCGCGAGTTCGATCTCGGGTGGAGGCCGGGTCACGAGGAGGGGAAACGAGGGAGAGGAGAAAGTGTGACGGGTTGTTTAAACGTGAAGGAACGAGAGAACTAAATAAATCAAGACGAGTCTCGAAGATTCTATAAAAATAATTATTCACGACGTCACAAAATAAATAAACAACGATTTGGTTTGGAATAAAAATACTCGAGGTTTAATAACATTGAAAAAACTACGTTGCATGTGTATATATATATCATGCATGAAAAGTGTATCCGTCGTGAACGTTTATGAAGTTAAATAAAATGATTCGGACGTAAAATAAATAAATACTTACGTGAGGATTGGATCACAAGTCTTAATAACATGATTGGTGTCTAAACGTGTATTTATATATTATGTCATGTTTGATAATAATGAGATTCGATTCGTACATAAATACGTTGGAATTTTATTGTGAGAAAATAGTTTTATGTATGAAATGCAAACGTTGAATATTCGAATGATCAATTAAAACCATTTGCATGAATATTAACATAATAACGTGAAATCCCAAGATGATGGGATCATGAGTTATTATTTTATGGTAAAGATGACATGAAATAGTTAATGTGTTTGGTTGGTCGTCTTTTATTATTAAAATTCCAACGACCATTCCGTGTAAAGGGTTATCATGTCTAAAGGTCGTTCGTGTACATGATTAAGGCTACGTCAAGACTACGACTATATTGCATGTAAAAGGGTAAAGCACAATATTTTCATATTGCAAATAAATAGTTACGTAATACAGTTAGCACATAGGTATACATTATCGTTTAGGTTGACGGAAACTTACGAGATGTCACATTATGTAATATAAAAAGTTTTAATACCTACAATTAAAGTTTCTAATCAAGAACCATTTGTGTAATAAACTCAACCTTTAAAAAGCAATAAATAGGGAGAGGATCATTTCAGAACTAATTGGTTAGCGAACTTTTGAGAACCATTCTGAGCCACTAGTTATATATGAGGAAATCCCCCCATGAATTTGAGTGGTTCCCCACTGAAAATTAGTGGCCTAGAATGGTTCTCAAAAGTTCTCAAAACCAATTGGTTCTCATTTGAACCTAACCCGCAATAAAGAAACCTAAATAAATTAAATCTTCATAGATTTGGTCGCCAACCGCCTCCAATCACATTTCGCTCCCCCCCCCTGCACCATATAATGCTGCCATGACGCTACCTACCTCTGCGCCGCCTATGATGCTCGAATCCACACTTCCCAACACGAGCATGTGTGGTAATGCGAAGTGTTTGAGCAAGCTCCAGCGACTTTCATATGCAAAGCCAACGCCGCCTCCCTCTGCACCACCTGCGACGCCGATATCTATTCAGCAAACCCCCTTGCACGGCGGCACCACCACCGTGTCCCAGTGACGCCGATTCCAGGCGCGTTGTATGGACCTTAGGTTGTTGATCATCATTCGAGGATGATGGGGTTAGGTGTCGTGGAGTCTCAAATGGTTTTTTTTTTTATCATGAGGTGTTGTGATTGACGGTGAGGATGAGAGCGAAGCGGCTTGGTGGTTGCTGTTTGATTAATAAGAACGAGAGTCAAAGTCAACGGTAATAAGGATGATGATAATAATGGGCCGTTGTTTAATGAGTATTAATTTGGAGTTTATGGAAGAACTGTAGGTCCGAAATCAATCAAACAACACGATATCTAGACAAATACGAGTGCGGAATCCTCGTATAAGCTTGATTCAAGAACCAAGTAGAAGAAAGAGGCTAGATCTAATGTAAAGATCTAGTCTTGAATGAGAAACCCTACTTGAATGAAGCTGATCGTAAACTGGACAAGCACACAGAGAGATCGTAAACGTCAATAGTAGTATTCGAAAAGCTTGGTTACAATCATAATCAAGTGGGTTTATATACTACCCACTATACAAATCGTAAACTATATGGAAGCCCACATGGCCCAATCATAAACACTAAACAAGCCCACTAACTAGTAAATATAGCCCACTAACTAGTAAATTATAAGCCCAAAACTAATATAAACTAAGTCCAACACTAATGTTCATGCCTTACATAAATATAGCCCTACAATCTTCCCCTAGGCATGAACCATTAGACCACTTCACGGCAGCAGCAAGTCAAATCTGAATGAGGTTTGAACGTTGTTAAACCACCATCCCTTCTCTACAATCTTCTTAGCTGCTCCATCAAATATCCCAACCCTTATAGCATTTGCCATATCATTCTCGTCTCCAAGTATGGGTTGGGTGGCCAGAAGCTTGATATCTTTCTCACCAAATCTAAGCAAATCCACCGGGTCATAAAATCTGAATTGACGCATCGGCTTGCAGAGAACCACCACTTCATGTGTTGTTGGATCGTAATACCAGCAATCAAAGTTTCTTACCAGTGTTTCATCCTCGATCTCATCCAACATATTAATCACCCTTGTGCGCTTAGTTGGTGGCCTCCGTGCTTCTCCAATAGACTCCCCTGTCACAGGGTCAGTTCCGGTCTCTCTCCACCTGACCTCCTTCAGCTCGAAATCTCTGAAATCATTCTCCATGTGGCCTAGCAGATTATCTCTGATCTGATTACCTTCTGGTCCGTTCCACCTGTTAATAAATGGAGCTCTCAGAAGGCTCCTGATCTCAGGCTCAGTCCAGGAGTGGAATTGAGCACGTGTAGAGTAGTACTCCACTGGACTATAGCCGTCACGGATCACGGCAAAGATTTTCTTCTCCATATCGTAGTGCCAGCATAAGATTGCCTCACGACTCCCACGCTTATCAATTGAGCTTTCACCAACGTCAATGGTGTACTGTGTGGGAGCTGGTCCTTGGAAAAACTCCTTGAACCAGTTTTCGTGGAAACTTGGAGCCTTTGAGATGATCCTGCCACAGTGGGCGTAATCCGGCATCACTATATTCTCATCTCCTTCGTCAGTCTCCTCAGCAACTTGAGTTCCCTGAGATGAACTCTGACCAGAGGCACCCGTGATGTTAGGCCCTGCACCATCTGTCAGTTGATTAACCTTCCTTCTCAGATCCTTTATCATCTTGTAAAGATATTCCATTCTTTCCTTGTCTGCCACCTCATACTCTCTCATATATTTGCTGCTTGCCTCCTCCTTCTCTCTCAAACGCTGATTTTCTTCCATGAGAGCCTTGATCTCATTCTGTCTGATCCTATTCTGAGAGATCAGGAAGTTGATCTGAGGATCAGCACTAATCCTCAAATCAACTGGAAGCTCTGCAGCCATCAATGGGCGGAAACCTGGAGCTGCGAGTGGTTGGCTGGTCGCGGTAGAGAGGCTCACTCTGACCGGACTTGGAACAACGAAGGTGCTCTCAACCTCCAGAAATTGCCTATCTTCACGTACAGGGCTTTGCACGTTCAGAATCGGACTAGCTTGTTGCGCAGGGGCAGGTTGATCATCACCATCTTCAGTCTGTGTGAGAGACGGTTGCTCTTGAAGGGCTTCATCAACAGTTTCTTCTTGACCACTGGCACCCTCAGAACTGGGTCCAGCTGGTTGTACAACCAAAAGGCTTGAGCTTGTCTTGGTGAACTTGAACCGTATGCTCCTAGGATCATATTTCTTTCGCGGAGATGGTTCACGAGCAGGGACGGGTTCTTCTTCAAGAACATCATCAACGTTTATATTCAGCTCAGGAGGTGTATCATCACTGCCAGACGACCCAATCATGTCATCCCTCGACCGTTTATGAGTGAGGGGCTCCAAATCTCTATAAATGTCCTCTTCAGAGATGTCCTGCCCAGCCAGGATGTCATCCATGATATTTTCTTCATCGGATGGAATGACATCTTCATCTTGAACATTAACAGCCTGAGTTACTGTCAAGTCTTGGTCTTCGGCAATTGATGCATTAACTTCAGGCACATCTGCCTCTGGCTCAGAGTCATCCAATACTTGTTCCCGTGCAACTTCAGGAAATGCACCTCTCTTAACCCACTCCAATCTTCCTTCAAAAGTCTGCTTGCCTGGTCTGTCTTGGGTTTGCAGACCAAAGACTCCAGAATCCATGACCTTCACATCAAGCTTCTCAACTCTCTCCTCTATCATCGGGTACTTCTTCATCACTACCATCTGAACAAATCTGGGTGTCATCAAAAACTGCTCTCTGGCACTCAGCATGGCATTGACTGCCCAGTCTAGCAGCATCATCTTTGAAAAATTAAACTTCCAATCTAATGCTAGGGCAACAAATGCAGTTCCATGAATTTGATTCAGTTGATCGAAACTGGTCCTCTTCCCTAGGAAAGACTTCTGCATATAATGTGCCAGGCACCTCCAGTAGTGCGGCAGAAGCTTTTTGAAGATTGGCGGAAACTTCCCCTCGTACCCCATAGATTGAGCACCAGCAAGAACTATCTCCTTTGTGTATGTGATAGGATCAGAAGCTTCATCTGTGATGTTCAGGCCCTGCCTTATGTCTTCTTCTTCAATGACAATTTGCCTGTTATTGACCGTTGCGGTAATCCTAGTCTTGTCAGAATTCACCCTGGCAGTTCCCCAAAATTCTCTAACCAGCATCTCGTCGATAAGTACATTTGTCCTCAATGCATGGTTAATCTTGCATGTGTTCATTCCGGCCACCAGTGAGTAAAATAACTCCATGTGTTTTTCTGGCGGGTCTTCTAGGTATGCCGGCATGCAATGGTCTGGTTCATATTTTATGTCTCCAATAAGCATTTCTTCCGCCATCTGAGACAGACAAGACACATGCATCAGACTTGTTCATTAATGAGCAATTGTGATTATTAGCCCTTAACGTGTTCAATTGACGATCACATTTTACTTTTGTACTTCACAAAAAAATTCAATTTGAACATTTTTAGAGAAAATAATTGAATTAAGTACATGCTCACAATCATCGTTAAATTTTATCTCAAAACCAAACAATTTTAATGAAATCTCAAAAATATTTAAGTAATTAAGATTTAAACACTTATTAATTCTCATTAAAAGTGAGTTTACGATTCAATCAAAGAGTTTACGATCCATAACAATGGGTTTACGATTCGCTAATCGGGTTCACGATTGATTTAAAATAGGTCCAATCGTAATCGAATAAGACCAATCGTAAACACTGAATAACCAGTTAAGGCCCAATCGTAATCAACTCGATCGTGAACGTTGAGTCGTAAACACGAATCGTAAACATCGAATCGTTGACCCGGGTCGTAAACCCGAGTCGTATACCCGGGTCGTAAACCCGAAGCGTCGTCTTCTTCACCAGGTGATCGTAAACACGCAAACCGCCATGGATATACCTGCAACAACTCGTAAACTCATCATAATCTCAAATAATCACAAGTAGACACCCAACTCTACCTTTTAAAGAGTTTTAACCACCAATACGACTTCGAATCACGTAAAAATTACTCGAATGCAGTGGAAATATCGAGTTAGGGTTTGGATCGTAAAAACTGAGAAAGGGTCTTGAAAACACGTGAAAAACAGTCGATTGACTGAGGGTTTTTGGTCGGAAAAAGATTACGAGAGTGTTGGTAGGCTCAGATTGCTCGGAGGTGAACGGAGATGGTCGGAAACGGGTTTTCCGGTGAGGCAGCGGCGGAGGGTTAGGGTTTCTTTGCTGGATCGTAAACGGAGGAAAGAGGGGTGAGTGAGGGATCGTAAACCGATTGGGGTTTAAGTACCCCTTTTTGAAATTTTCATATAACCCCCTCATGTTTCAAAAATGTCTCAAACAACTCCCAAACAATTAAAAAATTATCAATTCTCATAAAATTTGTCAATTTTAAAAACTTTGAGAATTTTACAAAACTTCCCCTCAGACTCATACCCCGAGTATCTGATCATGATCATTAAAAAAAAAAAATTTAAAAGTTAAAACAGATACAATCAAAACCAAAATTAAATATTTACAAACTTACCTCAGAAATTTCAAATATTTACATACCTGGTGCTGGTATTTTTCACAGATAATTTCAGACAGGTCTTTGACTGAGGAACCCTTTTCAGCTTCCGTTACTAGACACTCTAGACAATTGTCAGGTAGTTTGAACACATAAACTCACATCCAGTAACGTGCTTAAATATAGTACAGATTTACCGATATGTTTAACCGTCCCCACACCCAATTTTCCATAGCAAAACCTACCCAACCTCAGAGTTTATTGAGGATTCACAAACCCCCAACTTGAGGAACCATGCAACACTGCTTTTGACTACCACTTATTTCTATTTTTCATACATTATCAGTTGATGATCAGGTCGGCCGCATAAGCACGCAGAGAAGACCAACTGAATAATTTTATTTTCTTTTCTTTTTCTTTTTCAGAATATTCATTTTGTGAATTCTTTTTCTTTTTCTTTTTCTTTTCTGTGGTGTTGTCTTATACAGTATAAGCATGGCGTGTGAGAGAGTGAATACTAGGTAAATACCACTCTCAACCCGTTTTTGTCGGGACTCAGTTTTTTAAACCATGTAGACTAGGATGGGAAACTAAACATGTATAGAGTTTAAGATTACTGCACTTACATAGATGATCATTGTTTTGGTTGAGCTTACCGACATATCATCTTCGAGCAGTCTTTCACATCAGCCTTACACGTGTCAGTCTCCAACCGTCATTAAGCATTTAAGTCCTATCAAAAGACATCATAAAAACCTTTCAGTTTAACCAGCACCATTTCTTCCCCTGTTTTTGTGAGACTTTTGAAACAAGACTCAATTTTTCAGTCATTTTCTATTTTTTATATATTTTTTTTAAATATATTTTTTAAGTAAAATTTAAGAAACCAAAAACTTTGTACAAAAACATAGATGATCAGATCATTCCTCGAAGGCAATCATCTTCAGGCCTTCAACACAAGATTCAAAATTAGGACGAGGAAGGGGTTTTGTAAAGATGTCCGAAACATTCTGATCGGAGCTTACCTTTTGTAGCTGAATCAGCTCACGATCAAAGCAATCACGAATAAAATGTACCTTGATATCAATGTGCTTGGTTTTGGAATGTTGGACAGGGTTTTTCACAATCTCAAGAGCAGCAGCATTATCACAAAATATGGGAGTGTTGACGAATTCCATACCATAATCCGTGAGCTGGTTTTGGATCCACACTACCTGTGAGGTACCGGCAGATGCGGCCACGTACTCAGCTTCAGCAGTCGATTTGGATACGGTATGCTGCTTCTTGCTCTGCCAAGAGATAAGCCTATCTCCCAGGTACTGACATCCTCCAGTAGTAGATTTCCTGTCAAGGTCACTACCTCCATAATCACTGTCAGTAAAAGCATATAATTGAAAATCAGTGTTCTTCGGGTACCAAAGACCAAGCCTAGGCTTGCCCTTCAGATACCTGAAGATACGCTTAACAGCAGCTAAATGAGAGAGTTTAGGGTTAGCCTGATATCGAGCACACACGCAAACTGCATACATGATGTCTGGCCTGCTTGCTGTCAAGTACATTAGTGATCCAATCATCGACCGATAATGGAACTCACTCACTGACTCCCCGTTAAGATCCGCTGACAAGAGTGGTCTGGATGCCATGGGAGTGGCGATGGGCTTGCAATCCTGCATCTTGAACTTGTCCAGAATCTCATTCACATACTTCTCCTGATGAATAAGAATCCCAGAATCATTCTGCTTGACTTGGAGTGCAAGAAAGAAACTCATCTCGCCTTGGTCACTCATCTCAAACTTCTTCTTCATGATCTCCTCAAATTCGGTGCACAATTCTTCGTTTGTCGATCCGTAGATAATATCATCTACATACACTTGCACCATGATAATGTCTTCTTCCACCCTTTTCCTAAACAATGTTTGATCAACGACTCCTCTTGTATATCCATTCTCCACCAGGTGATTGGACAACGTTTCATACCAGGTTCTAGGAGCTTGATGCAAACCGTACAAAGCCTTATCCAGCAGATAAACATGATCTGGATTTTCTTCATCTATGAACCCTGGTGGTTGAGCAACATAGACTTCCTCGTTCATCTCTGCATACAGGAAGGCAGTCTTCACATCCATCTGATGTACGGTAAAATTGAGATACGAAGCCACAGCAAGAAAGATCCGAATTGCTTCCAATCTTGCCACCGGAGCGTAAACCTCATCATAGTCGATACCGTGGACTTGCCTGTGCCCTTGTACTATCAACCTTGCTTTGTTTCTCACAATGATCCCCGAGTCATCCTTTTTGTTCTTGTACAACCATCTCGTGGGAATCACCTTCTTGTCTTCTGGCCGCTTCACAAGACGCCACACTCCCAGCTTTGAAAATTGATTGAGTTCATTGTGCATGGCCTCCATCCAGTTTGGATCTTTCAGAGCAACCATCACATTGGGAGGTTCTATCTGGGAGATGAAACAGGAAAACATACAAAAGTTGATGTGTCCTGTTCGGCTTCTTGTGGTGACACCCGCTGTCACTGGCCCAACAACATTACTCAGTGGATGATCCTTGTTGATTCTGCTCTCTTGGACATCAGGCACTGAAACATTAACAGGCAGATTAGTATTAACAACATTTTCAGACATACCTGAGCCTTGAGAATCCACTGGAGCATCACGTGTTCCTGAACATTCTGGAATATCAGCAGTTGCATTCCGAGAAGATTCAGCTGATGCTCTATCCACATGAGGTCTTACATCTGCACTGGGAGCTACAATGTCTTCTTCTTCGCCCAAATTGTGGAAAACATTCGAGAAATTAAATCCCTCAAACAATGATCCATAGTTGAAGATCCAATCAGGTCCAGTTCCCGCATCCGTAGGATTGTCCTCCATCCAATCTACATTGAATGCCTCAATGATCAACCCAGTGGTCTTGTTATAGACACGATAAGCACTATTTGCAGAATAACCCACAAAATAGCATTCATCGGCCTTCGCTTCGAATTTCCCTACATCGGACTGGATCAGCACCGTGCACGGACATCCAAACGTCTTGAAGTAACCCACCTTCGGTTTCTCTCCATAAATGATCTGATATGGAGTTTGCTCGTGACGCTTGTTCAGAAGAACTCTGTTTTGTACATAACAAGCAGTATTCACAGCTTCTGCCCAAAAGAAGATCGGTAATTTTGCTTCACACATCATTGTTCTAGCTGCTTCAATGAGTGTTCTATTTCTTCTTTCGGCAACTCCATTCTGCTGAGGAGTGTAAGGAGCACTGAACTGCCTTTCAATCCCCTTTTCACCACAAAACATATTCAGCTCAGCATTTTTGAATTCCGTCCCATTGTCAGATCTGATTGCCTTCACTCTTTTATCCAGCTGGTTTTCAATAAGAGTCACAAACTGCTTTACTAGGGCTGGAGTTTCGTACTTGTTTGACAAGAAAAAGACCCAAGTAAATCGCGAGTAGTCGTCCACTATCACGAGGCAGTATGAAAACTTGCTGACACTTTGTACCTGCATGGGACCAAACAAATCCATATGTAAGAGTTGAAGCACAGAAGAGACAGAATTTGCAACCTTTGGACGATGTGGCAGTTTGTGCTGCTTCCCCTTAGCACATGCCACACACTTCTCCACTGAAGTGAAGTCTGTGATTGGAAGATTTCTGACATGCTCTCCTTTAGCCAGCTTGGATAGATTCTTCATGTTTGCATGTCCCAGACGACGATGCCACAACAATGCAAGATTCTCAGTCTGTTTTGAAATTAGACAAGCTGCTTCAGATGATGGAGGCTTTCCCATGTTCAATAGATAAGAATTTCCGTGCCTTGGTGTACGCATTAAAATACATTCTTCAGGAATTTTTACACCAGGCTTAAGAATGATGCATTCCTTTTTGTTGAACATCACAGAGAAATCCCGATCACATATCTGTGACACACTTAGCAGGCTGTGGGACAGCTCCTCTACATAATGCACATCTGAAAAAGTCAGACTTCCACTCTTCACAACTCCTTTCTTTGAAATTCTTCCTCCCACACCTCCAGCAAAAGAAACACTTCCTCCATTGAAATCTTCAACCTCATCTAACAACGACAGATCTCCGGTCATATGTCGGGTACAACCACTATCAACATACCAGAGATTGTTGACAGATCTTCTCGGCTGTCCCTACACAAACCATAAATCAGTTAGAGTCAGGTACCCAGGTCATAACAGATCTGGGCACTCCCTTGGAGTCAATGTAATTAACCATCTTGAAAGACATTCCTGCTTTTGATTTGGATTCATTTATAACTTTAGCATGAACTTTTGGTTTCCAATTTGGTTGTTTTTGGGAGTTAGAGCTACTAGCAGAGTTCTTTGTGGGTGAAACATTCCTTGGAGGAGATGTGGCCTTTTTACCTTTTGTTTTGATGACAGGTGTCCACTCAAGTTTTAATTTGGTATAAACCATTTGTTTTGGTTGAGTGACAACTTTTGGTTGTTCCATAACTGCTTTACCCTTAGCAGCCTGATTGACTTTAGGTACTTGTTTCTCCAAAGGTTTTGTTTTCATTTTATTTGGTTTGTTGAAAACTCCTTTAGCTGCATAAGCAGGTTTGGAAGTTTGGCCCACATCTCTCCTTTCATTGACAGGCTTCGTCACTGGGGCCTTTGTGTTTAGAACCTTAGACTGTTGAGTCTTCATTGGTTCAGAACTTTGCTTCCCCTGTGACGATGCTTGCTGTTTTTGATTTCTGTTCTCACCCCTCATCATTTTCTCAAGCATATTTGTTCGCTTGTTCTGCGGATAATATGGCTCATAGGGTCTGTTCATACAATTAGCAGCAAAATGACCTGGTTGACCACATTGAAAACAATTCATTTGTCTAGGCCCATTGACTTTGCTACACAAGTATGAGCGTCTTGGATAAGACGACTTCCATTCCGGTTGATCATCCCATTTGTGTATCACACGTTTTGAATGTTTTTCAGGTTGTGTTATTAAACAAAATTGTTCAGATTTTGATTTATCAGTTCTATTATAAGTTGACACAACCTGGGGATACGGAACAAAATCATTGGGCTTAGATTTACGGCCAATCTTTGTGTTAGGAACACGCATTTTAAAGGAACTAACGACTTCATTAGGATTAGAAACATGTTTTAACAAGACAATTTGACTGGACTTGGATGCTTCAAGTTCTGACACAGATGCCAGAACGTCATCCTTAGGTAAACTAGAAACAGAACAACTAGACTCATGACACTCATTGACCCTCAAGCATTCAGCATCCTCCCCAGATACATCTTCAATGCCTACAACATCTGCACATGTAGCAAAAACATTAGAAGAACTAACATTATTGTTTAGAGATTCCTGGGAGGAACCTGGTTTAGTTGTGAGGTCAACTACATTGTTCTGACTACCTGTCCTATATAAACCAAGTTTCTCCTGTTCTTTCTCTACTTTTGTCATAGGGGTCACACCAACCATCAAGCTATCTATAGGAGGACCAGCTTCATGATATCCTGAACTAGTTCTATCTACTTGGTCCTCCTCATAGAGCATTCCTATGATATCTCTAGGGATAGGTGGGGGAATTATAACATTTGCGGCCACGGACTTGTCAGATTTTTCCGACCCAAAACCTGGTGTGTGTTTTCCTACTTGTCCACAAACAACTGCCTGAGATAATTCTTTACCTGCCTGAAGCATTCTCTTGTTTCTTAATTGATTCATATCTAACTGAACTTGCATCTCATTAGTCTTATGAGTCAATTCATCTACCTGTTTTCTAAGGTCAGCTATTTCTAACTTGGCATTATCATACAGGATAGATTTCTCAGTTGCTATCTGTTGGTACTTCACTATATCTAACTTTTGTGCCTTAACCTTTTCCTCATTTTTTACCCATCTACCCTTAAATGAGCTCCTCTCACACTTGACCTCAAACAATTCTATTTGATAATTCTTACAGATTTGTCTAAGACCAGGAATAATACGAGCACAAGTGGGATCAGAACATACCTTTAGGTTTTCAGCATCAGCAACGAACGCTTCCTTGTCTTCTATCTGACTCTCCTCAGGCTTTCCTTCATCAGTGACCACAAAGGCATGATTTTCTTCATTATCCTCTTCTGCAGTAGCAATCAAAGCATGTGACAAACTGAGATCCTTCATCTGAGAACTCCAGTCATAACCACCACCTTCCTGAACCACCAGTGCCTTGGCATCACCCTTTCCTTTCACTTCAGCAACCTTCTTTTCTTCAGCTCTTTCCTTCGTGGGCTTCGTGCATTCCCTGGCAAAGTGACCATACTCATCACAATTATAACACCTTAGCTTCGACTTGTCAAACCCCATTCTGATTTTATCCTGATCCTTCCAGACGTTCCTTCCCGTTTTGGCCATAAATTTCTTGGCTCTGAAGACAGCCATGGCCATTTGCCAAGAGACATCCAGCATCTCCACGTCCTCAGGATTTATCTGATTAAGATCACCAGCCATCATATCAGAAGGCACAAGATTCCCGGCCACAAGGGCATGATAGCTGTTCATGAAACCCATACCAAGGGCAAAGTTAGGATCATTGACATCTTCAGAGTTGACACCTCCGCTTGAACTACCTTGAGGCTGTGCAACAAAAGCACTAGACATAGGAGCTGAGCTTGATCCACTCCCTGTAAACTTTCCTTCATGCTTACCCTCAACTTCTTCCGATAGCAAAGCCTGATTCAACTTTCCAGCCAAACTTAGAGAACTTATGTGGTTCAGCTCTCTCTGCTTATCATCGATCATCTTGGATTTCAGCTTGTTGATTAATTCATCCAAAGTCACTTCACTCAGCCTATTGTTGTCTTTGATGATTGATATGTTGGTGTTCCAAGACTTAGGCAGACTGTTCAGCAACTTCAAATTCTTGTCTTCAGTATCTGGCTCTACTCCATAACTTGACATCTCTGCCATCAGTGACACATACCTCTGAACTTGAGCTTCAAACGATTCACCCTGAATATGATTGAACAAGTTAAACTTCTGCTTCAACATCTGCTTCCGACTAGCCTTAATATCAGGGTTCCCTTCATAAGCAACAATCAAGGCATTCCACAGTTGCTTTGCTGTTTTGCAGTGTTTGAATCCCTGAGCAATATCTGGAGTTAGGGCCATAGTCATTATCGCAAATGCCCTCTCAGCCTTGTTGCATCTCTCCCAGTCATCATCATCATACTCGTCTTCTTTCTTCTCTTTCCCTGCATTTGTTCCTGTTGCGTGAGTAGGTGTAAACGGTCCATTCACAACAGCCCTCCATAACCTCAGATCCACACTCTTCAAATGATTTTCGAATCTGTATTTCCATTCCAAGAAATTATCCGCTGAAGTTAGTCTTGGCGGGCGAGTTATAGATCCGATCTCGAAATCCAATTTCTGGTACATACTCGGCTCAAAATCCATTTCAATAGCTTAGGAACTTAAAACTAAAGTCCAAATGTCCAAAATATGAGATTACGATAACCAACCCTTGATTACGATCGTAAATGGCTAATTACGATCGTGAACTCTGTTTCCGATAATACTCCAAATCGTAAACACAATAGCCGCCTTAAAATATCGTAAACGTCGATTACGATTACAGATTACAACTCCTTATGTCGTAAACACAGATTCCGATAATTGAAACTCGTAAACTCCAATTACGATCCGTTTTGATCGTAAACACCGATTCCGATCAAGCGATTCCGATTGGCACAATCGTAAACACCGATTACGACCAAGCAAAGTCGTAAACACCCAATGTACGAATCGTAAACACTCAAAAACTCAGTCTTGAAGTCGTAAACGCCCAAACTGATGAATATCTTCAAATGCAACTGTCGTAAACGCCAAGAAACCCAGAAAACTCAATCGCAAACACAACAAATTGAAGAACACAGCAGCAGCGAATGTCGTAAACACCCAGAAAACCTTCAAATCTTCAAAAACCAGCACTTTAACCCAGAAAACTGCTTGAATCGATATCGTGTGAGCCTCGAATCAAAGATTCTTGGCTCTGATACCAATTGTAGGTCCGAAATCAATCAAACAACACGATATCTAGACAAATACGAGTGCGGAATCCTCGTATAAGCTTGATTCAAGAACCAAGTAGAAGAAAGAGGCTAGATCTAATGTAAAGATCTAGTCTTGAATGAGAAACCCTACTTGATGAAGCTGATCGTAAACTGGAAAGCACACAGGAATCGTAAACTCAATATAGTATTCGAAAAGCTTGGTTACAAACATAATCAAGTGGGTTTATATACTACCCACTATACAAATCGTAAACTATATGGAAGCCCACATGGCCCAATCATAAACACTAAACAAGCCCACTAACTAGTAAATATAGCCCACTAACTAGTAAATTATAAGCCCAAAACTAATATAAACTAAGTCCAACACTAATGTTCATGCCTTACATAAATATAGCCCTACAAGAACCATAATCATCATCATCAGTTCCACCACCACGATTTCCAGAATAATAAGTTTCAAGTGGGGTGGAATATGATCAGTCCGCTTTGATTGGTCAACAATGGCGATGAAAATGCCTTTTTTTATTGCTTAAAGGTTCGGTTTGATTTTCATTTAATATCACCAAACCCCCACCAGTTGTGGCCGGATTTAGTGAAAAGTTTAAGGTTCGGAGAAGACGATCGAAGAGGGTTGACGGCAATGGTGTTGGGTGGGTGGTTTGTGAGGGAGATGGGGGAAAGAATTTGCTAGAGAGAGAGATTTCTAATTATTTCTTTATTTTCTATGGTTTACACAAATGGTCCCTGTTTTTTAGTAATTGGTCCTTAATAGGTAAATTGACTGAAATACCCTTGGTCTTAACATAAAAATCTAAGTGTGTTAGACCTAGGGACTTAGATGACAACAAAATACAAACCTCCCATAACATTTGTTTATAATCTAAAATTTGGATGCAAGTAGCCAAGTAGTTAAAGTGGTTAAATCTCATGGACACAAATAGTAATTAAGTCTAGAGTAAATTACTATTTTGGTTACTATAGTTTGGGGTTTTTTAACTCTTTTAGTAATTTTTTTTTTTACAAACTAGGCATTGTGGTTTGCATTCTATAACTGTTTCTGTCAAATGTGTTAACACTGTTTAACTTTATTCGTCAAATATGATCACATGCACCTCACATGATGGGCATTATGGTCTTTTTTAGTTTTTTATTTATGATATTACACTTAAATTGTCATGTCACTATAACTCAAATTATTTTTTTTTTATTATTATATATTTTATGAATATTATTTAAATTTTTTTATATTTTAAAACGATAAATCAAAAATGTTTTTATTACCAAAAACTTCTTTTTTATTTTTTTATTGAAAGTTATTTTTATTTTCTAAAAACCTTTTGGTATTGTTTTTAGAACTTTTTATAAGAATGTTTTTGTCAAAGTGTTTTTTTATAAAAATGTTTACTTTTACTACAAATAATAAATGTTCTTATCAAGTGCTTTTATTATTTATTAATTAATAATTAATACTTCTATTAAGGTTTTACATCTACTTCACTTGGTACATGAAAGCATTCTTTAAATTTGGGGTCTTTGTTCTTTTAAAAACATTCTTTTAGTTTTATTTACAATCTTTTCTTAAATGTTTGTTTTTTTAAATGAAAACGTGAGATATTTTTTTTTATCACTTTTAAATCCCTGAGCTCCCAGGTTTTACCACCCGGCCGCTCGCGGAGGTGGATTTTCCCTGGAATGAGCTCAACTGGTGTAAATAGTCCCCGGGTTTTCCGGGGCATTCGTTGGCCGTTAAAAAAAATAAATAAATAAATAAAATTAATTATCTTCTCAAACAAAACATGTTTTTCATTTTTATAATTTTTCTTTTTATTTAAATAAAGTTAGAGAAAAAAAGACCTAAATACCCATCATGTGCCATACATGTGACCATTTTTAACAAAATAACTAATGGTGTTTACTCATTAGACTGAAATGGTTATAGAATGTAAACCGCATGGCTTGAGTTATGAAACAGATTATTGTATAGATTTGATGATTTTACATTAAGGGGGAACCCCTATTTATACTACACAAGCTACAAAATATCTATGTATAATAAATGCCTATCTACCAACTACCTATAAGAAATATCTAGATAGAAAGATCTAGATATTTAGATATATACATATATATTATTTAACACTCCTCCTCAAGTTGGAGCATAGATGTTAATCATGCCCAACTTGTTGCAAATGAAATCAATCTGGGTCTTCTGAGGCCAAAATATCTATGTATATCAACCGGCTTACAACCCAGTAATCCACATTCAGTCAATATGTCAAGGACATACTTTCCGCTGTGAGAGAAGTATTCCTTGTGGAGAGCGCGACACTTCTATGCCAAGGAAGTATCGTAACCGTCCTAAGTCAGTAATCTGAAACCGGGATTGAAGAAACTGTTTGAGTTTGGTAATTCCGACCTCATCATCTCCTGTGATTATGATATCATCCACATAAACAACTAAAATAATCCTTCTGCCATGAAGATGTCTGAAGAAAACAGAATGGTCATATGCACTGCGAATCATCCCAAACTCCCCCATAACTTCAGAAAAACGCCCAAACCATGCTCTTGGACTCTGCTTGAGGCCATATAAGGATCGACGTAACCTGCATACTTTTGAGGCCTCCTCCTCAACAACAAATCCGGGTGGCTGCTCCATATAGACCTCCTCCTCAAGAACACCATGAAGAAAGGCGTTCTTGACATCAAGCTGATGGAGCGGCCAATGATTGATGACATCAAGCTGATGGAGCTACAAAATATCTATGTATAATAAATGCCTATCTACCAACTACCTATAAGAAATATCTAGATAGAAAGATCTAGATATTTAGATATATACATATATATTATTTAACACTCCTCCTCAAGTTGGAGCATAGATGTTAATCATGCCCAACTTGTTGCAAATGAAATCAATCTGGGTCTTCCGAAGGGGTTTGGTAAGAATGTCTGCAAGTTGAAACTGTGTTTTAATATGTATCGGTTGAATCGATGGAGGATCAACTTTTGTCCCTGCTACTCGATCTCTGATTAAGTGACAGTCAACCTCAATATGCTTCGTCCTTTCATGAAATACTTGATTCTTGGCAATATGAATAGCTGATTGATTGTCACAATATAGTCGCATCAAATCATGAGAAATAACCCCAAGTTCTCTAAGGAGGCGGCGAACCCATATCATTTCTGATGTGACATCTGCCATGGCTCTGTACTCTGATTTAGAGCTTAATCGAGACACCGTGTGCTGCTTTTTACTCTTCCAAGATACAAGATTTCCACCGACAAACACACAATAGCCAGTAGTGGATCGTCTTGAGATAGGACATCTTGCCCAATCTGCATCAGAGAATCCTGATACCCGTCCATCTCCCTCCTCTGTAAAGGCACCCACACGACAATGACCCTGATCAGAATACAAGATTCCAAGACCTGGTGAGTTCTTGAGATACCTCAAAACCCGAAGGGCATCATTCCAGTGTCCAGTATATGGTGTGGCCATGAACTGACTCAAGACACTAACTGCGAATGAGATATCTGGACGGGTAACAGTCAAATAATTAAGTTTCCCGACCAATCGTCTGTATCGTTCTTGATCCTTCATCGGGCTCCCATCCTCTGGAAGAAGCTTCCCCGTAGGAAGCATTGGGCTATCAACCGGCTTACAACCCAGTAATCCACATTCAGTCAATATGTCAAGGACATACTTCCGCTGTGAGAGAAGTATTCCTTGTGGAGAGCGCAACACTTCTATGCCAAGGAAGTATCGTAACCGTCCTAAGTCAGTAATCTGAAACCGGGATTGAAGAAACTGTTTGAGTTTGGTAATTCCGACCTCATCATCTCCTGTGATTATGATATCATCCACATAAACAACTAAAATAATCCTTCTGCCATGAAGATGTCTGAAGAAAACAGAATGGTCATATGCACTGCGAATCATCCCAAACTCCCCCATAACTTCAGAAAAACGCCCAAACCATGCTCTTGGACTCTGCTTGAGGCCATATAAGGATCGACGTAACGTGCATACTTTTGAGGCCTCCTCCTCAACAACAAATCCGGGTGGCTGCTCCATATAGACCTCCTCCTCAAGAACACCATGAAGAAAGGCGTTCTTGACATCAAGCTGATGGAGCGGCCAATGATTGATGGCAGCAAGAGAGATACAAATGCGGACTGATGGCATTTTAGCAACTGGGGAGAAAGTCTCATCATAATCAATGCCATAAGCCTGAGAATACCCTTTAGCAACCAACCGGGCTTTCAGGCGATGAAGAGAGCCATCAGGGTTGAGTTTAACCGTGAATACCCAACGACAACCAATAACACGCTTCCCATGAGGAAGCGGCTCAAGATCCCACGTATGATTAGCCCGAAGTGCCCCAATCTCGTCTTCCATAGCCTTTCGCCATCCTGGGTGATTAAGAGCTGTCATCACATCCTTGGGAATCGGGTAAGAATCAATAGCAGTGGTGTATGCACGGGATTCCGCTGAGAGATGTGCATAGGAAACATGATGCTGAATAGGGTAATGGGTGGAGCGTTTTCTAGTCTCTTTGCGGAAAGCTATGGGTATATCAGGATACGGTGCACCTGGTGGATCATAAGTTTGTATATCAAGTGGTGGTGGATCATGGGTACTATGGGTAGTGGGTGGTAAAGAGGCATTGGGTTCAGTTGCAGATGAAGATACTAAGGATGGGCCTGCATCATGGTCCGGTTGTGTATCAAGAGGTTGCGTCGTCTTATCCTTATTCCGTCTAGCATACGTGAAAACCACTGGAGGTGTCACTTTCGGGAGGCCAGTCGTAGCATCATTAGTTTTGGAGGAATCTGAGACCGGAGATGAGGATGTAGACGGAACCGAAGGAAGAGGAATGGTGGGAATAATGGGAGATTCAGACTCAGGTTCAGGGTCAGGAAACAAGTCAGAGGCTGGGGTAGGACAGTTAGAAAAGTAGGGGCACGACTCATGAAAGGTAACATCAGCACTCGTGAAGTACCGACGAAGGAAAGGACTGTAACATCGATAACCCTTCTGAACACGAGAATAACCAAGAAAAACGCACCGAATAGCACGAGGCTCAAGTTTAGTGGTACCTGGACGGTGATCATGAACATATGCAATACACCCAAAGATTTTGGGTGCAAGCGGAAACGGAGTACCTTTAGGGAATAAGATGGAAAATGGAGTCTGACCTTTTAAAACAGATGAAGGCATACGGTTAATCAGGTAGGCAGCAGTAACAACGGCATCACCCCAGAAACGGTGAGGGACATGAGAATGAAGCATGATAGTACGGGCAACATCCAACAAATGACGGTTCTTGCGTTCAGCAATGCCGTTTTGTTGAGGTGTATACACGCAAGAGGACTCATGAACAATGCCATGTTGTTTCAAATATGTAGAAAACTCAGTGGATAAATACTCCTTTGCATTATCAGTGCGTAGAGTTTTGATAGATGTATTAAATTGGTTGTGAACATATGAATGAAACTCACGAAAAATGAAATTAATTTCACTACGAGATTTCATCAAGTAAACCCAAGTGGCACGGGAATAGTCATCAATAAACGTTATAAAATACTGAAAACCCAAGGTAGATTTTGTAGAACAAGGACCCCATACATCAGAATGTAAAAGTTCAAACACGGTACTGACTCGACTAGACACTTTTGGAGGATAGGGACGTCGAGTATGTTTACCAAGCTGACAAGACTCGCAATGAAAATAAAAAGAAATAGGAAAATCTGGTCTCATCTGCCTCATAACTGCTAAAGAGGGATGACCTAGCCGGTAGTGAGTCTCTCTGATAGTGGAATCACATATGTTTGCTTTAGGATGTGTTGGTAAGGATAGACGGTAGAGACCTCTTGATTCATAACCGGTGCCAATCAGTCGGTTCGTCCCTAGCTCCTGAAAAACACAATAAGATGGATAAAATGTCACGGAACAATTGTTTTGTTTAGTGATTTGGCTTACGGAACAAAGGTTATCAGGAAATTTAGGAACAAGCAAAACAGAGGAAAGATTAAGGTTTGTCGAATTACGAACGGATCCAATGCCACGAACCGGACATGAAGATCCGTCCGCACCGAATTGGTGGATGAGAGATATTATGGAGGCTAGAGATGATACCTTCGTTCCCAGCCATGTGATGGGTAGCTCCAGAGTCAATAACCCATGATGAATCAAGACTAGGAGATGTACCTGAATGAGGAGAGTGGGCCTGTGGAGAGGGATTAGCTGTGTGAGATGATAGTAGTTGCTGGAACCGAGCATACTCCTCCTGGCTGAGTGTGTAAATAGGGGCAGCCTGGTTAGTGGGCTCATCCACAGTAGCTATTCTGGCTCGAGGACGGGTAGTTGGCTGAGAACCAGGGGGGCGATTTGGGCAATTGTACTTCGTGTGCCCGTCCTGCTTACAATAGTGACAAGTAATACTGTTTCCACGTCCAATACCCTTGCGTTGAGTCGTGTTAGATCCGCGACCAATCCCCTTAGTAGTGGTTAGCATGGCCGATGTGTCAGTGGATTCGGGAATTGCCGTGTCAGAACCGTACATCTCACGTAGGAGATGGTATGTGGATGCCACAGATTTGATAGGAGTAGAGTTGCTCAACAACAATGGTCGAGCGCTAGAGTACTTAGGGGACAAACTGGCAATAAACATCATAACAGCCATCTTTGTGTTGCGCTCCTCTTGAGCCTTCAAGTCAGTAGTAGGTGGAAACAAAGCATGCAACTCATCTTGCAGTTTGGAGAACCGAGTAAAATAATCCGTGAACGACGAATCACCTTGTTCGATTCTCGTGTATGCTTGGACCACCGAATAAGCATGAGACAACGATTCTTTCGCGGAGAAGGATGAAGAAAGATGATTCCACATTGTCTTCACAGTAGCAAAATTTTGTGCAATAGCAAGTACTTGTGGTTCCATTGCATTCCATAGAGCCATTTGAATGCCGCTATCATCAACTCGCCATTCCCGAGTCATAGGATCAGGAGGGTTATCAGTTAAATGACCCTCTTTGTCTAAACTCATGAGACCTTTTTTGACAAACAGACTCCAAGAATTCCAATTGTTGGAATTAAGTTTCACAGGTATACGAAGAACATAAGTATAGTTGATTAGACCCGGGGCAATGGTGTTTTCTTGAACTTCCTTATGTTTTTCATCACCCATTTTAACTATAAACAGTAGCTAAAACAGATTCAGTAACTTAAATGGTAGACAGTACGTGGTTCTTCTTGGCAGATTGACCACACAGAAAGTCAACAGAAGCAACATAACAGCAGCAGTACACAGAAGCAACAGAGCAGAACAGAAGCAGTTGTATGCTTCAATTTGAGCCAGAAAAAGAAGTCTTTGGAATGTCAGACGTGGGCAAGAACAAGCTGGAACAGGGACAGGCGCAAGGCTGGACCAGGGACAGGAACAAGGCTGGAACAGGGACAGGAACAAGGCTGGAACAGGGACAGGAACAAGGCTGGAACAGGAGCTAACCTTTTAGCTCTGATACCATGAAACAGATTATTGTATAGATCTGATGATTTTACATGAAGGGGGAACCCCTATTTATACTACACAAGCTACAAAATATCTATGTATAATAAATGCCTATCTACCAAATACCTATAAGAAATATCTAGATAGAAAGATCTAGATATTTAGATATATACATATATATTATTTAACAAGTTATAAAAATAAATTCTTTTCTCAAACCAGAGTGACCAAAATAGTAATTTACTCTAATTATTATTAGTAGATAGGTATTAGTTATATTATTATTATTAGACAAGTGTTATTTTAGAAAAAAGATAAGGAATCCTACTTACACTAGGATATGAACTCTTGCTAAGAAAAATCTAGGGCTTTAGTTTTTTAATTTTCTTTATGTTTATAGAATAATGCATTGATTTGTTATTCACCGACTGGGAGAGACAATCAACCCCTCAAAGTTCGATAACCTACTCTACTATATCCAATAATATAATATTTTGAATAAAATGATTTAATAGATTTATGCGATAAGCATACACTTTGGTCTTCTTTAACCTGTTGATGTGTTCTGTTCTAAGCAAACTTTTTGAGCTTACTTGTTTGCTTTTTGAGCTTACCTGTTTGACCCGTTAGAGAGATAACATAATCAAAGTTCTATTTTTACCATTTTTACGTATTTCTAATTTTACTAGTGTCATCCTTTATGATTGCATAGTTCTACCATCAAAAGAGGTGTGAATTACACAGTTACCCCTTCTACATGTTCGGTACACTAACATGCAACTACTTGATGCAGCTACAATTGCAACAATTGATGGAGACACTAAATGCAACAGAACCTCATTATATTAGATGCGTAAAACCAAATAATCAACTGAAACCGGCCATATTTGAGAATGCTAGCATCTTGCAACAATTACGATGTGGTGTGAGTACACTAAATTATTTTCCATTTTGTCTTTTAGTGTTTATCAGAGGTGGCAAATTGGATGGGCAGGACGGGTTGGATAACAAGCCAAAACAGGTTGTTTATTTGTATTCATAATTAATGTATTATATATGAGTACAACACTATGTATGAATGGCATTTTTGACCTGTTCAACCGTGAATAAGCTAAATTAGTTGAGTTTTATCTCAAAGGGGTCAAATGGGTTGAAAATCATCAGTCTATTTCTAAACCTCCTAATCTGATGTCTCCTAAGCCAGCCTTAATAGGTGAAGCAGCCGATAGCAGTAGCATGTTCTTGCCTATCGATAGATAGCAGGTTGCTTTCTTGCTTAGACCAATTTTCTTTTCAGAGTTAAATAGTATTGTTTATGTAACTAAATTGTTATTAAAATGGACAAAAAGGTTTCAGGGACGACCCTACCTGGTCCGACACGTTTTGACCCATATGTAAAAGTGACACATTCAACTTGAATGCTTATTGATCCATCCGTTACCCAACCTAGCCATATTGCCACCTCTATGTATTACCTGAAATAATGATTAATTTTGTTTGGATACTTGTTTCACCTGCCTTTTTTTCCCAGTTTCATTTTTAGCTAATTGTATGTGATTAGTTATTCTATTTTATAGGGTGTTTTGGAGGCAATTAGAATCAGTTGTGCTGGTTATCCTACTCGTCGTCCTTTCTATGAGTTTATAAACAGATTTGGACTTCTTGCCCCTGAAGTACTAATAGGATGGTATATATTTCCTTCACCCTCAAATGTAACACCAAATTATTTCCAGTTTTTTCCATGTGAATTTGAGAAATTTTACATTCTATAACATTTCATTACTGTCTCCATCAGCTTTGATGAGAAGGTTGCATGTGAAAAAATTCTAGAAAAGAAAGGAGTCAAAGGTTTTCAGGTATGTATGCATATATATACCTATGTATATGTATCTAAATGTGTGAATAAACTTTGATAATCAAGTGACACATTATTCAGGTTGGTAAAACGAAGGTTTTCCTGAGAGCCGGACAAATGGCAGAATTAGATGCAAGGAGAACTGAAGTCCTTAGTAGTGCAGCACAAACTATTCAAAGGCGACTGCGAACTCATATTGCTCACAAACATTTTATTGATATTCGGAAGAGTTCAATTGTCATGCAATCATTTTGTCGAGGTGAAACTCTTACTTCTCGATCTTACACGTGGCAAATGGGTCAGGTCAGATGGGTTGGGTTTATGTCATAACATGTTCAGGTCAGATAGGTTGGGTTGGGGTCACAATAGGTTCAGTTCCAATAGGCAGAATAGTTCGTTGCAGTGCCAGCACTCAAAGCACATCTATGTTGTTGCGGGGATTACGTGAATACACAAAACATTTGCATTGCTAAGCGCAACATGCTTGTTTAATATGAGCCCATAAGCCCATGTATAGTATGTATGTGGCCCATGGCCCACTATCTAGATCCTTCCTAACATGTCTATATATAGGACTCACTACTTCATTGTAAATCACAAGTGTTCAGTTAAATACAATCAGTTTTGTTTGAGTAAAGAAAAACGAAAGTACAAAATGACTGCACAACGATGTTAAACGAAATAATAATAATTAATATGATGGTTCCACGTTTCATGTGAATCAACCTAAAATAACGATCATTACTAAATTAAAAAAAACAAGGAACTCCATCAAAACAATCGCATCCATCCCCCCCCCCCCCCCCAAGTTTCATGTGAATCAGCCTCTTCTTTCCTCATGACCCGATCCAAGTTAGGTGCACAATCCCCCTAATTTGGATTCCAATCTCGAAACGAATCATTGGCGATTTTCGTATTTGCCTGAACATCTTCTCTAGCTACATTTTATGCTCAACTATGCTTTAAGTCTACCGACTGCTTTCTGAAACAACATGGTGTCCAGCTGTGTGGATTGTTTGATTGATGCAACAATGACTATGAACTGTGCAGGTTCCAAGCCAAGGAGTTTCCTGGTGAATGCCGCATCATCATAAGTTAATCTAAGGTAGTTAGCTTTGGAAACTAGTCTACTCATCCTACGTGCAAATTCGTTAATGGATTCCCTATCCTTCAACTTCAGGGGTTCGAACTCGTCCCTTAGAGTTTGTAGCGTAGCCTTTTGGTCAGTGCGTCCCTAATGTGCTTGCATCGGTATATTGAGCAACCAACAAAATTTGTTCTTCGGGTATTGCTTGATACTAGTAAGCAATCACCATATTGTCCTTCTTTGAATCAATATCCATATTTGGTTCGATTGAAAATCGCTTTGACCTTCATTGCCCGTTTGTATAGTTTGTGGAGCCGTGGAGGTCAATATAGGACATGGAAAGGTCATTGAGCCACCTCCTCTTCATTGGTTTAATTTGTTCCGCTGGGACTACCGCTATTTGATCGTTTAAGGTTCTTGTTGCCGCGATCACTTGTTTTTCATCTCTGGTATGTGGTTCCGTCCTTAGGTCTTGATCCAGTCCTTTGGATCGAGATGATGATTTTAATTTTCTTTGAAACCAAGCTCTAATACCAACTAAAGGATATTAAGCTGCAAAATTAGGCCTGCCCTTTTTTTTCCTTAAACCCCCCTTCATGTGAATCGGCCTGTTTTTTCCTTCATGACCTGGTCCAAGTATTTTGTGACAAGGGTAATTAAAGGTAAAATGGGGAAATTAGTAAATTTTAACTTATGACAGTCTATTTTTAGAAACCTTTTAGGCCGGATTGAGAGAGTATATAATTAGTGTAAAATATGTTTACAAATAAATATGATTTTGCTAATAAAATGATTTCTAATGTTAACAATAATTTAGGGATTGAGGGAGTATATTATTGTGCCAAATATAATTACAAAAATTATATTATTTAAATATTAGTATGGTATTTAAGGAAACTAAATTAGAAATTTATATTAAAATACATTTTGGGGGATTAGATCAAATAGGAAATTGATTTTGCCTAAAAAGAATAAGAACCACTAGAACTTTGACATGTGACATAATTAAGATATAAGAATAAAGTGCATTTTAGTCCTAAAACAAAACAATACAAATTATGGTGTCTTAACGTTAAACAATATACATAGTTACAAAACAATATAAATTATGTTTGCATTAAAAGATCAGTACATTTTTAATGCAAACCAACACAATATTTGTGCTATTTTACTTTGAGAAAACACAAAATGTGTTGTTTTAATATTAAACAACATAGGAATAGTTGTTTGTTTTATCACACACAAAAAAAAAACGTACAATACAAAATCGTACAAATCATATTGTTTTAACGTAAAATGGTACATATAGTAACAAAATAGTACATGTAATTACAAAGGAGTACATAATTACAAAACAGTGCACTTTTTTAAAAGAAAAAAACTTAGTTTTTTATATATCAATACTATACTCAAATTAAAGTAAAAAAATGCTCGATTTAATAGTGTAATTTTTATAAAATAAATAATGTCGTATAAAAAGGTTATGAGCATTTAAAAAAAGTGAGGGAAACTTAAAAAAGGTCAACAAAAGAGGCTATGCCAAAAACACCCTCCACATCTTGTTTTTCTTCTATTTTATTGTACTTAACTCTCAACCATTGATTTATAAAATTGATGGATGAGATCTCTTACTATCGTTTTTAGGCAAAATGTGTTTTTTAGTGGATCCACTCCCTAAATTTTGGACAGTTTGTTACGGTACTGTTATGGTTTAATACCTAATCATAAGTAGAGGGTCCGGTTTTGTAATTGATCTATTTTTCATTCATCTGCTTGTTTAAGTACAAGCTTTTACTTACACATTACAACCTTGATAATCATCAATTACAAAACCGGACCCTCTACTTATGATTAGGTAATAAACCGTAACAATACCGTAACAAAGTTTTTGACATGGCTGGCTGATTGTATACGTATGATCTAGTAGAGATAAAGTATCAAATCGAGCCATTCTAAGTAAATGTGTCGATTGACTACTCCACTAATTCAAAATGCACACATGTAATCCCAATAACTTTTAGGTAGATTGGCTGGCAAACGTTTTGAAGAACTAAGAAGGATAGCAGCTGCGATAAAAATAGGGAAAAACTTACGTAAATATCATGCATCAAAGGTCTATGGTGAGCTACGTGTGTCGGCGCTTAATGTGCAAACAGCCGTACGTGCATTGAAGGCCTGTAAAGAATTCAAATTAAAGAAACAAACTAAAGCCGCAATCAAGATGCAGGTTAATTTGATAACATCGACATGCATTTAACTATTGGTTTTGTATAGAGGTGGCGAAATGGGTGGGTGGATAACAGGCTGAACCAAGTTTGTGTTAAAATGGAAAAGTTTTTATTTATCCTCGGGTCAGGCCTACCTGCAAACATGCTTTTACTTTTTATGTTATTGAATAATGCAGATAATTAATGTTTTAAATATTATTATGGAAACTATAGTATTACAATGATAATCTAAGTTTAGAATCAAAGTGTTTGAAGATCTTTATGCATTTTTAATACATTTTGGGTGACTTTCCTTAGAGCATTTACGACAGGTTCTCTAAAAAAATGTTAGTGTAAACCCTAAAATTTGAGGTTTGGTTGTGAGTAGAGGAGAGAGAAAAAGTTTAGCAATTTGTATATTTAACAAAAAAACCAGTGATTTGCTAAAATTTGGGGTTTGGTTTTGATTGAAAGAGAGAGAAATGGTAATCATAAAGGTATAAAAAGTATTATTTAACTGTGGTTGTGAGTGAAACAAAGAGAAAAAGTAATGATAAAAATATAAATTACAGGGATGAAGATGGAGAACGTGCCATGAATGCTCTAAGAGCATTATTAGTAGCTTCCCCATCCTTATCCCTATAAGTTATACCTTTATCGTTATTTTTTCTCTCTTTCACTCACAACCACAGTTAAATGATACCTTTTATACCCTTATCATTAGATTTCCTCTCTCTCTTTTATCATAACTAAACCTCAAATTTTAGAAAATCACGAGATTTTTCCTCAAATATAAGGATGAACAGTAACTTTTTCTCTCTCCTCCACTCACAACCACATCCTAAAATTTGGGGATTATACTTACAAACTTTTGGGGAAGCTATTGTGAATGTTGTAGGTTTCCATTTTAGCCATTGAGTTAAACTTTAATGTTTGACCCATGTAAATCAACCCGCTTACCTATAAGTGGCCTTATATCGCTACCTCTGATTTTGAAATGTAGCACTAATTTTTTCTATAGAGGTAGCAAAATGGATGGGCCAGTTACATGTCGAAACAAGCTCACATCAAAATGGATGTTTTTTAGAATCGGGTCTGGTTGACTCACCAACACATTTTGATCTTTTAATTTTAATGATTGATACAAATTTTTAACACTTCCAAATATTGTAAAGAGAAACTATATTATTGTAATGATAATCAAATTTTTGAATTTTGGGTAATTTTCTATTGGTTTTTATGACTCCTTCCAGATGAGGCAATGTATAACCCAAGTCGGCCGGTTAACATATAAATGAATAGGAAGTACCACCCGTAATTAGTAGCTTCTAAACTGCTAGGCTCTAAATTATATTTTTTTTCCAGACTCGATGGCGTTGTCATAGATGTTCTTCATACCATAAAAGGCTAAAGAAGGGAGCCATCCTTACACAATGCAGGTGGAGGGGGAAAATGGCAAGGAAGGAGTTACGAAAACTTAGAAGGGTTGGTTTCAATAGTTATTTTAATTGTAAATCAAAAGTATTTAGTTTCACGAGTTGGTTTTCTATTACAAAGTGAGATATGAACTTTATCTTATTTCTTTACAGGAGGCACATGAAAAAGGTGCACTTAAAAAGGCAAAAGATAAACTTGAAAAACAATTGGAGGATCTAACATGGCGTTTACAGTTGGAAAAACGCTTAAGGGTAAGTCTTGATTTTTAACAATAGAAACATAACTTTTCTTGGTAAACTCCGTATAGTGAGTAGAGGCTATTGAACTATAACCTTTTAAATCACGTTATAAAAGTTAGTGAGTCACCTGTAATTAGTATAAACTGTATTTTACAGTCAAATATCTATCTGTAGAAGTCATCCGGGCCGGGTATAGGCCCGAATTTTCGGATATGGGACGGGGTATGGGATTGATAAATAAAAAAAATTCGGGTTCGGGTACGGGCATGGGATTTGTTGAATACCCGCCCGATACCCGGCCCGTTACCCGGCCCGAAATACCCGAAACAATACCCGAAATATTTCATATATATATATATATATATATATATATATATTTTTTTTAGTTTTCTTATACAAGTTTTTTCCATTAGTTTTATATATTAAATTTGTTTTATTTTCTTGTAAACTTAGTAACTTATTCCAAGTCCTACATATCTATTTTGATAAAACGATTGAGCGTGACTATGAAAATTGTTACGAGGTACATGTATTCCAAGTCCTCAAATATTATATTTTTGTTATTTTAGAGATGGATTATTATTATTATTATTTTTTTTGTAAGAATGACATGACAAATCAACATAACATGTAGATCCATAAAAAGTTGAAGCAACTAATGTCTTCGTTTAGAAAATGAACGTATATCTTTATATGTATTTTGAATATATGAAAGCAGACAATAACTCATTTTGGAATTATATTCCTGAAACATTATATATTTTAGATTTGATGTTTTTTATTGTGTATTTATCGACATTAAAATCCAAACGAGCCTTTTTTAACAATCTAATGGGTATACCCGATACCCGATGGGTAATTACCCGATAGATACCCGACGGGTAATGGGCCGGGTATGGGATGCATTTTTTATTTCGGGTATGGGATGGGACTGGGATTATCAATACCCGTCCCGTACCCGGCCCATTGCCATCCCTAAAGTCAAGGATTTGTTATGTCAAAACCCAAAGTTAGAAACTGTTTGAGAAGTCGTTTAGTAAAGGGTCACGACGTTCCATCCCAAGTCTGTGTATAAACGATCGAACAAGCCAAGGGAATCACTATCCTTGCAAAAATTCATTTAATCAAGTTTAGTTATTTTTAACCGAGGTAGAGGTAAGGTTTGCGTACATCCCACCCTCCCCGTACCCTACTAATAGTATAATTGATATTGGTGAGACTTTACTGGGTATGGTTGTTGGTGTTGTTTATGTGTTCATCAAAGAGTCTGGTCCCATTCGAAAATCGATTTACGTTTTGGAAGAAACCGACCATGTGAGTTTGGTTGTTGTTCCTGAATTTGATATGAGATATCAAAATACAAAGATTTGGGAAGCCAATCATCACAGAAGTGAGCGTCGTTTGGGACTTATTCAATTTTGAAAGTAGAATGAAACCGTCAATTTATTTTCCTTTTACCACAAGAAACCGAGATAACCACCGAGGGTATTCCGGTTTGAAGACAGTTGTGAATCAGGAGGGTTTGGGGTTGTGCCCGTTCATTTTAACATTAGAAGCAATCGAGTGGGTTGTGGACTATTTTGGTTCAATTGATTAGATACAAAGACGAAGGTTAGTTCGTTGTTGTCTGGTTTGTTAAGATAGGGCTGAGTGAAGGCTATTGTGACATAATGTAATTAGAAACCAGAATCAGGGAGTGGGCCTAGTTCTTGGTTAAATACCAAGCGAGGAAAGAGATGTTAGAGACGGTCATATGAAGTTTTTTTTGAATCTGGAAGTTGTGTTTTCTATACATATACGAGAGGTTAAGTTTAGAATACTTGCTTATTGATTCCTGGTAGGCTGGTAGAAGTTAGTTTAAACCTAGGAATCATATTTGCTTAGGTCGTTCAGGATCTAGAACTTAGTACTTTTGGATAAAAAGCTAAGTATGTCAGAATAAGGCGGAAATAGTGGTAATAACACAATTGTAATACACAAGGAAGCAGGATCTTTGTCTCACTACCACTGTCCCATTTTGAAATTTACAAGTTATACTATATATGCTATTTGTATCAAGACCATACTCGTGGCAAACGGTTTGTGGGAAATAATAGAACTAAGTGCTAGTACGCAACCAGATGTAAGGAAGGACAAAGCAATGATTGCTTACCTTTTTCAGGCACTATTGGAGGATCTAATATTATGAGTTACAAGTTCCAATATTGCAAGAGAAGTGTGGGAGGCACTGAAGACAAGGCATGTTGGTGTGGATCGAGTGCAGAAGGCGCGATTACAAACACTCAAAACAGAATTTGAGATGTTGCAGATGAAAGAAAAGGAGACAATCAATTCATTGACCACCAAGTTGAATAGTAATTTCACTAGGGAAGGCGTACTAAGATTAACATTTGATTAACCAACTCTAGTACGGAAACACTAAAATTCCGTGCCAGATAGGTTTGTTCTAACTGTTGCAACTATAGAACAATACTCTGATCTAGATACAATGACTCTATATGAGACTATTCGAAGTTTGAAGACTTTTGAAGAAAGGATCTAACTTAAGGAAGGAACCTGGTGGGCAACCAAGAGAAACCTACTTTCACGCGTCATGATAACAACTTAGGTCATAGAAGACGTTTCATGGACAAGGAAGAAGCAATTGACGTAGTGGAAAGTTCAGATAAAAAGGAAAAGAAGAAAATCCTTCATATGATAACTTTGGAGAACAAAGAAGAGAGGAAAATAATACATACAAGAATGGAAGCAACAATTATAGCAAAATAAAGAAATCTAGAAAGGACTTCAGCAAGTTGAAATGCTACAACTCGCAGAAGTTTGGACATCACCTCACATTGCTCTGAACCGAACAAAAGAGAAAGAGTCAAACCTTGTGCAAAAAGACGAGGAACCGACACTCTTAATGTTAGTTACCAGAGATAAAGAAGAATATGAGGAGCTTTCCTTTAATAAGAAGGAATCTGAATCTAGCAATTACCGTATCTCGTTATCAAAGTCCTTCACTCGTGAAAAACTAGAATGGACGGGAGTATCTCATTATCAAAATACTTTAATCATGAAGAACCAAAATGGATAGGATTCATTACTGAAAAGAATCAAACTGAAGTTCCATAACTTAGTGAAGAAATACTTAAATTATGAAGAACCAGAATGAATAGGATTCATTACTGAAAATAATCAAACTGAAGTTCCATAACTCAATAAAGAGACAGAAGAATTCTTAGATGCAAAAAAAAAATATATATATATATATATATATATATAAAAGGAGAATTGGAATCCTTGAAGTTTGCAAGGGAATCCTTTGCTATAAATATGGAACACCAGAATTCTACACTGTTAGAAATGATCAAAAGAAATAATCTCAAATGTTTAATGACTTAAAAATGAAGAAACAAGAATTTGAGACTAAGTTGAGAATTATAAAAATGGAGTTTGAAAGGCGTATACATGAATGAGAGAAGCTATTTGAAAGGTATTTGGAAGATCAGAAGTACTTCGAAGATGCGCAGTTTTAAGTAAAAGGTATTATTAATGATCATGTTGGCCTAAGCATGAATTCAACAACCAGCATGAACAAAACCTTGAAGAGAAATGATACAAGGAATGTGGAGATATGTCATCTAAGGTTGCCTTATGAGCAGAAAACAAAGATATTGGACCTAGTCACAAGAAGAGGAAACTAAAAGCAGCTTGTGGTGAACAAACAGAAGATGATGTTACTTAAGAAGAATGTGAAGGCAAGTTGAAGAGTGACAGAGTTCATACCAAAATTGATGAAGATAAAGTCAAAAAACCTTGAAAAGAAATGATACAAGGAATGTGGAGAGATGTCATCTAAGGTTGCCTTATGAGCAGAAAACAAAGATATTGGACCTAGTCACAAGAAGAGGAAACTAAAAGCAGTTTGTGGTGAACAAACAGAAGATGATGTTACTTAAGAAGAATGTGAAGGCAAGTTGAAGAGTGATAGAGTTCATACCAAAATTGATGAAGATAAAGTCAAAAAATAATGACACATTTCAGAAAGGAAGGCAGCCCAAACACTAGACAAATACGGTAGATGAAGAAACCATGCAAAAGATGGGCAGAAAACCAAAGTTCAAAGATAAAGACTTTGTAATCACAACAGAAGAATATGCAGTTGTAGAACATCACTAGAAGACAACATTCAAAGAAAATCAAAAGTCAAGAACTCGCTACAACATGCTCATGAAAAAGACGAAGAAAGACATGAAGACGGGGAAGAATTCAAAGACGAAGACTTTATCCTTGTAGAGGATAAAGGTGATGGTGACTATTGAAGGATGATTGTGATTGAAGGCATGGTTTAAAAGATTAGGGGATTGTTGAACTATAATCTTTGAAACCATGTTATAAAAGTTAATGGGTCAAACATGTAATTAGTCTAAAGTGTGTTTTATAGTCAAGTATGTATTTGTAGAAGTCAAGGGTTTGTTGTGTCAAAACCGAAAGTTATAAACCGTTTGAGAAGTGAAGTGTCCTTTAGTAAAGGGTAGTGGCGTCCCATCCCAAGTATGTGTATAAATCGATCGAACAAGCCAAGGGAATAACCATTCTTTCAAAAAATTCGTTTAATCAAGTTCTATTTATTGTTAATCGATTGTTGTGTTCGTCAAAGATCCTGGTCAAAGGGCGGGGCAAAATGGATAGGTTGGGTAATGATTGAAATGGTTTGGGTCTTAGTAATTCTTCAGTAATGTTGAAACAGGTGAGTTGACCCAAACACTGTCCAATTTTTCAAATTTTCTATAAATAGTTAGCATATCATATATTATTAAAAAAGTATTGTATTTCAATATGGGTTAATGTCATAGAGTAGCAATATACTTATGTTTGTGCTCCATTTTAGTTAATTGTACTTGATAATGTCCTGATAATTGTGCTTTCCTGTAACGTGCTATTTGAAATCTAGTGGACTAGTTACAATTTGGTAAAGCTGCTTTTGTAATTATACAGTTTTGAAATGGGTTAGTTTGGTAATTATACTTTTTGAGATGAACTAGTTTGGTAATCTATTATTTCAATATGGGTCGATGTCATAGAATAGCCATATACTTATGTTTATGGTCCATCTAGGTAATTAAGGTCAGTAATGTCCTGACCCGGTAACTATACTATAATGAAATGGCTAGTTTGGAATTTAGCGAGCAATAACAATCTGGTAAAGGTGCTTTTGTAATTATACAATTTTTAAATGGGTTGGTTGTAAATTATACTTTTTGAAATGAACCAGTTTGATACTTTAGGGATAAGCAACCTCATCAGAAAAAAGGCCACTTAAGCAAGAAACAAGTCATGGGGTGATGGAATTTCTATTTGCCCGTTTCAAGAAAGTATAATTACCAGGTTTGACTTTATTGGTATGTCGCTATTCTGTGACCTTCTCCCTTAAATAATAATCTAATTTGTTGAATAAATGACTTAGGAGGTTATGTGCTTCAAAAATACACTTTGGTCAACAATCTACACTTTCGACTTGGTTTCCTTTTAAGATAATTTTTTTTCTTTTTACTTGCTAGAGATAAAACATAATCAGGATCAACCCATAATTAAGTAAATGGGCCAAAATTGACACCTAAATTATTATAATTAACATGTTCTAATGGCTAACCTTGAGCTCATAACTCCAGATCGATTTAGAAGAAGCAAAAGTGAGCGAAGCTCAAAAATTTAGAAATTCTTTGGAATCTTTGCAAAAAAAACTTGATGAAGCAAATGCAACAATAATCAAGGAAAAAGAGACAGCAAGGAAAGCTATTAAAGAAGCACATCCTGTTACTCAACAAAAAGAAGTAATCATTGAAGATACCAAAAGAATTGAATCCCTCACTAAAGAAGTCAATGATTTAAAGGTAATTTATTCAAATAAAATATCCCCTTATTTTATCTTGACATGTATATTGCATAAGAACATCTGCAATGGGGGTGTTGGTGCCATCGCTAGTCCGTGGGTGGGCCCTCTTCTGAGTTGGCTTATTACATAAATACCAGCACACACACAAACACAGAGGTCATGTAAGGCTTGAAGGTAGAACCGGAGAGTGTGTGCGCCATTGTGGACCGACACACTTTCTATATGATCTTTTTGCTAAAGAAACTATTGTCACCATTAAGTCATTGATAAAGTTTAAAAAACTAAAATAAAAGTTATATTCATTCCTATTTTATGTATTGTATTTTATTTATTTACGTAACTTTCAGTTTGAATTTTATTTAATGTGATATTTGAATTTGTGCAACCTTTAAATGTGTAAATTTTTGTAGAAAAAAACATTATCCATAAACATTTAAATCCTAAACATGACGCTCGGGAAATTAACAATGTCCATTTTGGTGATTTTACCTTGTTATATAAAGTAATAAAGGTAGGTGAGAAGGGTTACAAACCTTATAGAAGCTTGCAAGATTATGGGGGTTGATTTGTAGAAAACTATGGTTTGTGAGATGTGGCATGCAGAGGTTTCTGGGATGTGGCATGACATGGCATGCAAGCAGGCAAAATAAACAGTTGGTATCTTATTTTTTCAATAATTGGTAACTATGAGAATCCATACTAGAAACTTACTTGACACTGTTATTACCGTTCTAACCAATGGGATTAAGAAAACAAAATCAGCATGCTCTGGGTAGGTGGTCTTTAGGGGGGGGGGGGGTAAAAGGCAAAAAAACTAGTTTCTGGATTCAAGCACTTCCCACCACGCCACCCCCTTAGCATTGCAGATCATGTAATTTTGCTATTATAAGATTTAATGAGCTATATTGTCTTTGTGAAGTCTTGGAGTTTGGTTTTACAAATAGGATTTCCACTGGGTATTTTTAAGAGGAAATAAAAACAAGCAGTTTTATGGAGCATATTGCTTGTTTAGTTGTTCTTTTTCAAGATCATGAAATGTGGTCATTCTTGTTGAGTTGTTTACTTTATTTTTGCGCATGTAGACGTTGTTGGAGTCTGAAAAGCAACATTCTGCTAATTGGGAAAAGAAATATGCTCAATCTCAAGAGCGCAGTGAAGATACACTCAAAAAGTTGGAAGATTCAGAAGATAAAGTCCAACAATTACAAGATTATCTGAGCAGGTTAGTTCATGTTAAATAATATGTATGTATATATCTAAATATCTAGATCTTTCTATCTAGATATTTCTTATAGGTAGTTGGTAGATAGGCATTTACTATACATAGATATTTTGTAGCTTGTGTAGTATAAATAGGGGTTCCCCCCTTCATGTAAGATTATCAGATTCTAATATACAATCTGTTTCATGGTATCAGAGCTAAAGGTTTAGCTCCCGGTACAAACACACCCCTGTCCCTGTTCATCCCCGCGCACACTGTCCACCGTGACTGTTCACTGCGGAAACACTGTTCATCGCCGGAAATACTGTTCATCGCCGGAAATACGGTTCACTGCCGCAACACTGTTCACACGCCGGAAACACTGTTCATTGCCGGAATATTGTTCACCGCCGGGAACACTGTTCACCGCCGGAAAACACTGTCGCCGTCGGAATCACTGTTTCATCACTGGATTTCACTGTTCATCGCCCGGATTACACTGTTCACTTCAGGGATACTATTCACACTTGTTTGCTTCTTTTTCATTATCTAAGAAGCTAATTTTGCAATGACAAGTGGAAAGAATGTTGAGGTTGCTACTACTCATGCTTACTCACTTAGCCCGGAGGAGTTGGTTAGGCTCCGACAATTGCTTAACTCTCCGCAAACCTTCTCAGCAAACTCAGGTACGTCTTCTAAACCCAACTCATCGTAGGTGATTGATTCTGGAGCCACACATCACATGACTGGGAATCGAGGTATTCTTTCTAGCCTTCATGATGTTTCCCACTCACCCGTTCGACTTGCTGATGGATCCTCATGCCCGGTTCTTGGAATTGGATCCATTAGCAATTCGAAAAACCTAAACATGTCATCTGTTTTGTTTGTTCCTAAATTCCCTGATAGCCTTTGTTCAGTAAGCCAAATTACAAAACAAAATAATTGTTCTGTAACATTTTATCCCACTCATTGTGTCTTTCAGGAACTAGGGACAAACCGGGTTATTGGCACTGGTGTTGAATCAAATGGTCTTTATCGTTTATCCATGTTGTCATGCCCCATGGCAAACATATGTGATTCTAGTGTTCGGGAGGCTCATTGTCGGTTGGGTCATCCATCTGCAGCAGCACTAAGGAAAATGAGACCTGATATTTCCGTTGCCTCTGACTTTCACTGCGAGTCATGTCAACTCGGTAAACATACTCGACGCCCTTATCCTCCCAAAGTGTCTAGTCGAGCCAGTACACTATTTGAACTGGTACACTCTGATATATGGGGTCCTTGTCCTACTAAAACTCCTTTGGGTTTCCAGTATTTTGTTTCTTTCATCGATGATTATTCTCGTGCTACCTGGGTCTATTTACTCAAGTCTCGTAGTGAAGTTAGTTCCATTTTTCGTGAGTTCCATTCATATGTTCAAAATCAATTTAACACATCCATTAAAACACTACGCAGTGATAATGCAAAAGAGTATTTGTCCACTGAATTTTCTGCTTATCTAAAAACACATGGTATTATTCATGAGTCTTCATGCGTGTACACACCTCAACAGAATGGCATTGCTGAACGCAAGAATCGTCATTTGTTGGATGTTGCGCGCTCAATCATGTTTCATTCTCATGTCCCTCATCGGTTTTGGGGGGACGCTGTACTAACTGCTGCTTACCTAATAAACCGTATGCCATCCTCTGTCCTTAATGGTCAAACTCCGTTTTCTGTTTTGTTTCCTAAAGGAACTCCTTTCCCTCTCCCACCTAAAATTTTTGGGTGTGTTGCGTATGTCCATGATCATCGTCCTGGTGTCAGTAAACTTGAACCTCGATCCATCCGTTGCATCTTTCTCGGTTACTCACGAGTCCAGAAAGGATATCGGTGTTACAGCCCTACTCTTCATCGATACTTTACAAGTGCCGATGTCACTTTTCATGAGTCGTGTCCTTACTATCCCGCGTCTTCCCCTCCTGTCCCAGACATGTTTCCTGATGATTCTGATCATGTTACACCTGAGTCTATCACTATTCCCACCATCCCTGTATCCATTGGTTCGTCTGTCCCCCAGGTCTCCGATAGTACAGATCATGCTCCTGTTACAGATGGCCTACCAACAGCACCACCGCCTCTTCTTTTCACATATGCTCGACGACATAAGGACGCAACAATAAAGACACATGATTCACTACCAGCCCATGACTCTGGTATGTCCTCAGTTCCGCTTCCTACCACTACTGTTACACCCTTGCCAGATACTATCCAGGCTACATCCACTTATGATCCACCAGGTGCACCGTATCCTGATATACCCATAGCTTTTCGCAAAGAGACTAGACAACGCTCCACTCATTACCCTATTCAACATCATGTTTCCTATGCTCATCTCTCAGCAGAATCTCGTGCATACACCACTGCTATTGATTCTTACCCGGTTCCCAAGGATGTGATGACAGCTTTTAATCACCCAGGATGGCGAAAGGCTATGGAAGACGAGATAGGGGCACTTCGAGCCAATCATACATGGGATCTTGAGCCACTTCCTCATGGAAAACGTGTTATTGGTTGTCGTTGGGTATTCACAGTTAAACTCAACCCTGATGGCTCTCTACATCGCCTGAAAGCCCGGTTGGTTGCTAAAGGGTATTCTCAGGCTTATGGAATTGATTATGATGAAACTTTCTCCCCAGTCGCCAAAATGCCATCTGTTCGCACTTGCATCTCTCTTGCTGCCATTAATCATTGGCCGCTCCACCAGCTTGATGTCAAGAACGCCTTTCTTCATGGTGTTCTTGAGGAGGAGGTCTATATGGAGCAGCCACCTGGATTTGTTGTTGAGGAGGAGGCCTCGAAAGTATGCAGGTTACGTCGATCTTTATATGGCCTCAAGCAGAGTCCCAGAGCATGGTTTGGGCGTTTTTCTGAAGTTATGGGCGAGTTTGGGATGATTCGCAGTGCATACGACCATTCTGTTTTCTTCAGACATCTCCATGGCAGAAGGATTATTTTAGTTGTTTATGTGGATGATATCATAATCACAGGAGATGATGAGGTCGGAATTACCAAACTCAAACAGTTTCTTCAATCCCGGTTTCAGATTACTGACTTAGGACGGTTACGATACTTCCTTGGCATAGAAGTGTCGCGCTCTCCACAAGGAATACTTCTCTCACAACGGAAGTATGTCCTTGACATATTGACTGAGTGTGGATTACTGGGTTGTAAGCCGGTTGATAGCCCAATGCTTCCTACGGGGAAGCTTCTTCCTGAGGATGGGAGCCCGATGAAGGATCCAGAACGATACAGACGATTGGTCGGGAAACTTAATTATTTGACTGTTACCCGTCCAGATATCTCATTCGCGGTTAGTGTCTTGAGTCAGTTCATGGCCACACCATATACTGGACACTAGAATGCTGCCCTTCGAGTTTTGAGGTATCTCAAGAACTCACCGGGTCTTGGAATCTTGTATTCTGATCAGGGTTACTGTCGTGTGGGTGCCTTTACAGAGGAGGGAGATGGACGGATATCAGGATTCTCTGATGCAGATTGGGCAGGATGTCCTATCTCAAGACGATCCACTACTGGCTATTGTGTGTTTGTCGGTGGAAATCTTGTATCCTGGAAGAGTAAAAAGCAGCACACGGTATCTCGATCAAGCGCTGAATCAGAGTACAGAGCAATGGCAGATGTCACGTCAGAAATGATATGGGTTCGCCGCCTCCTTAGAGAACTTGGGGTTATTTCTGATGATCTGATGCGACTATATTGTGACAATCAATCAGCTATTCATATTGCCAAGAATCAAGTATTTCATGAAAGGACGAAGCATATTGAGGTTGACTGTCACTTAATCAGAGATCGAGTAGTAGGGACAAAAGTTGATCCTCCATCGATTCAACCGATACATATTAAAACACAGTTTCAACTTGCAGACATTCTTACCAAACCCCTTCGGAAGACCCAGATTGATTTCATTTGCAACAAGTTGGGCATGATTAACATCTATGCTCCAACTTGAGGAGGAGTGTTAAATAATATGTATGTATATATCTAAATATCTAGATCTTTCTATCTAGATATTTCTTATAGGTAGTTGGTAGATAGGCATTTACTATACATAGATATTTTGTAGCTTGTGTAGTATAAATAGGGGTTCCCCCCTTCATGTAAGATTATCAGATTCTAATATACAATCTGTTTCAGTTCATACTAGCTTTTTATGTTATTTTAGGAATTATGATTAATAGCATTAAATAGTAACCTACTTTCACGCTCTTTTTACCCTTTACGGAAACGTACTTCTACTGTTGACAAGGATTTCTAACATATACAACTTCTATTGACCTGGACAATTTATGTTTGAATAGGTGGTGTGCCATCTACATAGGCCTAATGTTGACAAAGCGCCCACTTATTTGATATAATTGTGTTGCTATTGTTAATTATTAGAAGATAATTGGCATAATAATTTTGTGCCCCTTCAATGAAACCACCACGGTATTTATAATTACGGACACGATTGATATATTTACATAATAACTATGTCTAGTCTAATATACCCCCTAAGTCTAACGGGGAGGATTCCGAATACTTAGACTGTTATGAAATTCTTTAAAAAAATCTCTCCGCAGGCCCTTCGTGAAGATGTCGGCGAGCTGGTAGCGAGATGGAACGTGAAGTATCCGAATGAGACCGTGTTGCACTTTTTCGCAAACAAAGTGAATATCAATCTCTATATGTTTAGTGCGTTGATGTTGTATTGGATTCACAGACATGTAGATGGCACTAATGCTGTCAATGTAAACAAGAGATGTGCGCCGTGGAGGACGCCCGAGCTCAAGAAGCAAGTTGCTAAGCCAACAAATTTCCGCAACCATATTCGCAACCCCGTAGTATTTGGTTTCGACACTAGAACGGGACACCGTGGATTTCCGTTTAGAAGACCAGGAGTCGGGATTGTCTCCGAAGTAGAGACCGGAACGAGAAGTAGAAGGGCGAGTGTCTGGGCAACAGGCCAATCAGCATCAGTGTAGGCGATGAAAGAACTGCTAGGCCCTCTGCGGAAATAGAGACCCATGGAGATAGTGCCTTTAATATACCTCAAGATGCATTTCAACGCATGAAAGTGAGTGACCCTAAGGAGCATGCATGAACATGCAGATTTGCTGCATGGCAAAAAAAATGTTAGGTCTGGTAGACGTCAGATATTGGAGTGCCAACAAGACTCCTATATAGGGTAGGATCATCAAATAGGTTCCCGTCGTTTGCCCTAAGCTTCCCAGCAGGGTTGCAATCAGACATTGTAGCCCGCTTGAGAATGTCCAAAGCATACTTCTCCTGAGAGAAGAATATGCCAGAAGAGTCTCGGGTAACAAAAACAGAGAGCCTAAGCCTAGCCATAAGATGAGTCTTCAGCGCAGAAGTAGATGTAGTGAGTATAATATCATCCACGTAAAGGAGGAGATACGCGGTATCTGTGCCATGCTGATAGATAAATAATAGGGAATGATCACATGCACTATGCCGAAAATCCAATGTAGTGATGTAGTCGGTGAATCGTTGTTACCAAGCACGAGGAGCCTGCTTTAACCCATGTAGAGAACGCTGCAGTTCACACACATGGTTGGGATATATTGGGTCCCGAAAACCCATAGGCGACCGTCTCAGAGAGATGACCATGTAGAAAAGCATTCTTCACGTCGAGCTAACTAACATCCCAATTATGATGAAGAGCCAAACTGAGGACTGTGCGTATCGTAGCAGGTGGCCGTATATTGAGGTGGTCAGGTTGGAGTGGCCGAAGGTGGTATGGTCGATGCCGAGGGGGGTGGTGTTGAGGCAGTGGTAGAAATGTAGTGCCATGGGGTGGGGTTTGGAAGTGAGATTAGAATGAAGGAAGTCATAGGAAGGGATATGTTGGTTTTTAGTTGAGAATGGGAAGACGGTTTTATCGAAAAGAACGTGTCTTGAGATCAGAATTTTGTGGGTGGAAAGGTCGCCACATTTGTACCATGTGATTGGAGGGGTAACCGAGGAAGACACATGGAGTAGAACGGTTTTGAAGTTTGTTGATGGAGGTTGAGGGGATGAGAGGGTAGCACAAACAACCAAAGATATGAAGATGGGAGTAGGTTGGGTGTTTGTGATAGGGGATAGAAGTAGTTCGGTTTTGCTAGGAAGGAAATTGAGGAGGTAGGTAGCCATTTGGAGAGCGTGGTGCCAAAAATTGGAGGGAAGGGATGCATGGGTAAGAAGGGTTCGAACAATGTTGTTAATGGAGCTGATTTTACGTTCGGCTTTGCCTTTGTGAGAGGAAGTGTGGGGGCAGGAGAATCGAAAGATCATTTCATTTTGAGAGCAAAAGTCGTGGAACGATTTATTATTGTATTCGGTTCTGTTGTGACATTGAAAACATGTTATGTTTCGTTTGAATTGAGTTAAGATGAGACGATTAAGATTAAGAAAAATAGAGAAAACTTGATATTTATTGACTAAAGGAAACGTCCATAAAAAATTGGATAATCATCCAAAAACAAAATATAAACGGTGGCCCCCGGCACTAGGTGGCCCAGACGAAAATGCCATAGATCCTGAGATAAGGCGGCAAATGTGGAAGGAGATAAGTACGTTGCTATATATGATAAAAATGAAAGTAGGTTGCTATTTTATGTAACTAACCCCTTTATTAAACATATTGTTTCCACAATCCCAGTAGTGACATAACTATTTCTTACATATTCCTTGTTAGATAATAAATATGGTAGATGGCAGATGGCAAATGGCAGATAGCAATAAGTATGGTGGTTGCACCAATAGTTTCAGAAAAGTGGGTAGTCTTTAAATTAACTGCAAGTGTCAATATAGTGGTATAATAGCAATGTATAGTTATGTGATGAATCAAGAAATACACGAATTCTATCTGTTTTCTGATCAGTTTTAGTAATCTGATTACCATGTTACATACCTAAAGTAAGTACTATTATAAAACAACATTTACCTTTGGGTTTACACCAACTAGATTTTTGAAATATAGAAGTTGACACTGTTTATTAACCGAGATGCCCTCTTTAATTTTATAATTCACGACAAATTTATTTTATTTTCTTATTCTACTTAGGCTGGAGGAGAAACTACAGAATATGGATTCTGAAAATAAAGTTTTCCGCCAACAAGCCGTGTCAATGGCACCTAATAAGTTTCTCTTACGTTCCAAATCTATCCTTCAGGTATTCTTTTTTGAAAAAGGTACTCATAATAATAACAAATAAACGCCACTTAGGTTGTAGCCTAGTGGTAAGCGGCAAAGCCTCTTTGGTGGAGACCAAGGTTCAAACCTAGGCAAAGTGAAAGTGGTGAAAAATAAAAATTTGTTGTTAAAAAAAAAAAACAAACATAAAAAAAACAAACATACCCAGCAAAATCTCACTCAAAAAAGCGAGGGGAAAAAATATACTCATCCAAATATAACATTGTAATGCTAATTGTGGAAAGTTCATCCCATTCGTATGAAAACAAGTCAGTTTGGATGTGAAAATGGGTACTTATTCATATCGTACAAAAGAAACTGGACAGAAAATGTGGGCGTGTCTTCCCAACCTGTTTGACCACGCTTAGAAGTTACCCGTTTTAATCAGTTAACCTGTTTTCAACTCGCTCATATCGAAATGGGTTAATTATGTTAAATTTTGTTGATAAATGATCAAACAGGGCAAATAGTTTAATCTGGCTATAAAGGAAATGGGTCAAATAAGTCAAATGGGTTGCAATGTAGAAAATACATCAGTACTTTTAATATGATGATTTTTATAATCATATTCAATACTTCAATTATCTTTAAATTCAAAAGAAGTTGGACAAAAAATGTTGACACCCATTTGATCTGCATGCTTTTCCTCTAAATAAATCCGTGGTTCTATATGACAAGTCGAACTTTCAATCTTTTTGCAGAGGTCCGAGAGCAGTAATTTATTTGGAGACACAAAGCCACCTCTTGTATTATTTCTCTTGAACATAGTTCTTAAGTCATAAAATGTAATTCTTTTTCCTACTGCTATATTTAATTATTGTCTTAATTGATTTAAGGAACTGCATAGCATGTCAATGAATCAAAGGGATCTTTCAGAACTCGATGACAAACCACAAAAATCACTTAATGAAAAACAGATAGAGAATCAAGAATTGCTTATCAAATGCATTGCACAACGTATAGGATTTGCAGGCAACAGACCGCTTGCAGCTTGTATTATTTACAAATGCCTTCTGCAATGGAGATCTTTTGAAGTTGAAAGAACATCTGTGTTTGACCGCATCATCCAGACCATAGGTCATGCAATTGAGGTTCAGACTATTTCCAAATATATTAGTCATATCTCAATTTTCCACCCTTTTTGGTACTTAGAGGTAGGGGGGGGGGGGGGGGGGGGTCCATTAATTGGATAATGAGTTAAAATATGTTTTTGTACTGGTTGGTTTGACTTCCCACACTTTCAATCAAAAACTTCAAAATTGTTAAAAGGCTATCTAGAACGTCAAAATGATTACCAAATTATATGGTATCTGGTATGCTAAAACTTACAGATTTCGTCCCTTAACGTTGTTTGTTACACTGGACATCCCTATGTTGAGAACTTGTAATGCTTTCAGTTCCTCGCCCATGTAAAGGGCCCAAATATCCTAGTTTCTTTTACCTGTTGAATATGGTTGTTAAAATATAAAAAGTCAAGAGTATGAGGATATTTCATTAGTTTAACCAAAATTAAATGATTTAGAAAGTTTTATGCATTACAATTACACTTTTAGCAACTTAAAACTCGTTTGACCCATTTTCTGTTTAGCTCGTTTTTTTATTGTGCTCGTTTAATCTATTAGATATATAATGTAACCCAAAATTGACCCATCCATAAAGTATCGGTTTGACATGGCCACCTCTTATACTTATATGCTTGCAAATAGTTTCTGCTAAAATTTATGTCTTTTGTTTATCAAAAGAAATCCCAGGATAATAATGAGATATTGGCCTATTGGTTGTCGAATGCATCAACTCTTTTGCTTCTACTTCAACGCACTCTGAAAGCAAGTGGTGTCACAGCTGGACTGGGCCCACAACGTCGTCGATCATCGGCTACTCTTTTTGGGAGGGTCAATACTGTAAGTTCATAAATTTCTTATAACTTTTGTATTTTGTTAAGGAACAAATGGGCGGGTTAATAAACAAGGAATGGGTAATTTTCGTGTTGGTATAAATGGGTCAGGTTGATTCAAAATACTTTTCTTTTCCAAAATATTCAACTTTCATATAAATAAAAATGATATGTCAGATATGATTACAAAAGTTACTTCCATGATAATATGAGTTTTGGAATAAAACGATGGTGTTTACGCATGAAATGCAAGCGTCCTTTTATCTATGTCTCCTTTTAGTCATTGTACTTTAAATGAGCATTTGAGTGATTAAAAGATGGCTTTTTATCTCCATTTGGGTTATTATGCAGAGTTTTTGTATGTATGCGGTCATAATGTTGGCTGGTGTAAAAAATTTTTTGGCTTGTTTGAGGCATCATTAAAATACCTTATAATGACCTAAACATGAGAAAAAACCATCTTTTAAGGACTCAGATGTACAAAAAGGTAAAATGACCAAAACAAGAAAAAGTTATTACATTGGTAATTTATGGAAAAAAAAATAAAACATTGGCATTTATTAATCCCAGTTATCACTTATTGGCCGATAATAATCCCAGTTATGATTTTTCCCCATAATAATCCCAGTTATGATTTTTCTCCATAATAATCTCAGTTATTAACATGTTGGCATGGATTGAACCCTTGTTAAGTGGACACTAACGGTGTTAGATTTTCATTGACTGGACATCCACATAGGATCATACGTGGCGTTTTCTTTATATATATTTTAATTAAATCAAAAAATAAAAATAAAAAGAGGCAACGGAATAAAGAATGAAAGAATAAAAGAACGACAACAATATATAATTTTTCATTTAATAAAAAACGACAGCGATATATGAGTTTTTATTTAATAAATGTTTTTTTAAAAAGTTGAAAGGAAACTTTTTAATCAAACGAAAGAAGGAAAAAAATATTTTGTTGGATCATTATCGTTTCACATTCACAGGTTGCTGCTTTTTTTAAATTTTTTTATTTAATTAAAATATATATTATAGAAAACGCCACGTTACCATTGGTCATTTGGCTCAATGGTATTGGTGATGAGGGGAAGACTTGGGACTGAGAGGTCACAAGTTCGATCCCTGAGCCTGACAGGTTTTCCACCCGGCCTTTAGAGGAGGTGGTTTTCCCTGGGAATTGGCTCAACTGGTGTGTAAATAGTCTTAGTTGGACGTTCCAAAAAAAAATAGAAAACGCCACGTTGGATCCTATGTGAATGTCCAGTAAGCAAAAATCTAACATCGTTAGTGTCCACTTAACGGCGGTTTAGTACAGGCCAACCTGTTAATAACTGGGATTATTGTGAGAAAAAAACATAACTGGGATTATTATCAGCAAATATGTGATAATTGAGATTAATATGGGCCAATCTTAAAAAAAAAAAAATTCATCTCTTTTGCGTTGATAAGACACCTTGGACACTTTTGACCCACCCAACCCATTTATTTCATCCCTTTTATTAGCTTCTTTTATGAAACCCCTTGCACGTAGAGGTGCAAATCCCAAACCGGTTTGGGCTTTCAAACCGGTTTTCAAACCGGTCAAAACCGGTTTTGACCAACCCGGTTCCCAAACCGGTCAAACCGAACCGGTTTCAATCGGTTAGGGGTTTTTGTGAAGAAACCGGTTTTCAAACCGGTTTGGCCCAAAACGGTTTGAAACCAGTTTGGCCCAAACCGGTTTGAAACCGGTTTCTTCACATCACTTTTAAGCAACTTTTTATAGCCGTTTATGTGTTTAAAACATTACCCCACTTCCCAATCTCTTAAATTTCAACAAAGATTATCCCTCATTCACTTAAAAAATGGCCTCTTCAAGTGCTCAAAGCAACGCCGGCAACGACGAGTTCTCGATTGTGAGGATTGTTCCAACAATAATGTTTAATCTAGTTAAAATATTTTGTCGTTTCTTTCAAAACTAGGTACTTTTGTAATCGTTTAGGTGTGAACTTCTTCTCTTTTGTAATGTTTTATGTTTTTTTTCAATAAAAAGTATGTTTTTTTAGTTTTTATAAAGTTTAAAAAAAATAAAAAAAAAATATACAAAACCGGTTCAAACCGGTTTGAGATCCCAAACCGGTTTCTCGAACTCGTGCTCAAAACCGGTTTGGTCGAACCGGTTGCCTAAACCGGTTTTGATCAAAACCGATTTTGGTCAAAACCGGTTTTCAAACCGAACCGGTTTGGTTTTCAAACCGGTTTTTGCACCTCTACTTGCACGTGTTTGAGATAAAACACATAACCAGGCGAAAAATTTATATTTTTGTATAAACAAATAACTTGTCAAATATGATTTGAAAAGTGTTAGTTTATAATAGTATAATTTTTCTAAATAAAATGATTTAGGACGTTTATATATTAAACGTACACTTTGGACGACTTGCAAGTTCGACCCATTTGATATGTCCTATCTTTAGTTAATTTTTTTTAATTTTCCCCATTTGACCCGCTAGAGACAGTATCATTTACTTAAAGAGTGTTCGGTTATTTCTTGTTAGAGTTTTCGTGGAACTCCTCAAGGAGTGAATCTTTCTTTCCATAATGAAAGTTTGAGTGCAATGGATGCTGTAAGCCAAGTAGAAGCCAAATATCCTGCTTTGCTTTTTAAGCAACAACTTACAGCATATGTTGAAAAAATATATGGAATGATTCGAGATAATTTAAAAAAAGAAATATCTCCATTACTTGGGTTGTGTATTCAGGTAATCCATCTTTTTTGTTTCAATTTATTTGTAAGATAGCAACATACTTGAACCTTTTATATTTTTTTGGCAACTAGTGATATGTTGAAAATGTTGTGTCTACAAATCAGTCAGAATTGTATCTTGTATTTCATTATGAAGATTGTACAAGTATATATAGATGTAGCATTTACATAACACACCCTCAAGACTAAGTATATTTACTAATTAACATTAAACTTAGACTATTATCCCCCCGCAAGCTGAGGGCTGAGAGCGACCTTGAGCTTGGATCGAAGAGAAGTGAATCATTGAGATAGTAAAGGCTTTGTGAACACATCTGCAATCTATCTGTTGTGATAAACCGGACTTGAAGGTTCCATCGAGCAACTTGTTCTCGGACAAAATGAAAGTCTATTTCCACATGTTTCGTTCGTGCATGAAAGACAGGATTTGCAGAGAGGTACGTGGCACCCAAGTTGTCACACCATAACATGGGGGCCAAGGTCATTGGGGCATGAAGTTCACGCATTAGAGCCCGGAGCCATGTGATTTCTGCAACAGTGTCGGCCAGAGCTTTGTACTCAGCTTCTGTAGATGATCGAGAGACATTCTTTTGCTTGCGGGCAGACCATGAAACTAGACTTGACCCAAGGTAAATGGCATACCCCCCGTGGAACGATGGTCATCGGGACAACCGGCCCAGTCATCATCAGAGAAGGTTGTCATGCTATTGGAAGTGGAATCAACATATGCATGAAGAGTGCGGGCTGATTGTTGCTGAATCGAGGAGCCCGTGAGAAGAGTTGCCTTTGAGATAACGCAAGATGCGCTTAACCGCGGACCAATGATTGTCCGTGGGAGCATGCATGAATTGGCAGACTTTGTTAACAACATATGCAATATCAGGCCGAGATGAAGTAACATACTGAAGAGCCCCAACAGTTGGCAATACTTGACCTGATTATCACATGGAGAGCTATCCCAAAGGGTGAGATTCGCTGTTGGGGTCATTAGAGACGTGACCGGTTTTGCATCACTTAGCCCAGCTCGCTTAAGAATGTCAAGGATATATTTCTATTGAGACAGTATTATGTCATCACCTTGATAAACCACTTCAATACCCAAAAAATATGACGAGGCCTAGATCTTGAACCGGAAACAATTGTCCAAGATTTTTAACAACATGATCAATAGCCGCAGGATTGTTACCAGTCAGGATGATGTCATCAACATAGACCACCATATATAACAGTGTGCCTGCAGATGAGTAAATAAATAGTGAGGGGTCGGTCTTGGACCCACGAAAGCCAAGTTTTTGTAGGGCTGATGAGAGACGATGAAACCAGGCTCGAGGGGAAAGCTTTAGGCCGTAAAGTGACTTGTGCAGAAGGCACACATGATTCGGGCGGCTAGGGTCTACAAACCCAGGTGGTTGCTGCATATAGACAGTTTCCTGCAAGTCCCCATGTAAGAATGCATTTTTTATATCTAGTTGCCTGAGGTTCCACTTTTGAGTAACTGCTAAAGATAGAACCAGGCGAATGGTGGCTACTTTGACAACTGGGCTGAATGTCTCCTGATAATCAATGCGGGGCTGCTGCTGAAAGCCCTTAGCCACGAGACGGGCTTTGTAGCGGGTAATGTTACCTTTGGGATCCCGCTTCAGTTTGTAGCGCCACTTGCAATCAACAATTTTTGTTCCAGGGACACGCTGTACGAGAGACCAAGTGCCATTTCTTAACGACGCTTCATATTCAACCGACATGGCTTGACGCCACTTCGCATCTTTGTTAGCAATGGAAAAGGATGTGGGTTCGGTTTCGGGAGTAGAAGTGGCGGTGTGAAAGGAGTTGATATTGTGGGATTTGACTTGCTTGGGGTTTTGTCTTAAGTTGGGAGGTCTGGAGCGAGGAGTTTGGTTCGTGATGGGCGGTTGGGACTGTGAGTTGCTCGTAGTGGTAGCGCGTTTTCATTGGTAGGTATGGAATAAAGGTGGTTTGGGCATAGGGGGTGGTGGTGGGATGGTGTTGGTGCGAGAGGGAAGTGTGGGCATTGGGGGCGACAACGGGGTTGTGTTGGTAGGTGAAGGTATGTCATCGAAGGGGACGGGTTGGGGGGTAGGTGGAAGCATAAGGGTCAGGTGGGGATGGTGTGGGAGGTGGAGTTGGGGGGTTTGTGAAACGATAAACAAGATTCATTGAAGCGGACATGTCGCGAGATGTATAGACGATCGCTTTTCGGGTCGAAGCACCGGTAACCATGATGAGCGGGACTGTACCCGAGGAAAACACAGGAGGTGGATCGAAAATCCATCTTGTGTTGGTTATAGGGACGAAGGTGTGGAAAACATTGGGAACCAAACACACGTAGGAAAGAATAGTCGGGAGACCACTAAAGATGTGCTGGAACGGGGGAGGTGGAGGAGTTTGTGCGGGAAGGCACGCGGTTGATGAGATAGACAGCTGTGCCGAAGACAAAGTGCCAGAAACGTCGTGGAACGTGAGATTGGGCGAGGAGAGTGAGGCCGGTCTCAACCACGTGTTGGTGCCAGCGTTCCACAATGCCGTTTTGCTCACTCGTGTGCGGACACGAGAGGCGATGGATGATGCCAAGTGTTTGGAAAAACGGTGACCGAAATTCACCGCCCCAGTCGGTTTGAACAGACTTGATTTTGGTGTTAAAATAACGTTCAACCATTGTGGTGACTTGTTTAAAAGTATTAAAGACATCAGATTTGGATTTTAGTGGAAAGAACCACATGTATTTAGAATAATGATCCACACATAATAGAAAATATTTATGACCATTGTTAAATAGTGTAAATAATTATGTGAAGTCCATTAGTGTTTGGCCCATTAGCCCACTATCTAGACTCTTCTTGTATCTAGATGGTTCTTGTATCTAGATAGTTCTTGTACCTTGTATATATAGGTGTTTACCTCATTTGCAATATAACACACAATTTTATCCAGTTATCCAATCTGATTACATGGTATCAGAGCTAAAGGCTTAGCTCCTGGTACAAACACAACCCCTGTCCCTATTCACCTATGTCACCCGTAATCCACTGTTCACGCGAAGTATTGTTCATGACGGAATCACTGTTCACGCCATAATCACTGTTTCACGCCGGAATCACTGTTCACGCCGGAAACGCTGTTCACATCAGTCAATCTGCTCAGTCCAGGTCAGAAATATTCCTCTGTTCTAAGATCTGTTACTGTGTTACTGCTGCTTCTGTTTTTGTAATTAAAATGGGAGACGAAAAACATAATGAAGTTCATAAGGAGGTACAGGAACATGTTATTGCCCCGGGTATTATCAATTACTCCTCGATTCTCCGTATACCGATGAAACTCAATTCCAACAATTGGAATTCATGGAGTCTCTTTGTCCAAAAGGGCCTTACAAGCTTGGACAAAGATAGCCATCTGACCGATGACCCTCCTAATCCTATAACTCGGGAATGGCAAGTTGATGATAGCGGCATTCAAATGGCCCTATGGAATGCAATGGAACCACAAGTACTTGCCATTGCAGAAAATTTTGCCAGTGTAAAGGCAATGTGGAATCATCTTTCTTCATCCTTCTCCGCAAAAGATTCATTGTCCCATGCCTATTCGGTGGTCCAAGCATACACGAGAATCGAACAAGGTGATTCATCATTCACAGATTACTTCACTCGGTTCTCCAAACTGCAGGATGAGTTGCATGCTCTGTTTCCACCTACTACTGACCTGAAGGTTCAGGAGGAGCGTAACACCAAAATGGCGGTTATGATGTTCATCTCTGGCTTATCCCCTAAATACTCTAGCGCTCGACCCTTGTTGTTAAGCAACTCTACTGCTATCAAATCTGTGGCATCCACATATCATCTCCTACGTGAGATGTATGGATCAGACACTGCGACTCCCGACTCTAACGACACGTCAGCCATGCAAACCATTGCTAAAGGCATTGGTCGGGGTTCTCACATTACTCAACGAAAAGGTATTGGACGTGGAAATAGTACCACATGTCACTATTGCAAACAGGATGGGCACACAAAATACAATTGCCTAAACCGTCCCCCTGGATCTCAGCCACCTACCTGTCCTCGAGCTAGATTGGTTAATACTGATGAACCAAGTGACCAGACCACTCCGACTTACACACTCAGCCAGGAGGAATATACTCGGTTCCAGCAACTACTATCCACCCAGGCAGCCAGTCCCAGTCCACAGGCTAACTCTGCTCGCTCAGGTACATTCTCTAGCCTTAATTCGTCTTGGGTTATTGATTCCGGAGCTACTCATCACATGACTGGGAACGAAGGTATAATCTCTAGCCTCCACAACATCTCTCACCCACCAGTTCGCATTGCGGATGGATCTTCATGCTCAGTTCGTGGCATTGGATCCGTTCGTAGTTCGACAAAACTAAATCTTTCCTCTGTTTTGTTGGTTCCTAAATTTCCTGATAACCTTTGTTCTGTAAGCCAACTTACCAAACAAAACAATTGTTCTGTAACGTTTTATCCCTCTTATTGTGTTTTTCAGGAACTAGGGATGAACCGGCTGATTGGCACCGGTTTTGAATCAAGAGGTCTTTACCATCTATCCTTACCGTCATATCCTAAAGCAAACATATGTGATTCCACGATCAGGGAGACTCACTGCCGACTTGGTCATCCCTCTGTAGCAATTATGAGGCAAATGCGACCGGAGTTTTCTATTCCTTCTGATTTTCATTGTGAGTCGTGTCAACTTGGTAAACATACTAGACGTCCCTACCCTCCAAAAGTGTCTAGTCGAGTTAGTACCTTGTTTGAACTTTTGCATTCTGATGTATGGGGTCCTTGCCCCACAAAATCAACTTTGGGTTTTCAGTATTTTATTACGTTTATTGATGACTACTCTCGTGCCACTTGGGTTTACTTGATGAAATCTCGTAGTGAGATTAATTCCATTTTTCGTGAATTTCACTCATATGTGCAAAACCAATTTAATACATCTATCAAAACTCTCCGTACCGATAATGCAAAAGAATATTTATCCAATGAGTTTTCTACATATTTGAAATTACATGGCATTGCTCATGAGTCCTCGTGCGTGTATACACCTCAACAAAACGGCATTGCTGAACGCAAAAACCGTCATTTGTTGGATGTTGCCCGTACACTCATGTTTCATTCTCATGTTCCTCGTCGTTTCTGGGGTGATGCAGTACTCACCGCTGCCTATTTGATTAATCGTATGCCCTCATCTATTCTAAAGGGGCAGACTCCGTTTTCCATTCTATTCCCCAAAGGCACTCCTTTTCCTCTTGCACCCAAAATCTTTGGGTGTGTTGCATATGTCCATGATCACCGACCAGGTACTACTAAACTTGAGCCCCGTGCTATTCGGTGTGTCTTTCTTGGTTATTCTCGCGTTCAGAAAGGTTATCGATGTTATAGTCCTTCTCTTCGTCAGTACTTCACAAGTGCTGATGTTACCTTTCATGAGTCATGTCCCTACTTTTCTGACTGTCCTACCCCATCCACTCATTTTTTTCTTGACCCCGATCCTGCATCTGAATCTCCTCTCATTCCTATTATTCCTCTGCCTTCGGTTCCGTCTACGTCCTCCCCTCCGGTCCCAGATTCCTCAAATAATAATGGTGCTGCAACTGGCCTCCCAAAGGTGACACCTCAGATGGTTATCACGTATGCTAGACGGAATAAGGGTACGACGACACAACCTCTTGATTCATTACCAGACCATGATACGGGTCCATCCTTAGTGTCCTCACCATTGAGTGAACCTCATGTCCCTTTAACACCAACTACCCATGATCCACCACCATCTGCTATACACACTTATGATCCACCAGGTGCCCCCCTACCCCGATATCCCTATCGCCTTCCGCAAAGAGCCTCGACAACACTCCACTCATTACCCTATTCAGCATCATGTTTCTTATGCCCATCTCTCCACAGAATCCCATGCCTACACCACTGCCATTGACTCCTACACGATTCCCAAGGATGTGATGACAGCTCTTAATCATCCCGGATGGAGAAAGGCTATGGAAGACGAGATAGGGGCCCTTCGAGCGAATCATACATGGGATCTTGAGCCACTTCCTCCAGGGAAGCGTATTATTGGTTGTCGTTGGGTGTTCACTATTAAGCACAATCCCGATGGTTCCCTACATCGCTTGAAGGCCCGACTGGTTGCTAAGGGTTATTCTCAGGCTTATGGCATTGATTATGACGAGACGTTCTCTCCGGTTGCCAAAATGCCATCTGTTCGTATTTGTATCTCTCTGGCGGCTATTCATCATTGGCCACTCCATCAACTTGATGTCAAGAACGCCTTTCTTCATGGTGTCTTGAGGAGGAGGTTTATATGGAGCAGCCACCCGGATTTGTGATTGAGGAGGAGGCCTCGAAGGTATGCAGGTTACGACGATCATTATATGGTCTTAAGCAGTCTCCTAGAGCATGGTTTGGCAGATTCTCTGGTGTTATGGAAGAATTTGGAATGGTTCGAAGTGCATATGATCACTCTGTATTCTTCAGACACCGTCAAGGCCAAAGGATCATTTTGGTTGTGTATGTGGATGATATCATAATCACATGGGATGACGAGACCGGTATTACTGAACTTAAACGATTCCTCCAGTCTCAGTTCCAAATTAGCGACTTAGGTCGACTCAGGTACTTTCTTGGCATCGAGGTATCACGCTCTCCACAAGGAATACTTCTATCACAGCGAAAGTATGTCCTTGACATGTTATCCGAGTGTGGCTTATTGGGCTGTAAGCCTGTTGATAGCCCAATGCTTCCTACCGGAAAGCTTCTTCCAGAGGACGGAAGCCCGATGAAAGATCCGGAACGATATAGGCGATTGGTTGGGAAACTTAATTATTTGACTGTCACCCGTCCAGATATCTCATTCGCAGTTAGTGTCTTGAGTCAGTTCATGGCCACACCATATACTGGACATTGGAATGTTGCCCTTCGAGTTTTGAGGTATCTCAAGTCCGCACCAGGTCTGGGGATCTTGTACTCTGATCAGGGTCACTGTCGTGTGGGTGCATTTACAGAAGAAGGAGACGGACGGATATCTGGATTCTCAGATGCAGATTGGGCAGGATGTCCTATTTCACGACGATCAACGACTGGGTATTGTGTGTTTGTTGGTGGAAATCTTGTGTCTTGGAAAAGTAAGAAGCAACACACGGTATCTAGATCCAGTGCTGAGTCCGAGTACAGAGCCATGGCAGATGTCACTTCAGAGATGATATGGGTTCGTCGTCTCCTTAAAGAACTCGGGGTTATTTCTGATGGTTTGATGCGGCTATATTGTGATAATGAGTCAGCTATACATATAGCTAAGAATCAAGTATTTCATGAAAGGACAAAACACATTGAGGTTGATTGTCATCTAATCAGAGACCGTGTTGTAGGAACAAAAGTTGATCCTCCATCGATTCAACCGATACATATTAAGACAGAGTTTCAACTTGCAGACATTCTTACCAAACCTCTTCGAAAGACCCAGATTGATTTTATTTGCAACAAGTTGGGCATGATTAACATCTATGCTCCAACTTGAGGAGTGTTAAATAGTGTAAATAATTATGTGAAGTCCATTAGTGTTTGGCCCATTAGCCCACTATCTAGACTCTTCTTCTATCTAGATGGTTCTTGTATCTAGATAGTTCTTGTACCTTGTATATATAGGTGTTTACCTCATTTGCAATATAACACACAATTTTATCCAGTTATCCAATCTGATTACAACCATCAAATGAAACAGTGGGAGCAGGTCCCCAAACATCACAAAACACTAAGTCAAGAATAGACAAGCTTTTTAAACGACGAAGATAATAAATGTAGTTTGGAGGACTTTCCAATGCAACAGGAATCACAAAAAGAATTAAAGTTATTGTTTGTCAAGAGTTGAGGGTGTGGATGCCCTAGACGTTGATGCCATATTGTTGAGGATGCACGAGTAGCAGAGAAAGACACTTTTGGAACAGGTTGGAAGCTTGGTAACTGGAACGAGTAAAGTCCATCAATTGCCGGACCAGTGAGGAGGGTAGTTTGTGTAGACGTGTCCTTCATAGAAAAATAATTTGCATGAAATTCAAAGTAAACATGGTTATCATGATAGAATTTGACGTGTCCTTCACAGAAAAATATTTTGCATTAAATTCAAAGTAAACATGGTTATCATGATACAATTTTTTGAACAGATAAGAGGTTACGTTTGATCATGGGAACATGAAGAATATTTAAAAGATTAAATTTTTTGGTGGGGGAGCGAATGTGGGAGGAGCCGATATGAAGTATAGGGAGGCCCTTACCATCACCAACACGAAAGTTGTCCATGCCATTGTAGGATTCGGTCGAGTCGAAGGTTGAAAGATCCGGAGCAACATGTTGAGTCGAGCCGGTGTCCGGAATCCACATGTTGGTTGCTTGTGACCTGTGATCCGCATAGTTGGCCGATGGTTGTGATCGAGGCCGAACAGTTGATAGCTCACGCTTGGGAAACGCAGACGGAACATGTCCTACCCCACACCAGTTACATGTGCCAAACACGGTATTTTGATTAGTAGCCCATGGAAATTGATTACTAGTACCTCTGTTGTTTCCACGGTTGCGGTTTTGGCCTTGACGATGCTAATTGCCTGAACGAGAAGACCCAGAGCGACCTGCATAGAGAGCCTGATGAGGCTGATTGGAGGCAGGAAGTTGGAGTTGGAGACCCAATTGTGCGCGAGTTGTTGCATAGCCTGAATCGCTTCAGATCTGGTCGCGGGAGAGGCTGGTGGCGGTGCACTGGTAGTCACATGAAGGGCTTGAGCAGGCTGAATTGTCGGGGTGTTTTTCTTCAACATGTACTCGTGATCCGCAAACAGGGCGTGTAGTTCATTGAAGGCCAGATGGCAGGATAGAGCAGTAGCCTTGACTCCATTGTATTCTTCTCGTAAGCCTGAAACAAGAAGCATAACAATGTCTTTTTCTTTCATAGGTTCTCCAATGCTAGTAAGGGCGGTGGCATATTGTTGTGCACGGTGAAGATAACGAGAGGATGTTTCTTCAGGTTTCATCTCAATCCGAAGGAGTTGGGTTTTTAGTGTGTACTCACGAGAGGCCGTGTGCGGAGAGTAGGCCCGGTCAAGAGCAAGCCATACATCTCGCGAGGTTGTGGTTCCTTGAACATGGAGGAAGGAGGCTTCGGAGACAGTGGATAGAATAAGCATCCGAATATGGGCATCATTGGCAACCCATATGGCATATTGTGGGATGGGGGTGACGGAGGAAGTCATAGCAGCAGGGCTGTCAGCGGTTGGGGCAGGCCGTGTGTCACGGTGGCGGGTGGGCAGGGGATGGACCCATCAACATAGCCGTAGAGGCAATTGGTGATGAGAAACGGTGTAAGAAGAGTCTTCCAGTAGCCATGATTGGAGTCATTGAGGGTAAACCCAAACTTATAGGAGTTATGGATGGTCTTTTCCTTTTGATCGGAGAGTTGTAGGCCTGCCATTGAAGAGGAGGCAAAAAAAAAGCGATTAGGGTTGTAGGAGGAGGAGGGCCGGCGGCTGAAGCCTAGGGTTGGAGGGTGTCGAAGGTTTTTTTGGAGAGGGAAGCTGGCTATGATACCAAATCAGTCAGAATTGTATCTTGTATTTTATTATGAAGATTGTACAAGTATATATAGATGTAGCATTTACATAACACACCCTCAAGACTAAGTATATTTACTAATTAACATTAAACTTAGACTATTACTACATCAGTAGCTATGTAGAAAATGTTTCCGGTTATGGATTCACTTCTTTTTTTCATTAAGGCCATGGATATATTAAAATTACTTTATTGGCCACCCAAGTATGTATCTTGTTTCGTTTATGCTAACTCTGTCGAGAAAATGCCAAATGAAGAAAATGCCCTAAACTATTGTGAACGCTCTCAGTTTTAACCTATAACATATTGACACCTTATCAAAAGTAATTTTGTCTTTACAAGGCATTTTCGTCTTTGGACACACTTGAGTGAATATTTCACACCAATTCAGGGCAACACTTTTTGGATGAAATAAACGCCCTCAGAAGTTGAATACTTGGGTGGCCTTCAAGTGGTTCATCGCTGAAAACAAAGTATATTTCTATAAATGGTAAAAGGGTGAAAGTAGTTTGTTGTCTTACACTACAACCCCTTTCATTTTATGTTTTTATTTTATTGTACTAATTGGTCATTTAATCAAAGGCACCAAGAACTTCTAGGGCAAGCCTAGTAAAGGGAACATCACATCCAGTTAATAATGCAGCTCAACAAGCTTTGATTGCTCATTGGCAAGGAATTGTGAAGAGCCTTGGAGATTTCTTGAACACGTTAAAAATAAATCATGTTAGTGGAACTTCTTTCTATTTATTTGTGGTTCTCTTGCTAACTTCGAAATAAACTATAAGTACACGTGTTTGCAACACAAAAGAAAATAGGAGAGGTGGTAATTCTGAATATTTACATATGAATGGTCAATTTGGGTAGTGTTTTTTCTTTAAACATTTCAAATTGCTCAAATTGGCTGAAACAAAAGTTTAGCTAGAAGAGAAACTAGTCAAACTAGGGTTGTTCAAAAAGCTAGCGGTTTGTGGCTTGCTCATAAGCTTAAAATCGTCTCGATTGAAACTGGCTTGATTATAAACGAGCACAGATGGCCTGGCTCGGTTTGTAAACGAGCCGAGAGGATTGGCTCGGTTTGTAAACGAGCCAAGCCCAAGCCAAGGTTGGCTCAGCTTGTGGCTCACTAATTACCTCGTTCGTTTGCTCCTAAATTAATGCCTAATTTTTAATATATATATATATATATATGTGTGTGTGTGTGTGTGTGTGTGTGTGTAGTAGGGAGATGATCATTTGAGAACCACCCCAACTTGTGAGAACCGTGAGAAGTATGTGTAAACGTGTTAGATTGGTGAAACGAAAATTACACAAACTTTTAAATAAAATAAAAAATACACGTGTGAAAATGTTCAAATCATACATTTAAACATGTTTGAAACGAAAAGTTAACATTTACACATGTGTAAATCAAACATTTACACGTCTAAATGTTCATTAAATGTATGTTTAAGTTTTTGTTCTCGCAATCTAAACATTTTCACACATTTATTTCATTCATTTAAAGGTTGTGTAAGTTTTGTTTCACCAATCTAACACATTTACACATAATTCTCACGGTTCTCACAAGTTGGGGTGGTTCTTAAATGAACCTTACCCACATTTATATATATATATATATATATATAGGGTTAGGATCCTGCGAAAACACATCTTTTTGTGAAAACTGCGAAAACACATATTAAAACTCACGTAACTTTTTCATACGTTAACGATTTTTCATAAAATTTGCGCCAAAAGTCTTAGAATTACGTTATCTTTAAATCTGGAGCAAAATATTAAAAAAAAAATTGAACGTTTTTTTTCCCGTGTGATGCACATGTGCATCATATAATTAAAAAAAGTTATAAAATGCTATTTTTTCTTTAAATCTAAAGATAACACAACTATAAGATTTAGGGTGCAATTTCTTTTTAAACTATTAATGTATATCACATGTATGAGCGTTTTTTTTGGTATGATGCACATGTGCATCATTCAATAAAAACGCAAAAAAATGATGAAAATATATGACATATGGTGCGACTAAGAAAAAAAAAATATTAACTCATACTAAAAGTATGAGTTTTTTTTTGTGATGCACATGTGCACCACACAAAAAAATATTTAAAAAAATAAAAAAAGCGTTAAGTTTTTTAAAAGTTTTATAGGATTAAAGATAATATAATTTTAAGACTTTTGGTGCAAATTTTTAAAGAAAATATTAACGTATGAAAAAGTTATGTAGGTTTTAAGATTTGTTTACGCAGTTCTCACAAAAAAATGGTGTTTTCGCAGGATCCTTCCCCTATATATATATATATATATATATATAGGAAGAGGATCATTTGAGAACCAATTTGATTTGAGAACTAAAAAGAACTAATTTGAGCCACAAGTTTATTTACATGTATCTACCCTCCCATGAATTGTAGTGGTCCCCCCTGAAATTTGTGGTTGAGATTTAGTTCTCAAAAGTTCTCAAAACAAAAAGTTCTCATTTGAACTTAACCGTATATATATATATATATATATATATATATATATATATATATATAGGGTGGGGTTTATTGTAGACACCCTCATAAGTGTAGACAGTTGACACTCTATTTTACATGTGAAATTACTTTATTTCACATGTGTTTTCACATGTGAAATTTTCTGAACAATGAGAGAAAGGAAAAAAAATAAGAAAAAGAAATTAATCATAACCATTAAATCAAGAGATCTAATGGTGAAAAAAGGTGTCTACCTGTCTACACTTATGGGGATGTCTACAATGACCTTTTCACTATATCTATATATATATATATATATATATATATATAATATATATATATATATAGGGGGAGGATCATTTGAGAACCAAATGGTTGTGAGAACTTTTAAGAACCATTCTGAGCCACACGTTATATATAAGGAAATCCCCCCCCCCCCCCCCCCCCATGAATTTGAATGCTCCCCCCTTGAAAATTAGTGGCTCAGAATGGTTCTTAAAAGTTCTCAAAAGAAAAAGTTCTCATTTGAACCTAACCCTTAATATATATATATATATATATATGGGGAAGGATCCTGCGAAAACACATATATTTTGCTAAAACGCGAAAACCATCTTAAAACCAACATAACTTTTTCATACGTTAATATATTTTTTTAAAATTTTCACCAAAAGTATTATAATTATGTTATCTTTAATTCTATAAAAACAAAAAATAAAAAGTTAACGTTTTTTTATTTTTTATTTTTTCTGTGATACACATGTGTACCACAAAAAAAAAAACTCATACTTTAGTATGAGTTAATATTTGTTTTCTCTAAGACGCACCATATGTGTTATATTTCTGTCATTTTTTTGTGTTTTTTTATAATGATACACATGTGTACTACACCAAAAAAAAAACCTCATATATGTGGTATACATTACTAGTTTTAAAAGGAAATTGCACCATAAGTCTTATAGTTATGTTATCTTTATATCTAATGAAAAAAATAACACTTTATAACTTTTTTTAATTATATATTGCACATGTGCACTATGTTTCATTATCATAGTACCATAAATGTTTTAGTGTTTTTAATATGTTTTTAACATAAGGAGTGTTTTTACACATGATAATTCGTTTTTGTACAGTAGTAATGATGATAATACACATGTGTATCACACGTGTACACATGGAAAGAAAAAAGCCGTTGTTTTTTTTTTAATATTTGTTAAGATAACGTAATTCTAAGACATTTGGCGCCAATTTTATGAAAAAACATTGATGTATGAAGAAGTTATGTAGGTTTTAATATTGGTTTTCGCGTTTTCGCAATATAAAGGGTTTTCGCAGGATCCTTCATTTCAGATCGTACTAAAAAATGATACATTTCAACCCGGACCTATTTTCATCTGTTATCCAACCTATCCATCTTGCCACCTCTAGAAAGTAGAAAATAATACTGTGTCCCAAAATCAACGTGACAATGAACTTGGCACCGGATTTGTATTTTGTTATATAACCAAAATGCCTTTAAATATTTAGCATGTAGAGGAATCATGTGGACTAAAGTCAATGTGAGATGGGTCAAAACTTTGCCAGGAAAAGAAATATTACTATTGGAAACATCAAAAAGGAAATTGATGCATGCACTTTAAAACTTTGTTTATCCACTTGTAGCTTTTGTATATACCTGATTGTGTTGATTATTTCAGGTGCCACCGTTTTTGGTCCGGAAAATTTTCACACAAATATTTTCGTTCATTAATGTTCAATTGTTTAATAGGTATACTTCATTTGCCCAGATTGTATATACTTTTGGATATCAACATGCACATAGAATATACATTTGATATTTTCTTACTTCTGGCTGCAGCCTTCTTTTGAGACGTGAATGCTGTTCATTCAGCAATGGTGAATATGTGAAAGCAGGACTTGCTGAATTAAAAGACTGGTGTTACAATGCAACAGATGAGGTATTTTCGAGTCTTGTGGTTTTCATAATGTTTGATAAAAACTGGCATGGGCTTGGCTTGAAAAATCTGGTCCTTTTAGGCCTGGTTATCTCCAAAAGCTCACAGTCTTAACATTTGATCAAAAATCTCAGTTAGGCCGGCCAGCTATTGGCACTGATTAGGCCTGGGAATCCCGTCCTAGAAGCGTAGTCGCTAAAGTCCACTAGCTCAAAGTGTTCTTTTCGATGTAATATATGTGTAGACTTTTGATTTGTGTATACTGTATACTGTATACTATCTAATATTTTTTACAACTAAACTTATTTTTACGTTTAATGTAAATGTAAGTAAGCATGTTTTCTTGCTTTGTAAAACATATCTAAGGTACTTTTCAGATTATATATTTTTATTCTTCCTAGATTTAACTTGTTTTTATTTAAACATTTTTGTAACCATAATCTGAAATTAAACATTTTAATAAAAAAAATCAGGATTGGTTGGAACGAATGGGTCCCTTTTCCAAGCAAAGGACTAGGCCTAGGCCCGGCCTCATCTTTGTGCACCTCTACTATCATCTAAACAAAAAGTACTACAGTATGCAGGTTATTCATGGGAGGAACTTAAACATATACGGCAGGCTATCGGGTTTCTGGTTGATTATCATCTTTTTCCGTAGCACTTTGCTTCTTAATTATTTGATTGGTATAATTGTGATACATGTGTCTTCACAAAACCAAAAATGATGTATATGCAACTCAATTCAGGTTATTCATCAAAAGCCGAAGAAAACCTTGGATGAAATAAGTCGTGGCCTGTGTCCTGTGAGTGACATGCTACAAAAACTGTAATTTCTTTTACATTACAATTTTATGTGCCTCTCAACTGTCAATTTTGTTTTGTTTTACAGGTTCTAAGTGTACAGCAGTTGTACCGGATCAGTACAATGTATTGGGATGACAAATATGGCACACATAGTGTGTCCCCGGATGTAAGTTTCTATAGCATGTCACAAGTGTGAAATTTCGCCAATTTACCCATGGACGAGTGGGTTTGGGTTGTGCTTTTACCTCAAACGGGCTGAAGTTGATCACCTGAAGTCTGTTTCAACCTCCTAATTTGTTTTATTCAAAGATGTGGATCATTATTGTAATAGTATCTTTTGTATAACCATGCTACAAAAACTGACGGTTTTAACATGTGACTGTTTTAAAAAGTTACTCAACCACCCGTCTTGCCAACTCTTATAGATGTCATCACTTGGTCTAAGTTTGTTAGGGACTTAGAGGTGGCAATTTCAACCCGAATGGTTGAAATAAAAAATGAGCTATAGTGCGACCTGGTTAAATGGGCCAAATTATTGTTGTAATGATATTTTTTACGAAAAGTTGACCGTCCTGAGTCTGTTTTGATATGTTACCCAATCTTCTCATCTTGCCACCTCTTATAGATGCAATTACATGGCATGTTTTTTTTTTTTAATAATCTTTTTGTTCACATCTTCTTGATATCAGACTTTTTAATGATGGATTGACTCGATGAAACAAATTTTGGTATTATTATGTATTTGCTGATGCTGTCTTTTAGGTTATATCCAGCATGAGGGTTATGATGACAGAAGAAAATAATGCAATAAGCAATTCTTTCCTTTTGGATGATGATTCCAGGTTACTTTCTCCTATTTTATTATAGCATCTGTGTTTTTCTAGCTATTTTTTCATCGGGTTCTGTCTGGCAGGCAAGTAGGCAGGCCAGACATGTTGGGTAATGAGTCCGGTCGTCATAAATTACTGATGGTGTAACTTAATATTAGAAATACTATATTGTTATAATAATGTACAAGTGATAATGGAGGTTTTAAGTAACATTTGATTGACTTTCCACACGATGGAGATAAAATGCAATCCAAACCAACCAACATGTAAGCAAACGGGTTGGATTTGCAGCATCCAGTTTTGAGTGGTTGATTTTCATGACTTTGTTTCTACAGCATTCCGTTTTCAGTTGATGACATATCAAAGTCAATGGAACAAATAGATATCTCAGATGTCGAGCCTCCACCTTTAATCCGTGAGAACTCGGGCTTTAGCTTTTTGCTGCCACAGGCCGACTAACTGTCGTTTTTAGTTGTTCAGGCTCAATCCATCTTGGGTGCTAATTCTCTCCTTCAATAACAGAAGAACTTTTATTGTAAAGAAATTTGATCAAGCACCCTAAAGAAAGAAGCACTGCCACATACAACATCATCGAATCCCCTTCATAATAATGTCATGTATATTCAAGTCATATGTTGTACAACCAACTATTTTTGTTTATTGTAAAGACTATAGGGTAAAGATTTCATATTTCACCATTGGAAGTTGGCATTTTAGACTTTAAATACAACCTCGTTGTTGTTGTTGGATATATTAGTGTAATTTGAGATTGCGTATGATATTTAAACAAGAGTGCACGCTTGTTTGAATTTCAACGGGACTAAAGGGTTATTTTGAACAAATCATTCCACTAAAAACTCATCAGGAGATAATATTGGTCTAGAATTGTCATTATTAGAACTAGAAGGACCAAATGTGAAAATGGGTTCAATAATTGAAATTATGATATTGTAGTTATCATAATACGCCTGACACTGAATATGGGGAGAGGAGAGAACATACAGAATGGACATTCTCTCTGGCAATTTACAGAAACCGAAATCTATTTAAAAATCTAGAAATCAATCTGATTTTATCCGGTCAAATCGTTGGTAGCTACTCCAATTATTTGATGGGAAAGTGATTACACCACTTCAGATTCTATCCAGTGATTACGAATTAAAAAATTCCCCAACAAAGATCAAATAATTGGTTGTTCATGGCGGAATCGGAATGAGTTTTAATAGACTAGAATTGTATTTTGTATTATCTTTGTATTCTAGTTATTTGTATAGGGTTTACTTTGTAAATATGTAGCCTATATAATGAGGTTGTGATTAATGAGATAATCACTTTGGAAAATAATTGATTCCTTCATGGTATCATCCTAAAATACCGATCCTCTAAACCCTAATTCTCCTTTGCTGCCGTCACCTCCTTGTCCCCTACCGGCTGACCTCTTGCTTCTTCATCCTTCTGCTGTTTGTCTCCACGCCGGTCATGGACAACAAGATCCACCCCGCCACCACTGTCGGCAACATCAAAACTCTAATCCCTCTCACGCTTGAACTCGGCAGCCTGCAGTATGGACAATGGTCCCAGTTGTTCAAAACTGCATGCAAAGCATACCAGGTCGCCGACCACCTTCAGCCACGGGTCACTCCCGAGGCTCCAACGGAGGCGGCTGCTCTCGCTGCCCACAACAAAACTGAATCCGACTGGGAACGTCTGGACTCCGTCGTTCTCACCTGGATCTACGGTACGATCTCTCAACCTCTCCTCGGGAATGTGTTGAAAGAAGGCACCACCGCCTACGCTGCCTGGACGGCCCTCGCCAACATGTTTAAAGACAACAAATCGACTCGGGCATTGCAACTGAACCAGAAACTGTGCAACACCAATCTGTCTCAATTCCCGAATATCTCTGCCTATTGTCAGGAATTGAAGGAGTTGTCGGATCAACTCGCCAATGTCGATTCCCCTGTTTCCAATGAACGGCTGGTACTTCAACTTATTTCTGGCCTCTCTGAGCAATACGAGGGGATCGCGATGCTTCTCCAACAAACAACTCCCCTCCCTGATTTCTACGAGGCCCGCTCTAAGCTTCTACTTGAAGAAACACGAAAAACAAGTCAGGCGCTCCATTCTGCGCAAGCTGCCGGCCAGGCTCTGCATGCTGCCGTGACCACCCCTTCGCCGGCCTCTGACACACCAGCAGGCTCGTCCTCTCAGGCGGGTCGGAATTCCAACCGGAACAAAAATAGGCAGCGCCCTGGGCGGCGCGGACAGGGTCAGGCCCAACCTCGTGGCCCAGCAAACACTTACGCATTTGGACAGCCCCCTTGGTCCCCTCACTATGCTTGGGCCGGCCCACTTCAGGCACCATGGCAGCCCCAGCGGCCTTTCTGGGCTCAGGCCCAGTCTTCGGCACCTCCCCCATGTCCGTATCCTACCACCGGGGCTCCACCGTCGAATGCGCCAGGGATTCTTGGTCCCCGACCCGCTAATACTTTTTTTGCAGGTTACGGGACTGCTCCTACGGACTTCCCTGCTTATCCGACTGCCGTTCCAACAGCCATGGATCCATCGATGTACTCTGTTACTCTCAACCCCCCGGACAACTACTGGTACCTTGACTCGGGGGCCACCAATCATATGACCAACAATCCAGGTAACCTTTCGTCTGTTCTTAACACTGGCATTTTACGAACCATAACTGTCGGTAATGGCATGTCCATTCCCGTGAGCAAACGAGGCAATCACACCCTACCACCACCTTACCCACCGTTGCACCTTAAAAATATTCTTTTTGCTCCTCATTTGATTAAAAACCTCCTATCTGTACGTCGTTTAACAACTGATAATCATATATCCATCGAATTTGACCCGTTTGGTTTTTGTGTTAAGGATCTCAAGACCAAGGCACCTATCCTTCGATGCAATAGTACGGGTGATCTCTATCCTCTCCATCCACAAGTCTTCAGTAGTCTAAAGTCTCCCTCAACCTCCCTGGCTATTTCTGAGGATCTCTGGCATCGTCGTCTCGGCCATCCAGGACCTCCCCTCCTTTCTCAGCTCAAGAAGACTAATGCTATTTCTTTTGTTAACAATAATAAGACTATTTGTCAACCTTGTGTTTTTGGCAAAAGTGTGCGCCTGCCGTTTATTTCCTCGTCCTCTATTACATGTAATGCTTTTGACATAATCCATAGTGACTTGTGGACCTCTCCCATTTTGAGTAGCCTTGGTCACCGTTATTACATTCTATTTATTGATGAATTCTCTAATTTCTTATGGACTTATCCCATTTGTAACAAATCTGATGTCTTCACTAAATTTTCCGAGTTTTCCTCCATGGTCAACACTCAATTTGATCGGAAAATTAAACAATTCCAATGTGACAATGGCAAGGAATTTGTCAACATGCAATTCGAACAATTTTGCAGAACAAATGGCATGATTTTTCGCCTCTCTTGCCCCTACACATCCTCTCAAAACGGCAAAGCGGAGCGTACCATACGCTCTATTAACAACATAATTCGCACACTATTAGCTCAAGCTTCCCTCCCTCCTTCGTTTTGGCATCACGCTCTTGAGCTCGCCACATACATCCTTAACATTCTCCCGTCCAAATCCCTCAAATTCCAAACGCCCACTTCTCGTCTCTATCATCGGCATCCATCCTACACCCATCTACGAGTGTTCGGATGCCTTTGTTACCCTCTATTACCACCTCACTCCATTCACAAACTCAACCCACGCTCTCGTCCGTGTCTTTTTTTCGGGTATCCTTCGAACCATCGAGGATACAAATGCCTTGATCTCACCACGAATCAAATAATAATTTCTCGTCACGTAACATTCGATGAGTCGATCTTTCCCTACAAAGATCGACCACCGACCCCCTCTTCTTCCTCCTATGAGTTTCTCACGAACTCATTCAATCCAATTCTTTACCCGTACGTCTCCACTGATTCGTCCCCTACCCAGTCATCGGCCCACCAGCCTCAACCCACTTTCTCTTCTGCCCAGCCCAACCCCACGGCCCACACGGCTCAGCCAGCCACTACGGCCCACACACCCATACCGGCCCAGCCACCTGAGCCCACTCCCGTATCCCAGCCTACCTCATCTAGCATCAACCCTCCTCCCTCAGTTCCCCAAACCACCCGAACCATGCATACGAGGTCCATGTCCGGCATCTCGAAACCTAGAATGCCCCTCAACTTACATACCACCTCCGTTGCCCCCCTTCCCAAAAACCCGACAGCCGCCTTGTCCTCACCCGAATGGAAAACTGCCATGGCTGACGAGTTTAATGCCCTTATTAAGAATAAGACTTGGGAACTGGTTCCACGGCGTGATGATATGAATATTATACGGAGCATTTGGCTTTTTAAACATAAATACAGGTCGGACGGATCTCTGGAGCGGTATAAAGCTCGGCTGGTATGTGATGGACGAACGCAGCAGGTTGGCATCGACTGTGGTGATACTTTTAGTCCGGTTGTCAAACCGGCGACCATCCGGACGGTCTTATCTATTGCGTTATCCAACTCCTGGGCTATTAATCAGTTGGATGTCTCTAATGCATTTCTTCATGGGAATCTCCATGAGACGGTATACATGCATCAGCCGATGGGGTTTCGAAACCGAGATTTTCCGGATCATGTCTGCTTATTGAAAAAATCTCTATATGGTCTGAAGCAAGCTCCGCGAGCATGGTACCAGCGGTTCACGGACTATGTTATCTCCTTGGGTTTCTCCCAGAGTCGTTGTGACAATTCTCTCTTTATTTATCGACATGGCCACGACACAGCTTATCTTCTAATCTATGTTGATGATATAATTTTCACCGCCTCTTCTGCTCCCTTGCGGTCTCGCTTCATGTCTGCCTTGTCCCAGGAGTTTGCCATGAAAGATTTGGGAGCTCTCAGCTTCTTCCTAGGCATTGCTGTCAGCCGTAACAAGGATCAGATGTTCCTCTCCCAAGCCTCTTACGCCCGTGACATTATTCAGCGGGCCGCTATGACATCTTGTAATCCTGTGGCTACCCCCGTCAACACTAGCACCAAACTCGGGGCGGATTCGGGCCCTCCTTTCGAGGATCCTACCTTGTACCGGAGTCTGGCCGGTGCCCTTCAGTACCTCACGTTCACTCGACCTGACATCACTTACGCGGTCCAACAGGTATGTATGTATATGCATGATCCTCGGCTCGCTCACTGGAATGCTCTTAAGCGCATCATCCGATACATACAGGGCATAACGGATTTTGGACTTACTCTTGGTCGCTCCTCGTCCGCCACCTTGCTCGCCTATACGGACGCGGACTGGGCCGGGTGTCCTGACACTCGGCGTTCCACGTCCGGCTATTGTGTCTATTTTGGGGGAAACTTGCTCTCTTGGTCTTCAAAACGACAATCCACCATATCTCGGTCTAGTGCAGAAGCCGAATATCGGGGTATCGCCAATGTAGTTGCTGAATTGTCATGGTTGCGCAACCTCTTGCTTGAGCTTCATCGTCCTCTTCATCAGGCTTCCATCGTGTACTGTGACAACATCAGTTCCATTTACTTATCGGGCAATCCTGTTCAGCACCAGCGGACTAAACACATCGAACTAGATATCCATTTTGTCCGGGAACAGGTTCAACGTGGAAGGGTTCGCATTCTCCACGTACCGTCTCGTTTTCAGGTAGCGGACATATTTACCAAAGGCGTTCCACGCATTCTCTTTGAAGATTTTCGATCCAGTCTCAGCATCCGACCTCCTCCCGCTTCGACCTCGGGGGTGTAATAGACTAGAATTGTATTTTGTATTATCTTTGTATTCTAGTTATTTGTATAGGGTTTACTTTGTAAATATGTAGCCTATATAATGAGGTTGTGATTAATGAGATAATCACTTTGGAAAATAATTGATTCCTTCAAGTTTTGTAATTAGAACAGTTGAATCGGGAATTCTTCTTGTTGATAGGGAACGGAAATGTGAAGAAAGAATAGAGTAACGAAAATCAATTTTAATTGATTTAATCGATCTATTTCATTGATCGGAAAGGCATTTCGAATCTTCTTCTCGGAATAACAGAAAAACAGAGAGAAAGGGTTTGTTAAATTGATCCAGTCGATCTGCTTCATCAATTTAAAAAAAAAAATATATATATATCCAATTTCATCAGTTTTAGAAAAGGAAATGGAGACCAGAAAGCAAATTTGTTAGGCTTCGTGATTATTAATGGATTTTACGGAGGATTAAAATAATTGCGGCCAGTTAATCATAAAGTTTGTTTTCAACCATAGCAAGTTCTCGGATTGTGTTCTTCACATCTATATATGTTATCAAAACCGGTCGAGTCACCATCAGTTGAGGTTTGATCGAAAACGACGATTACTCATCGCTGGAATTGCGATAGGGATTTCTGTTTCTTCATCCGCTACGTGTTTTCTGTCCCGATGAGGGTTCTGACACCGACTCGTTGTTGATGTGGTTGGTCCGGTTATGGCTGCACGGTCGCACGGAAGTTTGTTTCCGATCAATTCTGGCTGTCTGTATTACGCATGAAGAAGAAGAAGAATGATTTGATGGCGATTTGGATGATCGGGAATCATGAAATTGGAATGAATTTGAAATCACTTCTGAGGGAGGAAAGTCAAATTTCAGAAATCATAAACAAAATCCCTCCCGCCTAGAGGGACCGAGGGATCAAAGAATAAATTTGGAAGAAAAATTTCAGAGCCAAAATTGAAGGGTCTTGATTCATTTAATAATTGCACGCATGCATGAGAGGGTTCTTTGGTTTCTTTTTTAAGCCCATTTCATCGTTTGAAAGGAACACGAACAAAAGAATCCGTTTAATATTTGTTGTGTTATTTATGGAAAGGAATAACTGAGAAGGAACTTTGGTATATTCTCAAGCAAGTGGGTACGATGATAGATGCAATCGCGTAAGAAAAGAATGCAGACACGATTTTGAAATTCGGTGATCACCGGAGGAGTCGATGCTAGACGTGAGGTTATTTTAGATCGTAATCACGTTTCGATTCATATCGGGAAGGTTCCAAGTTCAATTACGCATTATTTTATGCTAATTTAAAAGAGCACACACTTGTGTGTTTTGATGGTTATGTCAAAGTTGAAGATGAAGGTTATTGAATAGTGTATAT
>JBCNJP010000024.1:10590079-10747208 GCA_039602395.1 Deinandra increscens subsp. villosa | reverse complement strand
TAAATGCATTTTGGTGATTTGATGATGATTATGTATGAATAAGGTGTTAAAACTTGTTGTTTGATGTTGGTAAATGCCTATGTATGCTAAACAATGAATTGCATGAAGTATTGAAGCTGTTAGGTTGATTTTTAGGCTGATCCGTATGTTTTTCGCGACCAGCGAAACTGTCATGTTCTCTGGGCGAAACTGTCCAGCGAAATTATGCATATCTTCAACCAGCGACACTATGCAGCGAAACTGCAGTGTCGCCGGGTAAACCAACCAGACCAGCTCGAGCGAATCTACCGAGCGAAATTCCCTGAACGAAAGTTCAAACCAGTTTCGGGCGAAACTAGGCTAGCGAAACTGTGCCAACAGTTTCGAGCGAAACTAGCCTAGCGAAACTGTGTCATCGGGTATTGCCTAGCGAAAGTGCTGCCCGTGCACACAGCGAAACTGACTAGCGAAACTGCTAGCGAAACTGAAACCAGAATCCAACCTTGTACAATTTACTTAAATGTTATGCCATGACTTACATGATTATGCCATGATGATTACATGCTTTGACTTCTGATGTATATGAACCCTTGTTTATGATCAACCATCGGTGTCGTGTGTCTGTATGTCGAGTCATAGTTCCAACGTGCTATGTTATGGGCCATAGTGACGTTAAGTAAAGATTAGACACAAAACTAATGCTTAAGACCTAAACGTGTTCATAGGTCTTCATTAAGCAAACTTGGATTATATAGCAAGTGTAGCAGTGCAACCCAAGGTGAGTGTCACTAACCCGATTACCGTGAACCCGATTGGGTCACACCGAATAACTAAATAGAAACAATGCTGACAACTTCGAGAGTGCTAGGCACCTCCCTGATAAACTTGAAAACTTGGAGTGCTCGGCACCCACTTGACGAACTTGAAGTGCTTTATGGGAAGCACTTGTGAATTACTTAAACAACTATTTCTGAAACGAAACTGAAAACACTTTTGAGATTCATGAGAATCCAGTAAACCTTTTTAATATGGCTAGTGTAGGTTAAAGTCTAAACCACATGATATCACATGATTTCTAAGGATGCCTTGAAAACTTAAAAGTCCTCAACTAAATTGTACCATTAATTGTAAAGCGAGGGGATGTTGGGTAGATCTACTGGAGTTTGACAAACTCCGCCTGAAATTGCTTGGGCGTGAGAATCTTCTACTTAGTCGATGTGAAATCAATGTAAAACGAGTTGAAACACCGCCCCGTGGCACGGGGAGTGCACGGAGGTACAATATCAGCCTATCTGACCGTGATCCCGAGAGGACACGGGGGAGGCAAAACCGCGATGACGTAGGTCCGTAGTACTGATGGCACGGCCACTACAATAATTTATGGTCAGCTTTGGTGCAAACTTCCTTAGTGCATGGAACAACGGATTAGCTACCCGCGATATCGGTTGAGCACTTTAACTATACAAAACTAGTACATACCCGATAACGTAGGTTACGGACGATACTTTTACTAAAACACAATAATCTGATTTGGATATCACAAAGCATTGCTTTTTACAAATGAATATTTCATAAGTATATGTTGACTCGATTATGATTATGAGACCGGGCCAATGCATGACAAGCCCACTGTGAACTCACCAACCGTTAGGTTGACACTTGCGTGGTTTAAACTTTTGCAGATCGCTGAAGAGTATCCGGAGCGGGTTGGCATGGCACATGAAGACTTTTATTTTAATTAAACTAATTGGGAATTTAATACAATGATTTGTAAAGCACGTGGTTAGTGCTAAGATAATATTTTGTTCCGCTGCGTAATTTGAGACTAATTTTATGATATATCTTTGGATTAACTCTGATTCATTTAGTATTTGTAACTAATGGTTGTGGTCCTGGTCTAGTCGCGCCCCTTAACGGTATAAACTCCGTTAGTGGTTAATTTGGGGGTGTGACAATGTACATCTTCCTATCTTGGGAAATTAATTACTAGGCCTTCACTACTCAAAGTTAAAAATGAATCACCCATGTTTTTTGAAAGAATTCAAGGTGATATATGTGGACCAATTCATCCACCATGTGGACCATTTAGATATTTCATGGTTCTGATAGATGCATCTAGCAGATGGTCTCATGTATCTCTGTTATCAACTCGTAATGTGGCTTTTGCCAAATTGCTCGCTCAAATTATTAAATTACGAGCACATTTTCCCGACTATACGGTTAAAAGAGTAAGACTTGATAACGCAGGAGAGTTTACATCACGTGCTTTTAATGATTATTGCATGTCTGTTGGAATTGTTGTTGAACACCCAGTTGCTCATGTACACACACAAAATGGTTTTGCCGAATCATTTTTAACTGATTGCTAGACCATTAATAATGAGAACAAAGCTCCCTGTGTCTATTTGGGGCCATGCAATTTTACATGCTGGATCATTAATTCGTTTAAGACCCAGTGCAAATCACAAGTACTCTCCCATACAACTTGCTTTTGGCCACGAGCCAAATATATCTCACCTTAGAATTTATGGTTATGCAGTATATGTCCCTATTACCCCACCACAACGCACAAAAATGGGTCCTCAAAGGAGGTTGGGGATATATGTTGGATATGAAACAACTTCCATCATAAGGTATCTTGAACCTTTAACTGGTGATGTATTTACAACACGTTTTGCTGATTGCCACTTTAATGAGGCAATCTTCCCAGCACTTGGGGGAGAAAAGAAAAACCAAGATAAGGATATCTCATGGTGTGAGCCTTCGTTGTTGCATCTTGATTCAAGGACAAAGCAATGTGAATCAGAGGTTCAAAAGATTATACATCTACAAGAAATTGCAAATCAACTACCGGATGCATTTACTGATACAAAAGGAGTAACTAAATAACACATACCTGCTGTAAATGCTCCAGCTCGAGTTGATATTCCGAGTAAACAAGTAGATAATAACATTGCTCATGAATCCCAGAAACGTTTAAAACGTGGGAGACCAATTGGCTCAAAGGATAAAATTCCCCGGGAAAGAAAAGGACCCGAAAAGGAAATTGACCATAAAGAAAATGATCCTAACGAAACATTGAAAGTGTTTCATGAGGAGGAAGTAAAGGACAACAACAACGAGTTGTCAATTAACTATGGTCATACTGTAGAAGCATATTCCTATACTAACGTTGTGTCTCGTGTATTGTATCTAGACAAGAGCATCTGTGTGAGTCAGATAGTCATATGGCCGGACCACATGGTCCGCCGGACCAGTTGGTACAGCGTACCAGATGGTCTGCTGGTGGTCCGCTGGCCTGTGACTAAGTGACTATAAATAGTCCGTGTTAGAGAGAGTTAACTAGTTCTGTCATTTGCAACATCTTAACTATGTGTAAACTGAGTGTGTTTCTCTCTCTACATTGTAACTCTTTGTGAATCAATAAAGCAAAGCTTTATTTACCTTCTCGTTGCTATCCAATTATCGAATCATGCAGTAGTAAGATCGTATCGTGTTTCTACAAGTGGTATCAGAGCATTCCAGGTTGCTCTACTGCTGTGATTTGGTAAGTTTTTCGGATTCTAGAGAGAAAAAGTTTGGGTTTTCTACGTTTTTCATCAATTTTTCATAATTCTGAGTGATTCCGAGGATAAAAATGATTTCTGGATGTTCCTGGAGTGTTTTCGCATCATACTGATCCAGTTTCTAGCTTCAATTGTCGAAATCTGTGAAAATCAGCCAATTTCAGCTTCATTTGCATTTGGTCCGCCGGTTGAACATTTGGTCCGCCGTTTGGTCCGCCCCGGCAATCTTCATCAGCTGGTCCGTGGCAGTTACTTTCTGGTCCGCGGCAGTTTCAGCGTACCACATCTGGTCCGCCGTACCACATCTGGTCCGCCGTACCACATCTGATCCGCTAGTACAAATTTGATCCGCTGGTTTATTTGATCCGGAATTTGGTCCGCTGGAATTGTTGGTCCGTTGGCAGAAAACATATCTTCACAAAAACTGACGTAACTTGCAAACCGTTTGGAGTTACGGAACCCAATACCAGCCAAAACGTTCGTCTTTCCGAGATCTAGATGTGTACTAACCTAAAAGGTCTGTACCCCCCAGTTTGAACCCCAAAATCTGCTTGGAAGACGCCCGTTTTTCAGTTTTAAGTTTTCGCGTTCGATATTGAAATTTCAAAATGAGTGATTTTCACGCTTTTTCAGCTGTTCAATCATCAATGCAAGCCATATTGAACTATGATAACGAGATAGGAACAACTCAGAAAGTTCCTAAGTTACTTCGATTGGAGGATTATGAGAATTGGAAGCAACGATTTGAATCATTTGTTAATGCTCTTGACATTGATCTGTGGATTTCTATTGAACAAGATTATACATATCCTAAGAAAAATGGAGAACCAATTCCACGAAGTGATCTTGATGAAGATCAAAGAAAAGTTTATGCCAGAGAAAAGAAAACTTATGCAAATCTCACAATGGCATTACCAAGAGAACTCTTGCATCAATTCAAAAATTGCACAACATCAAAAACCTTATGGGATGCATTGAAGGATAGATGTGCAGGAAATGAGCAATATAAGAAGAGTCGAAAGAAAGTTTTGTTAAAAGAGTTTGATAACTTTCAGCATTGTGAAAAAGAGAGTATTGCAGATTTGATTTCTAGATTTTCCCATCTGATTAATGAACTTGATGTTGTAGGAGTCCAGAAAGAAAAAGATGACTTGAAGGAAAAATTTCTGGAAGCTTTACCGGAAACATGGGAGAATTTTGTTATGATGCTTGCTAATGATCCAAATTATTCAAGTTGGACTTTCAATCAATTATTAAGTAAGTTACAAGCTCGAGAAATGGAATTACTTGTAAAGAAGTCAGCGATTCCATCAGTTCAGAATCCTGCAGTTTATTTTGGAGAGAATTCTGCTACTGTCCATGCTAAAGCTAAATCAATTTCTGTTTCAAGCAGTAATCCACCAGTAACAACATTTCTTGCTGGAAAGTCAGATAATGCTGGTTATTCTTCAGGCTGCAGTTTTACTATTCCTGATAAATCTTCAAGCAAGTCAACTTCTAATCAAGCAACCGAAGATCTAGCTGCTTTGCTATCTGCTTTTATATCTTCTTCGTCAGGAGCTATATTTAATCAAATTGGTCAGTCTTTTTTGTATGGCGAGGATTTAAATCATCTAGATGACGATCAATTGAATAAACTCGATTTGGAATGGCAATTTGCTATGGTTGTGGAAAAAGGAAAGAGATTTATGAAGAAACATGGTAAGACATCTATTTTTCGAGGACAAACACTTGGCTTGGATAGAAAAACGATTAAATGTTTTAAATGTGCCAAACATGGACATTTTGCTCGCGATTGTCCTACCAAGTCATCTGACAAGGATATTTCCAATAAGAATGGTCAAGATAAGGATGTTAAAGCTATGATATCTCAAACTGATGAAGGTTATGATTGGTCTAAAGATTTTCCAGATGAATCTGCTTTCGTTGTTCATTCTCAGGACAGTTATGCATTGATGGCAAATATTGAGGTTGAATCGAGTGGGTATACATCTGAGACCAGTAAATCTGACTCAAGTCATTCTGATTCCGAAATGAGTGGTTACGAGTCCGTGTGTGAATTTTGTTCACAAAAGGATAGTCGAATTAAAGGTTTGATAAAGGAAATAGAATGTCAATCTGTTGAAATCAAACGAAAGGATGAAGAATTGGAGAGTTTCATCAAGAAATGTCAGGAATTTAAAGAAGTTTGCAAAACAAATGCAGAGTTACTCAAGGAAAAGAGTGTGTTGGTGACAGAATTAGCGAATGTTCAGAAACAATTGTCAGAAAGCTGTATTCGGAATGATCAACAAAAGTTACAACTTCAACACGAGAATGATGAGTTCATGTCAAGAATTGTCAAGCTTACTTCTATCAATGAAAAGCTGGTCAAGGAGGTTGCAGAATATAAGTCTCAAGCTCAAGATGTTAGTAAAGATTTTGAACAGTTATTTCAAAAATCTGTCAACAAGGTTGACGTACTTCAAACATCAAAGGATAAACTTCAGAAGGCATTGGATGAGTTATTGCTGATAGAACTCAATATCAGATTGTTCAGTCAGAGTTGCAGGACACAATCACTTCTTTGAAGAAAGACAAAACTTTATTAACAAGGAATATTGAGATCTATAAGGAAAGAGTGGATAAAATTACCAAAGAAGTGCATGTTGCTCATGATGGTTTGCGAAGAGAAAAATCATTAGTTAACCACACATATGAGAAATTGATACGTTCAGAGAAAGTTGTTGCAGAATCTCAAAAGATCATAGCTGATTTGAATGTTGAAATTCTGGATCTCAATCGTCAATTGCATAACTTGAAGAATTCTCATTCTTTTACAAGTTATTTGTGTCAAGACGACAACTTCAAGAAGGTATTTGGAGGTGATGATTTTAATCAAATTCCTCATCCAGTGATTCAAACAGAGTCTGTTGTTGATTTGAGCACTTCAGTTGTTGATTTAGCACAAGATTGTCCTGTCACTGTTAAAAGAAGATTTTCTGGAAAAAGTGCCACGATAATTGATGAATCCGGCAAAATTTTTACTGACTCACCAACATCACATTTTAAATCAAAAAGTAATTCAGTTTTCAAAAGTGAGTCTAGTGTTGGTGATTCATCCCAAGATGATGTTTCTGTAAAAACTGCACCTGCAAAGATGCAGTGGCGACCTAAGGTGGTCAGCCAATGTGCAGGTATTCCTAGAAGCTGTGTGCTTCGGGTCGTTTGAGTACTAGTCGACCAGAAGCTGTGTGCTTCGGGTCGTTTGAGTACTAATCATTTAAACCAGTGTGCAGGTATTCCTAGAAGACCCGTTAGTGATTGCAAAGTTGATAAAGGAGGAATATTCTGCATTTTTAATTTAAATTACATGTGATATCATATTTCAACACTGAAATTTTCTGAAAGCTAAACCTGACAGGTATCGGTATCGATTGGTCAATTTTCTTTCTTTAATGCATTTTGTTTGTAGTTTAGGGAGAGAAAATTGAAAAACCAAAAATAGTGTATTTGTGTTTTTGTTAAAATGAAAATCCAAAAATAGAGTTTTCATTTTAAGGGGGAGAAAATGAAAAATACAAAAACATTGAAAAATGGAAAAATACAAAAACATTGAAAAATGAGAAATTGATCTGACATAATTGGGAAATGATGGTACATTGGTTTACGTGTCTGGCTCATGGATAAAATAGATGAAAAAGCCATAAGATCATTGTTCGATGTACTTGGTAGGCTCGGTATTTAATCAGAAAGTATTCAGATGTGATAAACACTAAATACTAATGCTTGACCAAGTGGACAACATCTTGATGCATATCTCATGATATATCAAGAAAAGATATGTGAAAAAGAAAATGAGAAGTCACTGTGTATACATGTGTTCATTTTGCAAAGATTTAAACTTGTTTGATTTTCTTTATTTTGTCAAACGATCGGACTTTCTTTGCGTATCGAAAGATCGACCTGATTGTTGTTCGTTTGACGTTCTGCTTTATTTTCTTTGGTGTTTCGTATAACTCATCGGACTTTCTCTGCGTGTACGGGAGTACCGACCTGTTGTTGTTGAGTTATACAATTTCAACTTGTTTTATTTTCTTATTTTGTTAAATCTGAGGCCTTATCTGCGTATCGAAAGATCGACCTTAAGGTAGACGATTTAACATTCTTATTTCTTTTTGCATGGAACACAGTTGACTGAATCATAAATACAATCATTATGTGATTAAATCACAAATGAAATCACAAAGTGTGATATAAAAAACAAAAACATATTTGAGTATGTCTGATAGTGTGGAGTACACTGGTCAATGCAAGCCTAATCAATTCAATAACTGTAAGGAAATGATTTTCTGAGTCAACCGGATGAAGACGAAGATTTCCGGTTGAAGATATGTTCAAGCGGAAGAACGCTCAAGCGGAAGTTTTGTCAACCGGAAGCTCAACCGGAAGAACATTTCCGGGTGAACTCTTTTATCCAACAGTATAAAGAGTTCAACCGGAAAAGTACAGGAATATTACTTTTGCAGAATTCAGACCTGCAACAACTTCTATTCTTCCAAAGTCACATCCTAGCCGTCTCCTACTTATAGATAAATGCATTTTGCACATTTCCTCTTTTGTATGTTTACTAATGTTCTTTTAGTAAGTTTATTGTTTGACTTTCATATACGGTTAGATTAGCCCGTATGAGATCAACGGCTGTAGTTGATCTCCTTAGTACTATTTATAGTTGTTAGCTAGTTCATTCACAAGTACCAGATTTAGTGCTTACACTTGTAACAGTTTGAACTTGAGTTAATGCAAATAGTACCGAGAAATTTATTATCTTGTGTTTACTAGTTTATGCAATCAATACAATCAAACTACAAGTATAAGTAAAACAAAGCTTAAGTAAAAACAAGTATGATACAACTTTATTCCGCATGGTTGTGATCTGCATGTAAAGAGTTCTTGTTTTGATTATTTCTCTGAGTAATCAACGGTCCTACAAGTGGTATCAGAGCCTTGGCTCTACACTTTGAAGACTTCTAGTGCTTCAAAGTTGATACTTTACTTGCTCACTTGAGTTTTTACAAGCTTTTTCTGTTTTACAAACTGTTTTTCACAATGACTGACTTAACTCTTGGTTCACTAAATGGTAGCTCTAACAAACCACCAATTTTCACTCCTGATGACTTTGATACTTGGAAACTCAGGATGGAAGGTTTTGTTAGAAGCCTAGACAGACGCATTTGGAACAGGTTGACTGTAGGTCCTTATAGTCCAACTGTTCAATCTGCTGATGATGCCGAAGTGCAAATACCAAAACCACTAGACAAATATGTTGAAGCTGATTATAATGAGCTTGAATATGATCACAAGGCCTACTGGACACTCCAGGCTGCATTACCCAACTCTATACTGGTAGGGTTTAAGGGATATAAGACAGCAAATGGCTTGTGGAATGCTCTCAGTGAAATGTATGAAGGGTCTAGTGAGGTTAAGGAAAACAAAAAGGATGTTTTGAAACAAAGATATGAAAACTTCACTTACAAAACTGGTGAATCTATGACCAACCAGTATCTTAGATTTGTTTCACTTCTTGATGAATTGCAAAAGGTAGAAGTAACAATAGAACAGGCTGATGCTAACAGGAAGTTCCTGAGATCCTTACCTCCAATGTGGACTGTTTACACAGTAAGCATTAGGGAGTGCAAGGACCTCAAAAAGCTTAAACTAAGTGAACTCCATGGAGTCCTTAGTGCTTATGAAATGGAGCTTAATCTTAAGCAAAATAACTTCCCTGAGGCATCACCACAGTTGCAAACCACTGCTTTGGTTACAACTGATTTTCAAAAGATCTCAAATTCTTCTCAATATCACTCACCCTCAGTCAGTTTCAATGAGTCAACTAGATGCTCAGAGAGTTCTTCAACATTGTTTGACAACTCTCACTCTGCCTATGTGGCAACTGACTCATCTCAAGGATTCACACGTGAAGACTTGGAATGCATAGGGGCAGATGATCTAGAGGAAATGGACATTTTAACTCAATTAGCTATGGTTTCTGTAAGAGCCCAAAGGTTTTATAAGAGAACAGGAAGAACTTATAAAGGGTCAAAGGGATCATCAATTGGGTTGGATAAATCTAAAGCTAAATGTTATAATTGTCACCAACTTGGTCATTTTGCCAGGGAATGCAAGCAGCCAAGGAGAGATGGACAGAATAACAACAACAATGTCCAACAGAGATCAAATCATGGAAGCAACAACAGCAGCAGTCAACACATCAACAGCAACAGCAACCAACAGCCAACTCAACCAAAACCACTTGGAAATCAAAATGTAGTGGCAGCTGTAGCTAACCAGACTGAATGCTATGAGTGGGATGACTTTATCACTGAGTTTGAGCCAATCAACCATGCTTTGATGGCCAAAGAAGATTCAACAGAACAGGTAAATGAGATTCCTGAAAAAGTTTTGGAAAATCTATGCAGCCCTGCATGCATAGAACAAGTGTCAAAGTACAGGAAACATAACACTGATCTAATTGATGAAGTTTCTAATCTGAATGAGTTGAAAAATTGCTTTAAGAAAACTGAAAATGCATACATCACCAAACTTGAAAATTTGAACAAAGAATTTGATGCATTGAAGCTGACTAACTCTATTTTGGAAACACAATTGGAAGATTTGTTGAACAAACTAACTGTTTCAAGACAAGAAACAAAAGATGCAAAAGCAGAAAATGACATTCTTGAAATTAAGTTAAAAGATGCTTTGTTCACCTGTGACAAATTTCAAACAGCTAACAAGAAAGCTGAGAAACTTTGGAATGGAGTAATGCATGGGAAAACAGGTATTGGGTACAACAATGTTGAACCACCCAAGGAATATTCACCTGTTATTGCTCCAATCCAAGCACTTCAGAAGGAGTGTGGTGTGAGTCTAACTGTTGATAGCACCACATGCTCTTCTTCTGAAACAAATTCTGTTGAATCATTATTAAACTGTGAAGTCAAAGATGCTAGCACATCAGCATCTGTTGACCAATCCAAGGTTTTAAAACCAAAAGTTGCTTTTCCACCACCAACTATTTATGAGCCCAAAGACTCAAAAGTTGGAGGAAAACTACCTGAGCAGCCAAAACCCAGTGAAACTGAGAAAATGGGTAAGATAACTTACCACCAGGTCACAAATGAAGATTCAGCCAAAAACACAAACACTTACCAAAGGAAAATGTTTGAATGTGTTTTCTGTGGTGAAAAAGGGCACATGGCTGCAATGTGCAAATTCAATCCTTTGAGCAAAACCCAAAATTTGTTAAAACCCAAAACTGTTCTTACTCAGAAAAGATCTACAGGAAAAACTTCACCTGTAAGAAGTAACACTTTGAAATATTTTGATACTGAGTCAAACAAAGTTTTAATTGGGAACAACAAAAATGGAAGTTTTTCAGTCTTAAAATTGAACAGGGTTCCGGCTGAACTTCAACCGGAAAAATTTTCAACCGGAAATGAAGTTCAACCGGAAAGCTCCAAAACACTGAGATCAGTTACTGCACCTAAACAACGACCCAGGGTTCAGTTTACTGATGAGTATGACCATTTTGAAGGTCAAGGAAGGAGAAACCCATCTAGAGGCAAGACCACCTCTAGAGAAAATTTTGTGAAAAACAAGCACAACTCTCAACCGGAAATTCCCTCTAGTTCAAGTGGAAATGCCACTGTTGCATTTCACAGTGAGAGATCTAGCCAGTCAAACAAATTTTCAAATCCAAAGGCTAGAATCTCACCAGTAACTAGTGTTGATCAAACCTACATCTCACACAATGAGGTGCCAAAGGTTTTGACTAACAAACAAAAGAAATATAGGGAATACAGAGAGAGGAAAATTGCTGAGAGAAGGCTTAGCAAAACAAACAGGCAATATCAAACAAGTGAACAGTCTGAACACTTGAACATTGATCAAGATGATCTGTTGAATGAGGATCCAATACAAAATACTTTAGTACTTAAAGAGTACAAGTATTATGATGCTTCTGGCAAGCCCAAGACCTCAAAGGCTTGGGTTCCCTTTAGAAATTAATCAATTTTCTCTGTGTGTAGGTGCATAATAAAGGCCAACAAAGCCTATGGGTTGTTGATAGTGGATGCACTTGCCACATGACAGGAAATAAGCATGTATTGGAAAACCCCAAAAATATAAACGGAGGTCCTGTAGCTTTTGGGAGTGCAAAAGGACACATTACTGCACAAGGTGCTGTTAGTAATGGGAAGCTTACCTTTGACAAGGTAAATTTTGTTGATACATTGAATTTCAATTTACTTAGTGTCTCACAAATGTGTGACAAAAATTTGAATTTGATGTTTACTGAGAGAGAGGCAATAGTCTTAAAACCTGGTGTTAACATCCCTGAGGAACTTGTGTTACTCAGAGCACCTAGGAGAGAAGGACTATATATTTTGGATCTATCTGCTGCCACTCCAGCAAGTGGAATTGCATGCTTTATATCCAAAGCCTCAGTGGATGAATCTGATTTATGGCACAGGAGGTTATGTCATGTTAACTACAAGAACATGAACAGAATAGTGAATCTTGGCTTGGTTAAGGGTCTTCCTAACAAGCAGTTCAACTGTTCTGAGCACTGTGTTTCTTGCCTCAAGGGTAAGCAACACAAGACCTCCTTCAAGCCAAAAACTGAGTCTTCTATCACTCAACCTCTAGAACTTTTACATATGGATTTGTTTGGTCCAACTAGAGTGATGAGTTTGGGAAAAAGGTCATACTGTTTTGTCATCATTGATGATTTTACAAGATATACTTGGGTGTTTTTCTTAAAAACAAAAGATGAAACTGCTGAATTGTTAAAAACACTAATTGTATCTTTGGAAAATCAAGCAAAACTGAAAGTTAAGACAATCAGAAGTGACAATGGCACTGAATTTAAAAATCATGTTTTGAATTCATTTTGTGAGGAAAAGGGAATTCTTAGACAATTTAGTGCTCCTAGAACTCCACAGCAAAATGGTGTTGCAGAAAGGAGAAATAGGACATTAATTGAGGCTGCTAGAGCAATGTTGGCAGATTCTAAATTACCTGTGATATTTTGGGCAGAAGCAGTAAATACTGCTTGCTACGTCCAAAACAGGACTTTGATTGTTAAGGGTAAAAATAAAACTGCTTATGAACTTTGGAGAGGTAGAAAACCTAACATTTACTTTTTCAAATCATTTGGATGTCCTGTTACTATCTTGATAACTAATAGGTTGTTACCTAAGTTTGCTGAAAAAGCAGATGAAGGATATTTTGTTGGATATTCTGGTGTGTCAAAAGCATTCAGAGTATACAATAAAAGTACCAAAATTGTTGAGGAAACCATTAATGTGACTTTTAATGAGAAATCTCTTAACAACTTTGTATCTCAACCGGATTGGTTATTTGATATAGATGCACTAACCTCTGCTTTCAATTTTACCATTGAGAAGCCATTAAGTTCAACAGTGCAGGAACAGGAACATAAGCAGAATCACATGAGATCAGCTGAGAATATCTGGCAGATGAATACCAAGGGACTGCAAATGCGACCTAACTTCTTTTCATCACTCAGCACCAAGCCTGTGACACCCAACAATTCAAAGAAAGTCTCTGAAATTGTTATTGCTGATGCAGAAGTTCATCCGGTTGAACTTCCGGTTGAAGTTCAAACGGATCCTGTGACAGTAGAATCTCCGGTTGTCACTCAACCGGAAAACAATTTTTCAGAAAATTTTGAGAACAATGAATCCAATGATTCAACTGATGCTGGGTCAAATGAGTACAGTTTTGAGCATCTAATCTCAGATTCAGTCCCCAGTTCTCAAGAAGTTTCAGATCCTATGTCACAAATCAACAATATTGAGTTACTACCTCAACTCAATATTCCTCACAATGGGAGAAGCCATGAATTTCCAATGTTTACTGATAGAAGAGTTAGTAAAAATCATCCAAGGGAGAATATTATAGGAGAATTGTCAGCTCCTGTGCTGACAAGAAGCAAGTCTATTGATGCAAACATTTGCCTACATGCTGCATTTCTGTCTCAAGAAGTACCCACAAAGATCAATGATGCTCTGGAAGATGAAAGCTGGGTAGAGGCAATGCAAGAGGAATTGTTTCAGATCAATAAACAGAAGGTTTGGGAATTGGTAGACCTACCTGAAGGTGAAGAACCAATTGGCACCAAATGGGTATTCAGAAACAAGAAGGATGACAGAGGAATAGTGATCAAAAACAAGGCAAGACTTGTAGCTCAAGGTTACACACAGGAAGAAGGCATTGATTATGATGAAGTTTTTGCTCCAGTGGCCAGGCTTGAAGCAATCAGAATATTTCTTGCCTATGCTGCTTTCAAAAACTTTCTGGTATTTCAAATGGATGTCAAATGTGCCTTTCTGTATGGTCTTTTGGAACAGGATGTGTATGTCAAGCAACCTCCAGGCTTTGAAGACCCTCATCACCCCAACAAGGTATGCAAGCTAATCAAGGCTTTATATGGTCTCAAGCAAGCTCCTAGGACATGGTATGAAACTCTTTCAAACTACCTCCTAGAGAATGGCTACAAGAGAGGAGCTATTGACAAAACACTTTTTGTGAAATCTGATGGCAAAGATACTTTGATGGTACAAATCTATGTTGATGACATCATCTTTGGTTCATCCAATGCTGCCTTATGCAAAGAGTTTGAAGGTCTGATGCAATCTAAGTTTGAAATGAGTTCAATGGGTGAACTGAATTTCTTCTTAGGATTACAAGTGAAGCAAACTGCCAATGGAATATTCTTGAATCAGTCAAAATATATTCAAGATATGCTAAAAAGATTTGACATGCTGTCTGTTTCAACTTCAAGAACCCCCATCTCCACTTCCCACAAGTTAAACAGTGACTTAAGTGGAAAGCCAGTGGATGTTCATCTCTACAGGGCAATGATTGGATCACTGCTCTATCTCACAGCTAGCAGACCTGACATCATGTTTAGTGTCTGTTTATGTGCTAGATACCAGTGTCAACCAAAGGAATCACACATGTTAGCAGTGAAGAGAATTTTTAGATATCTCAAAGGACAACCAAAGCTTGGGTTGTGGTATCCAAAGAATTCAGATTTCTCCTTCAAAGCTTACACTGATAGTGATTATGCTGGCTGCAACTTAGATAAGAAGTCTACTACTGGAGGATGCCAATTTTTAGGAGAAAGACTTGTGTCTTGGCAATGCAAGAAGCAAACCTGTGTATCTACTTCTACTGCTGAGGCTGAATATATTGCCGCATCAAGCTGCTGCAGTCAAGTCTTATGGATTCAGAATCAAATGTTGGATTACGGCATCAAGTTCATGGAAACTCCTATTCTTGCAGACAACAACAGTGCCATCTCAATCACAAACAACCCTGTTCAACACTCAAAAGCAAAACACATTGACATCAGGTACCATTTTATTAGAGATTGTGCTGAGAAACATTTAATTAGAATGGTTAAAGTTCATACTAATCAACAATTGGCTGATTTGTTTACCAAAGCATTTGATGAAGCTAGATTTTTCTATCTCATTAGTGCCATTGGTATGATGAACTTTGACTGATTAAACTGTTTTCACAAACTTAATAAAAGAGACCATTTTGTGTCAAAGAGCCCGTCTCTTGATACAAAAAGAAAAAGAAAAAGAACAGTCTCTGTATCAGTTAGACACCTTTTCAAATCATAGTCAGGTCATACTGTTAAGCTATGATAACTGATACATGAAATTCTTCAAAATCAAGTGTTTTTCTATCTTCCGGTTGAACTTTCCAGTTCAACATATCCGGTTGAATCTCAACCGGAAAGTCATCTTCAACCGGAAACTCAAGTTTTGATCACACCATCCCAATTTCTGAAACTGGTAAACGAAACAACAATTCTTTATTTGAAAGATCAGTTTAACTTTGAAAATTTTTCAAACGGAAATTTTATTTCCTGTTGACAATCTCAACCGGAAAAATTTTCAACCGGAAATCTGTCCGGATCAACTTTCAAACGGAAAGAAATTTTGTTGTGAGGAGAGAAAAATCTCCGCTTGAATCTCAACCGGAAAACTTTTGCTTTAAATGAATCATTTAATTTACCGGTTGAGGCACACATTTTCAAGCGGATTGTGCATTTAAAGTGTTTGAATTTATTGTTCGAGAAAATATCTGAATTAAATTCAAAAGACACGCAACAGGCGGTTGTACTATACAACCACCTGAAGCACACTTTTTGCGGACCCACTTGCACTTTTTCCTTTCTCTCTCCTGTGACTCAGCGCACTTTATCCATCGCTGTTAACTGTCACTCACCGTTAAACCCACCAGTTAAATACCCCCAACCCCTTCAAACACTCCTCATAATCCAAAAGCAAGAAACCGTTCAAAATCCGAAAACCTAGAAATTTTCAGAACCATTTCTTCCTACTCCCAAATTCTCTCTCAAAATAAATCAACAATGGCACCGAAGTCCAAAGCAAAGGGGAAGCAACCAGTAAAGAATGATCCTTTTCCTCTTGAACACAACTTGGTTGCGTTTCTTGACGAACCAGTGAACTCTACACACGCTGAAACTTTCACAGGGATGATCAACTTTCTCAAATCGTCATATCTGAATCACGCACTCACTGTTGCGGTTTATATGTATGAAGAAATTCTCTCTGAATTTTGGAAGAACATCCAACTGCTTGAGAAGGATGTTGATGATGTGGAGGAAGATACACTGAAGTCAACCGTAAAAGGGGAAACTGTTCTCATCACTGAGTCGCTGATAAGGGAATTGCTGAAGTTAAATGACCAGAACGGGTATGTTCGAAGAACACCGAAGCAATACATGGCCCTGCTCAACGCAATTGGCTATGGTGGTGCTACTGAAGGAACTGCCACGGTTCACAAGGGTCAAATACCCTACAAATGGAGATTTCTGGCTCACACTATCATGGTGTGCCTCTCGCCAAAGAGATCAGGTTTTGATGAAATGGCTACTGAGCAAGCATCTGCATTCTATGCTGTGGTGAAAGGGGAGGTATACAACTTTTCTGCTGTAATCTTTAATGCTCTAAAGGGTAATGCAAAGAATTTTGCTTTTTACATGTACCCTAGATTTCTAACTTACATTTTGCAAGAAAAATACCCCCAACTTAATTTAGAAGGAAACATGATGCTGGTTCCAAGAGCATTATCTGAAAACACTTTTTCTAAATTAACCACCAACAAGAAGCCTTTCCTTGGGAGGGACACTGACCATCCCATGCCAATCCAAAGGGTGATTCCGGTTGAACAGGGAGAACCTAGTTCTCAACCGGAAACACATGCTTCTGAAGAGCAACTTGCTCCAGTGGACAACACTGTACCATCCACAGTTGTTGAACCCACCACTGATCAACCACCTTCTCCTTCTGATAAACAAACCTTAATTTTCAAAAGAAAAAGGAGAAGAGATTCAGACCCACCATCAATTCCCATCATCCCCCCTTCCCCAAAGCCTACAAAGCTCAAAAGGCTCAAAAAGGTTGTGCAAGAGCCTACTCCTCTCTTGCAACCTATTACCTCCAGCCCTGAACCAACCCTTGGCACACAGCCATTTGGGTCAGCCAAATTGGGATTTAAACTTGTTGATGAACCTTCTTCTGAGGGGGAGTCATTTCATATGGATGTACAATCCCCATCCACTTTCTCACCCTACACTTCACACTTCTCACCTGTGAATGATGATGTAGAAAGAGTTGTCACAGATGATGGTGTTATTAACCCAAGCACCACATTACATGGGAACATTCTGAGTGACACTCACACTGCTACATCTAACCCCCATTCACCCCAGGAGGTGAATCTCAGGAGTTTAGATGAGATTCATGTGGAAAGGGCTGCTGCCACTCAAAGGTTCTCATTGAACTTTGATGATGGTAGTAACATCCATAAGACCCAATCCATGGCAACCCACACTTTAGTTCAACCGGAAGATCCCCTAGTGGATCCTAAGGGAAAAACTATAGTTGAGGGGAATCCCAGGCGCCAAGAAAACCAGGGTGGTGGACTTGATCAACCTAGGGTTGATGGTCCATCTTTTTCCTATGATGCTGGTAAAATTCCAGTTGAGGATAGTTTAACACTTACAGAATTGACGGCCTTGTACAAATCACTACAGGCTCAGGTAACCAGTCTCAATTCGACTGTTGCCAGCCTTGTAATGTCATCTCCTGCTGCTGCTCAAGCTCATGAAGTTCCTGTTGATGCCCCAACTGCTCAACCGGAAACTTCCCCTGCACCGAAATTTCAACCGGTTGCACAGCATTCTGCTGAGGTTAGCTCTTTGAACCCATTTCCTTTTGGAGGTCAGGCTGTAGAAGCTGATGCTGCCAAAAAGGGGGAGAAGACTAATCCTCCAACACCTGATATTGCTGCTGCTGCAACCACAACTGAAGAAGAAGAAGTCGATCAAACAGTGCCTCTACCTGAAGATGTAAGGCATACAGCCTTCAAACTGGCTGATGTTGACCCCTTTTCAGTTGCTGATGGGTTGACTAAGGTGAAGATGAGCTCACTTATGAAGGTATTTCCACAGGATCCAAGCCTGTTGGGAATGATTGAAGCAACAATGTTAGTTGCAGGTGCTCAGCCAGAGAGCATTCTGCAGGTCAAGCATTTCTTGACCAATGTGATTATCCCACAAGAGGAGGCAATTGCCAAATCTAAAGTGGATGAGATCACAACTAACATTGCTTCTGAACCAGTTGTTGATATGGTTCATGAAGATGTGGTTGATGATGCTTCAGTCACTCAGACTGAAGAAGTTGAAGGTGAAAATGGAGAAGAAGCTACAACTGAAATAATCAGCAATGTACTGAAAGATACAAGTACAAAATCTCCGGCTGAAGTTCAACCGGAAGAGTCTCAACCGGAAAAATCTCAACCGGAAGAGACTCAACCGGAAAACTCAACTGAAGCTGAGATTGCTGAAACATTGATTCAAATGCATTCCACCTCCGACTCAGAACCTCCCCTGAGCTTTAAAAGAAAGAAACAAACCAAACCAAGGAGGATGATCAGACTGAAGAAGAGTAAGGATTGCATAACTCCTCAACCAAGGGCATTAGATACTATGGTTGATTCTGACCAGTCAGAAGAGCAAGAGACTATGGATGATCTAATTGAAGAAGATTTCGTCCATGACTGGGAAGATAATCAATCCAGAATAAGATCAGAAGAAGCCAAATCAAACATACAATACAACAAATTCTTGGAAGATCTAGATCTTTTCTCTAATGATTTTGTGGTTGAAGGAATGGTAGATGAAGCAAGGAAGAGGTCAATTGAATGGAGAATGCAGGTCTACGACCTTGCTAAATTAGATGAACAGGAGAAAAACAGGCTGATCAACATAGCTTCCAAAATGCCAACTGTCTTAAACAAGAGTTTAGACAACCTGGAGCTATTGGAAAGGATCAAGAGATGTGCTATCATCAGATGTCTCAAGCCTGCTGCTGAAGTAGAGAAGATGAAGGCTAAAGATACTTGTAAAATTGTAGATGAGCTGCTCAAACAAGTGAAAGGAGCAGAGTTTGCTGTGATCCCAAGTCTCCAAATGCCCTTGCCATCTGAGACAGTCACAGGTAACCCCTCATCTACATACATTAAGCCAGAACCCTTTGAAGAATCTGACCTACTTGCTGAGTCTCTCCCCTCCAACTTGTTGGAAAGACTCAAGCAATCAGCCTCCCGTGTTCCCACTCCATCTTCCAGATTTTACTCCCATAGACCCAGGGGAATGAATCCTAGGCCCAGGGGATCCAGATCTACCAAGCCTAAGTATATTCATCCAAAATACAGGTTAGATAACTGGACTGATATCACCCCTGCTAAGCCTAAACCCTGCCCACCTACTTGGAAGTATAATCAACCTTCATCACCACCTAAATACTCCACTTCTTCAACCCCACAACCACAAGCCATGAAACCACCCACCATATCTCCAACAAAATCTTTTGAACCCACTGAGTCAGCCGCAACCAGTTCTGTTCAAGCTTCATCTCAAGCAGATAAAGGGAAAGAAAAAGTCCCAACTGAAACTGTCAAGCCATCTGCTGATCCTGCCTCTGGTGCTTCACCTGGAAGGAAGAAGTCCATTGCTAAACGACCCCTTCTTTCATCCAGAGACTTTAAGACCAGGAGGATCATGAGAGAATTGAACAAAACAAGGATTCAATTTGAAAGGCCACCATCTCCTGAAGAATGAAGTTCTTGGAGATAGTTAATTTTTGAAGAACAACATACAGAGGACAAATTTTGGCAGCATCATCTTAGGGGGAGATTGTAAGGAAATGATTTTCTGAGTCAACCGGATGAAGACGAAGATTTCCGGTTGAAGATATGTTCAAGCGGAAGAACGCTCAAGCGGAAGTTTTGTCAACCGGAAGCTCAACCGGAAGAACATTTCCGGGTGAACTCTTTTATCCAACAGTATAAAGAGTTCAACCGGAAAAGTACAGGAATATTACTTTTGCAGAATTCAGACCTGCAACAACTTCTATTCTTCCAAAGTCACATCCTAGCCGTCTCCTACTTATAGATAAATGCATTTTGCACATTTCCTCTTTTGTATGTTTACTAATGTTCTTTTAGTAAGTTTATTGTTTGACTTTCATGTACGGTTAGATTAGCCCGTATGAGATCAACGGCTGTAGTTGATCTCCTTAGTACTATTTATAGTTGTTAGCTAGTTCATTCACAAGTACCAGATTTAGTGCTTACACTTGTAACAGTTTGAACTTGAGTTAATGCAAATAGTACCGAGAAATTTATTATCTTGTGTTCACTAGTTTATGCAATCAATACAATCAAACTACAAGTATAAGTAAAACAAAGCTTAAGTAAAAACAAGTATGATACAACTTTATTCCGCATGGTTGTGATCTGCATGTAAAGAGTTCTTGTTTTGATTATTTCTCTGAGTAATCAACGGTCCTACAATAACATATCCAGATGTTATGAGTATGATTGTGCCTGAGTTTAAGATGGACAAATTATACCAGTAATCGACATGACTTGTGTGCTGAAGTAATTGAAATTGAAGTATAGTTCAGCATGTTATGACCAATATGATCCCAAGTTGTGATCTTTCTCGCAAAATACAAAAATAGTGTGTGGTTCAGTATTTCATTTCTGTATTGCATTTATGTTTCATATCTGAAAAATTCAAAAAGATTTTAGGTGTGTTTTAGCATAAAGTTTCAAAAAGACAAAAAGATTTTGTTCCTTATTTGTTTTCGACCGATCGATATTTGATACAAAATTCAAAATTTCAAAACTATATCTTGGATTCTCGAAGAGAAGTTTTGCGTCAAGATTAAATTATTTTTCAAATGAAAAGGGAAGTCGCGTTTCTGTCTTCTGAAATTGCAGGTTATCTGAGTGATACAACTCAAGCATGGTGAAAGGGGGAGTATGTTATATCTTTCACAAGTGGATCTTGAAGTTCAAAGTTTGTTCGAGACTGATCCAGCCATGCAAGCTCTCTTTCTGACAAGATTTCAAGTTAAAGATCGGATGCAGCAATGTTGAAGATTGAAGATTGAAGTTTAGTTAGAATATAGATACACTACACGTTAAGGGGGAGTCTGTAGAAGCATATTCCTATGCTAACGTTGTGTCTCGTGTATTGTATCTAGACAAGAGCATCTGTGTGAGTCAGATAGTCATATGGCCGGACCACATGGTCCGCCGGACCAGTTGGTACATCGTACCAGATGGTCTGCTGGTGGTCCGCTGGCCTGTGACTAAGTGACTATAAATAGTCCGTGTTAGAGAGAGTTAACTAGTTCTGTCATTTGCAACATCTTAACTGTGTGTAAACTGAGTGTGTTTCTCTCTCTACATTGTAACTCTTTGTGAATCAATAAAGCAAAGCTTTATTTACGTTCTCGTTGCTATCCAATTATCGAATCATGCAGTAGTAAGATCGTATCGTGTTTCTACACATACACAAACATTATGGAACCGGTCAGAAATGATAAATACTGATGACGTATTTTCTTATTCTATAGCAAGTGATATCATGGAGGGAGATGATATTTCTGAACCAAAGTCTGACAATGATTGTCAAAAACGACACGACTGGGATAAATGGAAAGATGCTATGCAAGCTGAGTTGGATTCGCTTAACAAAAGAAAGGTTTTTGGATCCATTATCCTTACACCCAAGGCTGTAAAACCTGTAGGGTATAAATGGGTTTTCGTGCGAAAACGAAATGAGAAAAATGAAGTTACTAGATATAAAGCCAGACTGGTGGCACAAGGTTTTTCTCAAAGACCAGGAATTGATTATGAAGAAACATATTCCCCTGTTATGGATGCAATTACCTTAGATATCTAATCAGCTTAGCAGTTTCTAAAAACCTAGAAATGCGTCTTATGGATGTCGTTACTGCTTACTTATATGGATCACTTGATAGTGATATATATATGAAAATCCCAGAAGGATTTAAAATTCCTGAAGCTTTAGGTTCAAAACCCAAAGAAATGTATTCAATCAAATTACAAAGATCTTTATATGGGTTGAAACAATCTGGAAGGATGTGGTACAATCGCTTGAGTGATTATTTGATAAGCAAAGGATATACAAATAATCATATGTGTCCATGCGTCTTTATTAAGAAAACAACATCAGGATATGTGATCATAGCTGTATATGTTGATGATCTAAATATAATGGGGGACACATAAAGAAATTCATGAAACAATTATTCTTTTAAAGAAAGAATTTGAAATGAAAGACCTTGGCAAAACCAAATATTGCCTTGGTTTACAAATCGAGCATGCGAAAAATGGAATACTTGTTCATCAATCAAATTATACTGAAAAACTCTTAAAACGTTTCAATATGGATAAAGCAAATCCTTTAAGCACCCCAATGGTTGTGAGATCACTAAATGTCGACAAAGATCCATTTCGCCCTTGCGAAGATAGTGAAGAGGTTCTTGGTCCTGAAATACCGTACCTCAGTGCAATTGGGGCTCTCATGTATCTTACTAACTGTACTAGACCTGATATTTCTTTTGCAGTTAATTTACTAGCAAGATTTAGTTCAGCCCCTACAAAAAAGACACTGGAATGGGGTTAAACATGTTCTTCGATATCTTCGAGGAACCGTTGATCTAGGTTTGTTTTATCCTAACGATTCAAAAGAAGGGTTGGTTGGTTTTGCAGATGCAGGTTATTTGTCTGACCCTCATAAGGCAAGATCTCAAACTAGGTATGTATTCATGAATGGAGGAACTACAATTTCATGGCGTTCTAAAAAACAAACACTTGTTGCAACATCATCAAATCATGCTGAAGTCATTGCACTACATGAAGCTTCTAGGGAATGTATATGGCTAAGATCTATGACTCAACTCATATTGACTTCCTGTGGGCTAGAGAAAGAAGGACACCCAACTCCTATCTATGAAGACAATGCAACTTGTGTATCACAAATGAAAGAAGGTTACATCAAGAGTGATAGGACAAAACACATACCACCAAGATTCTTCTCATACACTCAAGAGCTTATCAAAGACAACCATGTCGAAATGAAATATGTCCAATCTAGCAACAACTCAGCAGATCTTTTCACTAAAGCACTCCCTACATCAATTTTTAGGAAACACGTTCATAACATTGGGATGAGACGTGTACAAACAATATGATGATATACAGATGCCAACTTGAGGGGGAGCACTGCACTCTTTTTCCCTTAGCTAAAGTTTTTTCCCACTAGGTTTTCTTTAGCAAGGTTTTTAATGAGGCAGTTTTTTCAGAGCCGAACCCAAGTGTGAAAGGTGTCATCCAAGGGGGAGTATTATGAATATCCAAGTATTAGATATGGATGACCACCAATTTCAACTCACCAACTATGCAACCTTCCCCCACAGAAAAGTTATCACCTTTCTTACACTCATGCATTTACTAGTTATGTCTTCTTGTCCCCTAAATTTGTAGTATAAATACCACATGAATATAATGAGAAAAATGCACCTCTTTGTAAACATTCTACATGTTATACAAACTCTCTCTTAACTCTTTCTAATCTTTTAAACTTCTTTCTTCTTCTTCTTATAATCTCTTTCTTATAAACTCCTTTAAAGAGAAAAGTGATTTAAGTAATCACAATTAATATTCTCAAGTGGTGGTAATCTTGTTAAATTATAACAAGCATTACATTTTCATTACTAGTATGAACAATATATATGCCTAGATAACAACAAAGCAATGTTATATTACTGGTGTGTATTTCGTTCAGGACTTTTAACAAACACTTGGCGGAAACACACAAAATGGAGAAACAAGTTCTCATAATCACAAATTAAAGCTAAACATACATAATAACAAGCAATTCATACACCTTGAATAAAGCTTATCATACACCTTGAATCAAGCATATCATAAAAAAAGACACACAAATTTGCTCGATTAGTTGATTGGAAACAGGGGAATAGATCTAGGAATACGATCAGAAACAGGGGCGAAGAGGGAGAGAAGACGATTTCACCTGAGAGGAAGATGGCGACGAGTGCATGGGGTCGCCAGAGCTCCGGCGACGACGAGAGCAGGAGCGAAGGAGACAAGAGCAGGATCGAAGGGCCACTGTTTTTGTCCCGGAGGGGAGGCTGCGTGCATTTTCAATTTTTTTTAGGGTCTGAGCGAATTTTAGATGTGATTTTAGGTCTTTTTTATTTAGAGGTTATTCAGACCTATTACCTCTTAACGATAGATAAAAAACAAACGACCCTAGATCTTAAAAAGTCTTACCGATTCAGACCTAAGAGGTAACTAAGATCTTAATGCAAAAAATAAACAAGCCCTAAGATTTAAAATCATTGCATTTTTGTTGTTTAGCAACAAGTCCTTATTTTGTAAAGGTTAGAAATTATATGGCCCTTTGATGAATGTTATAATAAAGTTGAATGTTTCGTGTTTAGCATATCGTGTTTAGCATAATGACCTATATGCCATGTTTTGATAAATGTTATAGTAAACTATGAATGTTTCATGATTAATATAATCGCATATATGTAAAGCGAACCATCACCAAAAGCAGCAAACACAAAAAAAAAGGTTTCGCGCCGCGAAGCACGCATAAGGAGAGGACCTTTGTTATACACACTAGTGGGTGACCCGCCGCGCGTTGCGGCGGCCTCACCTTTTTTTAGAATTACATGACGGCTTAAGATAACACTCCCACTTGAGTGCATGATAGAAGTGTTATGAAAAAAGCCAAATGCAATGCTAAATAAGCATCAATGGTTTATTCCTTTTATTGCACTTAAAGGTCTTTACAACAATACATATTGATGAAATAGATTATTAACAATGAAGCACACAGATAATCCAATGCCTAAGAAAAGAAAATCTTCAGTTAAGAACTACGTTTCATTAGAGCAATGAAAACATGATCGCGTACAAATCAAACGCAGATTGGAGTTGAACCGTAAAGGTATTGTATTTTGATTGTATATAACAATAAACCGCATGAAAAATAATAATTAGAATACATGTACTCCCCATAATGCTCAACAATGTGGATTGTGGATGCCATTGGCACAGTTCACTTCGGCCCTCCTATGATGAGTTCAAGTTGAGGATCTGAGAGGACATACACCCTGCATTACCTAGGTCTCCAAATTAAAACCTTCATACTCTATGTTAAATGTACCAAACAACATAGTATAGAATCGACCGGATGCGATTTGGGTTATCATTGATCGACTAACCAAATCTGCACACTTTATTCCAATGAGGGAAGGTGACAATATGGATAAGTTAACAAAGCTGTATATTGACCGAATTGTGGCACTTCATGGGGTGCCTAAGACCATTATCTCCGACTGAGATCCTCGATTTACTTCCCGACTGTGGCAATCTATGCAAGACGCACTGGGAACCAGACTGGATATGAGTACAGCTTATCACCCGCAGACCGATGGTCAGACGGAACGAACTATTCAGACTTTGGAAGACATGCTCCGAGCTTGCGTTCTCGACTTCGGTAAAGACTGGGAGGCTCACCTTCCGTTGGTGGAGTTCTCCTACAACAACAGTTATCATACGAGCATCGGTGCAGCACCTTTTGAAGCTCTTTATGGCAGAAAATGTAGATCGCCCGTGTGTTGGGCCGAAACGGGTGAGAAAGGACTCACCGGACCGGAAATCATTCATGATACAACCGAACGAATTATTCAAATCAGAAATCGGATAGCCGCAGCACGTGACAGGCAAAAGAGCTATGCCGACAAACGCCGTAAACCTTTAAAGTTCGAGGTAGGCGACAAGGTACTATTGAAGGTATCTCCCTGGAAGGGAGTGATACGCTTCGGAAAGCGTGGAAAGCTGAATCCTCGCTATATCGGTCCATTTGAAATCATTGGGGAAGTAGGCCCGGTGGCCTACCGATTACAACTCCCTGCCAAACTCGATGGAGTTCACAACGTGTTTCACGTCTCGAATCTGAAGAAATGTCTGGCTGAAGAGACTGAAATAATTCCCTTGGAGGAATTGGAAATTGACGAACATCTGAGATTTATTGAGCAACCGGTGGAAATCATGGGACGCGAGGAGAAAGCCCTCAAACGTAGCAAGATTCCGATCGTCAAGGTTCGATGGAACTCAAAGCGTGGACCTGAATATACTTGGGAACGGGAGGATCAAATGAAGAAAAAGTACCCTCACTTGTTCGGGCAAACGTCCACGGAAACTCAAGGTATAATTTAATTTTGGGGACCAAAATTCCTTTAACAGGAGGAGGATGTGGCGACCCTAAAACTTTTGCTTTCTTTCCCCAGCAACTACAGCAACAACGACAGCTGAGGCTGCGAACGCTACAACACAAGAATATTTTTCGGGACGAAAATTCCATTTACAAGGGGATGATGTGACATCCGAGAATTCCAAGGTTAACTTCCGTTAGACAATTTCCGTTAGTTACGTTATGAGTGTTAACTTAGTAACTAATGCTTAACTAGGCCGAATACGTCCACGACCTTTGGTTGATCACCGAACCGTCCATATGTGTTTATTTATTTATTAATTTATTACCACTATGTGGAATTATGTGCAACGTGATTTAAATGCATGATTATTATCAAAAACATGACTATTTGTTTACTTGTTGAATTATGTGACAAATTGCTTAATTGTGTATTTATGTGATTAATCAAGTAATTAGGGTGTATGCATTTGTTTTAATCATGGGCTAATGATGGACTAATCATTGGGGCCCAAATCCCAATGAAAGCCCACCAAAGCCTTGATATATAAACCAAAAATAAAAACCCTAATCCTCATTTAATTCATACATCACACAAAACACACACACACACTCCCATTCCCTCTCTCTCTCGTGAACCACTTCTGGTCAGCCGTGAACCACCAAGGATCACCGTGATCTCAGCCTTGAAGATCATCCATCGAGCTTGGAAACCCACCCGTAAGTTCCATGACCATTTCTATGCTTTTCTTTGTGTTTTCTTAAAAAGAATGTGTAAACCTTCATGGAATCGTTTGATCTTCTGATATGATGCTTAGGAATGTTAGATCTAGCCTAAAGTCTGCAACTTTACGTGTAAAATCATGCCATAATGAAGATCCATGCTAGTTAGGTCATTTTATGCTTAAAAGTGTTCTTGGAGATTTGATGGTGAAAATCCATGTTTAAGGTGTTAAATTTGCTTGTGTAATGTTGGTAAATGTTTATGCATGCTAGATACTGAATTATATGAAGTATGGAAGCTGTTAGATTGATTTTTGGTCAGATTTACGAGTTTTCTGCGACTAGCGAAACTAGCCATTCGTTAGGCGAAACTGTAGTTTCGCAAACTGTTTGAATATTCATCCAGCGACACTATACAGCGAAACTATAGTGTCGCCTGTGAAACTAAGTGTATTGCTCGAACGAAACTACCAAGCGAAACAACCATAGACTCCTGAACGAAAGTTCAAATCAGTTTCGAGCGAAACTAGATAGCGAAACTGTGTCATCAGTTTCGAGCGAAACTATCTAGCGAAACTGTGCCTTCTATGAACGAAAGTTCAAACCAGTTTCGAGCGAATCTATGCTAGCGAAACTGTGTCATCAGTTTCGAGCGAATCTAGCTAGCGAAACTGTGTAGCGAAACTGTGCCAGACCAAAACCCAAACTTGTGCAACTTATTTGAATGTTATGCCATGACTTACATGATTATGCAATAATGAAACATGCTTTGATTTCTGAGTGATGTGAACCCTCATTTATGATCAACCATCGGTGTCGTGTGTCGGTATGTCGAGTCGTAGTTCCAACGTGCTATGTTATGGGCCATAGTGACGTAGTTAAGTTTAGACACAACCTAACACCTAAGACCTTAATGTGATTATTAGGTCTTCGTTAACAATCATAATTGGATTATTTGAAGTGTAAGCTGAGCAACCTAAGGTGAGTTTCACTAACCCTTTAATAGTGAGCCCGTTTGGGTCACAACGAATTTACTTAACGGAAAACAACGCTGACATTTTGGGGTATTGCCCAATGGGATATCTGTTATGGAAGTTGGGGTGTTTTATGGGAAGCACTTGCAACTGTCCATCCTTGGGGTTTCAAATGAAATCCGCAACCAACTATTTAATACTTAAACTCATTTGGGATTTCAAATGAAATCCGGAACAACCATTTTGATACTTAAACTCTTTTCAGGATTTCAAATGAAATCCAGAATAAACGGTTTTAATATGACTAGTGTAGGTTAAAGTCTAAACCAAATGATATCACATGATTTCTAAGGATGCCTTAAAACTTAAAAGTCCTCAACAATTTAGTACCATTAATTTGCGAAGCGAGGGGATGTTGGGTAGATCTACTGAGGGTTTGACAAACCCTGCTCCGCGGTACACAAATGTGTAGCCAACCGGTTGGAGGCCGAACGGAGTTCAATATCAGCCTATTTTAGTTGTGGGTCCCATGAGGAACACAACTGGAGGCACAAACCATCGGCAAATGCCGAACTCTGTTACGTCAGCTTTGGTACGAACTTCCTTAGTGCATGGAAACCGGATTAGCTACCCGCGATATCGGTTGACCGCTTTAATCTTTACTTAACTAGTGCATATTCGATAATTCAGCACTTGGCATTGTTTTGCAAAACTATTACTTATTTATATGTTGATACATACGCTTATGAGACCGGGCCACTGCATGACATGCCCACTGTGAACTCACCAACCGTTAGGTTGACACTTGTGTGGTTTTCACTTTTGCAGATCGCTGAGGAGTATCCACCGGAGGTTGGCATGGCACCCGAAGTTACTTATTTCATTTTGAACTTAAATTTGGGAATTGAATCAACAATTTATATTTTGTAATTTAAGCACGTGGTTAGTGCTAAGACACTCATGTTTTTCTTTCCGCTGCAAACTCTTAAACTGTCTTATGATGAATGTTTGGACTTTACTCTGATTCGTTTAGTATTTGTAACTAATGGTGGTGGTCCTGGTTTGCTCGCACCCCTTAACGGTATAAACTCCATTAGTGGTTAATTTGGGGGTGTGACACTGTTCCTTCCAAACAAAGCCTGCAAAAAAACAAAGAAAGGGCACCAATCCAGTAATGTCAATTCCATATGAAATTTTAAAACAATCAGAAATCCTGATATAGAGACAAACACAAATTACTAATCCACCATAAATTACTCTATTAAAAATACAAAATAAAAACAAACACACCTTTACGCAATTAAAATTTAAAATATAAAACAAAGCAAACACATCGCTGTCAGATGATTTCGATAGTGAAATAATTGCATAAACAACATATGTGATGCTGATTAAGTATTTAGTTGACTACAAAACAGTTTCATAAATAGTGTAAAAACAACCGTAAATCATTAATACCTCTCGCACAGATTGAGCAGGCTATGAACCCGGAGCAACCAGCGCTGGGGACAGGGATAGTGATGAGAAAGCGTATGGTTGCTTAGCCCTGAGAAGTAATCGTTCCGCGACCCTAGTAAACCATCTCAAATTCCTTTCATATTTCCTTTTAGATTATCATAGGCATCAACGTTAAGTTTTGTTGGACTGTAATATAAAAGGACTCAGATAATGAAACCCACGAAACAACAGAACATGGGAACGCACAGTTTTCCTTTGGCTGCAAAAAAAAATTGCCACACCAATAAGATTACAGGCATTCCTATCTATTCGGGTAATTCATCACCTCATCATCGTCTCGAGAACCTACCAATTTTCAGATACACCAAACCAGATAAATTAAGAACATATATTCGTATTCGGAAAATCCAAATAAGCATAACAAAATGAACCACCAGTGTTTCACATCTTTTTTGAGAAGAAACAGATTCAGTATCCCCAAAATCGCATAAAACATATTTTAAGACGGTTAATCATCAAATCAAGCATAAATATGAACCACAACCTTCAAGGCTGTAACAAACCGATTTCAGATCTACCAAATGTAAAGCACCACAACCAAATAAAGCAAGACAATGCTCAGATCTGACCCATGGCTGCGATCAATGCAACGCCGGTGAGCAGAAAATATCACAACCATCAAGAAATCAGTCCGTAAAACCCAGGCAACAAAAAGGCGGTTCAAATCCACCATTCTAGAGAGAGAAAGATTTGCCACCGATTTAATCGGAGTATAGAGACGCTGAGAACACCAAACATCTCGAATCTACACGCCGGCTATGCAACGGCGGTCCAAGTGGCTCAGATCTGCACGGCTGCGATGAACGCCACGCTTGTGAACAGAATACATCATAGCCGTCAACGGAGACAACCAAACGCCGGAGACAACCAAACGCCGGCAAAGCATACCGCAACAGCCGTCATCATCGCTCTAGAAACCCTAGCCGTCGTCATCACTCAAACCCATACCTTGAGCTCAAACGTCGATCATTAGCAAGAGGGTTTCTAGAGAGAGAGAGAAACACACAGTGGGACAGATCTGAAAGCAAACCTTAGACGACTGATGCATCGGTCGCCGGAGGCGTCGTGGTTACCGGAAAGCGACGAAGAGCAAACCGAAATCTACGCATTCTAGAGAGAGAGAAAGAGGAGTGTCTGCTTTAATGGAGGAGAAGGCAGAGACGTGTAACAGTGGGGAGACAGAGGGATGGTAGTGTCTTTTTAACCCACTTAAAAAGCAAAGTAAAAAAGCAAACTAACAGATTCAAAAAAGCAATAACGCCGTTAAAGGCCACCGTTAATTCACTATTTAAAGGATGAGTTATTATATTTAGGTAATTTAGCAAAGTTTGTAAGATTTGTTCGAATAAGATAGACGAGGTGTTTATCGTCATTTCACGTAAACACACTTTCGTCAACCTTAGTTATATGCCTTGGAACAAGCTTGTTCCGAATAAGGTGAACATTCTATTTTGGAGGATTCTTAAGGATAGGATCGCTACAAAGGAGGCGTTGGCTAGAAGGAAGATTGTCATCTCAAACCCCTTTTGCCAATTTTGTTCGGATGGGTATGAGACGATTCACCATATCATGTTGGGTTGCCGGATAGCCTCGGGAGTTTGGGATTTAGTCTCCGATTGGTGTAGAGTTCCGCCTATTTTTGCAATGGAGGTAGGTGATCTTCTAAATCTAGTCGAAGATTCTCGTTTCGATCGAAAGGCGAAGATGGTGTTTTATGCAATTATTATGACCTCTTGTTGGGTGATTTGGATCGCAAGGAACAAATGGATCTTTGAAGGCGTGAAGACTTGCATTCCGGTCTTGTTTAAAGATATTAAATGTTATAGTTTTCTTTGGGTCAAACATAGGGGAAAGTGGTCGGATCTTACTTGGGTGGAGTGGGATAAATTTTCAATGTAAGCCCACCCCCTATTGTATTGTATGTTGTTTTGCCTCCCTAGTTTCTTGCTAGGTTGGTGTTGAATCTGATGCCGCTGTTAAAAAAAAACCTTTCTCGGCTGCTCCATCTTTTCTATCTCCGGAAATACCGAAACTGCCCTCAACCTCACTTAAATCAAACCCCTTTTTTGTTTTCTCGATCGAAGCTCCACGTTTTCTACGCACCTCTCACCGCCGATTTCCCCATCGAATTCCGCCACCAATCACCGCCGATGACTCTCATGACTCCGCCTCCCATTGATGTAACGGAAACCGTACTATTATTTGATACGCACACACACTGACACACACACTCATCCACGTTCATGCACGCGCAATACATATCTATGGGCGTATGTCTGATTTGCATACGTTGATATAAGTTGCTTAATTACTCTACTTTGATCAGCCTTATCGAGTTTCGATCCCTTAAACCGATCATTTCTGAATGTAAATTATGATCTCCAGTTTCGTTTATTTGATCCATTTTACTGTTTCTGGAAAATGCTTCATTTTTAGGGTTTTGAATTCTGGGTATTAGAAACTGCGAAATAATTGTATTAAGATCCAATTCGTTTACTCTTGTTACTTTAATCTTGCAGCCTGAAGAGGAAGAGATGCTAGTACCACATTCTGAGTTTGCAAACGCTGAAGGACCTCAACCAATGGATGGTATTTATTAGTGGCTCTCTTATTGGATTTGTTTTCTTCCTGAATTTGTGTTTAAATTGTTTATCTCCTGTAGATGCGTCATACATGTAACTAGTTTATAGATGGTCTGTATCGCTACTTCTTTCGAAACTAAATTAACTTGTGTAGCACCCGTGTTTTGTTAGTTGCACCTGCAGAAGCTGCTAATACAGTTGATGCGTCAGTAGTTGACGATCCACCATCAGCAAGGTTCACATGGACTATAGAAAATTTCTCAAGGTTGGCTGGCAAAAAGTTGTACTCGGATGTTTTCGCCGTTGGAGGATATAAATGGTATCTTTCTTTAGCTATGTATCTTCTTGTTCTAATTGCAATAATTTCACACCAAGATATCACTGTCCTGATTGGTTTATAGTTTTTGCTGACATGATATTTTGGCCAGGCGAGTACTCATATTCCCAAAAGGAAACAATGTGGACCACTTGTCAATGTATCTTGATGTAGCTGATTCCACAACATTGCCATATGGTTGGAGCAGATATGCTCAGTTTAGCCTAGCTGTGGTTAATCAAATTCACAGCAAACTGACCATGAGAAAAGGTAAACCTTTTTTTTTGTTTCTTTTTAACAAACTAGACTATCGTACTTAATGATATATAAGGTGGAACACACTTTGTGAAATACTTTTCTGCAAGAAGCTAGATGTTGTATGGAGGAAGGTTTAAAGAGGATTTAGTTGTATGATGATGTTTAAGGAATGTGAATCATCTTTAAATAGAGTAAACCGTTGTATTACCCATATACATGGAGATATATTATTGTCTATAATGCCACGAAAATTTTAAAACATGGTATAAGTTGTAAACGATGTCATTTTTTCAAGTGTCTAAGTTATGTAGTTTTTATGTTGTACTTTTTGTTTGATGTCTTTTGGTCTTGTGGTTGTTATGACATCATATGGCAAGTAAACTTATTGGATAGGTTAATTAGAAAACATTTACTTATATTGAATATTTTAGCTAGTGCCTAAAAAGATCTTTTACACATTTATCTTAAGCAATATTGGCACTCCTTGATTTCCACAAATCTCCCACCAAAAAGATGAAAGAATAATGAACGCAAGAGAAGAAGTTAAAGATGGCACCTAGCTAGTATGTATCGCTGAAGGGTTAAATTACCGAAGAGCCTAATAAGAAGTGAAGAAGATCCTGATTTCCATTCGTTTTTATTACTATTTATTAATTTTGAACGTATTGGCTTACACATATAATGTATACAAGATTCGACAACAAAGAAAACTTAACTTGAGTATTTTGTTTCTATTTTTTAGTTTATACGACGGCCTCTCTCATGTCATGTTTGGTTGGATCAGTTAATAGGTGTGTGGAACAACTGAATAAGTAGTTGGCTTAATAGGTGTATGGAACAAGTAGTCGGCTACACGGACCTTCGAAAAGAAAATTCAAGTATTTTTATCATATTCTAAATGCAAACCCAACTTTATAAACCTATAAATTTGATGCCTTTCGCATATTTTAAAGATGTATTCATGCATTTTTTGTGTATTAAAGCTTTTGACTTTGAAGCTTTGAGTTTAGTTATGTTAGTTATATATATTAGTTATTTGCTTATGGCCCATATAATTAGCCCTACCTACTTATCTAGAATGTTCAAAAACTTGTATATATAGGGATTCTCCCTTAGTTATAATGCATTAAGAAATTATCCACTTACATGGTATCAGTGCTAAGGCTCTTGGTACAAACCCTAGTTGCCACTTGAGTTTCAAGTTCCAGACTTCGAGCTCATTGGTCTCCAATTTTTGGTTCCGTTTATTGGCTTTTCTTAAAATCTTTTTTCGAGCCATAATTGCAACACACTTCCATCGCATCAGCTTCAAGAACCCTCTATTAGGGTTCGCTGTAAATTTCTGGACGGTCCGCCACCTGACCTCCGCCTCCGCCGACGGGTGTGAGTGCATGCCATCCCCGGCCGCCGTTGTTCTTTTCCTGTCGTTATCGTCCCAGTCTGCTAGAAGACCCTATGTAGTTAGATTTCTCATTCGCTAATTATTTTATGTCTCATGCCCCTGTTTGTGATTTTCTTGTGTTCTACCTTGAAGTAGTCACATTAGTCCAATTCTGACCGATCTCTATCTCTATCTGCTCTGGCCTTTGCTAACACTAGACCACACTGAGATTGACCAGATATCATTCGAGAGCTCTAGCTATGGATTTAGCAACTGCCATTGGTTTTTTTTTTTGCGGTGTCTCTTGTTCCTGACTCAAATTAGAACCTCTGAATCAACCCTAGCCGCTAAAGTCAACCTCTTTTCTCTCTTGGGACCTCAACCTGTTTTCCGCTTGGGACCTTCTGCTCGAATGGGAAATGAATAGATTCCTGAGACTGCTACCTCTCATAACCACACATTTAGCCAAGAGGGGTATAATTGGCTTCGTTTGTTACTTAATTCCGAATTTCACAAACATACTTGGCAAGCTCAGGTATATCTTCTAGTCTTGACTCATCATGGGTAAATGATATCGGAGCCACACATCACATGGCTGGGAATCAATGTATTCTTTCTAACCTACAATAAACATCTCACCTACCCGTTCGAATTGCTGACGGATCCTCATGCCCCGTTTGTGGATTTGGATCCTTTGGTAACACCTAAACCTTATTTATGTCCTTCTTGTTCCTAAATTTCCTACCAATCTTTGCTTAGTTACCAAACAGAATAATTGTTTTATAACATTCTATCCTACCCACTTTTGTAAAATATTGTCATACCCCCTGTGTCTTTCAGGAACTAGGGACGAATCAGGTGATTAGAACTGGCTTTATATCAAGAGGTCTCTATCGTATGTCCCTATCGTTGCCTCCAACAACTAACATATGTGATTCTAGTATTAAGGAGGCTTAGGGGCTGTTTGGTTGGTCTGAACCAGCCTCTGGATCTGACCGATCCAGACAAATGGCTGGTTCAGAGGTGTTTGGTTCGCCGAAAACGTCTGACCGAAAAAGGGATTTTTGTCTGGCCGATCAAGGGGGTTGAAACCAGCTGAATGAACTAGAACGAACGTCTGGAGGGCATGTGCGCACTGCCTCTGGGTCGATCGACTGCCGAGGGCTACTGCGCGACGAGAAAAAACACGCTGCTGGGTCGAACGACTGCCGAGGGCTGTTGCGCTACGAGAAAAAACCCCAGATGAACGACTGAGGGTTGTTGCGAAAAAAAAACAGCCCAGTTAACAAAAACTTGCCCGCACGAGACCCGTTTTTTCGGAGCTGCATTCGTGTCCGCAGGTCGCGCGGGCATCGCATTGTTTTCGAGGGATTTCAACCAAATTTGCACCCCCCCTGCGCGCGGGTAGATGCCGGAGTAAAACCTAACATTAGAACTTAATATGTGATAAATGTTTGCATATATAAACTAACCATTTTTTTGTTCCCACACCAATGTGGGACAAGTTAAATGAAAAAAAAATTAGAATCAGACATCTCATTCAGAGATCCAACCAAACAGGTCCTATCACTTACTGGTTCAGAATCTCCTATTCATCCAGACACTTATTCATCCAGCACCTAATGAAACAGATTCAACCAAACAGCCCCTTACTGTTGGTTTGGTCATCCGTCTGCAGCCGTTCTGAAGGAAATGAAACCGAACTTCCATGTTCCTTCTGATTTTCATTGTCGGTCGTGTCTACTCGGTAAACATACTCGACGTCCCTATCCCTTAAAAGTATCTAGTAAAGTTGATAATTTTTTTGTACTTGTCCATTATGATAATGGGTCCTTGTTCTATTAGTTCTCCTTCGGGTTTTCAATATTTTATTTTCTTCATTGATGATAATTCTCGTGCTACCTGGGTTTAATTACTTAAATCACATAAAACTAGTTCAATATTTCGTGAATTTCATTCATATGTTAAAAATCAGTTTAGCATGTCCATCAAAACTTTACGCATTGATAACACAAGAGAGTATTTGTCTATTGAATTTTCTACTTATTTGAGAACACATGGCATTTCCACGAGTCTTCATGCGTGTACACACCTCAACAAAATGCAAAATGGTGTAGCTGAATGCAAGATTTATTATTTGGTGGATATTGCACGCATAATTATGTTTCATTCTCATGTTTCTTATCGTTTTTAGAGTGATGTTGTCCTTAGTGTTGCTTATTTGATAAACCAAATGCCATCATGTGTCCTTAGCAGTGTTATAAAAATAGGCCTAGGCGGCGATTAATCAGTAGTCGGTAATTTATCAAAGAAATTTTAGCTAGGCGGTCATCAATTGGTGAAAGAATTAGGTGGAAAAAAATCGGTCAAAGCCGGTCAAAGTCGCTAAAAATCGGTGCTAGGCGGTGGGTAAAAATCGGTGCTACGTGGAAAAAATCGGTCAAAGTCGCTGAAATCTTTGAAAAATATGGTTAAGATAATGATTAATCTTGATAATTTGATCTTTGGAGTTTTAAGTATTTGGACTATTTTATTTTGGATTTATAAGTACATGTTTTGTTATAACTAAGTTTGAATTCTATGAATTATGAAAGTATTAATGTGGATTTGAAAGTATTATTTTCATATAAATGTGTGTATATATATATAAATTTAAAAAAATTACAAAAATCGATTAATCCCGATTAAAAGCTATTAATCCCGATTAAATGCTAGGCGGTACTCGGCCGCCTAGCTACCGCCTAGCGCTTTCTATAACAGTGGTCCTTAGTGGTCGAACCCCATTTTCTATCTTGTTCCCCAAAGGAAGTCCCTCCCCACTCCCGCCCAAACTTTTTTGGTGTGTTGCGTATGTCTATGATTATCGTCCAAGTGTACTAAACTTGAACCTCGAGCCATTCACTATGTTTTTCTTGGTTATTCACGCTCCAGAAAAGGGTATCTGTGTTACAGTCCTATTCTTTGTCGACATTTCACAAGTGCTGATGTCCTTTTCACGAGTCGTGTCCCTACTTTCATGAGTGTTTTCTTCTTGTTTCTGATACCCGAGTCTCACACCATTCCCACTATTCCCTTGTCCTCTTAGGTCTCCTATACCATAGTTCTTGCTCCTGTTACAGCCGACCTATCCACAAAGCCTCCACCTTTACTTTTCACTCGGGCACCAAATTCACAACTAACCCATGATCCTGGTTTGTGCTCAGTTCCACTTTATATGGCCGAGCCGATCCTGCTACACACTTACCTGCCACCCCCTTGCCAGATGTTACCTATGTAGTCTACACCCGATACACCTGTTTATGACCCACCTCTACCTCCACCTCCCACCTCCCACCTCCCACCTCCCACCTCCCACCTCCCACCTCCCACCTGGTGCACCATATCCTGATATACCTCAAGTTTATGTTGCCTACTCTTACCTTGCACACACCGGGTGGCGAGAAGCCATGATCGAAGAAATGGAGGTACTTGATCAGAATAATACGTGGACTCTTGTAAACTTACCCATCAACAAGAAGGCAATCGGAGACCTACCCACAAAGCCTCCACCTTTACTTTTCACTGGGGCACCAGATTCACAACTAACCCATGATCCTGGTTTGTGCTCAGTTCCACTTTATATGGCCGAGCCGATCCTGCTACACACTTACCTGCCACCCCCTTGCCAGATGTTACCTATGTAGTCTACACCCGATACACCTGTTTATGACCCAACCCCCACCTCCTACCTCCCACCTGTTGCACCATATCCTGATATACCTCAGGTTTATGTTGCCTACTCTTACCTTGCACACACCGGGTGGCGAGAAGCCATGATCGAAGAAATGGAGGCACTTGATATACCTCAGGTTTATGTTGCCTACTCTTACTCTTGTAAACTTACCCATCAACAAGAAGGCAATCGGATGTAAGTGGGTGTTCACAGTCAAGGTTAATCCAGATGGTTCACTGGCTCGATTGAAAGCTCGCTTAGTGGGCAAAGGATATGCTCAAGTCTATGGCATGGATTACTCAGAAACATTCTCTCCCGTGGCCAAAATGTCATCAGTACGTCTCTTTGTCTCCTTGGCCGCCACATATAACTGGGGTTTGTATCAGCTCGACATCAAGAATGCCTTTCTCCATGGTGATCTTAACGAAGAAGTCTATATTGAGCAACCACCTGGGTTTGTTGCTCGGGGGAGTCTGGGAAGGTATGTAGACTCAAAAAGTCCTTATATGGTCTCAAGCAATCCCCGCTTGCTTGGTTTGGGAAGTTTAACACGGTCACGACAGAGTTTGGGTTAAGAAGAAGCTCTTATGATCACTCGGTTTTCTTTGCATCATCTACTGCTGTCTGCATTTTACTTGTCGTGTACGTAGACGACATAGTGATAACTGGAAGTGATATAGATGGAATTCAAAGGTTAAAATCATTTCTTGGAAATAAGTTTCAGACCAAGGACCTTGGCACTCTGAAATATTTTCTGGGAATCGAGGTCTTTCGAAAATGAAAAGGTATCTTTTTCTTGAACGGCCAAATATCATTAAAACACTAGCAAGGAGCTAGAGAAAAATGACAAAACAACTTTTAGGAAAAGTACAAAGCATTGTCTATCCAACTAGACCAAACAAGATCAGAGAGGTTCCCACGAAACCTAATCCACATGAAGGAGGAGGACTTCACATCCTCGGAAATGCAGCGAGCATGAGTGTTTCGGTGGTTAAAAACTTTTCCATTACGAGCCAACCATAGATGCCAAAGAGTGCAAGAGGCAATGGTTCTGAGGACCTTGATCGATTTAGAGGTTTTTGCCTTCGCATACGAGAGTTCTAGGAGCTCGCGGATGGAGGAGTCAGTTTTAAAATCAAATCTGCACCAAGCCTTAATTAGATTCCATGTTTGAGACGCCACTGGACAGGAGAGGCAAAGATGTTCAACTGATTCAACATCATGGGAACACCAGGAACAGCCGATGAAGGGGAGGGGAATGCCCCGCTTAATGAGATTCTCTTTGGAAGGAATACGATTTAGCGAAGCCCGCCAAGTGAACAGGTTGACCTTTTTGGGGATCCAGTGGAGCCAGGTGTGTTTGTAATCGTATTCAAAGGAGGTCTTGTCCTCGACCGCCAAAGAGAATTGTCTAGATGTACTTAGAGACTCTAAAATGATTGAGGCAAAGAACTGCATCATGCACCCATGATACCAAACGAAAAGTTAGCAACACATGAAGGTGACCTTCTTGCAGAACCAGAGAAATATAGAAGAATCATTGGTAAGTTGAATTACTTGACCATCATTCGACCAAATATCGCATTTCCAGGTAAGTGTGGTAAGTCAGTTTATGTCATCTCCAAAAACCTCACATTAGGAAGCCGCTTGTCACATTCTCAAGTATCTTAAAAGGCGCTCCGGGTCATGGAATCTTATACCAAAATATTGGTCATCACACGGTAGAAGGATTCACAGATGCTGATTAAAATGGGGATCCTACAAGTAGACGATCCACAACTGGGTACTGTATCCTTGTAGGTGGAAATTTGGTATCTTGGAAGAGCAAGAAGCAAAGTGTAGTCTCCCGTTCAAGTGCAGAATCAGAATATAGGGCGATGGCACAAACCACATGTGAACTAGTCTGGATTCGGAACCTTCTTGGTGAGATTGGGTTTACACAAACTAAACCAATGAATCTACGGTGCGATAATGACGCAGTCATTCATATCGCATATAACCCGGTATTTCATGAAAGAACAAAGCATGTTGAAGTTGACTGTCACTTCACTCGAGAAAAGCTAGAAGATGGAACAATTGCAACACCTCATGTTCGAAGTGGAGATCAGCTAGCAGATGTCTTCACTAAAGCCTTACCTGGATCTAGAATCAGTTATATCTGTAACAAGCTGGGCATGATCAATATATATGCTCCAGCTTGAGGGGGAGTGTTAACGAATATCTATGTTAGAACATGTATTCCTTTCTAGGTCAGACCACTTGTAGTCAAGTAGTTGAGTATTTACTCTATCTAGTTGTAACATCTAGTTGTAACAGTAGCGCTTCAGCTACTATGTATCTCATGTACATGTAATGTAAAGAGATTCCTTTCTAGAAGGTCAGACCACTTGTAGTCAAGTGGTTGAGTATTTACTCTATCTAGTTGTAACAGTAGCTTCAACTACTATATATCTCATGTACATGTAATGTAAAGAGATTCCTTTCTAGAAGGTCAGACCACTTGTAGTCAAGTGGTTAAGTATTTACTCTATATAGTTGTAACAGTAGCTAAAGCTACTATATATCTCATAGCTACTATATATTCATGTACATGTAATGTAAAGAGATTAAGAAAATACAAGTTCAGCTCATATATTCTCTGTGCATCTGATTACCAATTACAGATACAAACATACAAACTTGGGAAACTTAACTACCTGACAATTACATGACTAGATATTTCATTTACTCTGAGTGTTCGGAGTCCGTTCATGGCTACAACATACACCCGACACTTGGATGCCACTCTTCGTGTATTAAGGTATCTCAAGACTACACCAGGTCGAGGGATCTTGTATTCTGATCAGGGTTACTGTCGTGTGGGTGCATTTACGGAGAGGGGAGATGGACCGGTATCAAGATTCTCAGATGCAGATTGGGCAGGAATGCAGGATGTCTGATTTCACGACGATCTACGAATGGGTAATCGGTAATGTGTGTTTGTTGGTGGAAATCTTGTGTCTTGGAAGGGTAAAAAGCAACACACGGTGTCTAGATTGAGTGCTGAGTCAGATTACAGACCCATGGTAGATGTCACATCAGAGATTATATGGGTTCGTCGTTTTCTTAGAGAACTGAGAGTTGTTTCTGACACGAATTTTATGCGATTATATAGTGATAGTCAATCAACTATACATATAGCAAAGAATCAAGTATATTTGAGAGGACGAGACATATAGAGATTGATTGTCATCTAATCAGGGATTGGGTAGTAGGCACTTAAACTGACCCTCCATTTATTCAGCCAATTCATGTGAAGACGGAGTTTCAACTTGCTGATATCTTTTCATGCATTTTGTATTTACAATTATAAGCCCATGTTAGAAACATGCATATTGAATATGTGGTATATAAACATATCATTTACAAGTTCTCAAGATCCCTAAAAGTAAGAGTTGAACTTCTAGATTGTGTACTGAATACCATGATTTTATTTGTGAGGCATGCAATACTCCTGGAATCTAGATAACTTGATTTCTTATGTATTTGATTATTGGAGGTATTTTGGACAAATAAGCAATAATATATTGGAGATGCTTGTAAAGATTTGCTTTTATAGTGTTATATCAAAGTACTTGTTTTCTTATGAAAAGGGATTGGGGGAGAGTAAGGGAACCTTAAGCCATTATTATTTTTTATATAAAATGCTACTTGGGAGTTGGGAAGCAACTTTCTCATGAATAATGAGGTAAGAAAAGATAGACCGTGGTGAATTAGCACTACAAGTAGTATTTATTGGATTCTTTGTTGTATTTTTGCTGGTTTCACCTGAATAGATTAACAAAGTCTTTTTCTTTTAACATTTCATGATGAGACATAGAGGGCATATAATATTGTTCACATGAGGTTTTTCTATGTAAAGGATATATGATAGGATGTTCATCTTGTTGTCTATGAATATTTTCGTTTGTTCAAGGGTGTTATTCAGGACTTTTGGCTTCAAATATTTTGTGTGTTGTTTGTTTGATGATGAAAACATACCTACGTAATATATTTATTATATTAACAAGGTAGTCTTAATGGTTAAAACATATAATATATGAAGTCTCGTGTTGTAAATGTGGAAAACAAAGTCATGAATGTCATCTACTTTATTATAGTCAGAAATATTCTCTCCATTACATGCTAGCAGTTCCCAGATGTAGATCTCTCTAGAGATAACCTTGATTGGTTGGTTACCATAGTTCATAAAATATTTTAGGTCAGTGATACTTATGTTTTTTTTTTTTTGTATATTCTAACTGTGTTCCATGTCTCTTCTTGTTCTAATCATCAAAATTCTAGGGTTGTTTATAATCATGACTCTTTACCTTTGCAGATACCCAACATCAGTTTAATGCACGAGAAAGTGATTGGGGTTTCACGTCATTTATGCCTCTTAGCGATCTATATGAACCCACTAGAGGCTATCTTCTGAATGATACATGCATAGTTGAAGCTGATGTGGCAGTCCGAAAGGTTGTTGATTACTGGTCACATGATTCAAAAAAAGAAACTGGTTGTGTTGGGCTAAAAAATCAAGGTGCTACTTGCTATATGAACTCTCTACTCCAGACATTGTACCACATCCCGTATTTCAGAAAGGTTGGTAATTATGTTGATTATTTGATACTTAATCTCACTGATAACCACAGGTATCCATTTTGACCCATTTACAGGTGAGTGGGTCGATCTGGGTTATATTTTGCCTCTTTACGCTTCAAATAGGTTAATCATTAAGAAGGGATCAATTTTTTTTTGGTTAAAGGTCAAACATAATGTATTTCAAAGTGCATTAAGCTTCCAAGTCATTTGATCTCAGACTCAGATGTCATTTTTATAACATAAGAATGAGTTTTGCTTTATATGAATAGCTAGAATTATATTGATAAATCTTTTTTAATACTGATTAGGAAGCGGGAATTGTGTTCCAACTAAAATTTTGAATGGATTTTTGTATTTGATATTGAGGGTTTAAAATATATAGATTTGAATTAATTTTTCAAAAGAGCACGCAAGTTACCTTTTCTAGTTAATATATATTGAAATGGAAATCTATAATTTACAAATAAAGAACTATATTAGGACGTAGAGTTAGTTGAGTTATTTTTCCTGACAATGTCTATAAATTTTGGAGTTCTAATAAATGCATAATTTTGGATTGTAATTCTATTAGTATACTTCTTATAGTCACAACTCACAACAAACATTTAATTACACGTAAAAATTTTAGAAAAGACAAAATCTTTGCAAGTTGGCCCAACTTGACCTGACATGTTACCATATCCACTCATTTTGCCACCTGTGTGCCGGTAACCTTTGGAAGGAGGTACTTACTTTTACATTTTCAAACAGGCTGTGTATCATATGCCAACAACTGAGAATGACATGCCATCAGGGAGCATTCCGCTGGCTTTACAGAGTTTATTTTATAAGCTTCAGTACAGTGACACTAGTGTAGCCACAAAAGAGCTGACCAAGTCCTTTGGTTGGGATACCTATGATTCTTTTATGCAACATGATGTTCAAGAACTCAATAGGGTTCTTTGTGAGAAACTTGAAGACAAAATGAAGGCATATAGTTTTTTTTTTCTTTTTTCAAATTTGAAATTTAATATATCTTCTGATTATGTTGTGGTTCTATTGTGAAGGGAACTGTGGTGGAGGGCACGATTCAACAACTGTTTGAAGGACATCATATGAACTATATTGAATGCATAAATGTAGACTATAAATCAACAAGGAAGGAATCTTTTTATGGTAAATATCTTTGATTAACAGAATAACAGTTACAATTTAGCTATAATCTAAGGTGGCAAACCGGGTTGTGTAATGGGTCATAATGGAATTGGGTCACGTACCTTTATGTGCACGTCAAAACTGATTGGGCTGGGTCGGCCCACTAACACCTATTATCCCTTTTTGTAATTGTAAATAATTAATATATTAGACATGGAAAACTGCATAGAAGGGTAATGTAATACAAACCATTATTTACTTGGGGGCATGTACTTATACCTAACAAGTGTAAGTTTAAATATGTTCTAAAAAGGGTAAACGTGGCATAACCATGCCACCCTTTTGTACAAATTTTGTAAGCAAGTTACTTTTTTTTGTAGTCACAGTTACCTTTTCATAAGTTCCGATAGTAATTACCCTTTTGGGCAAAAAGGAAAGTGCTCTTAAGTAAATATTGACCAAGAGTACACTACCCTTTTTTAGTTTTCCCTCTTGCATACTATTAAAAAACTATGTCGTCAGTATTCTTATTATTTTTTTTTGTTATAATTAGAATGATTTAGGATGTTCCAAGCATTCTACATTTGTTTACATGTTAGGCGATTTTTGACCATCATCATCATCTTCATCATACTTAGTAAACACCACCATTAGCAAAGCTAAGGTAGGGTCTGAGGAGGGTAAGATGTAGACAACCTTATCTCTACCCCCTAGGAATAGAGAGACTGCTTCTAGTGAGACCCCCGGCTCCGTAGTTTTGCATCAAGCCTTGGACATAAGACACATAACACTCAGCAAATCGGGATAAAGAACGATTGGTGCATGTACCCCTTGTCTTTCGGCTATCAACTCCGCCACATGATGCATGATTAACCGTCCATCACTTTTAACGTTATTTTCATGAAATTAGTAAAATAACGTGAAAATTAGTGCAATTTCACTTTTGCCCCCCCCTCCCCCCAAGGGCCCACACATATATATACATTATATGCGCATACCGTAACCGGGGCGATTTTTGACTGTTTAACCTATTTGACATACATCAGTACAATCCGAATTGACCTGTTTTCATAAAGTTGAGTTGAAAAGGCCACGTGTAATAATCTCTAGTATCTTGCTGAACTTTGTATATGTTATTAGACCTTCAGCTTGATGTCAAAGGCTGTCATGATGTCTATGCCTCTTTTGACAAGTATGTAGAAGTGGAACGACTTGAAGGTGATAACAAGTACCATGCTGAACAACATGGTTTACAGGTTGGATAGATTTCTTTGAACTTAGTTAATTTTAATCTTTTGGGTCAAGTTTACAGGTTTGGTGAAAGGGGCTAGGTTAAGAAGTCACAGGTTCAATGATCTCAAGATGTAACCATATGGAATGTTGAGTCGCTTGATAAAAATGGAACATATACTTCAACTTAGGAAGAGCATAAATAATGGAAAACCAAGTTAAAGGACTTCTGCTATTTTTATGATAAACTTGCCACACAACTCTAAAAGGTAGAGATGGCAAAATGGGTGGGACGGGCAAGCTGGGTAACAAGAAAACATATATTTTTTACAAACAACATTTTAGTATAGATGACTGCACGAAATATATTATTAAAATAGTAATTTAATCTTATTGTATAAAACATTTAGGAGGCTGTAAGCATTTGAATCCACGTTTTGGCAACTTTTACCTCATTTAATTTTTAGCCAAGTTTTTAAAATTTGACCCATCGAAATTTCATGATCTAACTCACCTTAATTTGATTGAGATAAATGGGTCAAGTTTCTACTTTTACCAAAAAGGGCTTGATATCATACTAGTTGGGGCCTGGGGGTAGCATAGTAATATTAACATGAATGGTTTGTTCAACAGTCAAATTCTCTGGATCCACACTCATTTCCTAACTTGAGTTGGTGTTTTGTCTACCTTTGTTGAGGTTGATGCATCATGTGTTTGACTTTCAGGATGCGAAGAAAGGCGTTCTGTTCATTGATTTCCCCCCTGTTCTACAACTTCAACTAAAACGTTTTGAATATGATTTCATGCGAGATACAATGGTAAAGGTAAGTTGCAGTTAAATGTGCGGAATAACTACTTTAATAATTTTTTTCTGTTGCCATTCGTACGACTAGTGCATTCTTAAGAATCATTGTTTTGTAGTTTCAGTACTATTATTTTTAGAAAGGCCATGCTCTTTCTCTCTCTCTCTCTCTCTCTATATATATATATATATATATATATATATATATGGGTAAAGTTCATGTAAGAACCATTATCTATTGTAAGAACTTAAGAACCAACTTAAATGAGGGATAATTAAGTAATTTTGTCATTTCTTTTAATTCCTCCACTACATTTATGGTAAAGATATCTTGTTTTCTATTGTACAAACTTGTAAAAACCAAGGGAAAATTATTTCAAATAAAGTTTTTTTTGGGTAATTTGATATTTTTTTAAATTTAATTTCACGTATATCTAGGGGTGTAAACGAGCCGAGCCGAGCCCGAGCTCGACTAGGCTCGAGCTCGGCTCGTTTAAGAATAACAGAGCTCGAGCTCGGCTCGTTTCGAGTTTTGTTTGTAAAGCTCGAGCTCGGCTCGTAAGAATTTATCTTGGCTCGAGCTCGGCTCGGCTCGGCTCGTTTAATATTTAATTATTATTTTTATATTATTTTATTAATTAAATTTATACATGTTCATAATTAAAAATTTTATATACAATTAAATACGTATTATTTTAATGATTATTTATAATATAGCTAAAATATATCTAAAAGTATATAATAAATAAATAAAAACTATATAAATATAAATAAAAGCTATAAATATATAAAAGCTCGTTAAGCTCGCGAGCCGGCTCGGGCTCGAAATGTAAAGCTCGGGCTCGAGCTCGCTTATTAAACGAGTTATATTTCAGGCTCGAGCTCGAGCTCGGGCTCGATTAGGCTCGGCTCGTTCGAGCTTTTTACCGATCCGATCTCGAGCCGAGCACGAGCTGTCTTGACTCATTTACACCCCTACGTATATCCACCCATATCCACTCGATGACTTAAAAAAAAGTTTTTTTTTTGTTTTTTTTTCCTGTCCGACTATGTTGCATATATGCAACATATGAAACATACAATGTTGCATATATGCAACATGGTATGTTTCATATGTTTTAAATGCAACATACCATGTTACATATATGCAACATACCATGTTACATATATGCAACATTATATGTTCATATGTGCAACATGGTATGTTTCATATGTTTTATATGCAACATACCATGTTGCATATATGCAACATTATATGTTTCATATGTTGCATATGTGCAACATTATATGTTTTCATATGTTGCATATATGCAACATAGTCGGATTTACAAAAAAAAAAAAGATTTTTGTTTAGTTTTTTGTTTTTTTAGGTCGTTAAGTTGTCATCATGTGTATAGACATGAAGGAAAAAAGAAGAAGAAGCATAAAAATTATGTAAATAACCTTCATTTAATTGAAATTTAAAGGTTCTTACATTAGTTCTTAAGTTCTTACAATAATATTGGTTTGTACTAGAACTTTACCCATATATATATATATACACATGTATATATAGGACAAATACCATATAAAACCAACATACTTTCTGTTTTTTTCTTACAAAAACTCCTTAACAAATTTTTACACATAAAAAACCAACATATTTTCTGTTCTTTCCATAAAAGTCCCTCAACAATTTTTTAAACATTATAGTTCCATCACATGTTGAGTTTGAACAAACTTGTGATTTTTTTTATACAACTTGGAACCGGTATATCTGGTTGTTTTGCATACGTTTATTGTTTATTATGTGGCTTGTTTAACTTATGGAAGCTTGAGCTTGAGCTCGGCTTGTTTCGAGCTCTGCTTGTGAGTAGTTTTTCAAGCTTGAGCTTGTCTCGTTTTTGTTTATTAATTAATTAATTTATATTTTTAACTATTATACATATCATTTATACTTTATATACATAACATAACACATACTAGTTAGTTATGTTTATTATAGTTTTATATATAATAATTATTATTGTAAGAATATAAATATAACGTATTAAATATTAAATAATAAAAATATTGACTCATTTAGGCTCCCGAGCTTGCTTGAGCTTGATAAATGAAGATCGGGCTTGCCATCTATTATTAAATAAGCTTATTATTAGGCTCGAGCTTGGCTCAGTTCGAGCTTTTGGTAAGCCAATCTCTAGTGGCTCACGAGTGGTTGTGCTCATTTACACCCCTAGATGTACCAGCACGTTGTTTTAAATTTATTTCACAATTTTTTTCAAGTTTAGCATGTGAAGGGACTTTAATGTGTAGAAAGTTGTTGAGGACTTATGTAAAAAAAAATAGAAACTATGCCGTTTATATGTATTTTTATATGTATTTTTTTTTACCAAATATGACACATTAACATATGTTTAATGGTCGCTCAAACAATTTAAACAAGTGGAAAAGGACAAATGTGTGAGAACCAATAGAATTTCCATTAGATACAATGATTATTTATGTAATTTGTTAGAACAAGCATACCGGTTAATGACCATTTTCTCTCATTGTAATCACACTGTTCTAAAAGAAATGAACATTATGTGGTAGTTTGGGTGAACTTTGTTCAGTGTATTTTGTTAAAAGGCTTTCCCCTTTATTTCTCTTTCTATACTTTATCACGGTGCTTGGCAGTGAACCATTTTATTTTTCATTTTTACAATGAAAGTTGGTGCTACTAGAAAGCTACTAGCTAAAACATTCTCATTTGGATTTTTCTTTATCAAATTTGACAGATAAATGATCGATATGAATTTCCATTGCAACTTGATCTTGATAGGGAAAATGGGAAATATTTATCACCCCAAGCAGACAGAAGTGTCCGCAATCTTTATACTCTTCACAGGTACCACATTTCATATAATATTCTATATATACAAAAGATGGTATTTGCTTACATGGTTAAAATAATGTAATTGTCCTGGTTAACAATAATGTAATTATCCACCTTTAACATTCTGGTTTGTTCTTTTTCTCCATACAGAACTCAGACTTTGGTTTCCGGGGATGAGCTTTTTCTAAAGTCCTCATACCAATTGTTGGCTTATAACCTTTAAACACATAAGTAACAACTCGTCAATTTTTTTTGGAACTCACACATTGCAATGACCCTGGGCTCCCTATTTATACTGAACATCACCTTGGAAACAAGACAACTCTAACCTACTTAAATTAAGGAAACAAATCAAACTAAATCAAACTCTTAAAGACCTAAGATAAACATACCAGAATAATATTAAATGAAACAAATCAAATTCAATACTAAGATCCAATAATTTGACCCCGCTAACACAAACCTGAACACTAAGCAACTCCTTTTTTCACCGTGAAATAGTCAAGATTAACCCCACAATCTCCCTTTTAATCTCGATCGAGAGCTGTGAAGGCTTCAAGATCAGGCTGTGAGGACTACTTGTGCGACTCGGGCGGTGTGGTACCCTGTAGAAGAAATCTATAAATTCATGAAAGATTGATCCTGGGCTGATCCAAGTGAAAAAGATTGTTTCTTGTTGCTGCAGTTTCGTGTGAAGTAGCTGCTGTAAATAGGTGATCCGTGATTGGAACAACGAGCGTTTCAGGTCGCAACAGTGAGCTGTGAAAGATGTGGTCAGATCTATGACTAATAAAGAGATTAGAATCCATGAAGGATCATGGAGCTGTGATAGCCGTCATGAGAAGCGATCAAGTACAAGGTGGGAAGAAGAAAAAAGAGAGGTTGTGTGAATGAGGTGGTCAGATCTGTGACTGATCTAGAGATTAGAATCTGTGAAGGATCAAGGAGCTGTGATAGCCATTGTGAGAAGCGATCAAGTACAAGGTGAGAAGAAGAAAAGGGGGTTATGTGAAGCAACCAAATTTTCTGTGAAAGTGGGTTCGAGAAGAACTAATCTATGATCGGTTAGAGTTGGAAATCTGGTGATCTGTGTGAAGAAATCAAAGCAAAAGAAAAGTGAGTTGCATCAAAGCCAAGCAAATGTAGAGAAGATAATCATGATAGTGGTTATTATGAATATGATCAGAACAGATGGAATCGAGAAGAAACAAGAAGTGGGGTTGCCGAGAGGGCATGAAAAGCAAGTAAAAGTTCTGCATGCCAAGTGGAGTAAGTCAAGGTTCTTGAACGGGTAGATGGATCCATGGATCAAGAAGAGTATTACCTGGAATCCAAGACATAAGAGGAACGCATTAGGATTAAGGGGAGATTGTTGGAATTAATCGTAAGTGTTTACACATGAGCGTGGGTTGAGTTTTTTTTTTTTTTTTTGAGTCCTAGGGTTGGTTTAGCATAAGAGTTGTGTTTGGTATTGTTTGATTTATGATATAGAGTTTTTATTTGGGTGTGTTTATGTATAGAAAGGTAAGATTCAAATATGGAGAAAAGATCCATAGGAGTAGAATAGCTTGGGAATTAAGTCATTGTTTTAGTATACATATAGGGTTTTATGGTGTTCTCATTGTTAATGAGAGGATAAAAGTCGCGGTAGGTGTTTACCACTAACCGCCCTGTTTCTGCTGTGTTTTGATCTCTGATTTCCTGCAAGCAACTCTTTTTTCACATATGAAAAAATCAATATTAACCCAAGAGTACCAAGAGCTTTATTTATTTATCTCAATATATTCTTTTTAGTGTTAAAAAATTAATTGGCTAAAATGTTATCTATAATTAATTTATCAGCATCCTTTTAAACGCCTCACGCACTTGTTGCTGATGCTCTCTCCCCAACACTTGGGAGCAAAGCGCCTTTGAGCGCCTCACACTTCTTTACACCAATGTTAGTGGGAGATGGCTGCGAGCTAGGATTGAGAGAGGCAAGATAGATAGAGTTAGAGCAACTGGTAACGGGTAATGAATCCGGGTAGGAACTTTCCAAATGAAGCTTGTTTCATGGTGCAGCTGTACAAGTGTAATAATTTTTTTTTCTTTATGAGCTTGTTTTGTTGTAAAAAAGATTGAAATGAAACAAATAGAAGGATAAGATCGTAAAAAAGATATAGTTTTCATGCTTTTTATATTGTTAAATTGTCTCCTTATTTATTATTATATTTTTGGGTATTTTACTATTAACGATGTAGTAAATTATCTAGAAATAATATAAAATATTATACGAATATCAAATGCCTCGGCTTCCGAAGGGCCTTATGCATTTTAAAATCAACCCAACAAGTCATTTTCTTTTGGTTAGTCTTTTCCATGAAGTTTTCATCTTCAATTGGACCATCTCCTTGGGTCGTTATACTTGTAAGCCAGCTGCAACTCCGTTTTTTGCTCCAAAAAAGTTACTTCCAAACGGGCTCTGGATTTACCGTTAAGGCCTGCCATCTGTTAAATAAATCACACATTCTTTCGTGGGCCCGTCTTGAGTAATGGTCTGAAATTGTTCGCACAAGTTTTTTTTTATGTGAATCCGCCATCTTTTTTTCTGTGATTAGTTGCTTCCATGCACAGTACGTTGGCTCACAGTTGCTCTTGTTGTGTGATTCGATGAATTTCGAAATATTGTTCAACAAAGTATATCCATCCATGTGCATCTCCCATTTCATATATTGGCACTTTGTTGTTTTACATTCTTTGGTCATATCCATTTGTCTCGTGGTGTCCTGAACCTGATCCTAAAACATGCGATAGTGAACCTGTCCCGTTTTCTTGTTGCTTATCCTTCATACCTTGCTCGTTATCACCATTTGTGAAACCAATTCCCATCGGAAGACCCTGTTCATATTGGCCATGGAGATAAGATGGCAGGTTATGAATTGCCACTATTGCCTTAAGAACATTATCGAACTGCCGAGTGTTTTCCTGTCTTATCGCTGCTAATTCTGTTTCGACTGCAGTGAACCAGCCATCGGCCACAATAAACACTCCTCCATGAATTTCTTTTGCCCACAGCATACACTAATTGATAAGTTCGAAACACATATTGACTGATAATAAACAAGAAACTGAGAACACTGGTAATAAAGAAAAGAGAACCCAGTTCGTGAAGTATGGATCTTCAGTTGCTAAATACCATATCAAACTAAGCATTGAAAGATTACAACCTTAACATCCTGTTTATATTATAATATATCCTCATCATAATATAAAGAAGATTACTATTTACTAATCATATCATTATCTAAAATAAATCCTATACTTATACTCTTGTAGGACTAGTAACTTGTTCCCCAATCTTATTGAGTATTAAGTAGTTTTCAAATAAAAACCTATCTAATAGCTAAAATAATAACATCACTATTTGTTGTAATAAGTTGAGCCCTATCACAGGTAAGACTCTGTTTTTTCGTCACGTACACTTTTTTGGGCTGTAGTGTACTTTTGTCCATATATTGTGGTGGATATCAATATTTGGTGCTAAGGCAGATTAATTGTTGTCTTGTGCAGTGTACTGGTTCACAGTGGTGGGGTCCACGGCGGACATTATTATGCCTATATCCGACCAACACTCTCTGATCAATGGTACAAAATTAGTTTTTTTATAAGTAGAGGTGGCAAAATTGTTTCAGTTTGAAACTGGTCATTATATGTTCAGTTCAAACAGGCCAGATCAGGCTGGGCCATACCGTTAAACTCTTGTAAATGATTAATATAGTAAGTTCCATAAAAAATTCTAAAACTCGTTTTAAATGAAACGATTTAAGCTATTGTAAGCGTTTGAATACATGTTACATGATTTTTGACTTGTTTAACACATTTGGACAGTTTGACGCGTTTCATATCTAGCTACATTTTTAATATATACTTTACTCATTATCAAACAAATACAACCCGAAATTTGATCTGGTCTATTATATCTTACGTTTTGTGACTCTCTATTATTGCAATTCACTCCCAAACCATAAAATGCTTTGAAAACCTTAATTACACCTCGACTGAAGTGATTTTGTTGTAGGCTGAAATTTGACGATGAACGTGTTACTAAAGAAGACATCAAGAGAGCATTGGATGAGCAATATGGGGGGGAGGAAGAGGTATTTGGACAAATACTTAATATACTGATGTGGCTTTTCGTGAAAACATATAAAATTGAATTCTAAATCAAAGTTATTTTTGGACAAACATCTTATAATTTGTGTAGTGATAGATTTTACTGAAAATTTAGTATTTATTTTGCATTTGCACGTTTCACTGAAACTTAATTTGATGGATACTACTAAAAGTTCAAGTTGATGTGTATGTAGATGTTGGTGGCTTTCTATTCAAAGTAACAACATAAAGTGTTTCTTGGAGTAAAATCCAAAGTGTAGGCTAAACTAACTTGGTGGGATGTAGCCATGACGATGTTTTTATTGTTTTTTTGTTTTTTTTGCAACCTATTTCTGACTTACTTTTCATTTCTATGGAACAGTTACCTCTAGCAAACCCTGGGTTCAATAACTCCCCATTTAAATTTACGAAGTATTCAAATGCATACATGCTTGTGTATATACGTGAAAGCGATAAAGAGAAAATAATATGTAATGTGGATGAGAAGGATGTGGCAGAGCACCTGAGAGTAAGATCTTCAATTTGTTTATAAGGATTGTCATGTATTACACTGCTACAACCTATTCATAGATGGATTGGTTGATTTGGTTATGTTTTATCTCTAATGGGTAATAGATTGCTCACATTTTTTTAAATCCAAAATGTGAACTTTAACGATTTTGATTGTTATTATAATAATACCTATTTTGTGATCGTAATTAATACATTTTTTCTGTTTAAGAACTTTTTTCATAAAGTTTGTTCCATTTTAAGACGTGACATGTTGCAACCTAAACATGTTTTGACATGTTATTCAACCTGCCTAGCATGCACATCTTGCCACTTCTGCATGTACCAAACAAACTATATTGAGATCCCTCAATCATTTTACAGATTAGATTGAAAAAAGAACAAGAAGAGAAGGAGCATAAGAGGAAGGAGAAAGCTGAGGCACACTTGTATACTATTATAAAGGTTACAACTTCCCCTGGGCCATTTAGAAAAACAATCTTCATTTGCTATTTTTTGTAAATCCGTAATTAATGTGAGTAGGTTGCTCGTGATGAGAATCTTCATGAACAAATAGGAAAAAATATTTTTTTTGACCTCGTGGATCATGATAAAGTTCGTAGTTTCCGTATCCAAAAGCAGACCTCTTTTGCCGTTTTCAAGGTATTATTGCCGATCCAATGTCTTATTCTAGATTATTGGATTTTATATTTTCATTAATCATATTCTAGTAACTTTCAAATGTTATTTTTTCAGGAAGAAGTTGCCAAAGAATTGGGTATACCTGTACAATTTCAACGTTTCTGGCTTTGGGCAAAGCGCCAAAATCATACTTACCGCCCTAATCGTCCATTGACACTTTTAGAAGAAGCTCAATCTGTATGTACTTTTGCTATTTAGTGGACATGGCTTGTGGAGTGTTTTTTGGGGAGGGGTTACAAAAAATTCAAAATGATCCATTTGTATAGCCGTTTGGTGATCAATTGACATCTTGAGTCTACTTTTTTTTAATTATTATCAGGTTGGACATTTGAGAGAGGTATCAAATAAGGCTAACAACGCCGAGCTTAAGTTGTTTTTGGAGGTAGAAATGGGACAAGTAATATTTATTGATATGCATTCATATATAATTATTTCCCTTGAACTTCCTATTATATTGTAAAATAAAAAAGTTCTATCTTATTCATTACACTAGTTCTTCTATTGCTGTAGGATTCACAGCCAGTTCCCCCACCATTGAAAACAAAGGAGGAGATCCTACTTTTCTTTAAGCTATATAACCCTTTAAAAGAGGAGCTTCGGTAGCCTTTTCTCTCTACACAAACATATATTTATTAACAGTCACTTGCTATATTAATATTTACATGTAAAAGTACTACTAATTGATATGTTTTCATCCTCCCTGTTTTACCATTCCTTTAATCAATCCATTATTCCAATAATATAATCCCTGCCCCATCAACCTACTTATCCCTCCCAACTCTCTTTTTTCGCCAATAAAAATTGCATGTTTTTATACACATAGTTGGTTTTTGTCTTTCTTATGTGAATATGCAAAAATATTCATAATTTCTTTTCTTATTTTTTTGCGAGTCGTAAGATTCTCACGGTTTCCCTCTTAGTTTTCCGTCTTATATCTCTCCAATAAAAGTTGGCACGCTTGTTAAAGAAGAATACTTCTTCTAGAATGTAAATATGCAAGTGGACAAGTAGATAGATAATTTAGTCAGCACGTAGGCAGCAGGTAGGCAAGTAAAAGCACTCATTTAGTCAGGACCCTTTTTGCTATATATACTATGTAAATGTAATGAAAGAATCATCAAGTAATATAACAGAAAATCAGTTCATAGATCTCTTATTATATGATTACCGATAACATGGTATCAGAGCCAACAGCTCAACCCAGTTCCTGAATCTGATCCCACCTCTGTCCAGTTCCTGAAGTCCTGTTCCAGTTTACTTATCTGAAACCGCCTTTGCTTCCCAGCTCTGGTTCAGTCCTCAAGATCGTTTTTTCGAGCCATCTTCAAGTCTCACCTCCACCACCATTGATCTTGCCGCATCCCGAATTATAACCACCATGAAGCTCGCCGCCGGAATCCTGTCCACGCGCCACCGCCGCAGCCCCACGCGCCGGCGCGTGAGGGAGCGTGGCTGGTCGGAAATCTGCCGGAATCCTCCTGTCGCCGTCGCCAAGTATTCTGAGTCCATCTTGAGCATCAATTTCAGGTTTTATCGCTTCCCGTTATTTTACAGACTCGGTACAAAATTTCTGTACTCTGTAAAATTTATTTTTCTAGTGTGAGCACATTCCTGTGCATTTCTGTGGGTATCTGTAACTCAGTTGGTCTGCATTCAGCTCCTCTTGTCTCCTGATTCCGTTATTTTCTTGATTAAATAAGCAAATTCTGTCTTTATGTGTGATTTCTGTCACTCAAAATGACAGACACAGAGGGTGATAACATCAAGAATGTTAACACCACCACTAATGCCTTTGATGTTCTATCAATGGCACCACGACTCACTGATAATAAGCTTAATGGCTCAAACTTCTTTGAGTGGAGCAAAACTATTCGGATTTACCTTCGAAGCATTGAAAGGACTCTCACCTCGAATCTGATCCTCCCACTGATACAACTAAAACTCTATGGATGCAAACTGATGCAAAACTATTTCTACAAATCAGAAATGCCATTGATGTGTCTGTTCTGTCACTCATCAATCACTGTGAGTATGTCAAAGAATTAATGGGATATTTGGACTTTCTATATTCTGGACAAAGTAACATATCTAGAATATACACTGTTTGCAAAACCTTTCATCGGGGGGAGCAAGTTGACAAGTCCTTAACATCTTATGTTATGGAATTCAAAAAGACGTATGAAGAGTTAAACTCTCTTCTACCTCTTAGTGCTGATGTTAAGGTTATGCAAACTCAAAGGGAACAAATAGCTGTGATGAGTTTCTTAACAGGTTTACGACCTGAGCTTGACAACATCAGATCTCAGCTCCTGAATGAATCAAAGATTCCAACCCTTCAAGAAACGTTTGCTCGAATCCTACGTAATGAGAGTACTCCAGCTCATATCTCCACAGCATCGAACAGTGCACTGGTTAGTAGAGGAGGATTTCGAGGAAGCTTTCGAGGGGGATCACGAGGTGGACATCGAGGTAACTACAAAAATACTTCTGGATATCATTCCCCTGCTCAAATTGCTCCAACAACCGACCAAAGTAACATGGAATGTTACTACTGTCATGAACTTGGTCACACCAAGTACAACTGCAAGCAACCAGGAGCACGCTACTCAAAAGGATCGCATGCTCATGCTGGCACTACTTCAGGCAACAACACTCAGCCGACCGCTACACTTGTTGAAATAGGTACACCGGCCTAATGTCTTGTATCCTCAACCTCTAATTGGATAATCGATTCTGGTGCATCTGAACACATGACTGGTAATTCTCAACTCTTATTGAATTTTTGTAATCAAGCACCTTCATCACACGTTACCAAACGCTGATGGATCAACTCCAAAAGTAATGGGATTCGGCAGTGCCACAATTACCCCTTCGATTCACTTATTCTCTGTTTTAAACTTACCCAACTTCCCGTTCAATCTGTTATCTGTTAGTAAACTTACACGTGGATTAAACTGTAGTGCCTTGTTTTATCCTAACTTCTGTGTTCTACAGGATCTGTCGACGAAGAAGATTATTGGTAGAGGAAAGGAATCTGATGGCCTATATATACTCGAAGCTCAAACCCCTTACTCTCTAGCCTGCCCAAGTTCATCTCCGTTTGAAACCCACTGCCGATTAGGTCATCCATCCCTCCAAAGCCTAAAGAAACTTTGTCCAGAATTCTCTAGTTTGTCGTCTTTACAATGTGAGTCTTGTCAGTTTGCAAAACACCAACGTGTCCACTTAAGTCCTCGAATAAATAAGCGGGCTACATCCCCCTTTGAGTTAGTTCATTATGATGTTTGGGGTCCATGTCCTGTTGTGTCCAAGTCTGGTTTCAAGTTCTTTGTTTTGTTTGTTGATGACTACTCCCGTGTAACTTGGCTTTACTTAATGAAAAGTCGTTCTGAAGTATTCACTCACTTTTGCTCATTCTATAGTGAAATTAAGACACAATTCAATGTCTCAGTTAAAACATTGAGAAGTGACAATGCAAAAGAATATCTATCAGAATCTTTTCAAACTCATTTTTTGAAAAATGGCATACTTCATGAGTCATCGTGCGTGGATACACCAGCTCAAAATGGAGTTGCCGAACGTAAGAATAGGCATCTTCTTGAGATAGCCCGAGCACTCTTATTTCAAACAAAAATGCCAAAGACATATTGGGCTGATGCGGTATCCACTGCTTGTTTCCTAAAAATCGTATGCCATCCGTTATCCTAAACCATGACATCCCATACTCGGTTTTGTTTCCGACGAAACCTGTGTTTCCAATTGTCCCTAAAATCTTCGGCAGCACCTGTTTCGTTAGAGACACTCGGCCCCAACTCTCAAAATTAGACCCCAAATCTCTCAAATGTGTATTTGTAGGGTATTGTCGACTCCAGAAAGGTTACCGATGTTATTCTCTTACCCTTCAAAAATACATTGTCTCAAGGGATGTCACCTTCCATGAGAATGTTCCATTCTTCGAAACAGTAGTCACTCCCCAGCCAGACCCGTCTGAAGAGTACCTCCAATACTCGTTCGAAGAATACCTTCATCCACCTCATGTACCTAACCCTTTACCTAAACCTATACCACCACAAGCACCGGTTCCTGCAGCTCCGGATCAATCACCTGTCATTCGAGTATACGAGAGGCGAAATCGCCTTCCATCAGATTCCGATCCTGAACCAATAATTACGTCGACAGATCAACCCAATAATCCTCTTGATTCCGACTCTGATTCTGATCTACCCATTGCCATGCGAAAAGGTAAACGTGCTTGTACACACCCGATTGCTTCCTTTGTTTCCTATGATAAATTAACTGCAGCCTCACGCTCATTTGTTGCCAATCTGGATTCCATCACCATCCCCAAGACTTTGGGGGAGGCTCTCGCACACACCGGATGGCGTAAAGCCATGATTGAAGAAATGGAAGCACTTAATCAAAATAACACTTGGAATCTGGTAAATTTACCTATCAACAAGAAGGCAATCGGGTGTAAATGGGTGTTCACGGTTAAGGTCAATCCAGATGGTTCATTAGCTTGGTTAAGAGCTCGCCTAGTAGCCAAAGGTTATGGTCAGGTTTATGGCATGGATTACTCAGAAACCTTTTCTCCCGTAGCAAAGATGTCTTCGGTACGTCTCTTTATCTCCTTGGCTGCCACATATAACTGGGGTTTGTATCAGCTCGACATCAAGAATGCCTTTCTACATGGCGATCTCCAGGAAGAAGTCTACATTGAGCAACCACCTGGGTTTGTTGCTCAGGGGGTGTCTGAGAAGGTATGTAGACTCAAGAAGTCCTTATATGGTCTCAAGCAATCTCCTCGTGCTTGGTTTGGGAAGTTCAACAAGGTCGTGACAGAGTTTGGGTTAAGAAGAAGCTCTTATGATCACTCGGTATTCTTTGCATCATCTGCTGCTGGCTGCGTTTTACTTGTCGTGTACGTAGACGACATAGTAATAACTGGAAGTGATAGAGATGGAATTCAAAGCTTAAAATCATTTCTTGGAAACAAGTTTCAGACAAAGGACCTTGGCACCCTGAAATATTTTCTGGAAATCGAAGTCTCACGAAACAGAAAAGGTATCTATCTATCACAACGAAAGTATTGTCTAGATGTACTTAGAGACTCTAAAATGATTGAGGCAAAGAACTGTGACGCACCCATGATACCAAACGGAAGGTTAGGAGCACATGAAGGTGATCCCCTTGCAGATGCAGAGAAATATAGAAGAATCGTCGGTAAGTTGAATTACTTAACCATCACTCGACCAGATATTGCATTTCCAGTGAGTGTGGTAAGTCAGTTTATGTCATCTCCAAGAACCTCACATTGGGAAGCCGTATGTCACATCCTCAACCATCTTAAAGGAGCTCCGGGTCGTGGAATCTTATACCAAAATAATGGTCATCACACGGTAGAAGGGTTCACAGATGCTGATTATAATGGGGATCCTACAAGTAGACGATCCACGACTGGGTACCGTATCCTTGTAGGTGGTAATCTGGTATCATGGAAGAGCAAGAAACAAAGTGTTTTCCCGTTCAAGTGCAGAATCAGAATACAGGGCTATGGCACAAACCACGTGTGAACTAGTCTGGGTTTGGAATCTCCTCGGCGAAATTGGGTTTAAACAAAACAAACCCATGAATCTATGGTGCGATAATGAGGCAGCTATTCATATCGCAAATAACCCGGTATTTCATGAAAGGACGAAACACATTGAAGTTGATTGTCATTTCACTCGGGAGAAGCTGGAAGATGGAACAATTGCAACTCCTCATGTACGAAGTGGGGAACAGCTAGCAGATGTGTTCACTAAAGCCTAATCTGGATCTAGAATCAGTTATATCTGTAACAAGCTGGGCATGATTAATATATACGCTCCAGCTTGAGGGGGAGTGTTAAAGAAGAATACTTCTTCTAGAATGTAAATATGCAAGTGGACAAGTAGATAGATAATTTAGTCAGCAGGTAGGCAGCAGGTAGGCAAGTAAAAGCACTCATTTAGTCAGGACCCTTTTTGCTATATATACTCTGTAAATGTAATGAAAGAATCATCAAGTAATATAACAGAAAATCAGTTCGTAAATCTCTTATTATCTGATTACCGGTAACACTTATAATTTCTTTTAAGGATAAGTTATAATATTTAGGCTTTTTTTTTTCTTTTTTCTGGCAAAGATGCAAAACATTTAATATCCATTTTTTTTTTCACATATCTTGGTCTATATATACATGTACATTGTATCATAGATATCATCTCAAATGCATCTTCTTCTTAAGCTTCATATGGTATTAGAGTATTAGGAATACTCCCGTTGTGTATCATTTCCGACAACCACTCACACTCATCCACTCACCACCGTCGTGTATCGCTTTCCGGCACAAATGTTGATCTACTTGACTTCGCCCCTTTCGTAGCAATATCACCCACATAAACAACCTACACATTCAAAAAAGACCTAAACCAACCAACCTTGATCATTACGGTGTAGCCCCGCTCCACGCCACACCGCAACCACTAAATAGTTAAATTCCGATGAGTGAAGTTACACGGTTGGCACTATTGCATTTTCAGGGAATTCCGACCTAAACTGCCACTACCGCATTCTCCGTTGTTACCGCCGATTACTAAAACCTACATGAACGTCTAAATTCATAATTTTATTTCGTAAATGCAACAAACTTCAATAATTTCATAATAAACGCGGGTCTTAGGGAATACAATATGGGGTGGGGTGGGGGGGGGGGGGGGGAATTCACCTACGTGTTCGATAAAGGTGACAAATATAGCAAAATAGATCGGGTATTAGTATCACCATCTTTTATGCGACTGTGGCCAAATGCTTCTCTCACGGCACTACCGAGGGTGCACTCGGACCACTGTCCACTGATTTTGGTTACTAATGTTCTTGATTTTGGCCCATCAGTCTTTAGATTTTACAATTCATGGATTGGAAGGGCAGGTTACATGGAAACAATAAATGCGGCATTCTCACAAACCTCGGTACCACAAAACACAATGCCATACTGGAAATTACAACTTCAACTCAAATCGGTCAAATCTGCTCTAAAATCTTGGAACACAAATCTCCGCAACACAGAAGACTATAATTTAAAGATCATTAAAGATACAATCCACGGACTGGAACTCAAGGCTGAAGTAATTGGCCTTACACCTTACTTAACCTCAGACAAGAATACATCAAAAAAGCAAAGGAAATGAACGCAAAAAAATCTCCAGACCTAGCACAAAAATCAAGAATCAAATGGACAACCGACGGCAACGAAAACTCAACGTACTTTCACGGGATCATCCGAAATAGAACAGCAAAAAACAGAATCAACGGGATCCTTCATACCGGAAATTGGAAAACATCACCTCATGCCCTCAAGGACCAAATGCTACAATTCTTTTCATCCAAATTCGCTGAACCGATTGCCAACAGACTACTCTTCCTCTCTGACAACTTCAAAAAACTAACCTCCACTGATTCAGCCTCTCTAATCTCCCCATTCTCACTACAGGTGCAGTCTGGTCCTGTGGCAATGGCAAAGCGCCAGGACCGGACAATTTCAATTTTAAATTCATCAAAACCCACTGGGACCTGCTTGGATCCAGCTTTCTTGAAATCCTACAACACTTTCATTCCACCAGGAAAAATCAACCCCGAATGCAATTCGTCTCAACCCAAAGAGAAAAGACCCACTCCAGCCCTTCCATTTTCGTCCAATTTGTCTCATCGGCTGCATCTACAAAATCATCTCAAAGGTTCTCGTCGTTCGACTTAAATCCGTTATTGCATCTATCATAAGCAACACCCAATCGACCTACGTTGGAGATCGATCAATTCTAGATGGGCTACTCATGCTTAATGAAACAATTGCATGGCTCAAACAGAAGAAAAATAAAGCCTTGTTATTCAAAGTAGACTTTGAAAAGGCTTTTGATAGCCTAAATTGGAACTTCCTAGATTCCATTCTCTCTTAGATGCCCTTCCCTGAAAAATGGCGATCATGGATTAAAGGTTGTCTCTCCTCATCTAAATCCTCCATTTTAATCAATGGCTCACTGACCTGCGAGTTCCAAATGCAAAGGGGGGTAAAACAAGGTGACTCATTTTCTCCTTTTCTCTTCATCATCGCCATGGAAGCCTTACATGTTGCTTCTAATAATGCAATATTTCAGGGTTGTTCACTGGCATTCAACTGCCGAGTGACGAGTGACGACCCCACTCTATCCCACCTCTTGTATGCCGACGATGTCATCTTCCTTGATGAATGGCGCGAATCGAACTGTAGATATCTCGCTCACTTCCTAAGATGCTTTCACATTTCTTCGAGTCTCAAAATAAACTACGGAAAATGTCGGTGTCGACCCACAACAGATGGAATCCATGGCTACCATCCTTCAATGCAAAATTGACAAACTGCCTTTCACCTACCTCGGCATCCCCATAGGAGCAAACATGCGACTCAAAAAACATTGGGAATCGATCGTGCAAAAATTCAAATCTAGACTCAAGACTTGGAAATTGACAATCTTATCTCAAGGCGGGAAAGCGGTTCTCATCAAATCTGTCCTTGGTTCCCTTCCAACGTACTTTCTCTCCCTTTTTTGTGCCTCCTCATGCATCATCCTTGAACTTGAGCGCCTCCGCAAAAACTTCTTTTGGGGAAACACGTCGTCCCATAAGAAAATACCATGCGTCGCATGGAATAGAATCACTGCCCCTGAGCCATGTGGAGGACTTGGTATTGGCAGCCTCATGGCTGCAAAACTAGCTCTCATTTCCAAATGGAGTTGTTGTTTTAAAATTGAGAAATCCGCCCTTTGGGTCTCCGTCATAAAAGCCTTACATTCCTCCAATAGAATTCACGACACAGTTCCCTTACGCAAATCCATCCCTGGCTACTGGAAACCGATCACCAACGTATTCAAGGACCTCGCAGACGAAGGCATCTCTTTCTGGGACGATACCAAAGCAACACCGGGGACTGAAACATCAGTCAAATTTTGGCAAGACACTTGGTTAACCCACACTAACCTCAAATCGATGTTCCGCGATCTGTATCTTATCGAGAAATCCAAATCTTGCTTCATAAACAATAGAGTTCTACCTACCAACACGGGCACGAATCATCTCAGATGGAATTGGAAATCTCAGCCTTCCTCCCTCTCTCAACTACACTCTCTGTCACAACTTTCATCCATTCTTCGACCCTTCACTTTCTTTCCCCGTCCTGATCGTTGGGTCTGGCTCGGCTGTAACATTTACAGTCTTCAATTCACCACAGGTAACATTCGCAGAAGACTAGAACACTCTTGGGGAGATTTTTCTTTCAAACACCAATGGTCCGGCTGGATCCCAAAGAAAATAGACATCTTTGTTTGGAAAGCTGCTTTAAATCGAATCCCAGTCAAGATGGAACTTCAAAATCGCGGTATCAATTTACAATACTCCTCTTGCTCTTGGTGCTCTACCTCCATCGAATCTACAACCCATCTCGAATGTATTCATCGCCTAAAAAACATGGGATCTTGTAGCCTCTTGGACCAACCATCATATCTCTTCCCCTGCCTCTCTAGATCAAGCCTATAGTCAAGCCTCCATTCTAGGTCCCACCACCCAACTCAGTAAAACACTCAAAGCAATCATCGCAGCAACGGTTTGGAAACTATGGAAAGCCAGAAACGGGAAAGAATTCGAGGGCCGAAGTACACATCCGGGAAGAATTTTTGAAGATATCAAATCCGAAACATTCCTTTGGTTAACAAATCGTGTAAAAATTTTAGACTTAGTGATCCATTGTATTAGTTGTAGTTTTTCTTTTTCTAATAGGTTGTACTTTGTAATGTTTTCTCCACTAGTGTCTTGCTAGTGATGATTTTAATACATATTCTGTTGTTCAAAAAAAAAAGATTACTAGAGCAACGGTTTGGAAACTATGGAAAGCCAGAAACGGGAAAGAATTCGAGGGCCGAAGTACACATCCGGGAAGAATTTTTGAAGATATCAAATCCGAAACATTCCTTTGGTTAACAAATCGTGTAAAAATTTTAGACTTAGTGATCCATTGTATTAGTTGTAGTTTTTCTTTTTCTAATAGGTTGTACTTTGTAATGTTTTCTCCACTAGTGTCTTGCTAGTGATGATTTTAATACATATTCTGTTGTTCAAAAAAAAAAGATTACTAGAACCCTAATTTTTGGGTTTTTCCAGATTGTTTTTTTCTTTTCCCGTATGTCAACTATTACTGATTTTGATAAGCCTTCATCTCAGCCTCTTTTTAACCTCTTATTATCATCAAAGTCCCCTAAATCACACTGAAAAACTGATAAGGTCCGTGAATTATCTATCATGGTCAATCAAAGGAAAAGGACATGCTGATCATCTACTTAAGCAATCAGGATATGCCCAAACCTCGTCGTGCTTAGTGGGAACAAGTAGATGCTTAACTATGTAACCTTATGGCAGTCTGTGATCCTTCTAACATACAATTACTCTAACCATTTGAAACATGTCTAGAGGTTTGCTCTGAGGCATCTGAGTGCTATACTAATGATCTAATGATGTTTAGTAATTGAATATTGTTTTTAACAATTTTAAGACTTTGAAACAAGGTGGTGTTATAGAGTCTTATTTATTAAAGGTCAGGGCATTCATGAAGGAGTTAGAGCACTTATGCCATATATCAAAACACGTGTTTAACAAACTACACAAAGAGAGAAATGCGTTATGGTTGCGGCTCTTTCAGGATTTTAACTAATGTATGAACCTGTAAGAAATTAGACATCACATTCTAACCAGTTTTATAACTCCAACTATGAGGAAGTCCTTCAACAGACTACTCAATATGATTGGAACCACTGATGTTTCCACCGATTCTCACTTAGCACCTACTGTTTTTATGGTGGGCAACAGAAAAGGACCCACGACTACAAGCAGAAAACCCCTTTGCGTCTTTGCGAGGAAGGCCGGTAGCATAGCCATATTGAAGATAAGGGTCGTAAGAGGCATGGTCAACGTTTAACATCTCCTCACAAGTCTCCTGCTCGCCCAGTTCATGCTTTTGACACAAGGTCCACGAAGTCCTTGGTAAATATATAAGTGTGATTCGAGGGCAAGCAAGTGACGAAGCAGTTATACTCCTTGGTAAATATATAAGTGTGATTTGCGTCTCCCATTGCAATAGATGAAACTGTAAATAGCAGGAACCGTGGTGACTGGTCTGATACTGGAAACACCGATGGTTCAGAAACTAGAACAGGAGCAGCAACAACTTGCGAACAGAAAACGTGGCGGAAGCATGTGGTTTTGGAACAATAACAGTGGCAATAGGTTTGGGACGAGAAACAAACTATTATGTCGACTGGTAGTATATTCTGTTAAGATTTCGGAGGTAGAAGGCAACGACTACATGGATTTGATTGCCCTGGAATGAGGAATTGCAGAGAAAGAAATCCGTCTAGTAATGAGCTCTCACGCACAACACATGTATTAGCATCCGCCAAGAGTGGGCGGTGCATGGTCGATGTCAAGTGGCGCGTGGTAGCACACTCGGCATTTTTTGGCGGTGATTTTTCTTGAGTGCCCTAATCAAGGCCTCGAGGGTGTCTGAGCACAAGGGTGGTGGTGGTGAAGTTTAAAGATAGATAGAGAAAGGATCCCGTGAGAACACAGATTTGGAACAAGAATAGAATCGAAAATATGGCTTTTTCCGCAAATCGATGCATGTAAACAGAGAGCTGGAAACTAGAATCAGAAATTTGGGTTTTAGATCTTGAAAGTGGCAGCGGTAGGGCTGTTCATGAGCCGAGCTGAGCTGAGGCGAGCCAGGGCTAGCTCGGGCTCGGCTCGAATAATAAACCGAGCTAGCTCGGGCTCGGCTCGAATAATAAACCGAGCTAGCTCGGCTCGGCTCAAATTCTAACCGAGTTGAAATTTTGGGCTTGGGCTCGAGCCGAGCCAGCTCGACTCGCTTTCAAACCGAGCCAGCTCGGCTCGCTTTCAAACCGAGCCAGCTCAGCTTGGTTTTGGCTCGTTTAACGCATGAAATCTTAGACAAAATATTAAAGTAAAATGGTTTAACGCATGAAATCTAAGCAACGCATATACGATAGTAGTCCGTATTAAGTTCAAGAAGTACAAAATACACCACACATGAAGTCCAACAAGGTAACAATTACAAGATAAATGTTGATAATTCCAACAAATACAAAATATTAATATCCATTTAACCATTGAAGCATATCCATCATCTCATCGGGCAAATCCATACTTCCGTTCCATATCATTTTGGGGCTAAAAAATCCATACTTTCGTTCCATATCATTTTGGGGCTAAAAACCTGTTTAGCAAATTATAGTTAAACCAACAGTTATCAATCAGGAGTTAAAAAAGTCAATAAAACTTAACTAAACAACAAGCTAAAAACCTTTATTTGTGAGAACTTTATTTCCAAGTCAGATTGAAGAAAGAAAGGTTTGTAATACAAGTGTATATATTTTATTGACAAAGATGGTACTTCTCCCAATGGTTTTATGCAATCTCTTGTAATTGTTGACCTACTAAGGCCTCGTTTGTTTATTAAGAGATTTATGTCGGAATCTGAATACCACTTTTGAATTTTTAGAGGTGGTTCAAATGTCTAAAAACTGAATCATTAAGAGGTGGAGGCCGAATGTGGATAATTAGTCGCCGAAGACTAGTCGCTGGAGACGGAGCTCTAGTCGTCGGAAAACGAACTGCTCTTTTTTACCATGATGTTCTAAAATGTCTTGATGGTTAAGACGCTATTAAGATGTAGAATCTCTTGATAAATGAAAAAAAAAAAACGACTCTACATCTGAATACGTCTCACTGAATCAGATGTAACCTCTATTCAGAGGTTTTTTCAAAAAACAGACAGGGCCGAACCTTTTGATATGAGTGATTGTTGTATTTCATTAGATGGTTGAACCCTTGGTACTCTACAAATGAGAATGGTAAAATCATGGGCTATAATCATCTTAGGAATAACTTCCCTACCCTTCATTTGGTCAAAACCCCCATTTGTGGTAAAATCAGATACATTATCATCACCACGTGAATGAAAATCAATACCTCTTTGTTTACCTTTTAACCTAGGCATGCGTGTGCATACTTTCAGGTGTCTTTTAACCTAGACAAAGTACCTTTTAACGTACTTTGTTTTACTATGAATGCACTCTTGTTTTGAGATCTTCTCCCCTTGAGACTGTACTTCAACAACAACAAAATGATCCCAAAGTATAGATGATTTCTTTCGTTTTTTACCATCTTGATGATCATCATTGGCATTGGCTGTAGCATCTATATCTCTCAATTCGTCCTCTAGCTCTCCATCACTTAATAGAACATGACCATTGGTCTGAGTTCCACCAATTGATTCTTTCAAAAAAGACATTCTACAATACATATATATTAAAATAAAAAAAATAAAAAAAGTCAATGTTCACTTTCTGTCGCTATTTCATTGCTAAGTAGTGATAGCGAGTTGCCGGCGCATTGCTATGTAGCGTGCTATAGCGATCGCTATCCTCGCTATTTACTACTATTTATACATGTGTGAAAATGTTTAAATCATACATTTAAATACATTTAAACCTGTTTAAGCTATAAATAAACATTTACACATGTGTAACTCAACATTTACACATGTGTATTTCATTTTAACTTTTTTTTGTGTAAGTTTCGGTTCAGCAATCTAAACATTTTCACACATGTATTTCATTTATTTAAAGGTTTGTGCAAGTTTCGTTTCACCAATCTAACACGTTTACACATGGTTCTCCCGGTTCTTACAAGTTGGGTGGTTCTCAAACAATCAGAACCGAGAGGGGAAAAAAATATACATGGGTAGAATTGGCAAGTTTGTAAGACTAAAACAATGGAATTGAACTGAATTGTAAATAATGTTGATAAATGACATTTAGTATCCTAAAGGCTCTTATATGTGTCCTAAGGGCACATTAACCTATATGTCATCTGCTTAATTATTCTAGACTCCTGTATTATATACCATCTTGTTGTAGTTTTCATTTTATCATATTTTGAACGTTTTTTATGATGTCAGGTATGTTGGGCGGCTCCTTGTGAAGGGTACAGGAAAGCCTACGGAAATAGTGACAAAGCTTAATGAGCTTGCTGGCTTTGCACCTGATGAAGAAATAGAAGTGTTTGAGGTCATTCCTTTTGTCTGTTTATTTTTGTTACGAGTTTTATGCTATATTATTAATCATTCTAATTGTTTCCCAAAATACCTCTTTTCTCATTCAGGAAATTAAGTTTGAACCTAATGTAATGTGTGAACATGTTGATAAAAAGCTCACATTTCGGGCTAGTCAGGTATGTTCCCCTATCATTATAGCAGTTTCTTTCTTTGACGGGGTGTTACAAAGGTTGACAATCATTTTATTTTTGGTTTGTGTCGTCTTATAGCTTGAAGATGGAGACATTATTTGCTTTCAGAAACCTCTTCAGGCTGGAACCATAAAATGTCGCTATCCTGATGTTCCATCTTTTCTGGAATATGTTCATAATCGTCAGGTATACTGCGAAACTACTTGTCGGTTAAACCTTTATTAACTCATCAAGTTCTATGATTGTTTTGAGTTTGTTAGTGAAATGCCCTTTATAAGAAGGCATAACAATGTTTATATAGCAAAATAATTTTTAGAATTAGTTTCATATGTGTGAAAGTAGGTTGATGAATCTTGAAGTATATTACAATGAAAGAAACTACTCCTATATATACAAGCTTTGGGAACACCCTAGAAAGCTAAGTTGGACCCATGGGCTAACTATTTGGGCCATAAACTATTCTAATATATAGAACTAACACTCCTCCTGAAGTTGGAGCATAGATGTTAATCATGCCTAACTTGTTACAAATGAAATCTATCTGTGGTTTCCGTTGGTTTGGTGAAGATGTCTACAAGTTGAAACTCTGTCTTCACATGAATCGGTTGATTAGATGGAGGATCCGTTTGAGTGTGTACTATTCGATCCCTGATTAGATGGCAATAAACCTCTATATGTTTCATCCTCTTATGAATACTCGATTCTTAGCTATATGTATATCTGATTGATTATCACAATATAACCGCATCAAGTCGTCAGAAACAACCCCGAGTTCCTTGAGCGGACGATGAACCCATATCATGTGCTGGCTCTGTACTCTGATTCAACACTCGATTTGGATATCGTGTGCTGCATCTTACTTTTCCAGGACACATGATTTCCACCAACAAACACACAATACCCGGTTGTAGACCGTCGTGAAATCGGACATCCTGCCCAATCTGCATCTGAGAATCCTGCCTCCTCTGTAAATGCACCCACACGACATTGACCCTGATCAAAATATAATATCCCTCGACCTGGAGTGGTCTTGATATATCTCAGTACACGTAGAGTGGCATCCCAATGTCCGGTGTATGGTGGGGCCTTGAACCGACTCAGAACACTCACTGTAAATAAAATATCGGGTCTAGCGTAGTTGTCAATAGCGAATAGCGGTAAATAGCGACAAGCTACCTATATGCTACGTAGCGATAGCGATAAAATACCGCCTGCTATTTTATCTATAGCGATAAAATAGCGCTCGCTATTTTATCTATAGCGATAAAATAGTAGACAAATTAAATAATAGTTTCTAACCAAGTATTCATATATTGTAGCAATTATAATCAATAAATAAGCATTCATAACAATAAATAAGCATTCATAAACCACCAAAATAGATAAAACCCTTTATTTATATAGTCTATTTATATCTTTTTTAAAAACTAAGAAGCAAATACATGAGAAAAATTGAGAAGCATAAAAGTTAAGGGTTAATTTTAAGAAAAACTATAACTTCAAGGATGAAAAGTGTAAATTAATAAATGAAAGAAGAAACAAAAGCAATCAAAATTATAAATACGTGAACTTTCCCTCGTCAACCCGTCATTCACGTTGCTCTCAGAGACTCCATCCCACGTACTTGTAAGTGTCATCTTCTTCATACCCCTATGTAAAATAGGTTAAATTTTTAAAACACTAATCTATATACTTACGCTATTCATGCTATTGGTCGTTAAATACGGTATAGCGTCAACCAGCGCGCTATAGCGGTCGCTATAGTCGCTATTGACAACTGTGGGGTCTAGTAACAATGAGATAATTAAACTTCCCAACCAAGCGTCTGTATCGTTCTGGATCTTTCATTGGACTCCCGTCTTCTAAAAGAAGCTTCCTTGTAGGAAAAAAGTATTGACAACTGTTCTGGATCTTTCATTGGATCTTTCATTGGGCTATCAACAGTAAACCACACTCGAATAACATATCAAGGACATACTTACGCTAAGAAAAAAGTATTCCTTGTGGAGAGTGTGCTACTTCAATGCCAAGGCGGTACCGAAGTCGACCTAAGTCGCTGATCCGGAACTGAGATTGAAGAACTGTTTGAGCTCGGTAATACCGACCTGGTCATCCCCTGTGATTATAATATCATCTAAACAACCAAAATAATCTTTTTCCCTTTACGGTGTTTGAAGAATACATAATGATCATATGCACTCCGAACCATCCCAAACTCTCCTATAACACTAGAAAACCGACTGAACCACCACGCTCTGGGAGACTGCTTAAGGCCATATAATGATCGAGAACACCATGAATAAAGGCGTTCTTGACATTAAGCTGGTGGAGCGGCCAATGGTTAATAGTAGCAAGAGCAATACAAATACAGACAAATGGTGTTTTTGGCAACTGAAGAGAAAGTTTCATCATACTCAATACCATAAGCCTGTGAATAACCTTTAGCAACTAGCCGGGCCTTGAGGTGATGCAAAGAACCATCAGGGTTAAGTTTAACCCTGAACACCCAACGACAACCAATAAGACGCTTACCAGAAGGAAGCGGCTCAAGATCCCAAGTATGATTGGCTCGAAGGGCCCCGATCTCGTCTTTCATTGCCTTTCACAATCCTGGGCGAGCAAGAGCTGTCATCAAGAGCTGTCATCACATCCCTGGGAATCGGGTAGGAATCAAGGGAGGCAGTGTAGGCACGAGACTCTGATGAAAGGTGAGAATAGGCAACATAGTCCTCAATGGGGTAACGGGTGGCTTGTCTAGCTTCCTTGCGGAAGGCAATCGATATATCAGGATATGATGCACCGTGTGGGTCATAAACTGATGTATGTAGCTTGAGTAGTATTTGGGCGGAGATTAGGGGGGGGGGGGGGGGCGCATTAGGCGGCGGTTCGCAGCGAATTTTTCAGAGAATCCTAATCGGAGGTAGGCAAGACTGTTGGTGGTGGCGGTGTAGTCTGGTTCGTTGCTGAAAAAAGATCTCGAAACAGGCAGTATGTGAAGCGGTCAAACAAGCAGTGATGGGAGGCGCGATGCTGGTGGCTGAATGAACTGAGCTGGAATAGGATTAGGGTTTGTACCAAGAGCTAACCTTTAACTCTGATACCATGTAAAAATAAATTGATAAATCTTGAAGTATATTATAATGAAAGAAATAACTCCTATATATACAAGCTTTGGGAACACTCTAGGGAGCTAAGTTGGACGCATGGGCTAACTATTTGGGCCATAAACTATTCTAATATATACAACTAACAATATGTATCTTATACGCCCTGCTCACAGTGTGCACATATAATTATATGTGTGTGGGCTCTTGGGGGGCAAAAGTGAAATTGCACTAATTTTAACGTTATTTTACTAATTTCGTAAAAATAACATTAGAATTGATGGATGGTTAATCATGCATCATGTGGTGGAGTTGATAGCCGGAAGACAAGGGGTACATGCACCAATCGGTTTTTATCCCGATGTGCTGAGTGTTATGTGCCTTATGTCCAAGGCTTGATGCAAAACTACAGAGCCGGGGTCTCACTGGAAGCAACCTCTCTATTCCTACGGGTAGAGGTAAGGCTGTCTACATCTTACCCTCCTCAGTCCCTACCTTAGCTTTGCTAGTGGTGGGATTTACCGCGTATGATGATGATGAATATGTATCTTCTGAATTTCCTGATCATATTTACCCTAAAAGAAGGTCTCTCTGGGTGTAGCCTCTTTATCTCTAGGGGTAAAGGTTAGGTCTGTCATTTTCTTACCCTCCTCAGACCCTACCCTATGGGTGGGGTTTTACTTGGTATGTTGTTGTTGTAGACCCTAAAAAGGAAAAGTATCATATTTACACTGTTCAGCTCAGGGCACATGTTTCTTATTGTTTATCTAATTCAAACAGACTGTTAAGTATCAAAGTTTGACTTTTTAAAAAGGATATATATGAATTTACCCCTAATAAAAATTTGATACCCATGCATCAGATCAGATGTTAAGATAAAAGAAATGCAGCAGTCTCACTTTTTGATTCCAGGACAAACCTGAAAATCGGATAATATATTAGGTTCTTTCAGTTGATATAATGAACTATCTTTATTAGTTTAACATATTGATATTATTATTAAATGACATAGGTTGTGCGCTTTCGTTCGCTGGAGAAACCCAAGGAGGACGAGTTTTCGTTGGAGTTGTACGTTTGCCTAAGATTTTTTCAATTTATACTTTACGAAAATGATTTATTTATTTTTTTTAAATTGCATGATTTATTTTGAATATCAGGTCAAAACTCAACAATTATGATCATGTTGTTGAAAGAGTGGCCTCCCATTTGAGCTTAGATGATCCATCTAAAATCAGGCTTACATCTCATAACTGTTATTCCCAACAACCCAAACCCCAACCAATCAAGTACCGAGGAGTGGAACATCTGTCAGACATGCTGGCCCACTACAATCAGGTTATTTTTTTTATTTTGACTTTTGCATAACTGATGCCGCCTGCCAGTTGTTCGCACACTCTCACAGTGAATTAGTTATGTAACGACGTGTTGTGTTTATGTCTCATACTCTGCATAGCAAAGTGCTAAGTGTCAACCCATTTAATTATTATGAATGGGTTGTTTCGGTTTATTTATTATCTCTAATGATTAGACGTGTAAAATATAAAAAATAGCTGAAAAGGAAACAAGTCAACCCGGTCAAGTCACCAAGAGTATATTTCATAGAACCTACAAAACCGTTTTATTAAAAAAATAGATTATTTATTGAAGTAACAGAACTATTGTAATCATGGCTGACACTAATTACTTTTTAAAAGATGTTATGGACAAAAAGTATTTTGGGTCAACACAACACCAAGACCAAAAATCCTCGTTTGACCTGAACCTGCGTTCTTCCATTACACAACCGAACCCACCCGCCCAATTTGCCGCTATCCTCAAATTAAGATTACTTTTGTAACATTGACAAACTTGGTCATATTTGTTTAATTGTTATGCAGACTTCTGACATTTTGTACTATGAGGTACTGGATATTCCTCTTCCTGAACTGCAAGGTTTGAAAACGCTGAAAGTTGCTTTTCATCATGCAACAAAAGATGAAGTAAGTGCTTGCTTCTAGTTTTCACTTCTTGTTTTTTATTTTTAACCCTTCTTTTTCTTAATAACTTGCTTTTGACCATTGCTAGGTAGTCATACACACCATTAGGTTGCCAAAACAAAGCACTGTGGGTGATGTTATTAATGACCTCAAGACAAAGGTAAGTCTAGCAACTTTACTTGCTCCTAATGACTATCACGAGTGGGTTGGAAAACTTGTCGAAATGGGAAGGGCCCGGTTAACCCGAATTAATTTTTCCTTTTAATTTCAAATTAGTTAGTGTTAACTATGACTACAAAAATTTCATTTTTAGCAATAACATAACATTTTGAATTAAGTATTTCGGGTAGTTTGTATGCATCAGAAGTTCACTTTGGGCAGCTGTTGACCCACTCAAGCCATTACAGTTTTAGTTAAAGATAAAAAACATAACGGTCGAAATGACCACCTCTTCTATAATTGACCAGTCAATGTATCATGAAACAGGTAGAGTTGTCTCATCAAGATGCAGAGCTTCGTTTGCTTGAGGTTTTCTACCACAAAATTTACAAGGTATGTAACATTTGAATATTCGTTACCATTTATAGAGTTGTTGACATAACTTGTAAATATTGTAATGTTGGTTTTTTTGACTTGTTTCTCAAATCTCTGTATATTCAGATTTTCCCCCTGAACGAAAAAATCGAGAACATCAATGATCAATACTGGACTTTACGTGCTGAGGAGGTTTGCTGTACATGCTAATATGTTTCTTCATGCGCGCTTTTTATTTATTTATTTTTTTATTTATTGTGTTATGGGTTTTTAGTCTATTTTGTTATTTACAGATTCCAGAAGAGGAAAAGGACCTGGGACCTCAGGATCGTCTAATTCATGTTTACCATTTTACAAAAGACTCGTCTCAGAACCAGGCGGTATGTACTTATGGCTTTAATGGTGTGTGTGTGTTAGTATATATATATATATATATATATATATATATATATATTTTTTTTTTGTGCTTGTAATTCTAATGATGTCAACTTAATTTGACAATTATATAATTTTGTACTGACAGCAAGTTCAAAACTTTGGGGAACCATTTTTTCTTGTAATTCGAGAGGGTGAAACATTAGCTGAAGTTAAAGTACGGATACAGAAAAAACTACAGGTTTCAGATGAGGAATTTTCTAAGGTACTTATCATCTTTTTACTGTGACTGATTATTCTCTCAAGCATTTTCAAGGTTATTATTTTGATTTTGCTTTTCTAAACTCTGATTAGTTTAATTTCTGAACCATAATTTAACAGTGGAAGTTTGCATTTCTCTCTCTGGGTCGTCCTACATACCTTCAGGATTCGGATGTTGTCTCCACCCGTTTTCAGGTTAACAACTCTCTCAATTGTTATCATTGTTGTTATTCTTATTATTATTGTTGTTGTTGTTGCTGCTGCTGCTGTAATAAGGGCAAACTGCATGAAATAGAAAGGAAGTTTAATGTTCTACCTAATTTTAGCAACTGTTTTTATATTAATTGTCAACTAAAAACCAACTTATTTATTACTGATTATAGCAGAAGTTACATTTTATTTAAATGTAGCATTGAACTGTTACATTTTATTCAACCTGTTAGCAGGTCATCTTTGTGCTGACTTTTGCAATAATTATCTTTCAATTTGGCATTTGATAAAATTGTAAAAATGTTTTTTTCTTCTCCTATAATAATTTTTGGGGGCAATTGCATATATCCCCCTATAAAACTAATCAATTGCATATTTAAGTTCAAGATTTTGTTCAAGGATGGGCGTCGATCCAAGTTCTTGATAACCTGAAAGAAAAAGATGCGTAACAAAAACTCCTAAAGTTTAAAAAAAATTTGATGAAGCATTGTGGCTTAGATGGTGATCAATCTTCATTTTATGGGAAATCAAGTTTCGGTAATCCGGTTTTTGGTATCTTATCCGTATAAGGTATGATGGCTGCAAAGTAATTAGTGGGAGAAGCTGAAGCACAGATGGGAGAAAGATGAACCAAAATTGTTAAAATTCTCCTATTTATTAATTGCATTCAAATTAGGGGTATAGTTGTCATTATGTTAGAATTCATTAAAAATGGGTAAATATGCAATTGATTATTTGGGTTGGGTATATATGCAATTAAGATTCAAAATAGGGGGATATATGCAATTCTCCCTTATTTTTTGGTATGTGGACCACATCAGCAAGTTAGAGGTCAAATTAGTTAAAACGAGATTTGTTACCAAAATCTGAAAAAGCTTAAAGTTTGTTTTTTTCCATGCATTTTGCTATTTTTGTTATAATTATGATCACATATATGTGTGGGTATATGCATATATTGTAGGTGTATGCATTAAGTTGATTTAGTAGGCATATTTGGTTTCAGAGAAGAGATGTTTATGGTGCTTGGGAACAGTACTTAGGAGTGGAGCACTCTGACAATACATCTAAACGGTCATATGCTGTAAATCAGGTACACTAATCTTGAGATACCATAGTCATGGTAATAGGTGTTTTCAATGCCAAAAGGAAGAGTTTAATATTGACTTGTAAAAACAAATTCTTTTATACTGCAAAAGTTGTAGGAGAAACATGTAGGTGGCAACTTTAACCCATTTTCTTTTAATTGGTTCCATTCAAGTTGTGTTTTATATGTAACAAGTCACACGGGTTAAGTACAAAAAAATTGCTAAAAAGGCAACAGGTCAAATGAGCGAATGGTTCAAAAGTCTGCCTGGCTGCAAAATTTTTCTGCACAAAACCTTTTAAATTGTATTGATGAAAAACCTAGATTATGTTTGAAATAATATAGTTTTGTAACCATATTCAACACTACTCTTTACAAAAGAAGTAAAATTTGGACCGAGTATACTGGTTCAACCCAACGAACCCTATGGATAAAACCTTCTATATCATTTTCATAAAGAATAAACCTAGATTGTTACTGAAATAATATAATTTTATAACCATATTCCACACTAGCTATTTACATAAATAAAATAGAATAAAAGTTTGTAAGAGCATTTATAGTATAAACCCAGCTGATCCATAGAAAAGCACATGTTCTTACCTGGTACCTTACACGTCCATTTTACCACATTTTGCCATATTTGACGACTGATGAGAAATTATTTTGGCTTATGCAGAACCGACACACATATGAGAAACCAGTTAGAATCTACAACTAGCTAAAAGCATAAAGCTGCAGCAATTTGGTGTATGCTTTTGATGAACGTTTAAGGGCATTTTGGGAAAAGTGAGAACTAAGCTGTAAGCATAATTATGGTTGTGGTGGATGTGCAATTCTTCGTTTGTGTAGCATTCCTCTATGGGGTGATCAGTAGATGATGGATGTTTCCCATCATTGTATCTTATTAGAGTATGTATAAGATTTTGGATGTATAGGGGTATAGTTGTGTCATGTGTTGTGTCTTCCTAAGCGTCAAATTCTTAAACTTATTTTTTTGGTTCCTGTTTTGTTTAAATACTACATTGAAGAGATGGTTGTATCCTTGAGATTCCATTACATGTTATATATTAGACTTTCGACAATATATTATGTTTGTATAGAAGAAAGCCCTTATTTCCTGCTCTTTTTACCCGCGTTTTAAGGTGGGTTGAGATGCAAACATCTCCAACATAACTTCATATAAACAACGCTAGAGTGGGTAAATCTTATCTGTTTTTATGAGATATTTAGAGAGATTTTGAAGTTGTGGTCTCTTTATACATAAAATATACTAAATCACTTCTAAACGAGTAACATCCCAAATGGTCTAGAGGCCACATGTTACATCATCTGCTAGAGATGGTGAGGTAGGGGATGACCTGTAATAAATATGCGTGGGGTATTATTTCCGCGATAATGGAATGCACACATTAATAATCTATGATGATCTTAGTAAACAGCCAGTGACATGTTGACAAATGTCATTTTAGTTACGCCGACCACCAGGCCGGGATGCTTTCCTAGGGGATGTTTTATACTTACACTCCCGTCGTCTCCTAGTAAAAGCTGCTAAACGATCAGACCAGACAGACGTAGGTAAATGATTTTGCCATTAGGTTGGAATTTTTTGGGACATAAAAGATAGCCCAAAATATGAATTTCGCTTGAAACTTTAGGCCAAAAATTTGACACTACATTTATTAATACATTATGAGCTACATAACAAACACAAATAAAAAATTGTGGACTGGCTTTAAGGTTTGCTTTTCTTTTTTTTTTTATATTTTTTTATGAGCACAACACTTAAAATAAAAAAGAAACTGGAAATTCGTTTTTGAGAAAACATCAGACCAAACTGTTGGCTTTTGCTTGAGTTCAGTTATTTCGGTCTCACGCACACCACTTCCACTTAATTATGATGAAAATGTGGTTCAGACTATGAGGATGGTTGTCCGATACAAGCCAAAGACTGATTTGAAGACGAATCCGAGAGTGATGGCAGTTTGATACGGTCGAGGTAATTCATATAGTGTGAAGATTACACAATGCGATTTATGTGAGCCGGATTCGAGATCCGCAATCCCCAATTGGAAATTACACTAACGTAAAATAAACAAACTTTCTTTCAAATTTTTCTATGTTTTCAATTCAATAATACTTTGGCCTTTAATAGGCATACAAAGCAACATAAATGGGAACGTGAGTTACGTAGGAAAGGAAACATGCATGCATGCATACTACTAGATAATGGGTTAACTAATTTCTCCTAATAAACAAGGCAGTCCAATGGGCCAAGCAGCCGAAGCAAGGGGCTTGGGTCCCCAAATACCGGTGAGTTGCAAGCGACGACTAGCAACGCAGCACTCCCGGTCGATAGCGAATCATGGCAGAGTAGCAGGCAGTGACCACGATGTCAGACAGAGGCGCAGATTCTGGCGAGCGCAATTGAGGTGGTGATGACGAATAGAGTGCATAGCGATGGCAGTGGCGGGTGAACCATGTGTTGAACATGTATGCTCGAGAATGAGACAATATTGATATCGGGTATGAATAAATATAACATTAAAGGGTTAAAGGTTATGGCATGAAATGGTAACGTATCACACCCCCGTAAAGACGGAAGATGAGAGGTGCAACCAAAGCGTATACCAAGAGATTATGAACAAAAGAAATACTAAGTTCATCCATTCAAAATATTACTAGAGGCATAGTTTTCTAGAATTACAAGTTTTTACAAAATACATAACAATCAACATAAAGCACATAGTCTTCATAATCTCTAGCAAATGACACCCATATGCTATCGTATTGTGCACCTGAAAAACATGCTTAAAGTGTTAACTAAAAATAGTTGATGAGTTCGTAGGTTAATGACTGAAATAAATAAGTTGTAAGAATAAGTTTTGCCATGTTATGATTTGTGAGACACTTTTGAAAATGCAATCTACGATGAGTTCACAACGAAGCCTATTGATTAGTTATCGTAACACGAGTTAATGCCTAACCACGAAACATCAATAAGAATTGCCGGAACATATACATTCATTTACTGTCGTAAATGTGTAGTGGGAGCGACCAACCATGAATGAGGTTGTCAACCCAAATAGTATTATCTTTTACCTATACTTCAGCTCAATCCATGAGTTAAATGGTTATGTGAGTAAGTGTTCGGGGACTTATAAACTTGTATAAATGAGTCACATGCAATCTACATTTCGTATAGTGTAACATAACATAACTGGCATAGCTTTGTCAATAAATAAAGTTTTGAAGCATGTTTCTATCCCAAACTGATAAAAAAGGACAAAGAGGCTACGAGAACTTACTGTTTCCCGAGTGGTATGGATGAAAACTGTTGTTGAGTACGAGTATGATGCTACCCAATACTTTTATTAATAATATTCTCTATGAGGACTTATAGTATTTGAGTTTATCGTAAATAAAATCATTATTGGGTTATATGTAATATCCTGAATCTCGAATTGCTTGATTGCGTTAAATTGGTTGTTTTGTATGGTATTATTAAATATCACATTTATGGAAATTTCATTTGATTGGATATTGCATACAAATGACAATATTGTGAAAGTATAAGCTCTTGCGTGAACATAGTGGAGTTTTGATTAAAATACAATAAGACCAAAACTTAACGGGGTGAAATTGTTAATCCATCTAATTTAATTAGATGAATCTGGAAAAAAGGGATGCGTGGCGGGGGTAGACGTACCCTATCTTGGAAATCGCGAACCCCTTCCCCAACTGCCCAAAATTCGTAATCTGTAATGGTGTGGCCAAGGTTGCGATTTTAAGGCTTGATATAAGGAATTAGAAGCTATAATCATGGTCAAACTATTGGAGGCTATCAAGTAAGTATTCTTATGGTTCTTGCATGCCTAAGTTCGAAAAAACTAGGCGAAATTGATACATATGAAGCAGAGATTTTATGTTTATAGTATGTATGATGATGAAATCATGCCATAGAAACTTGTATGCTTGATTTTGTGATTTGAAGATATGGATGCCTAAAACCTAGGTGACGAATTTGGTTCATAGGGTTTGAAATTTTATAATCACTTGATTATATTTTATGATCGAATGGGTCAAGCAGGTTTGCATTATGGCATCTTAGATGTGCAATGTTGAATCTTGAGTGGAATTGGAGCAAGGTTATATTGTGACATCTTAGATGTGCATTGTTAAAACATAAATGGATTTGAAACAAGATTATATTGGGATATCTTTAGATGTAAGGAAATTGATCCTTAAATAAGACTCTTATTGAGTCCACAAAACAGATTAAAAGTATCATTAGTTGGATAAATTGATGAACTTGTAGATGATGTGTGGCCAAGTAGCTCAATCATGTTTATGAATGGTTACAATAAAGTTAAGCCCTTGGAGTTATGGATATAAAATTGTACATGTAGTTAGTTAAATGGCTAAGATGGTCATAAGAGTCATAAGAAGTATTTCGCAAAGAGCGACTCATAGAGTCGTGAAGTTATCAAAAGTGGATAAGTTTGTATAGTGGGCACTTGTAACATCTGCACTTTTTCGATTATAAAACCCGACCCATTTTGAAACCCTGCGTTTAACGATTTGCGAATTGTTAAGTACCAGGAGGGTTTTCGGGTATTTAAAACCCAAATAATGTTTTTAAATGACTTATAGTGGTTTTCGAAATGAAATACTTAATTAAGATCAATTGGATTTAAATTGGATTTCTTGGATTGAAAATAAAGCAATTTGCTTTTTATGCGATTTCGGTACGTGATTCATCGTTTACCGGGAATCTCGCATTTGAGTATCATAAGTCAAATTAGGTTTAATTATGAATCATTTATAGTGTCACGAATCATCACACACTTAATCGAGTCACAAAACGTTGGTGAATTGCCCAAAATCGATACATACGCCAAAACCGACCAAAATGTGTAATTTAACCTAATTTATGCATCGTTATGAGTTGTGTGACGTATTTATATTTGCTTTGAGTGGATTAAATGTGGTTAACATGATGAAATGATGAATTAGGTAATTTGGTGGAAACAGGACACGAAAACATAAAAAACGACAAAACGAGCACGCGAAACGAGGAATCGGGCAAGCTCTAGGCGTATCGCCTGGAGCATACCCATGCTCCAAATGATATACTTGGTACATGTTTTCAAGCAAAACCCTAGTTTGCCTCTTTTTTAAACCCATTAAGTCTCCATGCTCCTCATATCCACCCCCACTCTTGATAAAACACGTAACGGATCGTTTTCATATCATAACAAAGATAGAGACGGAGAAACTAGTCATTAATTGTGTTGAATGGTTACAAACCGAAGAAGTATACATCAACGAAGCATTGGGAAAGGTTGGACAGACCTCTCCTCTCAACACAAAGACAAATGAACATAAATCTACATTGCTAAGCTAGACTCCACCTATTTATAGGTGACCTTGCCCAACGTACTAGCATACCATTTGGTACGCTGCTAGTACGTTGGCAACCTAGCCTAGTTCACAATCTATACTATTACATAATTCGCACAGTAACGACCACACCCGGAACATGCTCTAACAACTCTCCTCCTACAACCTCAAACGACTGTAAAACCCTAGACCCTCCATTCTTGAAGCTTTAAGGCTAAAGTTTGAGGCTTTTAAGGCTAGATTTTTGTCGGTTTCCATCCTTTCGGTATGTATTCTCAAAGCTATGTTTCTATCTTCTCAAATCTATGTTTCTTCGTGTCAAGATCTGAACTTTATGCTAAGTTTAGGTTAGAATAGTGCCATGCATGATGTGTGATGGTAGATCCATGTGATAATCATTCAAAGTTTGCAACTTTATTATGTTTTAGGATGAGATCTACATGTTGCATGATGATTATGTCTAGATCTATGGAATCCGTGATAAAGTTTGCATTTTATACTAGATTAGGGTTAGATCTATGTCATGCATGTTGAATAATACTAGCTCTATGTGATTCATGATCAAGATTACAACTTTATGCTAGATTAGGGTTAGATCTATGTTATGAAAGTTGGATAATGCTAGATCTATTTTATTCATGATCAAGATTGCAACTTTGTGCTAGAATAGGATTAGATCTATGTCATGCATGTTGGATATTGCTAGATCTATGTGATTCATGATCAAAATTGCATCTTTATGTTGTATTAGGGTTAGATCTATGGCATGCATGTTTATTATTGATAGATCTATGTGATGCATCATCAAGAATTGATCTTTGTGTGATAATAGGACTAGAACTATGACACACATGTATCTTGATGTTAGATCTAGGGTTGCTCATGTTGAAATTGTATGAAAGATTGTGCACGTTGTGATATAGCTATGTTGTAGACCTAAATTGACTTTCATGAAGAATGTGTTTATCTCTAGAACATTACATTTGCATCCTTAGTTTAAGATTAACCCTCATAACATACGTATCACCATAACCAATATGCGTCGTGTCGATTGTATCAATGTGTGTCGTAAAGTGAATTCACTTATTCTCTATCACCCTCTAGTTGTCAAGGCTATCCTCGGGGTTTAGCTATTTCATTAGTTGGTGTCATTTTCCAGCAGTGTCTCCATTGCCAGTTGAGTATTCATAACCCCTTTTCTTTTATCGTTTTGGGGTGCAACATGTACACTATACCAATCTCAAGTATTTATTTCATTACTTTCAAATTTCATGTGAACTCTATGATTGTTATGTGTGTTCTAGTATGTTGAACTTGTGTGTATTATTATTGTGTGGATTATTATTGTTGGATGGAATCTATTTCTATGTCAATGTCAATGTCAATTTCCATGTCAATTTCAAGGCGTGACTATTAACACTAAAAATCCTGGGGTTACAATAATAGATCTATTGGATTGGCAGCCCACCTAACTTGACCGATAACTGGCGTTGGGTGATTGGAAGCCTTATTTGTCAAGGTTTGGATTACGCCACTCTATGTGTACTATATCAATACTTGTTTATCATATCACTTGTGGATCGCATGTTTAACCTATCGTAGTATATTAAACCTATGTTTACTCACCAACTATTCGTAGTTGAGCTTTATTTTGTACATGTGGTGGGTTAGCTGCTGTACACCCTATATATAAGCATCAGTAATGTCTTTAAGCTGCACTAGGAGTTGATGGAGAATGGTGTTTGTGAATCAATGTGACGTTATCAATTGTGATGATCTTTGTGAATCAATTTTGTGCTCTCAAATGTGATGATCTCTGCAAATCACTGTTGTGTTATCAATTGCCAAGATCTCTATGAATCAGTGTTATGTGATAAATGTGATAAGTTTTGTGAATCTATGTGATGTCAGTACTGGTCTTAATAACTATGTTACATCTAATACTCTCTGTGTCTCCCAAGCCTTCCTTAGATTCGTGCCTAAAGTAGGGAAGACTGTGTTCTTCCTATCTTTGGTTGGTCATTAGGATGGTTCTCAAATCAATTATAGTGTGTCCTTAGAATTATTGATCCCTCGAAATTGATGTCTCTAGGTAGTGGTGTTGTGCTGGTTGTCTATGGTTGATTGGTAGGCAGAATAGGATGTTCTCCGAATGTGAACATTACTCTCTTAAGGATATTAAAGATGTGGTGGGTTAGCTACGGTACACCCTATATATAAGCATTGGTAATGTCTTTAGGTTGCACTGGGAGTCGGATCTAGAACAGTGTGTGTGTGTGGTTATGCCTCTCATGTTTGGTTCTATCACTTTCTCTTGTTGCCATTCCTAACCTAATTCTGGTAGTCGGGTAAAGAATGGTACCGTCTTAATAGGTTCAGTAACTAAGAATTTATTTTCATTCTTGGTTAAATCTTTTATGTTGTCTCAAAGCTTCGTTTAAAATATCAAGATATAGTGAATATTAATAAAGCCTTTTTAAACTACCCTTTTTGTTAAGCTTTGTAGTCTCTTTAAATTTTGGTACGAAATTCCCTAAAGTAGGGGATACTGTAACATATGCACTTTTCTAATTATAAAACCCGACCCATTTTGAAACCCTGCGTTTAACGATATGCGTTTTCTTAAGTACCGGGAGGATTTTCGGGTATTTATAATACAAATAATGTTTTAGATGACTTTTAGTGGTTTTCGAAATGAAATACTTAATTAAGATCAATTAGATTCAAATTGGATTCCTTGGATTAAAAATAAAGCACTCTGCGACTTTTACGCAATTTTGGTATGCGATTCGTCGTTTGCCGGAAATCTCGTATTTGAGTATCGTAAGTCAAATTAGGTTTAATTACGAGTCTAATAATCATTTATAATTTCACGAATCATCACACACTTAATCGAGTCACGAAACGTTGGTGAATTGCCCAAAATCGATATGTACGCCGACCAAAATGTGTAATTTGACCTAATTTGTGCATCGTTATGAGTTGTGTGATGTATTATATTTGGTTTGAGTGGATTAAATTTGGTAAACATGATGGAATGATGAATTCGGTAAAATGGGTGGAAACGGGACTCAAAAACATCAAAAAACGACAAAACGAGCACGCGAAACGAGGAATTGGGCAAGATGACTTTCGGGGAAATGCTAGGCGTATCGCCTGGAGCATACCCATGCTCCAAGCGATATTCTTGGGACATGTTGTCCAGCAAAACCTAGTTTGCCTCCTATTTAAACCCATTAAGTCTCAGTCTCCATGTTCCTCATATCCACCCCCACTCTCCTCCTACAACCCCAAACGGTTGTAAAACCGTAGACCCAAGCTTTAAGGCTAATGTTTGAGGATTTCAAGACTAGATTTGTGTCGGTGTTCATCCTTTCAGGATGTATTCTCAAAGCTATGTTTCTATCTTCTCAAATCTATGTTTCTTCTTGTCAAAATGTGAACTTTATGCTAAGTTTAGGTTATAATAGTGCCATGCATGATGTGTGATGGTAGATCCATATGATAATCATTCAAAGTTTGCAACTTTATTATGTTTTAGGATGAGATCTACATGTTGCATGAAGATTATGTCTAGATCTATGTAATCCATGATAAAGTTTGCATTTTTATGCTAGATTAGGGTTAGATCTATGTTATCCATGTTGAATATTGCTAGATATATGTGATTCATGATCAAGATTGCAATTTTACGCTAGATTAGGGTTAGATCTATGTCATTCATGTTGGATAGGGCTAGATCTATGTGATTCATGATCAAGATTGGAACTTTATGCTAGATTAGGATTAGATCAATGTCATGCATGTTGGATATTGCTAGATCTATGTGATTCATGATCAAAATTACATCTTTATGTTGGATTAGGGTTAGATCTATGCCATTCATGTTTATTATTGATTGATCTATGTGATGCATCATCAAGAATTGATCTAGGTGTGATAATAGGACTAGAACTACGACACGCATGTATCTTGATGTTAGATCTAGGGTTGCTCATGGTGAAATTGTGTGAAAGATTGTGCACGTTGTGATATAACTATGTTGTAGGCCTAAATTGACTTTCATGAAGAATGTGTTTATCTCTAGAACATTACATTTTCACCTTAGTTTAAGATTAACCCTCATAACGTACGTATCACCTTAGTTTAAGATTACATGTGGGCCTCAACACCCTTGGTATCGCGGAGCAACTTCTGCAGATTTGCAAATCTCCAGCTTCTTGACTTTAGAAGTCAAGGCCTCAATTTGAGCTTTGAGGGTCGTGGCTTCCTCCGGAGAGTGTATACCTGGAGTTTTTGCGTTGGCACTACAATAAGTGTGCCACTGAAAGCTGGTATGTGCAATGTCTTCGATTTTTTAGAAGACTTCCTCAGGAATTTCATTCCGTAAAATGCCACCAGACTTGGAGTCGAGAATCTGGCGGGTTTGCGGATGCAAACCATGGTAGAATATGGAGACTTGCTGCCAGATTACGAGACCATGGTGAGGGCATTTCCTCAAGAGTTCTTTGAAGCGTTCCCATGTGTCGTACATCAATTCTCCATCTTCTTGAGTGTAAGAGTTGATTTTCGTGAGGAGCTTGGTTGTCTTGGCAGGAGGGAAGTACTTGTAAAGAAACTTCTGAACAAGCTCATCCCAAGTGGTGATGGAACCATTGGGGAGATTGTTCAGCTATGTTTTCACACGGTCTTTGAGTGAGAAAGGAAACATGCGAAGTCGAACGACGTCTTCAGATGCTCCGTTGGACTTGAATGTTTCACAAACTTCAAGTAAGTTTGTGATGTGAGAGTGAGGGTCTTCATCGGGCAAACCGTGAAAAGTAGCAGAATTAGCATCTGCACAAACTGGGGTCGAATTTCGAAGTTGTTAGCATCAATACCAGGGGGAGAGATAGCTGCACCAAAATTTACTGCATTTGGCCTTAAGTAGTCCATGACGGTCCGCTCGAGAGCCATTGGGATTGGCTTGTGAATGACCTTAACAACAGTTTTGGAACGAGATCGGAGTCTGCTGGGTAGAAATCTATTGGTTCAGGGAGTGGTTCTACAATGTCTGGTTGTTGTATTTTCATACACTACCTGAGCACAAAAAGATATACAAGAATCAGTAGTAACCAAAGTAGGGCAATATAGAAAAAGGAAAATCAGTCTAAGTTGTGTGTGATCAAGACACTACCTAGTGCTGATGTACATTCTATATAAAAGAAAAAAGAAAGTTTTTTAAAAATTCTAGAAAAATACCAAGTGGTAGAGATCTAGGTTTTATAAGAAAATAAGTTGAAGAAAAATTATGGAACAAATATACAAAGATTAGGCCACCAACTCAGATTTCTCTCAAAATCCTCGTTTTGTGTCCTCGGCAACAGTGTGCTGTGGTGTATATATGAAATATGACATTGTTTTCTGACACCTTTTTTAGCATTTAAAGCTTTTAAATTTATAAAACCTGATTTACTAACAACTACTATTTCACCACATTCACGGGCAATGTGCACCCATCGTGGGCAATATAGTAGTGGTAAGTTGAATCGGGGTCGATCTATGACACAAAGGAAAAGGAGGGCTCTTGATACTTCATCATTGTTGACGTCTAACCTAAGCAATCTTCAAGTGAAGATGTTAGTAATATATAAATGTAAAGTAATTTAAAACAAAATAGCTGCACTAAAAAGGCGTGTCTTGATCAACTCGGTCGCAGATAATATCATTTAGGAGACTTATCAATGGTGAAGTTGGTAACCCATAATTTATACCATTCCCATAAAATTATTCACTAACAGGCAGCAGGAGCGCCTCTCAGCCTTAATTTAAGCATCACCGCTCTCCCAGGTGATCGTCTACGAGGAGTATGAACCCCGGGGAGCAACGCTATTGGCAAACAAATATAGTGAAGCTAACGCCACTTAGTTACGAGGTCCCTCAAACCGACCGACTTACCGTACTCGACACGCTGTCATGAACCAGCAGGTGAACAACCCTGCGTGTCGGATTATTTTATTACAAAAATTATCTTTTTAAGGGAATAAGGTCTGTTAGTCTAAAGATATGCTTAATAGATAATGAAAGATTCATAGACAAATAACAATTCATTATCACCATAAGTTAAAGTTCTTACAATCTTTGACGAGTAGATCAAGAACACTAAAACAAATGGCTCATAACTGAAAAGATGGTAACTAGTGGAAGAGAGGGAGGGAGAAGTGAGCAATGAGAAATGAAGATGGCTTCTCCTATTTGTAGACCAGTCGGAGTGGGCACGACCCGTGCCAAACTAGGTACGGGCGTGTTATGTCAGAGGGCCACGGGGCGTGCTTCACGGAACACATGGCGTGCTGTGTCAGAGATTTATGTCGTTCTACAAGATGGTCAGAGGCACGGGGCGTGCTTCACGGAACACGGGGCATGCTATGTCAAAGGCTTTTGCCGTTCTGCAAGGTGGTCAGGGGCACGAGGCGTGCTTTGATAGGCATGGGCCGTGTTGCGCAGATTGCTTCAGAGGCACGTCCTAGGGCTGAGCTGGTATTAGGCACGGGCCGTGTTGGGTGAGGCACAGAGCGTGATGAATTCAATATCTTAGATTTTTCTGCATTGATCAGTTTTTCTTGCATGATTCATTCCTTCTGTGATTTTGGCTCAGTAAAACATGAAAAACTACAAAGAAGACAAAAATACTGTTTCTTTGTGATAGTTTGTCATATTTTACCCAATATGCAGGGGAGATCTGGCTATAAAACATGTATATTTTAAGGTACATCAAGAACATAAACAATCGTTTATGTTACAAATGTCGACAAAAATGACATATGGCACAGGATTGTCTAATTACTACTGCTTCTACACAAAGGAAAGAAAAGGTTCCTTATATTGGTAAATCTGCCAAACCTAGATTCATTGATGAACATGGCAGAGTATTTGATGAATTTCAACATACATTTTTCAAAAATCAAGGAAGATTTATTCCTAAATTTCAAAATGTCCCGATTGTAGGTTGTTTGTCACAATCTACTGTGATTAATTCATCAAACACTAGGTTACCAAAACAATAGTGGAAACCTAAAGTGGTTTCGAAACAAAATCAGGACACTGGTCGATCAGAAGCGATCTGCTTCGGGTCATTTATAAACTGACATGTTTGACTAGTATGCAGGTACTTCTAGAAGACCTAGTGGTAATTAGAAATTGCTGATGGAGGAGTATTCTGCTGATTTAATTTAAATTACAAGTGATGTCAAATTTCAAAATTGATTTTTTTTTTCTAAAAGCTAAAACTGAAAGGTATTCGTATCGATTGGTCAATTTTCTTTCTTTTACATTCCGTATGTAGTTTGGGGGAAGAAAATGAAAACTCAAAATATTGTCTTTGTGTTTTTGTTAAAATATAAAATCCAAAAATATAGTTTTCATTTTAAGGGGGGAGAAAAACAAGAAATTACAAAAACATTGAAAAAATGAGAAATTGTATCCGACATAATTTGGAAATGATGGTATATTGTCTTATATGTCTGTCCCATGGATAAACTAGATGAAAAGCCATAAAATCATTGTTCGATGTGCTTGGTAGGCTCGGCAAATCAGAAAGTATTCAAATGTGATATATACATTAAATTCTAATGCTTGACCAAGTGGACAACATCTTGAAGCGTATCTCAAGATATTGAAAAGATATGTGAAAAAGAAAAATGAGAAGTCACTATGTATACATGTGTGCATTTTACAAAGTTTTAAACTTGTTTGGTTTTATTTATTTTCTTAAATGATCAGACTATCTCTGCGTATACGTGAGTATCGACCTGATAGTTGTTCATTTAAGGTTCTGCTTTATTTTCTTTGGTGTTTCGTACAACTCGTCGGACTTTCTCTACGTATACGAAAGTATCGACCTGATTGTTGTTAAATAAAAAATTTCATATTTTTTAAAATCCGATGCCTTATATACGTATCGAAAGATCGACCTTAAGGTAGACGATTTAACGTTCTTATTTATTTTTGCATGGAACACAGTTGACATTATCAAAATATTATCTCTATGTGTTAAATCACAAGTGAAATCACAAACAGTGATACAAAAACATGTCTGAGTATGTCTGATAGTGTGGGGTACACTGGTCAAAGAAACTTAATCTATACCTTAACATGTCCAGATGTTATGAGTATGATTATGCCTGAGTTTAAGTTGTATAAATTATACCAGCAATTGACATGGCTTGTGTGCTTAAGTAATTGAAATTGAAATGCAGTTCAGCATGTTAGACCAATAGGATCCAAGTTGTGATCTTTCTCGCAAAAGACAAAAACAGTGTTTGATTGAGTATTGTATTTATGTTTCAACTCAAAAAATCTCAAAAAGATTTTAGGTGTGTTTTAGCATAAACTTAGAAAAATCAAAAAGATTTTCGGTGTGTTTTGATATAAAGTTTCAAAAAGCCAAAAAGATTTTGTTTCTTATTTGTTTTCGACCAATCAAAATGTCATACGAAATCAAAATTTTCAAATCTATATCTTGGATTCTCGAAGAGAAGTTTTGCACGAAGATTAAATCAGTCTTGATAAATCGAAAAAAAACCACACTTTTGTATTCTTAAGTTGCAGGTTATGATGAAAAGACTGAAACATGGTGAAAGGGGGAGATTAAAGTATCTTTCACGAGTGGATCTTGAAGTTCAAAAGATGATTCAAGAGTGATCCAGCCATGCAAGCTCTATAGCTGACAAGAAATTTCAAGTTGAAGATCAAATGCCGCAATACTAAAGATTGAAGACTAGAGATTTAGTTAGCATATATACACTACACGTTAAGGGGGAGTCTGTTAGAGCATAATCCTATGCTACAGAGTGTCTCGTGTATTGTATCTAAGTGAGAGTGTTATTGTGAGTCATAGGCTAAAGAACCATGGTCCTAACCAATGGTTAGGAGCCAACGAACCATTGGTTCGTTACTGTTCTTAACACTTCTGACATTATGTCAATCTGTGTGTGTGAGTTCTAGCGAGAGAAACTAGAGAGTCTTCTTGTAATCTTGTGTGATTCAATAAGAAAACTCTTATATACATTCTCGTGCACTAGATTTGTTCATATTAATGAGTAGTAAGATCGTTCCAGCTCTTACATGTATGCTTTCTGATTTTCTGAGCCTACCTAGCATATCAAACAATGATTTTATTTCTTTTTAATCTACTCTATCCATGAGTCAGATGTTAGTCAATGTACCATCATTTTCCAATGATTAATTTCTCAAAATTTTAGATTTTTCCATGTTTTTGTATTTTCAATGGCTATTTTCTTCCCCTAAAATGAAAAACTCTATTTTTGGATTTTTCATTTTTCAAATATAAAGACACTTTTTTGGCTTTTTCAGTTTTCTCCCTCTAAACTAAAAACGAAATATAAAGAAAGAAAATTGATCTACCGACACAAATACCTTTAAGCTTTAGGTTTAAAAATTTCAATATGAAATTTTAAATATGTGTAGTGTGAATTAAACAGAATACTCCACCATCAGCAACTTTGCAATTGCCGACAGGTCTTCTTGAAGTACATGCACACACTGAACAAACACATTAGTTTGCAAATGACCTGAAGCACAGAGCTTCTGGTCGACGAGTATCTTCATTTCCCTTGAAAACCACCATAGGTTTCTACCGCATCTTTGGTTCTCAATGTTTAATGAATGAGCAAATTTATCAGTTGAATTACCACCCACTCGCTTATTTATTATTTTTGTTTGATAAATAGAAGTGTTGGGTTTTAATTTATTAAAAACCTTGCCAGATTGATCCATGATTATGGCAGGTTTTCCAATAGATGATTTATTTCCATTATCTCTTGAAGCAACAACAATTGCATGACAATCCTGTGCAATGTGTCCTCGTTAGAGACATTGGTAGCACAATCTATTTGTCACTTTCTTTTTCTTTGAGCCCTGCAAAGCATTAGCAACATGAGCAGACCCAAAATTATCATAAAAATCATCAAAAACCTGAAATTGATTGTCATGAACCCATTTAGATGTAGGACTTCGTGGAGTCAAATTTGAAGCGTAAGAAGAAAATCTTGGGGACTTCTGTTCAAATCGAGATGATTTTGAGAAGATGTTCTTCTTGAATTGATTACCCCGAAACCCTTTGTAGATTTTGAATTATCCCAATTAAAATCTTTCATAAAAAAAACATCTGAGCAATTTTATGTGATTCCACACAGTGAAGTGGAAACACCTTATCAGAATAAAGTGTCTCAAAACCTTTTATTTTATAGAACCTTTCATCTTGAATCTTTCCAGCATAAAAAACAACTTTCTTGACCTATTTCAAATTTATTTTATTCAATTTTTTTGACTCTTTTCCAAGTTCTTATTCTCATCCTCTTTCATTTCACAACCCAAACCTGTTTATTTATAACCAGGCAACTCCGACAACTTGATTTGAGTACGTGATACTCCAATTTTCAACTTCGTAACTCGATTAAATTCAGATTAAATCTCTTTAATATGTTTCTTTCCAACCAACGAAGCATCAATCTTGTCTTCAGATGAAGAATTATCTGTTTCCTCAGAAACTTTAGCAGTATATACATTTTCCTCTTCAAATGGAATTGATGTAGATTCAAACTTTGGATCCTTTTTGGATTCAAACTTTGGATCCTTTTCGGATTCAAACTTTGGATCCTTTTCGGATTCAATCTTCTTAATCTTTAATGATTTATCACACTTGTTGTCACACCCCTAAAATCCGCCCGCGGTGTATCAGTGCAATTGGAGGTGTGACATGCTAGGATCCGAGTCATCAGACAACTGAACATACTATATGCATAAACAACCATTTAAAAGTTCAGAGTTAAAAGCTCATAATGTTTAACAAAACAGTTTTTGTGCGGAAGCGTAAAACAAACATTATTAAGTTTCAAAAGTTTAACACACACACGGTGCCCAATAGTTGAATGTTTAACCAAACATGCAGATTTATGAATGAACCATGATTCCCTAAACGTGCTCCCTAGCGTGCTCCTAAGGACCTGAGAAGAAACATGCTAAAATGCGTCAACACTAGGTTGTTGAGTTCACAGAGTTTAAATGAAACAGTTGGATAATCATTTATCAAAAACTGTAAGTTACCCGATTAGTCTCAACCAGACCTAATCCAAAAGCGGGATAACAATCCCAAAGCAATTAATATACCCTTATATAGCTAGTCCATGCATATTATAACCCAATCACGCCCTGTCCCCATTACTTGACTGTTTGAAACTGCCTTCCCCCTCATGCCTTTGCCGAGCAATGAGTGAAAACCTTAGGACAATATGATACCCGTCTCCACTCCCTAGAAGGCAAGTGGGGCTAAAGCGACTAGCCGAGGTATGGCTTGTCAGACCTAGTAGATCTACTAAATATTTCCCCGTTATCAAACCCATATTCATGGTACGATGTAGAAGGACTTTATGATTGGCCAATTGAAACTCGCTATGCTCACAACATAGTATTTAAGTATATAACATTTATGAACTTTTAGAACAACTTGCAGCCTTTACAACCTCAAAGCACAATGTACATGTTGACATGCATCCTGTACAACCTTAATGCTTGGCATTCACTTTTTGCTTTCCCTGTGTGAGGGTTGTGTCCCTCACCTAAACAACATGTTATCATATCAGTAAAAGAAAAGAATGCGTATTCTTCACATCATCCACTTTTACACGATACATCTCTGACCTCTCTGAAGATCTTTGCTCTCTCTCAAGAAAATCGATCGAGGTGTGGGCTTATTTTTCCAAGACATCTCCTCATCCTTATATTTTCTTCATAGTTTTATGCTTTCCACAAATCCTTCGGTCGCTATCTCTTAGTTTTGAAGTGTTTCTGGTATGTTTTTCTTTGATTTCTTCTAATTGGTTATCCGACTTACACTGATTCATTGTTTCTTTGGTAATTCTTCTTCAATTAACTCTATTTCATTTTGTACAGAATTTTTATTAAGGGTTTATTTCTTTAATCAAATTTTTATTCATTGTCATGTAATTGATCTTTCAAGTTTCTACAGTATTGGAGGTTTAATTTAATTTTTGGATCAATTCTTTATGTAACTTATGTTTGGTAGCTATGGCTGGAACCCTAGGATACACAGGCATAAGTTTTTGTTTCTATGTGCATGAGTGCATCAACAATGGTAATTTTATTAAAATTGGTGAGTTGTAAACATGAAAAAGTTTAATCAATCTCAGTTTTTGTTTCTATGTGCATGAGTGCATCAACAATGGTAATTTTATTAAAATTGGTGAGTTGTAAACATGAAAAAGTTTAATCAATCTCAGTTATTTTTGCTTTGTTTGCAGGATCTCCATATTGTCTCAGCTTACATAGCATATAGTTAAGTTAAAGGTCAGTACACTTTTCTAACAAAGAGAGCTATGTTGCTTTTTCTTTCTGTTCTAATCGTAGGGGTTTGTCTGGCCAAAGATAAAGGATTCTCTAGAGGGATCTAATCGCAATTTGTTATAGTGTTTGACGGTATGTAGTGTTTCAATTTAAAGTTTCCGTTTGCTATTGGCTTTGATCGTTAAGGGGTTTTCCTTTCTGAAAATTTACGGTGAGATTGCACTTATGGTGTGAGATTGAACTTATGGTGTGTACGAAAAAGGAATTGGTCCCAAAATTTATTTCCTGCGTTTTATTTTTCTAATGCTACTAGATCAGATGACCACACTGCTAAGGTTTGTGTCTATAATTAGTTTGGTCTCTAATGTTTTGTTCAGTTGATAACTCACCTAATCTATGTATGTTTATAATTATTTAGAACATGTGTGGAATCATCAACATACCAGTTTCTTTTTTTATCTCTATAGTGAATTATTACATGTCATCTACACCTGTTGCTAATTATTATTTTTAGATGGGGAACATAGGTCATGTATAGTAAAATTGCTTAATGTGTTAGTAATTAATTAATACTTTATTGTTATCCATGGGATCTCTCTTTTTATTTTTATTTATAAAAAACTAGTCTTCATACTATGATGTTTAGAAATCCCTATATTTGTAGCACTAGGTAGTTCTCTCTCTCTTTTTAATAAAAAAACTGTTCATACTCTGAAATTTAGACCCATATTTTTCGTCAATTATTCTCAATTCTGAGTGTTTCTGGTGTCAAACTTGATTACAAAATGTTCCTAGTGTGTGCTCGTTGCTTATTGTTACAAATTCTAGTCCAAATTGTTAAAAATAAAAAAACAGTCGATTTCACTTTGGTACGCTGCTGGTACGCCGGATGAACAGGATGGTACACCCGATGATCCATTGGTACGCAGGAACATCTTCATAGAGGGTTTGGTATGCTGGACGTTGGTACGGAAGACAATCTTCATCCGTGGTACGCAACAGTTATTGTTTGGTCCGCAGGCAGTTACGCCGTACCAAGGTGGTACACTACTGTTCGTTGGTACTCTGATTTGGTTTGGTCTGGTTCTTGGTACGCTGAGTTCACTGGTACGCTGTTGATAACTGGTACGTGGTTGGTTCGGTGAGGATTTTTAGTACGGAAGTCGATTCTTTGGTACGCTGGAAGAAAAGTGACGTTCACTGAAACTGACGTAACTTGAGTTTTGTTTTAAGTTACGGAACTCATTACCAGCCAAAACGACCGTCATCTACACTCTTACTGGCCTAACGGCTAGTACCCTTCATTTTGACCCCTAAAATCCATCTCTAAGACCTTCGTTTTTTTTAGTTTGAAGTTTCGAAGTTTGATTGTTCAACTTCATAATGAGCGATTATCAAGCAATTATAGCTGCTCAGACTTCAATGCAACTCATGATGAATTATGATAACAAAATTGGAACAACTCAGAAAAGTTCCCAAGTTGTTAAGATTGGAGGATTACCATAATTGGAAGAAACGATTTGAATCATATATATTTTCTCAAGATGTTAATTGTTGGATTCCGATTGAAAAGGAGTATGAGTATCCAATGCTAAGTGCTAGATAGCCAAAGATGATAAGTGATTTTGATACCGAGGAAAGAAAACTTTTTGCAAGAGAGAAGAAAACTTATAGTTTTCTTACCATGGCATTACCTAATGATTTGATGCACCAGTTTAAAAATTATACAACTTCTAAGGAATTGTGGGATGCTATTGCAGAAAGGTGTGAGGGTAATGAGCAATATAAAAAAACTCGAAAGAAAGTTTTGCTGAAAGAATTTGATAATTTTGGGCATTGTGAGAATGAGAAAGTATCGGTCTCGATCGCAAGGTTTTCATATTTAATAAATGAACTTGAAATTGTACAAGTTGAAAAGGAGGATGATGAACTGAAAGAGAAGTTTCTGGAAGCCTTACCTGATAAATGGGAAAATTACGTTATGATGTTAACTAATGATCCAAGTTACTCAAGTTGGACATTCAATCAATTGACAAGCAAATTACAATCTTGTGAAATGGAAATGATTGTGAAAAGGTCAACAAGTCATTCTGTTCAGAATCCTAAATTATACTTTGGAGAGAATTCTGCTACCGTGAATGCTAAAGCTAAGTCAAAACCTAGTTCAAGCTTTAATCCAGCTCCAACAGCTTTTGTTGGTGGAAAGTATGATAATTCTGGTACTTCTTCAGGTTGTAGTTTTACAATTACTGCTAAATCAACAAACAGTTCTATTCATGTTCAAACAGCTGAAGAGTTAGCTGCATTGCTATCTGCTTTTATATCATCTTCTTCTGGATCAATATTTAGTAAAATTGGTAAAGCTGATTTGTTTGGAGACAATTTAGATCAGTTGGATGATGATCTGTTGAATAAGTTAGATTTGGATTGGCTGTTTTCTATGACAATTGAAAGAGGAAGACGATTCATGAAGAAACATGGAAAGCAATCTTTTACTCCAGGAGGAAAACTTGGATTCGATAAGTCGAAGCTTAAATGTTACAAATGTTTCAAGATAGGACATTTTGCTCGTGAGTGCAACCAATTGTCATCTGAGAAGTCTAATTTGGATAAGATAGCTATGGTGGCTCAGAAATATTTTGATGATTGGTCACACAATTTTGAGAATAATATATCAGATGAATCTGCTTTTATCTGTACTTCTTAAGCATTGATGGCAAATGTGCAAGTTGAATCAAGTGATTCTGATTCTGAAGTAAGTGGTTATGAATCTACTTGTGAATTTTGTTCACAAAAGGAAAGACAGATTCGGGAATTGGTTAAAGAAAAAGACATGTTGATTATTGAAATAAAAAAGAAGGAATTACTGTCACACCCCCAAATAACCACCAACGGAGTTTATACCGTTAAGGGGTGCAGCTAGACCAGGATCCACAACCATTAGTTACAAATACTAAATGAATCAGAGTTAGTTCAAAAATCATTTATAAAGTAAAGTCTCAATACAAACGCAGCGGAATAAATATTGTCTTAGCACTAACCACGTGCTTTACAAATTCTTTGTTTAAAATTCCCAATTAAGTTTAACAGAAATAAAGTTGTCTTCACGTGCCATGCCAACCCGCTCCGGATACTCTTCAGCGATCTGCAAAAGTTTAAACCACGCAAGTGTCAACCTAGCGGTTGGTGAGTTCACAGTGGGCTTGTCATGTAGTGGCCCGGTCTCGTAAATCATAATCGTGTAAACGTATTCTTACGTTCAATTCATTGGTGAAAAGCAATGCTTGTGATAATCAAAATCATATCAGTGTGGTTTAATAAAAATATTATCCGTAACCTACGTTATCGGGTATGTACTAGTTTTGTATAGTTAAAGTGCTCAACCGATATCGCGGGTAGCTAATCCGTTGTTCCATGCACTAAGGAAGTTTGCACCAAAGCTGACTATAAATTATTGTAGTGGCCGTGCCATCTAGTACTGCGGACCTACGTCATCTCGGTTTTGCCTCCCCCGTGTCCTCTCGGGATCACGGTCAGATAGGCTGATATTGTACCTCCGTGCACTCCCCGTGCCACGGGGCGGAGTTTGTCAAACTCCAGTAGATCTACCCAACATCCCATCGCTTTACAATTAATGGTACAATTAGTTGAGGACTTTTAAGTTTTCAAGGCATCCTTAGAAATCATGTGATATCATGTGGTTTAGACTTTAACCTACACTAGCCATATTAAAACGGTTTACTGGATTCTCATGAATCTCAAAAAGTGTTTTCAGTTTCGTTTCAGAAATGGTTATATAAGTAATTCACAAGTGCTTCCCATAAAGCACTTCTAGTTCATCAAGTGGGTGCCGAGCACTCCAAGTTTTCACATTCATCAGGGGGTGCCTAGCACTCTCGAGTTTGTCAGCATTGTTTTACTTTTAGTTATTCGGTGTGACCCAAACGGGTTCACGGAAATCGGGTTAGTGACACTCACCTTGGGTTGCACTGCTACACTTGCTATAATATCCAAGTTTGCTTAATGAAGACCTATGAACACGTTTAGGTCTTAAGTATTAGTTTTGTGTCTAATCTTTACTTAACGTCACTATGGCCCATAACATAGCACGTTGGAACTATGACTCGACATACAGACACACGACACCCATGGTTGATCATAAACAAGGGTTCATATATATCAGAAGTCAAAGCATGTATCATCATGGCATAATCATGTAAGTCATGGCATAACATTCAAGCAAATTGTACAAGTTTGGATTCTGGTCTCAGTTTCGCTAGCAGTTTCGCTAGTCAGTTTCGCTGTGTGCACGGGCAGCACTTTCGCTAGGCAATACCCGATGACACAGTTTCGCTAGGCTAGTTTCGCTCGAAACTGCTGGCACAGTTTCGCTAGCCTAGTTTCGCCCGAAACTGGTTTGAACTTTCGTTCAGGGAATTTCGCTCGGTAGTTTCGTTCGATCAAGCATGCATGGTCAGTCACGGCGACACTAACAGTTTCGCTGACAGTTTCGCTACATGAATTTATACACAGTTTCGCTACATGAAGATACACTTAGTTTCGCTACATGATCATACAGTTTCGCTGGTCGCTAAAATACACTTTTCAAGTCTGAAAATCAATCTGTTGGCCTCTAAACTTCATGTAAGTTAACATCTAGCATGGATAATCATTTACCAACACATAACAATCATTTTCGACAGCTCAAACATGGATTTCCATCATCAAATCAGCTAAAACACCAAAAAGTCCATTTTCACATATTTTGACCTAGATTTACCTAGATCTCTAACATGGGCGAATTTAGCACGCAAAGTTAGCAACTTTATGATAGGTCTAGCATTCCTAAGCATCCAGAATACAAACATAACAACTTTCATGAAGGTTTGATCATACTTTATTGAAAAATACATAAAACATGCACAAACTAGGGTTTCTTGAATCTTACAGGTTTGATGATGATGATGTGCTAGCTGGTAAGGTCTCCTAGATGGTCTGATGATAGTTGGATCCTTTCAGAATTTGTGAGAGAGCAAGAGTGTGTGTTTGTTGTGTCAAAGAGGCAAATAGGAGAACTAGGGTTTATTAAGATTATTTATATCAGAGGCTAGTTTCGCTGGCAGTTTCGCTGGCCAGCGAAACTGGTCCTGAACTCGTGCAGGTCAGTCAGTTTAGCTAGCTACCGGGCGACACTATAGTTTCGCCCGTTAGTTTCGCTGGCTGCACAACTTAGGCAATTTTCACATAATCAAGGATTTACAATTTGTCATGCTATTCATAATATTAAATCATGCGTTTAAATCACATTGCATAAAATGACAACAATAAATGAACACATAGCACATATGGGCGGGTTCGGTGATCAACCAAAGGACGTGGACGTATTCGGCCTAGTTAAGCATTAGTTACTAAGTTAACACTTATAACGTAACTAACGGGGTTTGTCTAACGGAAGTTAACCTTGGAATTCTCGGATGTCACAATTACAAAATGAAATGTAAAGATTCCGTTAAGGTTGTCAAGACAAATGAGAATTTAATTAAAGAAAAGAGTGTGTTGATGCAAGAGTTTGTAGAGATTCGGAAAATGTTTGAAGAAATGAGTGTTGAAGATAAAGAATAGATTTTGAAACTGCAAAATGAAAATTCAGAGTTGGTTATCCAGATTTCGACGTTGCTCGCTCACAAAGAAGATTTAGTCAAGAATGCTGAAAAATGGGAGAAAGAAGCAAAGGAAGTAACATAAGATTTTGACGCTTTGTTTATCAAATCAAAAGCAAAGTTGGATTTGCCTCAGAAGTCTTATGATAGAATTCAGAAAGCTTATGATGAAGTTACTGCTTTGGAAAAGGAACATCAAGTGGCACAATCTGAATTACAAGATAAAGTTGCAAGTTTGACAAAAGAAAACAAGTTGTTGACAAGGAATATTGACATTTATAATAGAGGGTGAATAAAGTTACACAAGAAGTGTATGATGCTCATGATAACATGCGAAGAGAAAAATATTTGTCAAACAGAGTTTCAGAGCAATTAATTGATTCTGAAAAAGCATTGGGTGAAGCACAGAAGAAGATATCAGATTTGAATGTTGAGATTCTTGATCTTAAGCGACAATTGAATAATCTGAAGAATTCGCATTCTTTTACAAGTTATTTGTGCAAAGATGAGAATTTCAAGAAAGACTTTAGAGGAGAAGAACATAATCAAATTCGGCATCCGGTTATTCAAACTGATCCTCTTGCTGATGTTCACAATTCTGATGCAAAGCAAGATTATTCTAAATTTGCTACTGAGAGATCTGACAAGAAGAAAACAAAGTCATCTGACAAGCAAGTGGAAAGTGAGAAAGATGAAGAGAAGGTGTCTGAAGACAAAGTGGTTGCTGAGTTGGTACAAGCTAACAATTTAAAGGGTATTATATGTCGCACCCCCAAATAACCACTAACGGAGTTTATACCGTTAAGGGGTGCGAGCAAACCAGGACCACAACCATTAGTTACAAATACTAAACGAATCAGAGTAAGTCCAAATATATATCATAAAATAAAGTCTCAAAATACGCAGCGGAAAATATTGTCTTAGCACTAACCACGTGCTTTACAAACCATTGTTTAAAATTCCAATTTAATTTAAATAAAAGAAAAACGTCTTCGTGTGCCATGCCAACCCGCTCCGGATACTCCTCAGCGATCTGCAAAAGTTTAAACCACGCAAGTGTCAACCTAACGGTTGGTGAGTTCACGGTGGGCTTGTCATGCAGTGGCCCGGTCTCATAATCATAATCGTGTCAACATATACTTATGAAATATTTATTTGTGAAAAGCAATGATTAATGATACCCATAATCATAGTATTGTGGTTTAGTAAAAGTATTGTCCGTAACCTACGTTATCGGGTATGTACTAGTTTTGTATAGTTAAAGTGCTCAACCGATATCGCGGGTAGCTAATCCGTTGTTCCATGCACTAAGGAAGTTTGTACCAAAGCTGACTGATAATTGTAGTGGCAGCGCCATCATCTATTTTGTTTTGCGGACCTACGTCATCGCGGCTTTGCCTCCCCCGTGTCCTCTCGGGACCACGGTCAGATAGGCTGATATTGTACCTCCGTGCACTTCCCGTGTCACGAGGCGGAGTTTGTCAAACTCCAGTAGATCTACCCAACATCCCCTCGCTTTACAATTAATGGTACAATTAAGTTGAGGACTTTTTCAGTTATAAGGCAATCCTTAGAAATCATGTGATATCATGTGGTTTAGACTTTAACCTACACTAGCCATATTAAAACGGTTTACTTTGGGTTCTCATGAATCCCGAAAACATTTTCAGTTTCGTTTTAGAAATAGTTGTTTGAGTATTTCACAAGTGTCTCCCATAAAACACTTCAAGTTCATCAAGTGGGTGCCAAGCACTCCTAAGTTCAAGTTCATCAGAGAGGTGCATAGCACTCATAAGGTTGTCAGCATTGTCCTTCATTAAGTTGTTTAGTGTGACCCAAACGGGTTCACGGTAAATGGGTTAGTGACACTCACCTTTGGTTGCACTGCTACACTTGCTAAGTAATCCAAGTATTGTTTGCTTAACGAAGACCTATGAACACGTTTAGGTCTTAAGTATTAGTTTTGTGTCTAATATTTAACTCACGTCACTATGGCCCATAACATAGCACGTTGGAACTGTGACACGACATACCGACACACGACACCGATAATTCAGAAATCAAGGCATGTTTCATTATTGCATAATCATGTAAGTCATAGCATAACATTCATATAATTCAGAAATCAAGGCATGTTTCATTATTGCATAATCATGTAAGTCATAGCATAACATTCAAACAAGTTGCACAAGTTGGGTTTTGGTCAGATCATAGTTTCGCTACTTAGTGTCGCTACATAGTTTCGCTAGGTGCACGGGCAGCACTTTCGCTAGGGATTACCCGGTGACACAGTTTCGCTAGCTAGTTTCGCCCGAAACTGCCGACGCAGTTTCGCTAGCCTAGTTTCGCTTGAAACTGGTTTGAACTTTCGTTCAGGTTGGTTCGCTCGGTAGTTTCGTTCGAGCAGGTCTACTTAGTTTCGCGGGCGACACTATAGTTTCGCCACATAGTATCGCTGGATGAATATCTATACAGTTTCGCTGTATAGTTTCGCCCAGAGAACAGCTCAGTTTCGCTGGTCGCGAAAAACACATAAATCAGCCTAAAAATCAATCTAACAGCTTCCATACTTCATGTGATTCAATATTTAGCATGCATAAACATTTACCAGCATCAAACAACAAGATTTAACACCTTAAACATGAGTTTTCATATTCAAATCACCAAAAACACATTTTAAACCTAAGATGACCTAACTAGCATGAATCTTCATTATGGTTTGATTTCAAACGTAAAGTTACTGACTTTATGATAGATCTAGCCTTCCTAAGCATCATATCAGAGGATCTAACGATTCTATGGAGATCTAGGCATGCTTTAAGGTAAAACACATAGAAAATGCATGAAGAATAGTTTTGGGACTCATGATCCGATCTAGGGTCTGAATGAATGATGTCTCGAGGCTGAGATCACGTCGGCTCGTGGTGTTTCTCGACTGACCAGAAGTTCCAGGAGAGTGTGTGTGTGTTTAGTGTGGAGATGATGCAAATGGGATGTAACTAGGGTTTTATAAAATATATATATCAGGGGCTAGTTTCGCTGGCAGTTTCGCTGGCCGGCTCTGAACACATGTGAGTCAAACAGTTTAGCCGGCTACCGAGCGAATCTACAATTTCGCCCGGTAGTTTCGCTGGAAACCAAAAGTGACCAATTTACATTCTATTATTAATACTAAATCATGCGTTTAAATCACATTGCACATAATGACAATAAATAAATAAACACATAACACATATGGACGGGTTCGGTGATCAACCAAAGGTCGTGGACGTATTCGGCCTAGTTAAGCATTAGTTACTAAGTTAACACTTATAACGTAACTAACGGAGATTGTCTAACGGAAGTTAACCTTGGAATTCTCGGATGTCACATCATCCCCTTGTAAATGGAATTTTCGTCCCGAAAATTATTCTTGCGTTGTAGCGTTCGCAGCCTCAGCTGTCGTCGTTGCTGTTGTTGCTGGGGAAAGAAAGCAAAAGTTTTAGGGTCGCCACATCCTCCTCCTGTTAAAGGAATTTTGGTCCCCAAAATTAAATCATACCTTGAGTTTCCGTGGACGTTTGCCCGAACAAGTGAGGATACTTTTTCTTCATCTGATCCTCTCGTTCCCAAGTATATTCAGGTCCACGCTTTGAGTTCCATCGAACCTTGACGATCGGAATCTTGCTACGTTTGAGGGCTTTCTCCTCGCGTCCCATGATTTCTACCGGTTGCTCAATAAATCTCAGATGTTCATCAATTTCCAATTCCTCCAAAGGAATTGTTTTGTCTTCAGCCAGACATTTCTTTAGGTTAGAGACGTGAAACACGTTGTGAACTCCATCGAGTTCTGCAGGGAGTCGTAATCGATAGGCCACCGGGCCTACTTCCCCAATGATTTCAAATGGACAGATGTAGCGAGGATTCAGCTTTCCACGCTTTCCGAAGCGTATCACTCCTTTCCAGGGAGATACCTTCAATAGTACCTTGTCGCCTACCTCGAACTTCAAAGGTTTACGGCGTTTGTCGGCATAACTCTTTTGTCTGTCACGTGCTGCGGCTATTCGTTTTCTGATTTGAATAATTCGTTCCGTTGTATCATGAATGATTTCCGGTCCTGTAAGTCCCTTCTCACCCGTTTCGGCCCAACACACGGGCGATCTGCATTTTCTGCCATAAAGAGCTTCAAAAGGTGCTGCACCAATGCTCGTATGATAACTGTTGTTGTAGGAGAACTCCACCAACGGAAGGTGAGCCTCCCAGTCTTTACCGAAGTCGAGAACGCAAGCTCGGAGCATGTCTTCCAAAGTCTGAATAGTTCGTTCCGTCTGACCGTCGGTCTGCGGGTGATAAGCTGTACTCATATCCAGTCTGGTTCCCAGTGCTTCTTGCATAGATTGCCACAATCGGGAAGTAAATCGAGGATCTCGATCAGAGATAATGGTCTTAGGCACTCCATGACGTGCCACAATTCGGTCAATGTACAACTTTGTTAACTTATCCATATTATCATTTTCCCTCATTGGAATAAAATGTGCGGATTTGGTTAGTCGATCAATGATAACCCAAATCGCATCAGGTCGATTCGATCGATGAGGTAATCCTGTTACGAAATCCATGGAGATGTCCTCCCATTTCCATTCTGGGATCTTTGGTTGCTGTAATAATCCAGAAGGCTTTTGGTACTCGATCTTAACTCTTGAGCATGTTAAACACTTAGCCACATATCGCGCAATGTCGGCTTTCATATTCGGCCACCAATATAAGTTCTTCAAATCTTAGTACATTTTATCCGATCCAGGGTGCACCGAATACCTTGATTTGTGAGCCTCATCCATCACGAGCTCACGGATATTTCCAAGTAAAGGAACCCAAATTCTGTCATTGTAGTACCTGAGTCCATCGGACTTAATTTCGGAGTTTCCATCCACCCCTCGCAGTGCTTCAGCTGCGAAATTTTCTTCTTTCAAAGCTTCTCGTTGGGCATCGCGGATCCGATCCGGCAATCCCGTGTGAATGGTAAGTTGCAGCGCTCGTACTCGTCGAGGCTTTTCGTACTCTTTTCGGCTTAAGGCGTCAGCCACAACGTTGGCTTTTCCCGGGTGATACTTAATTGCTAAGTCATAATCATTTAGTAGCTCGACCCACCTTCGCTGTCGCATGTTGAGGTCCTTTTGTTCAAAGATGTGCTGTAAGCTTTTGTGGTCGGTAAATATCGTGCACTTTGTTCCGTAGAGGTAATGTCTCCAAATCTTGAGTGCAAAAACAACGGCTCCTAATTCCAAATCATGCGTTGTATAATTCTTCTCAGTATCCTTCAGTTGCCTGGACCCGTAGGCAATCACTTTGTCCCGTTGCATCAACACGCAACCGAGTCCTTGAATGGATGCATCGCAATAGACCACGAAGTCGTCCACTCCTTCGGGTAACGAGAGAATCGGAGCTGAACATAACATGTCCTTAAGAGTCTGAAACGCGTGTTCTTCTCTTTCACCCCATCTATATTGCACTCCTTTGTGCGTTAAAGCTGTTAAGGGTTGAGCCAATTGCGAGAAACCCTTGATGAATCTTCGGTAATATCCGGCAAGTCCCTAAAATTGTCGGATTTCGGTCGGCGCTCTCGGAGTAGACCAATTCTTGATAGCTTCTACTTTAGCTGGGTCGACATGAATTCCATCCTGATTAACAATGTGTCCAAGAAACTGGACTTCGCGAATCCAAAAATCGCACTTCGAAAACTTAGCATAAAGCTGTTCCTTGCGGAGTAATTCCAAGATAAGTCGTAGATGTCTCTCGTGTTCTTCCTTCGTCTTGGAGTAGATTAAGATATCGTCGATGAAAACTATCACAAACTGATCGAGGTACGGCTTGCACACTCGATTCATCAGATCCATAAATACAGCAGGTGCATTGGTTAGCCGAAACGGCATAACCAGGAACTCATAATGACCATACCGAGTTCTGAAAGCAGTCTTGGGAACATCCTCATCACGAACGCGAAGTTGGTGATAACCAGACCGTAGATCAATCTTTGAAAAGTAGCTCGAACCTTGCAGTTGGTCGAAGAGATCGTCGATTCGAGGAAGTGGATACCGATTCTTGATCGTAACCTTGTTAAGCTCTCGGTAGTCGATACACATGCGGAACGTTCCATCTTTCTTCTTAACAAACAATACCGGTGCTCCCCATGGAGACGAACTTGGACGAATAAACCCTTTGTCAAGTAACTCTTGAAGTTGTGCGGAGAGTTCATTGAGTTCGCTTACCGCCAAACGGTAAGGTGCGCGTGCAATCGGAGCGGATCCAGGAGCTAAATCGATTCCAAACTCAACTTGTCGAAATGGAGGCAAACCAGGCAAATCTTCAGGAAATACATCTTGGAAGTCGCGGACTATCGGGTAGTCGTCGATTTTACGTTCGGGAAGTGTCGTGTCTGTGACGTTTGCAAGGATCGCGAAGTGACCTTTACGAAGGCACTTTTGAGCTTTAAGAAACGAGATAATACCGGTGACTGTTCCACCTTTTTCACCTTGAACTGTTAACACTTCACCGTCTTTGAGTGGGATACGAACCACTTTTTCTTGACATAAAATTTCAGCTCGGTTTTCGGATAACCAATCCATTCCTACTATGACATCAAAACTACCAATCGGGAAAGGCATAAGATCGATTCCTAACGTATGGCCAGCTAGTTCTAACTTACAGTCCTTAACTATCTGAGTCGTATCATGAAGTTTACCATTTGCTAGCTCTACCACATACTTAGCATCTAAGGCAATCGGTTTAGCATTAATTAGCTTAGCAAACTTAGTGGAAATAAAACTTCTTCAGCACCAGAATCAAACAATACAGTAGCAAAGAAACCATTAAGGATGAATTTACCGTTAATTACATTGGCATCGTTGCGAGCTTCACCTTGACCCATGACGAAAGCTCTTCCTCTGCCATTTCCACCATTCCCGTTGCCATTACCTCCACCATTACCATTCCCACCATTATTTCCTTGATTTCCATTTCCCTGTCTTCTCAACTGCGGGCAGTCCCTTTTTATGTGGCCTTGAGCACCACATTCATAGCAGTTCCCATTACCATTTCCCCTGGGAGCTTCATTGTTGTTACGGTTCTGACCATTGTTGTTTCCATTGCCCCGGTTGTTTCCATAGTTGTGGTTGCCATGATTGTTGTTGTTTTGCCTTAGGCGGTTTTGTTGCTCGGGAAGAATCGTCCAACAGTCCTTCGCCTCATGGCTTTTCTTGCCACACCTTTTACAGCTTAAATTCCTTCTACAAATACTAGTGTGATGCTTCCCACACTTGTTACACATGGGCAGGTTACCCTTGTAGTTGCTTTGACCATTACCGCCTTGGCGGTTGTTTCCACTATTGTTCCCAGACCTTTTTCTTTGACCTTGGGAGTTGTAGGACCTCCCAGTGCTGTTCCCAACACTTTGATTGTTCATGGAGTTTTCAGGAGCTTCATCATCAGCTTTTCTTTTGCCACTTAAGGCAGTCTTCTCTGTGGCCTTAGCAGGAAGTGTACCCTTTTCAACTTCTTGATCGGTAAGCTTGTGAGCCAAACGGATGGCTTGCTGCACAGTTGTGGGGTTGCTGGCAGTCACTAGTCCCTTCATTTGAGGCGCGAGGCCTTCCAGATAACGCTCGATGCGTTTGAACTCAGCATCAACCATTGTGGGGCACAAGACCGCGTACTCATGGTAACGCGTAGTATACTGTTCGACTTCAGACCCATTCATTTTCAGATTCAAGAATTCACCCTCTAACTTCTTCACTTGGTCACGGGGACAGTACTCCTCCATAATCAGTTCCTTAAACGCTTCCCATTCCATGTTATTAGCCGCATCAATCCCAATCATCTGGATTTCGGCATTCCACCAGGAGAGAGCAGCTCCCTCAAAGGTACCAGTAGCATACTTCACTTTGCTCTCAGCAGGGCAGTTGCACATAGAGAAGACCTTTTCAGACTTCTCGATCCACCTGAGGAGTCCTACCGCTCCTTCTTCGCCGGAAAACGTCATTGGCTTACAATCCATGAAGGACTTAAACGTGCAGTGATGGTGGTTTCCTGATGCAATAATAGTTCGGGTTTTAAGTTAAAACAGGTCAAAATATAATCGCTTTGTGCCTTAACCGGCATAATAATTACCCTGTGCGGCGTATGCAGCTTGGACGGCTGCCACTGCGGCTTGCACGCGTTCATTAATCATAGCTTGTAGTTGTGCAGGTGTCATGTTAATGTTGCTCCTTCCGTGTCCTCTTCCAGACATTTTGCTGGACAGTTAAAGTAGCCAGTGTTCAGTCACAGTTATACTTTATACATATCCCATAATATGTATATTAACAATTTCCCCGTTATCCCACTATTAGTCCAGAAAAGTTTTTCGTGCGAATCGAGGCGTCGTCGGAGAACGTCGTAAGTCGTAAGTACTATCGTCGAAAGTCGGCTTCCCCATAAAAGTCACCGTCAGCGTAGTCATCGTAGCAGAAATCAGGACGTAGCGTGTAGCATCGCTTCGTTGTCGCTTTCTCCCGGAATAGTGTGCGTATCAGCGTTCGCATTTCGTATTCGTGTGTGAAAATTTTCCCTAAGGTTTTTCCGTTAGACTACCTAGACACGGTCTATATATTTATATTTTTATATATATATATATATATACATACATACGTACTAAGCTTTTACTTACACAGCAGAGCGAGTATTCCAGGTTGGCACGTAAATATTTTGTTTTAGGAATTTGTTTGTTCGTTTGTAACTAAGGTTTTCAAGTTGCAGTTTCCAAATCGTTTTCAAAATTGATTCCAGTTCTCTACAACTTATGGCTCTGATACCAATCTGTCACACCCCCAAATAACCACTAACGGAGTTTATACCGTTAAGGGGTGCGAGCAAACCAGGACCACAACCATTAGTTACAAATACTAAACGAATCAGAGTAAGTCCAAATATATATCATAAAATAAAGTCTCAAAATACGCAGCGGAAAATATTGTCTTAGCACTAACCACGTGCTTTACAAACCATTGTTTAAAATTCCAATTTAATTTAAATAAAAGAAAAACGTCTTCGTGTGCCATGCCAACCCGCTCCGGATACTCCTCAGCGATCTGCAAAAGTTTAAACCACGCAAGTGTCAACCTAACGGTTGGTGAGTTCACGGTGGGCTTGTCATGCAGTGGCCCGGTCTCATAATCATAATCGTGTCAACATATACTTATGAAATATTTATTTGTGAAAAGCAATGATTAATGATACCCATAATCATAGTATTGTGGTTTAGTAAAAGTATTGTCCGTAACCTACGTTATCGGGTATGTACTAGTTTTGTATAGTTAAAGTGCTCAACCGATATCGCGGGTAGCTAATCCGTTGTTCCATGCACTAAGGAAGTTTGTACCAAAGCTGACTGATAATTGTAGTGGCAGCGCCATCATCTATTTTGTTTTGCGGACCTACGTCATCGCGGCTTTGCCTCCCCCGTGTCCTCTCGGGACCACGGTCAGATAGGCTGATATTGTACCTCCGTGCACTTCCCGTGTTACGAGGCGGAGTTTGTCAAACTCCAGTAGATCTACCCAACATCCCCTCGCTTTACAATTAATGGTACAATTAAGTTGAGGTCTTTTTCAGTTATAAGGCAATCCTTAGAAATCATGTGATATCATGTGGTTTAGACTTTAACCTACACTAGCCATATTAAAACGGTTTACTTTGGGTTCTCATGAATCCCGAAAACATTTTCAGTTTCGTTTTAGAAATAGTTGTTTGAGTATTTCACAAGTGTCTCCCATAAAACACTTCAAGTTCATCAAGTGGGTGCCAAGCACTCCTAAGTTCAAGTTCATCAGAGAGGTGCATAGCACTCATAAGGTTGTCAGCATTGTCCTTCATTAAGTTGTTCGGTGTGACCCAAACGGGTTCACGGTAAATGGGTTAGTGACACTCACATTTGGTTGCACTGCTACACTTGCTAAGTAATCCAAGTATTGTTTGCTTAACGAAGACCTATGAACACGTTTAGGTCTTAAGTATTAGTTTTGTGTCTAATATTTAACTCACGTCACTATGGCCCATAACATAGCACGTTGGAACTGTGACACGACATACCGACACACGACACCGATGGTTGATCATAAAAAGGGTTCATATAATTCAGAAATCAAGGCATGTTTCATTATTGCATAATCATGTAAGTCATAGCATAACATTCAAACAAGTTGCACAAGTTGGGTTTTGGTCAGATCATAGTTTCGCTACTTAGTGTCGCTACATAGTTTCGCTAGGTGCACGGGCAGCACTTTCGCTAGGGATTACCCGGTGACACAGTTTCGCTAGCTAGTTTCGCCCGAAACTGCTGACGCAGTTTCGCTAGCCTAGTTTCGCTTGAAACTGGTTTGAACTTTCGTTCAGGTTGGTTCGCTCGGTAGTTTCGTTCGAGCAGGTCTACTTAGTTTCGCGGGCGACACTATAGTTTCGCCACATAGTATCGCTGGATGAATATCTATACAGTTTCGCTGTATAGTTTCGCCCAGAGAACAGCTCAGTTTCGCTGGTCGCGAAAAACACATAAATCAGCCTAAAAATCAATCTAACAGCTTCCATACTTCATGTGATTCAATATTTAGCATGCATAAACATTTACCAGCATCAAACAACAAGATTTAACACCTTAAACATGAGTTTTCACATTCAAATCACCAAAAACACATTTTAAACCTAAGATGACCTAACTAGCATGAATCTTCATTATGGTTTGATTTCAAACGTAAAGTTACTGACTTTATGATAGATCTAGCCTTCCTAAGCATCATATCAGAGGATCTAACGATTCTATGGAGATCTAGGCATGCTTTAAGGTAAAACACATAGAAAATGCATGAAGAATAGTTTTGGGACTCACGATTCGATCTAGGGTCTGAATGAATGATGTCTCGAGGCTGAGATCACGTCGGCTCGTGGTGTTTCTCGACTGACCAGAAGTTCCAGGAGAGTGTGTGTGTGTTTAGTGTGGAGATGATGCAAATGGGATGTAACTAGGGTTTTATAAATATATATATATATATATATATATATATATATATATATATATATATATCAGGGGCTAGTTTCGCTGGCAGTTTCGCTGGCCAAGCGAAACTGGCTCTGAACACATGTGAGTCAAACAGTTTAGCCGGCTACCGAGCGAATCTACAATTTCGCCCGGTAGTTTCGCTGGAAACCAAAAGTGACCAATTTACATTCTATTATTAATACTAAATCATGCGTTTAAATCACATTGCACATAATGACAATAAATAAATAAACACATAACACATATGGACGGGTTCGGTGATCATACCAAAGGTCGTGGACGTATTCGGCCTAGTTAAGCATTAGTTACTAAGTCAACAATTCAAAGATTCTTCTTCTTCTGGTTCAAACACTACTCCTCGAAGTCCTACTTCAAAATAGGGTGCATGCTAACCAATTTCAAGCTTTTGATGATTTTTATGATAATTTTGATTCTGATGATATGTGTCATGCATTTCATGACAAAAAGAAAACCAAAGCGCTCATATCGCTTGTGCTATCAATGTTGCCGAAAAGGTCACATGGCACAAAATTGTCCTGAAATTGCAAAAAGATCATTTTCTGATAAATCCGCCACTTTCATTGATGTATCTGGCAGAGTTTTTATTGAGTCCACACCTTCACACTTTAAATCTCAAAAGAAATTTTTTTCCACAAATGATTCAAGTGTTGGTGGTTCATTACCTGATGATGACTCAGTTCAAACTGAAAAAGCTAAAATGCAGTGGCGACCTAAGTTGGTTTGCAAGGCTACCAATGATTTTATTGAAGACACTGTGTGCTTCTGGTCATTTGAAAATTAATTGTTTTGTCCAGTGTACAGGTACTTCAAGAAGACATGTTGGTGATTGTGAAGTTCAAACTTCAAGCAGTTGATGATAGTGGAGTTTTCTGTGTAACTTAAATTGAATGCTTTTCTGAAAGCTTAAACTGAAAGGTATCAGTATCGATTGCTCAATTTTCTTTCTTTAATGCATTTCGTATGTCGTATAGGGGGAGAAGATTTTGAAAAATCAAAAATAGTGTCTTTGTGTTTTTTTGTTAAAATGAAAAATCCAAAAATAGAGTTTTCATTTAAAGGGGGAGAAAAACATAAAAATACAAAAAAAACATTGAAAAATGAGAAATTGTATCCAACAAATTGGAAAATGATGGTACAATCGGCTTACGTGTCTGGCTCATGGATAAATTAGATGAAAAAGCCATAAGATCATTGTTCAATGTGCTTGGTAGGTTGGGCATTAAATAAAAAAGTATTCAGACGTGATATACAATAAATAATAATGCTTGATCAAGTGGACAACATCTTGATGCATACACCAGAACATCTCTTTATTATGTTTTTGATATTTTCTCATTTTTTTTGCCAGATATGCACAGTACCCATCATGGTTTGTAACCACAATTATCAAGCAAGCATTATCTTTATATCATACTCGCATATATCAGACTACTCAACACATTCAAGCAAATAAAGCAAGCACCTACAGCCTTTCTTTCTACCTTATTCATGGCAGATAACGTATGATGATGTACCATCATTTCTCGCATGGTTGAATCAATTTCTCTTTTTAGATTTTTCATTTTTTAAATATTTTTCATAAAGGAAACAATTATCACACTATTTTTGTGTTTTTCAAATATTCTCCCCCTAAAATTCAACAAACTCTATTCATGAATTTTCCAAAATTTCTCCCCCTAAAGATATAAAAGAAAGTAAAAGGAAAGAAAATAAAATTGATCGATCAACACGGATACCTCGCATTTTTAGATGTTGAATTTTTTTTTTAATTTTTATGAAATATCAACTCTGTGAAGTGCTAACTTAGGCAAAATACTTCACTATCAACAACCCCGCAATTGCTAATAGGCCTTCTTGAAGCATCCTACACACGAGCTCAACAATTTTTAGTTAAATACGGAAACCCAGACCAACTTGGGTCGTCCCATATCTTCAACATGATCGTAACCTGCACAGGTTGCCATTTTCTGTTTCCATGTACGAAATGTTTTAAATGATTTTGGCTGATGCGAATCACAACCATTGAAAAACTTTAACTTGTTGAAAACCAATATTCAACAACTCTTCGACCAACATTTTCTCAGGTTTTGAGTGATGTTATCGATGCCCATAATATGAAAACTCATTTGAATAAGGCATTTCAAAATGATTATTGAAAATTGTTTTCTTTTTGAAAAATGTGTTGGTTTTGAAAACTGTGGTGACCAAACCAACAACCGGCTTCTGATGAGCTGGCTTTCGTTGTTTTTTCTGATTTTATCTAATAGGTACCTCATTAAGAATCATTGAATATGATGATGATGATAGATATGAATCATGCAAGCCAAGAGTTACGTGATAATAACAAGTATAGTAAATCAAGTTATGAAATAAAGCACCAAATAGCGTGAACCAACTGTCACACCCCCTAATTTTCCACTAACGGAGTATAACCGTGTGGGGTGTAATCCAGACCAGGATCCAAGTCTTTAGTTACAATCAAGCCATAATTGAAAGTTTAAATCAGTTTCATATTACACTTTACAAAACAGAGTTTACATTACAGTTTAGCGGAAACGTTTAAAAGTCTACAAAGTTGTCGTTTTTTCCAGAATAGGAAGTAAAAGTGCTGGGTGCATTTCCCAAAGTAATTTGCAAAATTGAGTATTGCCTACGCCCGTGCCTCCTTGATTCTCAGAGTGACCTGAAAAGCATTCAACAATCAAGTTTCAGCAAAAGTTGGTAAGTTCACAAAAGCAGTCTACACTTACCCGTGTAGGCCAAAAAATGCATACGAATATCGAAAGACCAATTCGTACAATTTACAAGTAATACCCATATCTATAGGTAGCTAGCCTATGCTTATGTTCACCTGAATGTTCGCAACCGAAGCTGACTATGCATCACAGGTTTTAGCATGTGCAATTTTCCTTCCCCGTGTCTTTCCCGATCATGGTAGTTTTAGGCTAATATTGTTCTCGGTCCGACCGCCAGTCGGGGGGTGCGTCACATGCGCCGCTGAGCGGGGGTGTCAATCCCCAGTAGTACTACTCAACATTACCTCTCTATTCTATATTAACGGCCCGATAAAGTAAGGACTTTTTGTAATTAAAATGCATTCAGTGAAACATTGTGATATGTGTTGGATAATTACTAGAATAGACAAAATACATTTGTCTTTGCATTGCCATCCTTTACCGGATGCAACTAGTTGTGTGTTATCATCCTCAACTGGATATAACTAAATAGAGTAGTGAAACTCACCTTAGGTTGCACTGGTACACAACACTTGACTTTATATGTTGGTTAGGATTGACCTATTTTAATGAATACGGTCTAACCAAATTAGAGGTTGTCGCTAGAACGAATTTCTTATCAATTAACAAATATTTCATCAAGCATTCACAGTGGTCCTAACACTTAAACACAAGTCCTAAACTTTTATGAAAACATAGATGCACAATTCCAAGTCAAATTGCATAAAAAGTCAAACTAAAAAGTCAAACGCAAGTATACATGTGGTGGCATGTCTAATTTTCTCTATGCTTGGAGTTAGCCTCTGAATTTTTACAGGCACGAACTAATCAAAATTTAGGGAATGTTGCACAAAGAATCAACTTAAAAGGTTAAGAAACGAGAAAGTTATGTGTGTTGGAAGTTGGCAAAAATCAACATTATTGTCTTTGACACACCATTTGGTGGCATGCCTAATTTGCTCCATACTTGGAGTTAGGTTCTAAAATTTTGCAGGCATGAACTAATCAACATTTAGAGAATGTTTAAAAAAGAATCAACTTAAAATGTTAAGTAACGAGAAAGTTACGGGCGTCGGAAGTTGGCAATTTCAGCTTTTTGCAAAATTGTCAAAGTAGGTTTAAATTTTGCATAACTCATTCAAAACTTAGAGTTTGAGCACGAAACTTTACAGATCTCACTTTTATTATATAAACCTCATTTTCATTTAACAAACTCTTCATTAAAACAAGGTTATCATGCCTGACCAAAATGTAAAGTATACTTTTCACAGAAAAATACAGCTCTCCACACCTAACTTGCAGCAGCCTTTTGCATGACCAAACGGATGTTTTAGAAAGCGTGAAAGCAGCCCAGTTAAATATAAGACATGGAACTTTACTACGGAAAAAGAATCAACTGATTTCGATAAAAATTGAGCAAGTTATGACCTGTGCAAGATGACCCAAAAACTGGACAGAATCTGTCAAAATTTTAATGATTGTGTAAATTGCATTCTTGGGGTTTTGGTCAATCTTTTGCTCGTTTAACTTCATGTAAAGACTTGTAACACATTAGATATCATATTACCATGGATTTCTAGTTGTCATAACAATCATACAATGATCATATCAAAAGTCAAGTATGCCACTTGCATATAAGCAATTTCACCTAGAATTCATGTTCTATCACACAAGCTTTAGCAAGAACAACCAGTGGCATGTTTTTACTTCAAAAACACAGCCACTATATCACTACAAAACAGCACCAAATTATAATTTAACTTAACCTAACATAAAACATGTTTCAAGAACACATTTACACACCAAATTGCACATAAACACATGTTTAACACTTGCATTCAATAAATTTCGAGTTACAGATTTTAGGGCTTACAAGTTGGGAGGAGAAATGTCAGATGGATGATGTTGAGACGAGATGGAAGCTTTCCCTAGCTTGCTTGAAGGTTGAATTAGCTTAAACACCCTAAATCTTGCTTCTTTGGTGTTTGATTTCAAGAAATTTGAAGTTGTGTGTGTGTTGGTGTTGGAACCGTGAGAAATGAAGAAGGGAGAAGAAATGAGATCGTGAATGGGGGGAGGAGGGGGATTAAGGGCAGATTTTTGTCTTTGGGGTAATTACCCTTTTGGTCCCTCAAGTCCCATTTCATGTGTAAATGACCCAAAACTAGTAAAAGTGGGGTTTAAACCCAAAACTTGGTAAATAAAATACTAGGAATATTTCCTAGTGTTTTTAACTTATTTAATATGAAATATTTAGTCGGGAAAAGTTTCATTATCGTGTACGCGCGTAAAACTTAAATCGCATACAAAGCCCGGTTTCTCATGAAACGCAAATTTTCAAGAAACAAATAAAGTCATGAATTTAATAACTAAATTAATTAATAATATATTTTTATAAAAACATATAAATAACGGGTTACGGGTTTGCTAACGAAACTAACAGAACTAACGGAAAAAGTTAACGGCGTTAACCTGGGAATTTGGCAATTGTCACATCATCCCCAAGTTGAAAGAATTTTCGTCCTGAAAATTAACGTAGTGCTCAAGGTGTTCAGGGCAATCGGATGTGGTGAAGGAGAACGAAACTAAGAAAATTTCTAGTTGTCACATCATCCCCCAAGTTGAAAGGAAATTTCGTCCCTAAATTTGAGTTTGGTGCTAACAGCTGCAAGTTTTTGGCCCTGCCGTTATCATTGTGAAAGAAAACAAGTTCTTTATTCCAAAAGGGAGTGATAGACGGTATATGTTTAAAAGCATCAAAAGGACATTTTGTATGAGCGCATAAAGGGTGATTTTCTATAATAAGCGTTTCCATGAGTGACTCAAATCGTGTCGCGTGGTTAGGGTTAACAAGTTTCACGAACACTCCAGTGTCCGAAATCAAAATACTTATTATGACGAAGTGGCTATACGCCTGAGTAGCTTTCAGCGATAGTATCCAATGCTATGATTGGGGTTTCATCTCGCATTTCGTTTATCACCTGTGGTGTTTGCATTCACCAACAACCTGGGTGAAGCCAAAGACAACAGAAAGTATTGTGTCAAGTGACACCGTAAGGACATGAAGCGCTGCATAAAGTTCGAATGTTGACGTGTCTGGAGGGTGGTTATGCACCCTTGAACTTTAGCTACTGATCGGGTAATTCTTACAGTTTGCAAAAAGGGGTATAGAAAGATTACGCTAAAAGGAGTCATAGTACCAATAATGTGGCGAGTAAACGTTGTAATCCCATAAAGAGTTGCTCGGCTCCACCAAGCTGATGACTAGTTCTAAATGTAGACGTACTCGATGTCAATAAGTAAAGGAAGGTCATTCATGCAATAACTGGAGAACCAAATGAAGTATTCCACCAGTTTCCACGGTAAACCAAGACGGTAATGTCTACAGGAGTCTTAAAAGAAGTAACAGAGGCGTCCGGAAAGAACACGTGGTTTGTCATTAATAACGTAGAACTTAAGTTGTTAAAACTTTGTTGTTCCTCCGGGTTGAAATCTACATTTGACCCTTAATGGTTCCTCTCTATCGAGAGGGTTTGGAAAAATAAGTTTTTATTTGACTAAACTGTGTATATCACTTCTAGTGAAAATATATATAGAAATGACACGCGAAATTATGAAGGGAGTCACATAAATTTGTTTTACTGTGGGCACAGTCCCATTAGACCAAGTTCTCAAAATAAGATTTCCGTGTATGATTTGAAAGTAAATCCGCAGTTCAGTATTGGTCCCACACCCTACATGCTGCCAGTGCTTATGTATAGGGTGTACCGTAGCTAACCCACCACACTACCAGTACTACGAGGGTGTAGTAGTTACCTTACCTTACCAGTTCTTGTTATTTGTCAAATCTCATTAAATAATGTACATGAAAATAGGGTATCTAAAGTTTTCTCAGCTATATTTGACTTGAATGGGAGTGAAAGATTTAAAAATCATAATGCATCGTATGCAAAATTTAAATTTTTTGACAAAGAGGCTTTTTCGTGGTTTCGGTCTGTGGGGTTTTCACCCACGGTGAGGTTTGTCGGGAGTTTGGCATGCACAATGCGAACATCAATACGATTTAGATTTTCTAGCGTGGGTTCAAGAGGCAAGGTAGTCTATCATGTTTAAGTTTAAGTTGGGGTTCACCAACATAGGATATATGTTTGTGCATATTAAACTTCGGTAGAGATTCAAAATAAGGGTGACGTTCCAGTGATCGAAGGGTTCACTGCAGAAACATGTATAACATCAAGTTGTGTCGGTTCTCAAAAGTATGTAAAGGTGAAAACATGCAATAAAAGCGGGTTTTGGAAACACCGAGTGTTGACAAATTTAAAGTAATACATGGCTTTTCATGTATGTAAGTATGAACTGTAGTTAAGGTTTCGCGAGGCCTACTATAGATCGAAGGGTCGCGTTATATATAAGGCATAAAAACGTCGGTTACTTGGGTCACTTTTAGTGATCCTCGGGTAGCTTATCGCATATGCTATTTATTTAAACGTGTCATCGTTTCATTGGAAGTTAAACTACTTCCTTACGCATGTTTTTCAAAGGTTTAAGTCGATCATTCGACCAGTCAACATTTGCTATGAAGCAGGGGTTACAAATGAAAACTTCCTGGGAAAGAAGGGATGAAAACAAGGGGTATCTATGTTTCGCAGTTTGTATGCCGTCCTGCAGATGATGTGGTGAAAATCGTTCCAGGCATACCGCTGCCTATTGGTTGTTGTTGATGTATGTCGTGCAGGAGTATACGGCGGTAAGGTAACGAGATAGTGTCATCAGTGTGATTATGTAGCCACAATGGCTCAAGGCTTGGAGTCCATCCAAATCACGAGAGATAATAAAAGAATGAGTTTGCTGGCGGTTAACTTCATAGATAAATCGAGTATCGAAGACAAAATAGACCGTACGGGTTGGAAAGTCGTTTCTCCTACATTGCCCTGTTAGGTGAAATTGTGATCGCAGTGAGGTACAAAAAATAGTGAAATCATGCCGAGGCTTTTGGCAACAAATTCTGACTCGTACAGACGTACCAAGGGGTTTCAAGTCAAGAGAGGAAAACGTCACAAGATTTTCCTGTTGAAAGGTTAGTTCTAGTGATTGAGGTGTAATTGTCCAGTCAGGACATCTGTGTTTTCATTAGGTTAGTGTTTACTGAGTTGTTGCGCAACTGTGAGGGTTCAAAGAATGGACCTGACGGTCAATGTCATAGGAGTAGAGTTAAGGTTGCGGGTGAATTAAAACTAATCAAAATTTAAATCGCAGATCGCTCACAGCGAAGGAACATCTCATCGTCAAACTATACGAACAATACGATGTTTTACCGGAGTTATCATTTAAAAAAGCATTTTAAAGGGGTTCTGATAGGTTGGAAGCCATATCCCAAAGAAATGAGATCAGGGGTGATAGTGCAACGAACACTGTTAGACCTTAAAGATACAGTTGAGTCCCACATATTTGACATATCGAAGTCATGAGGTTTTTAAAATGGAAGGTTGTATCCCTTATAACCAACAGTTTGCTGAGTAGAATTTCCCAGGGTTTCCATACACTGCAAATTACATTTACGTGTGCACCCGTAATGGTAATTTACCTTGTATGGTCACGCTGGTTCCTCTTACTTTAGCTACCAGGTTTTATGAATACGTATGTAGTTTCCATTGGGTGAGTATTAAGGACGTGGTCACTAACTCAAAGTTAAGTGTCTGGAATTTGCCAAGGAGACAAGTTTTGAGAATAAACAACATATTCAATTTAAAAGTTACCGTTAGTACAATTTGGTAAGTAGTGGTTCAACAAGAGTTTGGGTAGGGCATGCTACAACGCCACTAGCTTAGCTCTGACATATATAATGGTTTTCGCCCACGACGACTCGATCACGAATCCGTTATACATATATATAAAGAGAGAGAGAAAATAATATAGTAATCTTAGTCATCACATGCTCAATTCCATTAGGTTATAAAAGTCACATTCACGTTGGATTATCACACAACAACTATGTGTTTAAAATGCGAGGTCAAAATGACCAAGGAGAAAGGATGTCAACAATTAGGGGCAACAAAAGCAGTTACAAGCGTCCCATGAATAATCATCCGGTTCTTGTAGAACACAGTAACGATCTTACTACTGGATGAACCGATCGATCTAGTGGACGAGAATGTAAATAAGCTTTGTTTTATTGATTTCACAAAGAGAACAATTACAAAGCTTTGGTTTCTCTCTCTAGAACACACTTAGAAACACACACTTAGTGTAGATGATATGACCAAGAGTTCTAAACTCTCTACACATGTTACCTATTTATAGGTACGACTAAATGAGCTGCGGACCATATCCGGACTATCTGGTCCGGCGGACCATTTGGTACGCTAGACCAACTGGTCCGCTGCCCTCATAGTCACACACACATAAGCTCTCATATAGATACAATACACGAGACACAACGCAGCATAAAAATATGCTTCTACAAACTCCCCCTTAACGTGTAGTGTATCTATTCTAACTAAAACTCTAGTCTTCAATCTTCAACAATGTTGCATCCGATCGTCAACTTGAAATCTTGTCAGAAATAGAGCTTGCATGGCTGGATCATTCTTGAATAAATCTTTGACCTTCAAGATCCACTTGTGAAAGATATAACAAACTCCCCCTTTCACCATGCTTGAGTCTTGACACACAAAAAACCTGCAACTTTAGAAGACAAAAGTGCGGATTTTCTTTGAATTTCCAAAAATAATTTAATCTTGGTGCAAAACTTCTCTTTGAGAATCCAAGATATTGATTTTGAAATTTTGATTTTGTATCAAGTGTTGATCAATCGAAAACAACTAAGAAATAAAATCTTTTTGGCGTTTAGAAACTTTAGATCAAAACACACCTAAAATCTTTTTGATTTTTCAAAGTTATGCTAAAACACACCAAAAATCTTTTTGAATTTTACTAAAATGGAAATATAAATGCAATACAAAATTACACTCTATTTTTGGTATTTTGCGAGAAAGATCACGACATGAGATCATATCAGATATAACGCATCTAGCACATTTCAATTTCGGTCTTAATCAGCATGCAAGCCAAGATAATCGCAAATACAACATTTATGTTTATTTCAGCATGCACCAATCATTTTTTATCGTTTTCAGATATGCTTAAGGTAATTTTATCATGCACTGATAACTCGGCCTCCACTCTATCAGAAATACTGGCAAATCATCATATTTATCATATAAAACCAACTTTCTTAGAGATTTAATCATCCTTGATGAGTCATGCAAAAATAAAGCAGAACCCTAAACAAACAACAATCAGGTCGGCCTTGTGAGCACGCAGAGAATGTCCGATTGTTTAGGAAAATAAGAAATATAAAAATAAAGCAGAAATTATATAATCCAACAACAATCAGGTCGGTACTCCCGTACACGCAGAGAAAGTCCGATGGATTATACGAAACACCAAAGAAAATAAAGCAGAACGTCAAACGAACACCAATCAGGTCGATCTTTCGATACGCAGAGAAAGGCCGATCGTTTGACAAAATAAAGAAAATCAAACAAGTTGAAATTTTTGCAAAATGAAAACATGCATTCATCAAGATATCTCTTTATTCTATTTTTGGAATCATCACACAGCATTCATCAAGAAGCAAATAACCAAAGATCATCAGGCAAGCTTTATGTTTATATCTTACTTGCAGATATCAGATTAGTCATGCACATTCACAGATTATGCAAGTACATTCACAGATTATGCAAGTACCTACAGCCTTTAGACTTAATCTATCCATGGCAGATAACATATATGCTGATGTACCATCATTTCTCGCTTTTGTCGGATCAATTTCTCAATTTTCCATTTTTTTATATTTTTCCAATTTCTCCCCCTAAAATTCAAACAAACACTATTATTTTTTTATTTTTTTTTTAATTTTCAAATTTTCTCCCCCTAAAAATATGAACGAAAGAAAATGAAAAACAAACATGAAAATGATCAATCAACACTTGACATATTTTTGAAAATGATTTTTGTAAAAATTTGTGTTTCAAAGATAGGAACGATGCATTTTAACTTAAAACAATCACAAGTATTCCACTGTCAGCAATTAGACAATCACTAACAGGTCTTCTTGAAATACCTGCACACACTGGAAAATAATAAGTTTGTAAAACCCCGACCCTCATCCCCATTTGTGATAGGTCGTCCAGTGTCTTCAACAAAATCAGTGTTGGCTGTTGAGACAACCTTTGGTCTTCATTCCTGTTTTGGTTTTAAACTTTCTGGTGAACCATTGTCAACTGATGAGTGATAATCAGAACTACTACCCAACTTTTCTGAGTTAAGCTTCTGTTTCCATGAAAATTTAGAATTGGGTATTGGCTCACTAAAAATAATGCCATCAGGATCAACATACTTTGTATGTTTGGCATTTGATGATGAATTGTTAGTTTTCGTAGGGCATTTATTTGCATAATGACCCTTCTCACGACAAACATAACACAGTCGATGATTAGTTTTAGTGTTTGAAATCGGTTTTCCAAACTGATCAGTCGACCATCCATCATAAACTTTTGAAATTACAGGTTTAATTTGCTTTGGTTTCTGAAATTTTGGAAAACATTTTGGAGAATCATAAAAACCGGAATCATCTCCATAACCAAAGAATTTATCTTGATGATAAAACCTGTTCGATTTAGCAGAATAAAATGAATCTGAATTTTTACCGCCTTGTGGTGTAGCATCAGATATGCAAGAAGACTCTTCAGAAGAAATCTTGTCATCTGCACATGGTGGAGATACTTTCTTCTTCCAAAACTGAAGCTTCTTCTCTGTAGACACCTTCTGTTTCTTTTTCTGCTCATCTTTCAACTTCTTCTTGTTGGAATCATTAATCGGAACTTCTTTTCCTTCATATCCCAAACCACCATTCTTCTGCTTAGTATGTTCTTTCAAAGAATGCCCTTGTGAAGCTAGACGAGAAAATTCATCTTTGATAGCTTTAACACCAACTTCCTTATTTAGTAAAGATTCATCAATCACAATATCAGAAAATTCAGGAATCTTCACATGACCTGGATTTCCTTCAAAAATATTTTCTTTATCAAGAAATGTAGACTCGGAATCAAACTTCAATCCTTTGCAATAATCAACCCCCTTTTTATTCTTCTTAGTCTTTGACTTTTGTGCTTTTCCAGACTTAACACCATCGCCTTCAGGAAAATCTTGCAACTTTTGACTTAAATCATCATTAGATGGCTTTTTCAGATCAATCACTTGATCAGGAACTGCATGATTATCAACATCTTTACTTGGTTTTCCATCTCGTTCCATATGATACAGATAATTCTGAAACACACTTGATGTATTGCAATTCTCAAGTTTTCGTTGAAGATCAAGCATTTCAATCTTTATCTCAGAAACCTTTGTATTAGCTTCCAATAATTCCTTTTGAGAAGCAATCAATTGCTCAGACAATTCGTTATACTTAAGCTTTTGACTATACATTCTATCACATCCAGCAAGAACTTCTCCAGTAACCTTCTCTACCTGTTTCTTATAATACGCAACATCTTGTTTCAAAATGTCATTTTGACTTTGAACCTCACCTTTTTCATCACGCAACTTAGTGAGTTCAACCTGAAGTTGGATTACTCTATCAGCAGCTTCGACAGCAATTTTATTAACATTTTCATATTTCTGTTGAAGAGGATAACATTTTGCAAATAAAGCATCAAAATCTTCAACAACTTGCTTTTCATTAGCTTTAGCTTTATTGCATTCTTCAATTAACACTTCTTTTTCTTTCAACCAATCTTCCTTAATTTTAACAAAATCAGTACACGTTGTACACGAGGAAGATGTACTCTGTTGAATTTTGGCTTCGTAACCATCATGAATTTTATTTTTCCATTCCTCCAATTCTTTTCTCAGAATACTATTCTCTTTGGATAACTTCGCTTCTTTCTTCTCTAATTCTTCAATTTTACCTTTAAACTTCAACTCTTGATCAACCGTTTTAGAGTTATAGGCAAAGCTAACCGAAGAAGTGCTTTAGCCTTTTCATTTTGATCATATGATTCCCTTTCATCAATTGAAAAATTCCATCTCATCTTACACTCACCACCATAAGTTGTTGGATACTGATATTCATTTGAAATCGGTAACCACAACCGTTTATCCAAGTCAGCAACATATGCTCTAAAATTTGTTGCCCAACCATGATAATCTTCAAGATTTATCAACTTCGGCACAATCTGACTATGTCTCTCAATAAATGCATCAATTGTATACATTTTGAAAATTGTGAAATTGGATAACAAAACTTCAAACTCGAAAATGAATGTCTTAGAATTTGATTTTGAAGATCAACTTTGAACGAACAATGTAGAGCTCGTCGAGACGATCGATTTGAGTACTTATGGCTCTCGTAGCGATTAACGATGCAAAAGTTATGACACTTTTAAGAAACTGCCAGCGGACCAAATGTACCCAGCGGACCAAAATGGTACGGAGGACCAAATTTGTACTCAGCGGACCAGATTTGGTACGGCGGACCAAATGATACGGGGCGGACCAAATGGTACGGGGGCGGACCAAATGGTACGCTGAAACTGCCGCGGACCAAATTTGAAGATTTCCTGGCGGACCAACAGCGGACCAACGGCGGACCAACTGTTCTTCGAGCGTACCAACACTGAAATCGACGGATTTTCGTGAATTTTGACAATTTGGACTTGAATTTGCTTCAGAGAGGTGCGAAAACTCACTAGGAACACTCAGAAATCATTTTTTACCTCGGAAACACTCGAAATTGAAGAAATTTGATGAAAAACCAAAGAAACCCACTTTCTCTCACTAGAAAAATCCAATTTTGATCAATTCAAACCAGCAGAGCAACCTGGATTTGCTCTGATACCACTTGTAAAACACGTAATCGATCTTGCTAGTGCATTATTACAATCGGATTCGGACACACAAGGTAAATAATCTTCTTTATATTGATCACAGCTTGTAAACAGAGAGTACAGAGAGTATTCAGGTTACACCATGTAAAACACACACTTAAGAAAGCTCAGACCTCACTCACACTCTCTGAATCAAACTGAAACCTATATATAGAGACTGATCCGGCGGACCAACTTACTAGCGTATCAGGTGGTCCGGCGTACCACCTGATCCGCCACTGATCCGCTGGATCTATAAAACACAAACTTATAAATTTACATATTCAAAATACTAAGACCTAGCACTAGACAACACAAAATGCTCTAACAAATGGTATCAGAGCACTTGTAGAACACAGTAACGATCTTACTACTGGATGAACCGATCGATCTAGTGGACGAGAATGTAAATAAGCTTTGTTTTATTGATTTCACAAAGAGAACAATTACAAAGCTTTGGTTTCTCTCTCTAGAACACACTTAGAAACACACACTTAGTGTAGATGATATGACCAAGAGTTCATAAACTCTCTACACATGTTACCTATTTATAGGTACGACTAAATGAGCTGCGGACCATATCCGGACCATCTGGTCCGGCGGACCATTTGGTACGCTAGACCAACTGGTCCGCTGCCCTCATAGTCACACACACATAAGCTCTCATATAGATACAATACACGAGACACAACGCAGCATAAAAATATGCTTCTACAGTTCTATATAGTAATGCCTTAAACAAGGCAAAACAACGTTCTTACCAACGCATTTCGATAAGGTTACTCTTGGATAGTGTTAATGGTTGACCTACTCAGGTAGGAGATGTAACAACTCCTATTTGGGCTATTTGATAGTATGAGCAATCAAGCTCAAGATACTTTGGATTATTGTCTTAGAGTCTAGATTGTCATGAACTAGACCGTAAGGAATAAACTTACCAAGGCCGTTAAACAAGGCCGTAAAGCACATTACACTACATGGGCGTTAGATGTGACCGTTATGTATAAACGATACCGTTAAAACAACCAATGTCGTTAAAGGTGGAACAAGTCCGTGAAGGTGTCAGGATCCTAAACGATGGGTCTTACCCTATTTATGAATCTAGTGCAGATCCACAAGCACTTACGATTAATCAGTCAAGTTTTGTTAAAGAAATCCAGTAGAAAGAAAAAACCCTCTTTCTGTTTTGAGTAAAATTTGCCCCAATAGGGTCTTTAAAGGTCCTGTATACACTATACAGAGGGCATGTGCATTCAAACACATGGTATAATCATTCAAGCAATCGCTACGTCAAACAAATCAGGAAATTCTTCCAAGTGCCAGCTGACGTTCGTTAGGAACAACTAAAGCGCGCTAAAACGCGTTACAAGTATGCTAAGTGTTGGAACACCCAAGATATTCCTATGAAATGCCTCACATCGGAAAAATTGTCATGAAGACTCAATTTACATGAAACATTCGTTTTCTTGAACAAAATATTCAAGAGAATATTAATTTAGATAATGACATAAATATCTGACCCACCAAATCGCTAAATGTAATCGAGATCGCCAAGAGAGAGAGTAGGTGGGGTTGGCGAAGTCGCTAAGCCTACTTGAGGCACCAGGGGTTGGCGAGATCCCCAAAGGATGGAGCAAGGGCGAGGTCGCCAAGGGCTTTTGGCGAGATCGCCAAGTTCAATCCCAAATTGCTAAGGTTCAACGAAGTCGCTAAGTTCAATTCTGAAATCGCCATGTTCACGGCGAGATCGCTAAGCATGAAGGCGAGGTCGCTAAGGCCAAGCCCGAGATCGCTAGGACCAACCTCGAAATTGCCAAGGCCATGACCCAGATCGCCAAGAACAAAGATGAAGTCGCTAAGAACAATGATGAAATCACTAAGGGTTACGTTCACTAACCAAGTTTGAAATCTTGAAATAAGGCTAAGTATGGATTCATTAATCCACAACACAGTAAATATAATGTTTACATCATGTATGTATACTCCTACACAGACATAAAACATATGAACTAAGTGAGGATCGACTTCGGCACGCGTAGCAATACTTTTGGGTATGTGTTGTAACCAAAGCTTTCAAAAACAGTTACAGTTCAGAAATTTACTTTTGAAATGTTCTGGTTCGCTGTAACCAAGGGCTCTGATACCAATCTGTCACACCCCCAATTTTCCACTAATGGAGTATAACCGTGTGGGGTGTAATCCAGACCAGGATCCAAGTCTTTAGTTACAATCAAGCCATAATTGAAAGTTTATATCAGTTTCATATTACACTTTACAAAACAGAGTTTACATTACAGTTTAGCGAAAACGTTTAAAAGTCTACAAAGTTGTCGTTTTTCCAGAATAGGAAGTAAAAGTGTTGAAGTGCATTTCCCAAAGTATTTTACAAAATTGAGTATTGCCTACGCCCGTGCCTCCTTGATCCTCAGAGTGACCTGAAAAGCATTCAACAATCAAGTTTCAGCAAAAGCTGGTGAGTTCACAAAAGCAGTCTACACTTACCCGTGTAGGCCAAAAATGCATACGAATATCGAAAGACCAATTCGTACAATTTACAAGTAATATCCATATCGTTAGGTAGCTAGCCTATGCTTATGTTCACCTGAATGTTCGAACCGAAGCTGACTATGCGTCACAGGTTTTAGCCTGTGCAATTTGCCTTCCCCGTGTCTTTCCCGATCACGGTAGTTTTAGGCTAATATTGTTCTCAGTCCGACCGCCTAGGGGGGTGCATCACGTGCACCGCTGAGCGGGGGTGTCAATCCCCAGTAGTACTACTCAACATTACCTCGCTATTCTATATTAACGGCCCGATAAAGTAAGGACTTTTTGTAATTAAAATGCATTCTGTGAAACATTGTGATATGTGTTGGATAATTACTAGAATAGACAAAATAGTTTAGTCTTTGCATTGCCATCGTTTACTGGATGCAACTAGTTGTGTGTTATCATCCTCAACCGGATATAACTAAATAGAGTAGTGAAACTCACCTTAGGTTGCACTGGTACACAGCACTTGACTTTATATGTTGGTTAGGATTGACCTATTTTAATGAATACGGTCTAACCAAATTAGAGGTTGTCGCTAGGATGAATTTCTTATCAATTAACAAATATTTCATCAAGCATTCACAGTGGTCCTGACATCTAAACACAAAAATTAAACTTGTAGGAAAACATAGATGCACAATTCCAAGTCAAATTGCAAAAAAAGTCAAACTAAAAAGTCAAAATCAAGCATACATGTGGTGGCATGTCTAATTTTCTCTATGCTTGGAGTTAGCCTCTGAATTTTTACAGGCACGAACTACTCAACATTTAGAGAATGTTGCACAAAGAATAAACTTAAAAGGTTAAGAAACGAGAATGTTATGCGTGTTGGAAGTTGGCAAAAATCAACATTATTGTCTTTGACACACCATTTGGTGGCATGCCTAATTTGCTCCATACTTGGAGTTAGGTTCTAAAATTTTGCAGGCATGAACTAATCAGCATTTAGGGAATATTGGAAAAAGAATCAACTTAAAAGATTAATTAACGAGAAAGTTACGCGCGTTGGAAGTTGGCAATTTTAGCTTTTTGCAAAATAGTCAAAGTAGGTTTAAATTTTGCATAACTCATTCAAAACTTAGAGTTTGAGCATGAAACTTTATAGATCTTACTTTTATTATATAAACCTCATTTTCATTTAACAAACCCTTCATTAAAACAAGGTTATCATGCCCGACCACAATGTAAAGTATACTTTTCACAGAAAAATACAGCTCTCCACACCTAACTTGCAGCAGCCTTTTGGGTGACCAAACGGAGGATTTAGAAAGCATGAAAGTAGTCCAGTTAAAGATAAGACATGGAACTTTACTACGGAAAAAGAATCAACTGATTTCGATAAAAATTGAGCAAGTTATGACCTGTGCAAGATGACCCAAAAACTGGATAGAATCTGTCAAAATTTTAATGATTGTGTAAATTTGCATTCTTGGGGTTTTGGTCAATCTATTGCTCGTTTAACTTCATGTAAAGATTTGTAACACATTAGATATCATATTACCATGGCTTTCTAGTTGTCATAACAATCATACAATGATCATATCAAAATTCAAGTATGCCTATATAAGCAATTTCACCTAGAATTCATGTTCTATCACACAAGCTTTAGCAAGAACAACCAATGGCATGTTTCTACTTCAAAAAACACAGCCAATATATCACTACAAAACAGCCCCAAATTATAATATAACTTAACCTAACATAAAACATGTTTCAAGAATACATTTACACACCAAATTGCACATAAACACAAGTTTAAGACTTACATTCAACAAATTTCGAGTTAGAGATTTTAGGGCTTACAAGTTGGGAGGAGAAATGGCGGATGGATGATGATGAGACGATATGGAAGCTTTCCCTAGCTTGCTTGAAGTTTGAATGAGCTTAAACACCTTAAATCTTGCTTCTTTGGTGTTTGATTTCAAGAAATTTGAAGTTGTGTGTGTGTTGGTGTTGGAACCGTGAGAAATGAAGAAGGGGGAAGAAATGAGATCGTGAATGGGGGAGGAGGGGGGTTAAGTGCAGATTTTTGTCTTTGGGGTAATTACCATTTTGGTCCCTCAAGTCCCATTTCATGTGTAAATGACCCAAAACTAGTAAAAGTGGGGTTTAAACCCAAAAATTGGTAAATAAAATACTAGGAATATTTCCTAGCGTTTTTAACTTATTTAACATGAAATATTTAGTCGGGAAAAGTTTCATTATCGTGTACGCGCGTAAAACTTAAATCGCGTACAAAGCCCGGTTTCTCACGAAACGTAAATTTTCAAGAAACACATAAAGTCATGAATTTAATAACTAAATTAATTAATAATATATTGTTATATAAACATTTAAATAACGGGTTACGGGTTTGCTAACGGAACTAAGGAACTAACGGAAAAAGTTAACGGCGTTAACCTGGGAATTTGGCAATTGTTACATCAACCCTGACAATTAGGATCCCATCACCCGACGCCAATTACCGGTCAAGTCAGGTGGGTCATCACACCAATAGATCTATTATAGTTACCCAGGCTTTTTACAGTTAAAGCTACGCTTGAGTTTGAGTTTGAGTTTGAGCACAATCCAGCAATACATCATACCAGTTCATATACAAGCAATTACACACAACAACATAGCATCTCGCATATGATTTTGAGTAACTATAAGCATATAAAGTTTGAGTTTGATATAAATACATGTTACACCGTAAAACTATAAAAGCAAAAAGGGGCTATGAATACTCACGTAGTAAGTAGCGGTTGAGAGATGAGGATGGCACCACGAAAGAATAATGACTAATCCCGACGATCACCTAATAGTTGGAGGACTAAAAATGAACATTAGGGATTGAGTTGACCAAGACAAGAGTTTAGATACATGGTAATTGGGGATTTATGTATTTAGTATAAAAGAAAAAAAATATATAATTTGAAAATGTATCAATACTTTTAGCCAAAAATACTAAAGTTTATGTTTAAGACCTATTCTGGACTTTAAGCCATTTTTAACAAAAATACTAAAGTTTAGGGTTATAAGTACACATACTAAAACATACGTCTAAAATGTATGAAAGCCCAAACTATAGGGTCTAATATGTAATTTTACAAATCCATAGAGTTAAATATGCGTTTTATCAAACTTTGTAGGTTAATATGTAGTTTACAAAATTATAGGGTGCAAAACATAAATATACTATTTTGGCAAAATTACAATTTTTACCCTAAAGTTATAATTTTTACATAATTGGCCCAAAAGTTTATATCGTGTACTTATGACCATTCCTATGTTTGCGAACACAATTAGTTATCATTATGAAAGGTCCAGAACAGTTCCAACATTACCAATTCGTTGAAAAATCATTTGTTTGAAGAACTATTTCCAAAAAGTCTTTATTTTTCTTTTTATGATTGAAGATCCCAACTTTAAATTCATACAATAGTTTTGATATGCTAAACATATCAGAATGCACTAACAAAACATGTTAGAATTTATTAGGAACATCAATGTTAGGTTTAATTAGTTTTTTAATAAGATCCCCAATTAATATTATGAACATTAGAGTTGACTTTACAAACGATGCATCAAAAGTCAAATAAAACAGAGGTATCTTGAAGATAATGGTAAAACAATAAAATCTTGTGAAGAAACTTACTTGAAAAGACGACTGGAAGATGGTGAAATCGGATGGTCAAACAGCGACCCGTTGACTTTTGAAATTGCGATCGAAAGCTTCAAATACAAAATTGATTGATGGTGTAGGTCGTGTAGATGTTCCAGAGGCGATGTGAGTCGGTATTTATAGGAGAGGGTGACCATAGGGTTCGAATTTGAGAGATAAGGATAAAGGAAAGTTGAAAAATTTAAGAAACTAATTAATTTGATTGATTCAAATGATTATGGAAGGGATTTGAGGGTTCTAGAATGTTCCTAGATGATTACAAGTGATAAGGTATGAAAAATTTGAGTTAAAACCGATTAAAAACGAATTTTGGAGGTCAAAATAAGTGAAAACTAGGGTCTGGTCGCGACCACGTCGTTCAGGTCGCAACAATACCAGCTTATAAGCTCTGGAACTGGATACATGACACAAAAGACAGCTTGCCTCAATGGTAAGTGCGCTGGCCATTAACCCGGAGGTTGCTGGTTCGAAACAAGGGGCCACGACTTTTTATTATTTTATTTTTTTTGTTCGTTCATTATCCGTTTCAACTCGAAATTGCACCAAATTTTAACCACAACCTTAAAAAATGTATAAAAACATTATAGAACCATAAAATATGATTTTATAGTTTCACGGGTCCTCCGTTAAAACCGAAATTGCGTGAAAATTCGAGAATTCGTAAATTCCATTTTTACCTTGAACTTTTGTAAAACTTCACATGTACTTACTCATGTGCGTGACTAGTATTACCCATGAGCATCACACGTGTTTAGATTCACCCAAGTTACCTGGTTTCAACTCAAGTAACGAAAATGATTAAAAATCAAGATTAAACACGGTTAAACTGAAATATCCAAATAACTTGCGAATATTGTGATCAACGACATAACGAAACACAAAGATGTGATAAATGAAACATCAAATTGAAGTAGGATCATTTATTGATCATCAACCATGATTACAAGAACTGAAAATGGATCGAGTACAAACAAATAAAAAAACGAAAGGTCATAGTCTCCCCTACTTTAGGGAATTTCGTCCCGAAATTAATCTCGAGAAGACTGCTCGAACAAATGCAGATACTTGATCTTTATTTGGTCTTCACGTTCCCAGGTGAACTCTGGTCCACGTTTAGACACCCAACGAACCTTGACAATTGGAATAAGGTTGCGCTTGAGTTGCTTAAATTCACGATCCATAATCTCCACAGGTTTCTCAACAAAATGCAAGGATTCATCAATATGAACATCTTCCAGCGGTATGTGAAAATTTTCATCCGCGAGACATTTAGAAGATTTGATACATGAAAAGTGGGATGAACGTTTGCAATCTCAGGAGGTAGACCAAGTCTGTAGGCCACTTTCCCAACCCTTTCAAGGATTTTGAATGGACCCACATATCGAGGTGCTAGTTTCCCCCTTTTACCAAATCGCACGACTCCTTTCCAAGGAGATACCTTTAGTAGAACTAAGTCGCCGACATTAAATTCCAGGGTGGTCACGAATCTGAGAGATTTTGTCGGTAGTTTCCTGAATCAGTTCGGGACCAGTGATTCGTGGTTCACCGACCTCGTTCCAACATATGGGTGACCGACATTTTCAACCATAAAGCGCTTCGAAAGGTGCCATGCCAATGCTTGAGTGATAACTATTATTATAAGAAAACTCAATCAAGGGTAAGTGAGAGTCCCAACTTCCACCAAAATCAAGGACGCAAGAGCGAAGCATATCCTCGAGAGTCTGAATGGTGCGCTCAGACTGACCATCAGTTTGTGGGTGATAGGCAGTGCTGAGGTCCAAACGAGTTCCCAAGACGGTCTAAAGGGTTTGCCAGAAGCAAGAAATAAACCGGCCATCACGATCTGAAATGATAATAAGAGGAATACCATGACGTCTAATAATCTCGTCGATATAAGTGCGAGCCAACTCCGCAACTCCCTGGTTCTCACGAATAGCGATAAAATGGGCAGATTTGGTCAAACGATCAACAATGACCCGTATGCTATCATGACCTTTGGAAGTGCGAGGGAGCTTAGTGATGAAGTCCATCGCAATGTTCTCCCACTTCCAAACGGGAATTTCTGGTTGTTTGAGTAAACCAGAGAGTCGTTGATGCTCAGCTTTTACCTTAGAGCATGTGAGACATTTAGCCACGAAAAGTGCTATGTCTTTCTTCATGCCAGGCCACCAGTAGAGAGCTCGAAGATCCTGGTACATCTTATCTGCACCGGGATGGATGGAATAACGAGACTTGTGTGTCTCATTCATGATCAACGCACGAAGATCGTCTCTGTCAGGAACCCAAAGACGATTCAAGAAATACAAGAGACCATTAGATTTAGCTTCGAGTTGGAGTTCTGTGCCACATGAAATTTCCTCATACATATTTCCTTCTGTGACAGAAACATGTTGAGCCTCAAAGATGCGAGTGTGAAGATCAGACAAAATATGAGTACCTTGAGAGAGGATAGATTTGTTATATTCCTTACGACTAAGTGCGTCGGCCACGACATTCGCTTTCCCATGGTGGTAATGAATCTCACAGTTGTAGTCGCTTAGGAGTTCAACCCAACGACGATGGCGCATGTTGAGTTCCTTCTGATTAAAGATGTGTTGGAGGCTTTTATGGTCGGCGTAGACTATGCATTCAGTGCCATAGAAATAATGCCTCCAAATTTTCAAGGCAAACACGACCGCACCCAACTCGAGATCGTGCGTCGTGTAATTTTTCTCATGTTTATTGAGTTGCCTTGACTTGTATGCAATCACCTTCCCTCGTTGCATGAATACAAAACCGAGGCCCTAATTTGAGGCATCGCAATAGACAAAAAAGTCGTCATTCCCATCAGGAAGAGTCAGGATCGGAGCATCACATAGCTTTTGCTTGAGAATTTGGAATGCCTCTTCTTAATTAGGTCCCCACTCGAAAGGTTTGCCTTTTTGTGTTAAGGTTGTGAGTGGTACTGTGATCCTTAAGAAATTTTCGATAAAGCACCGATAATAGCCAGCTAACCCAAGAAACGAACGGACATCAGTAGGGGTGATAGGAGTATTCCAATCCTTAACTGCTTGGATCTTAGCAGGGTCGACAGGGATACCTTTGTCATTGACAATGTTGTAACATCCTGTTTTTTTTAAAATTAGGAATATCCGTTAAATAACATGTTAAACATATATATCATGGAATATTAAAACCCCTAACTTAGTTATAAATAGTTGTATTGTGAAAGTACATGAGTTTATTATGTACAATGGGGTTTTAGTTGCTAGAAATTAAAAGCTGAAAGTAGGAGGACCAAAACTGCAATTAGTCCATAGTTTGTGTAAGGGAATAATTTGTGGCTTGTGTATTAAATCATCACTTGGCGGACTATTTTGAAGGCCTATGTGATAGAATAGGTGTAAATTAGTTGGGTTATGGGTATATTGGGTCATTGGGCCAATTTAGACATGTTTGGGCTCATTTAGAAAGAGTTTAGATGAAGTTTAGTAGGCCCACATGGTCAAATCCGGAAATTAGGGTGTAATTAGGGTAAGGAGGATAACTTGTTTATCAAGTTGGACATCTCCTATAAATAGGACCCTAGTTTATTTGTTTAGGCTGGCTGATTGATTGTAAAAGGGTCAGGGGAGTTCAAGGTGTTCACGAAATTCTCTAGAAGAGAATTTCGAAATTCTACAAGTGTGTTGCAATCGGTTTGTGCTTAGTCAAGTTCACTTTCCATCGAATCAGTTTGTTTTTATTATCGTGTTTATCGTTATTATTTAATATTTTTTCGATTATACTTGAATCACTCGATTGTTTGGATTCCGCACTCTCAATCGAGGTTGGGTATCGCGTTAGGACCTCGGGACTTACAGTTTGGTTAGTCTAATTGCTGGAAAATTAGGGGAGGACGCCATTTTCACTTCCTAGTGAACGATCTCAGTCCCTCCACCCTTAGAGAAATCGAAATTGGGGCATAGCAATACCAAGGCTGTGAATTCTTGCCACAAATTCTGATTTGGAAGTGTTTTCCATCACCAAAAACCATCTTTGAATCAAGTAAGTGAATCCCCATTCTTGTGCATGGCTAGGCCACAAAAATTAGGGGTTAGAAACTTGAAATTGGTTGGAAATTCTTGAAATCTATGATGTTAAGATCATGTAATGTTATGTAGAATCCATGTGTGATCATTAATTTGGTGCTTTAGTCACCAATTGCTTAAGATGAACACTTAGGTAAGTGACTACCTAAAGGTTATGTATAATGGTAGTCTATATTGTAAGTACATGTAAGATATATGATGATTTTGGGTTGTTTAATGATGGGTTGGAAGATATTCCACCTAATTCATGATAATGGGTAACTAGGAAGGTTCAAAAGATTGGATTATATGTATGTATGAAAATGTGCACTCAAGGTGTTTGATGAAATGCCTAAATGACACCTATATATGGCTAGATGATTAAATTGTTATGATTCATGCTTAATTGATCATAGGTAGTGTACTTACTAAATTTGATGTTCATATGCAAGTGATACATTGTGAGATTTGCTTGACCCATTGGGAGTGTAAAATGTTGATGTATTGGGTAAATTGATAAACTTCCTAAGTTTCTAATGTGTTTGTGCATGAGATGTCTTGTTAATGAAACTTGATAGCATTCTAAATAGTAGTTGAACATGTAATGTCATGGACACCATAAAAACATGGTCAATTGGTTATAATGTAAGGGTCCTAACTTGTGTGTGGACTAAATAGGCAACCAAGGAGAAGGTGGTGATCATCTAACCCACGCCGGAGGTAGTGGAAGCTCAAGCTCTCGAGGTAATGTGTTCTTACGCCTTACGTGTTATGATACATGATAACCTTATTTAGTAATGGAGAACTAGACATGGTAAATCTTAGTTAAGTGCATACTTGAGCAAGCTAATGACTCGTAGGAGTCATGGCAAGCCAAGGGATTGCACATTTATTGGTAATGGGTTAATATTGGTAAATAACGTCCCCAAGTACCAATTTCACCACAAGGGTTCATAGGAACTTAGGTGGAGGCTAACCAGGACTTAAAGTGTTATAGGGACCTTGATGAGTCCATCAAGTGGTGTTGTGACCAATGGGTTCGATGGAATCACAAGCGTGGGTACAAAGCACCGTCGATGACTACAACGGTTCCTATAATGCAAATCATAACATTTAGTAGAGTGTGTGGGAATACATGTTTTGGACAGGTTGCCTTTGGTCAAATTGGCCTTTGGTGCATCATTTGGAAAGAAATGTGAGAATGGCAAGGTTAACGGGTCAAACGGGTTGAAGTTGGGTAAGAATCCGATGTGGGAACCATGTCCTCGGGGCGTGGTGGCACCTTATAAGCTGATAATATGGTCCGGTTATAAATTTTAAATGTTAGCAGGCCCTACGGGTGAACCAAGGTTGCCCCGTGTGTGATTATGGCCTAAAAATGCAGGAAAAAGGACAACTTGACCTGTAGCCACCGTAGCTTACGGTGGCCACCGTAGCTTACGGTGGCCACAGGCACAAAACTGTCACCGTGGGCCAGCACCAAGCCACCGTAAGGTAGCCAGGGCCACCGTAGCTTACGGTAGAACCGTAGCTTACGGTGGACCCTCCCTTTCCATGTGTTGATCTTTGTTGTTTTGTGTACTCTAATGTATCCTAATTGCCCCCATTATGTTATACATTATCTAATTTGGTTGGGGAAACGCAGGGAAGCGGCCGGTATGAATGGATGTCCTATGGAAGCTCAAGAACCGAACGCTTGACGAAGAACTTAGCGTCTTACCTAAATAAGATTTGATCTTTTGTAAATGTGGTCGTCGAATTGTAATAGTTCGTCGAAAATGTCAATCGGTAGTCTGATTTTGAATAACTAACACTTAAACACCTCATAACTTCGAAAAATTTTCTGGGACCAAACTTTGTAGTTAAACGTTTACCCGTTCCAAACAGGAATATCAACTCGGGTGTTACAAGTTGGTATCAGAGCCGTGGTTTGAGGGATTCAAGTACATGGGAAGTACTTGGACTCAAACCTCGAGCTCGAGATATGGGTTAAGCGTTCGGTTTGAGCTTGAACGGGAATCCAGGTTAGTTAAATTTTGTATTTCATTACAATTAGCAGTGGCTTATTATGAACTTGAAAAATCGTTTATTAAATTGAGGCCGGTTACCATTAAGGTAACGACCATTAAATTGGGAATCACGGAAGAGTGTTAAACACTAGAACCGTGAAATGCGGAAATGTGGGAACAGATAGAAACGGGTCAAGGCTAAGGTTAGAAGACCACGTAAATATCTGTGAAGCTGATTAAATTATGGCCAATTAGTCACATAGACCTTGCTATGGGCAAGGGAAATGTGAGATGCTGGGCTAATATGCTGTTATCCGTGCAGGATAATGTCGGATAATGAAGCTGAAGCTCTGACTGTAGAGCAAAGAAGGGCGGCCCTAAGGTCCCAGATTGCTGATGAAGTAGGGGCTGCAATTACCGCAGCTCTTCCCGAGTACGTCTAAAAGATGCAAGAGGACGTACTCCACGCGATGAATGCAAAGTTTGATGAGCTGAAGGCTGCCCTCCTCAATCAAGGAGGAACCGAAAAGTCCAAGAAGTCATGTTCGTTCAAGGACTTTATCGCGTGCCACCCTCCTCAACATGTTGGGGATATTGACCCGATAGCATGCCAACGCTGGATCACCAACGTTGAATTTGTGTTCCGAAGGGTCCGTTGTGAACCGGAGGACAAGGTGATCTTTTCCACGGGCCTACTCGCAGACCGGGTAAAGGATTGGTGGGATGCAAAATGTCAAGAAAAGGGGGAGGCATTGGTCAATGCTATGACGTGGGAAGAATTCAAGGGGTTGTTCACCGAACACCACTGCCCACCATCCAAAGTGAATGAACTGAAACATGAATTCCTCAAGCTGGAACAAAGGGAACATCATTCGGTGGATGAAATAACGGGGGAGTACCTCGACCGAGTCAAATTTTGTGGGGATGTTTTACCCAATGAAGAGACGAGGATGTTCTTCTACCGTAACATGCTGAAGCAGAACATCAAAGAGCTTGTGCCCCTCGGCGGATTCAAATCCGTTGAGGAAATGATCAATGCTGCCCGGGCACGGGAACTTGACTTGAAGAAGAAAGAAGCCTTGGAAAGGGCAAGTTCAAGGGGGGGAAATCCTAATCCCCCAAAGAGGCAAAAAGTGGGGGAATCACCCAAGAAGAAAGACTCTAAGGGTGGTAGCTCAAAATGTAAGATTTGCAACAAAGGCCACTCGGGCGAATGCTTGTTCAAGGACCGCCCATGCCTAAATCGTGGGAAGAAGGGACACGGCGTCTCAAACTGCCCTTCAGAAGTTATACGGTGTTTCAACTGCTACCAAACGGGACATAGAAAGTTTGAATGCCCAAAGCTCAGGAGTGAGGGGGCTAGGCCGGGGGTGAAAGTTGAATCCCAAAAGGCTCCTGCAAGAGCCTTCCAATTGACGGCCGAAGAGGCCAAAGCCGATCCGAATGTTGTGGCAGGTACATTTTCAGTTAATTCAATACCTGCACATACATTGTTTGATACTGGTGCTAATAGGTCCTTTGTGTCCTATGATTTTGCCAAGAACCCTTCTTTTATAATTGACAAATTGCGTGTACCCTTAGAGGTAGAAGTTGCTAACGATAAATCTATACTTGTTTATGAAGTATGTCGGGAGTGCAAAATCTCTATCGCCAACGAGGATTACCCAATTGACCTCATTCCCATGGCGATGAGAGAATTCAAGGTGGTGGTGGGCATGGATTGGTTGTCCCGTAATCATGCAAAGGTGATATGCGATCGAAAGGCTATAAAAATTAACTCACCAAGCGGGAACCAAGTCACCATCTATGGCGAGACACGAGATCTCCCAGAATTATGCTCATTTCATTCATAAAGCGAGGAAGTATTTGCTACAAGGATGCAAGGCCTATCTTGTCGTAGTCACCGATAGCCGTGAACAAGGTCCATCTATGGACAATATACCGGTGGTGTGCGAGTACAAAGATGTGTTCCCGGATGATCTACCGGGAATACCACCCGACTGAGAGGTGGAATTTTGGATTGACTTGGTGCCCGGGGCTAAACCGGTGGCCAAGGCACCGTATCGTCTTGCACCATCCGAGTTGCAAGAGTTGATGACGCAACTCCAAGAACTCTTAGTAAAGGGCTTTATCCGCCCAATTGTCTCACCTTGGGGAGCCCCGGTATTGTTCGTGAAGAAGAAAGACGGGAGTATGCGCTTGTGTATAGACTATCGTGAGTTAAACAAGCTCATGGTGAAGAACCGATATCCATTGCCTCGGATCGACGACTTATTCGACCAATTGCAAGGAGCGAAATGGTTTTCAAAGATTGATCTAAGATCGGGGTATCACCGATTGAAGGTGAAGAAAGAAGATATCCCCAAAACCGCCTTCAGAACGAGGTACGGGCATTACGAGTTCTTTGGGCTCACCAATGCGCCCGCGGCTTTCATGGGCCTCATGAACCGCGTGTGTCGGCCCATGCTGGATAGGTCGGTGATCGTGTTTATAGACGACATACTGGTTTATTCTCGAAGTGAAGCGGAACATGCCGAACACTTGCGAGAAGTACTCGAGAAGTTGAGAATGGAGAAGTTATATGCGAAATTCTCCAAATGTGCGTTTTGGTTGCAAGAAGTTCAATTCTTGGGCCACATCATTGGAGCCGAGGGGATCATGGTAGACCCGGCTAAAATAGAAGCGATAACAAATTAGGAACCTCCGAGGAACCCGGCCGAGGTCCGAAGTTTCCTTGGCTTAGCAGGCTACTACCGACGGTTCATTCAGAACTTCTCGAGGATGGCCCTCCCAATGACGAAATTAACTAAAAAGGATGCTAAGTTTGTGTGGGGAAATGAGCAAGAAGAGGCGTTCCAAAGCCATAAACGAGAGTTGACCCAAGCACCGGTCTTAACGCTTCTAGAGGGCACCGATGACTTGGTGGTATACTCTGATGCATCACTGAAGGGTCTCGGTTGTGTTTTAATGCAACGGGGCAGAGTAATAGAGTATGCTTCTAGACAGTTGAAGAAGCATGAGTTGAACTACCCCACCCATGACTTGGAACTTGCTGCCGTGATATTCGCATTGAAGATATGGAGGCATTACCTTTATGGTGTAAAATGCACTATTTACACGAATCATAAAAGCCTTAAGTACTTCTTCGAATAGAAGGAGTTAAACATGAGGCAAAGGAGGTGGTTGGAAACGATAACGGACTACGATTGTGAAATCCATTACCACCCCGGAAAGGCTAATGTAGTAGCCGATGCCTTGAGTCGAAAAGGGGATTATGACCCGATCAAGGTACGGTCAATGAAGATGGTGGTGACTTCGGATCTGATCACCAAGATCAAAGAAGCACAAATTGAAGCCATCAAGGGGGGAAATTTGAAGAAATAAAGAATTGTGGGCCAAGTGAAAAGCTTGGTAGAAGAGAGTAGTGGAATTAGGACTCGATTCGGTCGAATTTGGGTTCCTAACACTTGCAATGTAAAACTACTTCTTTTAGATGCGGCCCATAAGTCCCGGTATTCGGTACATCCTGGAACCACCAAGATGTATCATGACTTGAAACGTGACTATTGGTGGCCCGGCATGAAGCCGGACATAGTCAAATACGTGAGTAAGTGCCTAACTTGTATGCAGGTTAAGGCCGAGCATCAGAAACCATACGGGAAATTGCAACCGTTGGACATCCTAGAGTGGAAATCGAAGCATATCACCATGGATTTGCTAACCAAATTGCCAAAAACGGTTAGGGGTCACGACGCGATTTGGGTAGTGGTAGATAGACTAACGAAAAGTGTCCATTTCATACCTATCTGCGAGACCTACACTTCGAAAAAGACGGCTGATGTTTATGTGAAGGAGATAGTGTCCCGACACGGTATACCGGTGTCTATTGTGTTGGATCGGGACACCCGATTTACCTCCCAGTTTTGGAGGGACTTCCAAACTAAAATGGGCACGAGATTGTTGTTAAGCACGGCCTACCATCCTCAAACGGATGGGCAAAGCGAGAGGATGATCCAAACCCTCGAAGACATGCTCCGGACATGTGTAATTGACTTTGGTGGGAGTTGGGATCGTCATCTTCCTGTTGTGGAGTTCTCGTATAATAATAGCTCCATGCTAGCATAGGAATGCCCCCGTATGAAATGCTTTATGGTAGGAAATGTAGCACACCCGTGTGTTGGGGAAAAGTGGGCCAACGAGAGCTTGCAAGCAAGGATGTGGTCGATCTGACATCCCGAAAGATTGATATAATAAGGGCAAGGCTTAAGGCGGCTCAGGATAGGCAAAAAGCGTATGCCGATAAAAGAAGGAGACCCATTGAGTTCCAAGTGGGTGACCTAGTAATGTTGAAGGTGTCCCCGTGGAAGGGCATCATACGGTTCCGTAAACGTGGTAAGCTAAGTCCTAGGTTCATCGGACTGTTTCGGATATTGGCTAGAGTGGGGGAAGTGGCATATCAACTCGAGTTGCCTGAAGAGTTGAGCGCCATACATAATACTTTCCACGTGTCTTACTTGCGAAAGTGCCTAGCCGATGAAAGTGCGTATGTGCCACTAGAAGATTTGGTGATCGATGACAAACTAAATAATGGGGAAACACCTATCGCGATCTTGTATCATAAGGTGAAAAAGTTGAGAAACAAGGAATTGAGCCAAGTGTTGGTCAAGTGGGAGCACCGGAAAGGCCCGGACCTAACTTGAGAGCTGGAGGAAGACATGCGACTATACTGTTAGGGGTCAATTTCAGGATGCTCACAGAGAAGCTGCGTAAGACTAGGAATCTCGCTATGGTTTGGGAATCCCGTCCAGTCAGGTATCCTGAAATTTTATTATCGACTAACCCTTATTTTTGCCATATGCTTTATTTGTTTTCAGGAACGTTATGGAGCCTAACCATCTCCTGAAGACTCGGTCCAAAACTGACTAGCACGTGGAAGAGTGGGTCGCATCTCCTTCAACGGTCACAAGAAGTGGAGAAAGAGGATCCCGGGAATCCCGGATAGTTAGTTAGTCGTTAGTTTGTTATATAAACGAGGACTCGATCAATAGGAACACACACAGCACACTTACATTAGCTTGCTTGCGAGTACAAACCATTGTAACACTTAGCTCTGATCGATCAAACCTCCAACCCGTTGTAACGAATTGCTTGATCATTAATAACATTGACTTGGTGGCGGTTTTTCAGCCGGCACCCGAGGTTTTTATCCAGGATTCCTAGAGGCGACTCGAAGGATTCTGGAGTTTTCCTCGCTAAAATCCTTGTGTTATCATCCCAACTTGGATTACTTGCTCATTTGATAGTTAAGCACACTACCTCACAATCTAAGTTTGGAATACAGGATTCCTAAGTGAATTTTTGACCAAAACATATACTATCCTCACCTTTTCGGTACGTAAAAATTTGTTTCGAGGACGAAACCCCTCTAAGGGGGGTGGAGTTGTAACATCCTGTTTTTCTTTTAAATTGGGAATATCCGTTAAATAACATGTGAAACATATATATCATGGAATATTAAAACCCCTAACTTAATTATAAATAGTTGTATTGTGAAAGTACATGGGTTTATTATGTACAATGGGGTTTTAGTTGCTAGAAATTAAAAGCTGAAAGTAGGAGGACCAAAACTACAATTAGTCCATAGTTTGGTTAGTCTAATTGCTGGAAAATTAGGGAGGTCGCCATTTTCACTTCTTGGTGAACGATCTCAGCCCCTCCACCCTTAGAGAAGTCGAAATTGGGGCATAGCAATACCAAGGCTGCGAATTCTTGCCACAAATTCTGATTTGGAAGTGTTTTCCATCACCAAAAACCATCTTTGAATCAAGTAAGTGAATCCCCATTCTTGTGCATGGCTAGGCCACGAAAATTAGGGGTTAGAAACTTGAAATTGGTTGGAAATTCTTGAAATCTATGATGTTAAGATCATGTAATGTTATGTAGAATCCATGTGTGATCATTAATTTGGTGCTTTAGTCACCAATTGCTTAAGATGAACACTTAGGTAAGTGACTACCTAAAGGTTATGTATAATGGTAGTCTATATTGTAAGTACATGTAAGATATATGATGATTTTGGGTTGTTTAATGATGGGTTGGAAGATATTCCACCTAATTCATGATAATGGGTAACTAGGAAGGTTCAAAAGATTGGATTATATGTATGTATGAAAATGTGCACTCAAGGTGTTTGATGAAATGCCTAAATGACACCTATATATGGCTAGATGATTAAATTGTTATGATTCATGCTTAATTGATCATAGGTAGTGTACTTACTAAATTTGATGTTCATATTTGTTTTGGTCAAAAATTCACAAAGGAATTTCGTATTCCAAACTTAGAATGTGAGGTAGTGTGCTTGTCAATATGCTCGAAATGTAAAACTGAACACAAGGATGTAACGAGGGAAAAATCCAGGATTCTTCGAGTTGCCTCTAGGAATCCTAGCAAAAAAACCTCGGGAGCCGGCCTGAAGGGCCCGCTACCACACAATTTTATTGATAGGAAACTGAAAATTACAAGTGTTTTGGAGGTTTGATCGATCAGGCTAAGTGTTACAGAGATCGTATGCTATCAGAGCTAATGTGTGAATGAGTTGTGTGTTCCTACTGATCGAATCCTCGATTTATATAACGAATACAATGCTAACAAACTTTCCGGGATTCCCGGGATCCTACTATCCAACTAATTCGACCGTTAAGGGCCTCTTCGTTCACTTGGTCCACGATCTTCTTTAGCTGGAGCGTAAGTTTCGGAGGTAGTTGATGACTTCGTCGAAACCTGGTCAAATAAACACGTGGCAAATATGAGGGTTAGTTAAAAATAAATAAATCAGGATACCTGGATTCATGGGATTCCTAGACGTTAATAGGATTCCTGCACTGTGTGAGCTTCCTGCGAGCATCCTGAAAATACACCCTCAACAATTGCCCCTTGAAAAATCAAATGGATCAGCAAGAAAAAACCAATCAAACGGTAATGAAAGAGATTGAAGAGCTAAAGAAATCTAGGAAGCCCATGGAAGAGCAAAGTCCTCTGTTTCCCAGGCATCTCGATTTCAATGCTTCAGGATCCTCAGATCCATCTCGCTACAATTACAAATCAACATCAGGCTTTACTACGGCTCCTACAATAACTTCTCAGGCCGCTGGAAATGTGGAGAGTACCGCTGGATTCTCAGGAGCTGTCCCACCAGAATCCTCACAGTCACGCTACAAGGGTCCATGGATTCCCCCATTGTTGGGATCCTCAGCCTTGCCGTCTCAAGGATATCCTCTTTCTGTTGGGAATCCAAGCCAGAACCCCCAAGGATATCAATACTCTAACCCTTCTGTTTCTGCAGGAATCTTTAAGACCAGCTCCTCGGAAGTGCATGATGGTGACGTCATCCCCATGCAAACAGCGACCACCACAGAGCCGAGCTTTCCAGCGGGCTATGGATACGGTTCCGGGATTCCAGTCCAGAATCCTGACCCAGGTAACATGTCCAATTCAATCCCTATCGTTTCTAACCAGGGTGCTCCTTATGATGCAGGTATTCATCCAAGTATCGCCAGGGAGCTCCAGAAGTTGAAAGAATGATATCAAATGTTCCAGGGATCCTGAAACCTATCCCTGAAGTTCCTTTGGAAAGCCACAAGATCTCTAGATTTGCCTGGCCAATATCCCAGGTGGAGATCCCGAAGCGTTTCCAGACTCCAAGCATGAAGCTTTATGATGGAACCACAGACCCTGAGGAACACGTGGCACATTACCGGGAGCGTATGGAGATCAATCCCATTCCGACAGGAATCAAAGAAGCCTGTCTATGCAAAGGCTTTGGATCAACCTTAACAGGACCAGCCATGAAATGGCTACTGAGCATTCCTCCTAACACTATTACATCATTTTCTCACTTAGTTAACTTGTTTAACAATCAATTTTCTTGCAGCAGGACCTTTGAGAAGCTCACAGGTGACCTGTACCGAATAATTCAGAAGCCAGATGAGCCTCTCAGAGAATATATTGCCAGATTTGGGCGAGAATCTCTTGAGATTCCTAATCTGGATATGGCAGCAGCCGTGGAAGCCTTTAAAATGGGGCTCTCCAAAGATTCACGTTTTTATGATGACCTTGTCATGGCTCCTTGCAGGAACCTTGACGAAGTACGCAGTAGAGCCTTGAGATTTATCCGTTTGGAAGATGACAAGAGGATCCACCAAAGATTGGAGGTTCCTAAATATGATCCCAACAGCAAGAAGGCGGAATCCCCCGGGAAGCCATATAGATCTCGTCCGTACTCCAAACCGGAAAATCACAAAGTCAATGCCGTCGACCAAGATGATGATGATGAGGAGTATCCTAAGGTATCTGAATACTGTTTTTCCGTTGACATTGGTGGTTTGATGTGTGCTATGCAGGATCTAGGTGAAAAAGCAAGATGGCCCAGGAAGGATACCAAGCAAGGATCCTGGAAAGACAAGACCAAGTGGTGTGCCTTCCATGAAGATTTTGGCCACCTAACAGATGAATGTATAGCACTCCGAAAGGAAATCAGCTATCTACTCAGCAAGGGGCATCTTAAAGAATTGATTGGCAGAAAGAAGATCAAGACTCAGGAAGCCGACAAGGTGCCTCAGAGAGCAGCTTCTCCACCACAGGATGCCCAGATAATCAACTTCATCTCAGGAGGATCAGACATCTGCGGCACCTCGTATTCCTCAGCCAAGAAGCATGCTAAGGAGTCCAAATCTGAACAGGGTGACAGACCTGTCCGGACGTCCACCCTAACTCAGGACAAACTAATATCTTTTGATGAGAGTGACCGTTCGCATGTTCATGATCTCCAACATGGTAGTCTTATGATTGCTTTATACATCGCTATGCCCTTTGGTTTGAGAAATGCAGGTGCCACCTACCAGAGGCTCGTCAATATGATGTTTAAAGAGCAACTGGGGGACACGATGGAAGTCTACGTAGATGACATGGTAGTGAAATCCAAAAAAGCTGAAAATCATGTCAGGGATCTCCAAACGGCCTTCGATATCATTGATCAATATAACATGAAGCTCAACCCCTCTAAGTGCCACTTTGGGGTGCGGGCTGGAAAATTCCTAGGTTACATGGTTACCGAAAGAGGGATTGAAGCAAGTCCAGAGCAGATCAAAGCGATCCTAAATTTGAAGTCCCCATCGAATGTTAAAGAAGTACAAAGGTTGACAGGAAGAACCGCAGCGCTCAACAGGTTCATTTCAAGATCCTCAGAAAAAAGTAAGGATTTCTACGATATCCTGAGGAAAAACAAGAAGTTCGAATGGACTGAGAAGCATGAAGAAGCCCTGAAGTGTCTGAAAGACTACCTGTCAGCAGCCCCATTACTAATGAAACCAGAAGATGGGGAGCCGCTATATTTATATCTCGCTATTTCCGGAAGCTCAATCAGTGCAGTCTTGGTAAAAAACCATCAAGGTCAGCAGCATCCAGTATATTATGTAAGTAAAACTCTGCTAGACGTAGAATCCAGGTATTCTTACCTTGAAAAGTTAATTCTAGCTCTTATAATGGCTTCTACTAAACTTAGACATTATTTTGAAACCCATACTATAATCGTGATGCCTAACTATCCTATCAAGGCAGTTCTCAGGAAACCGGAAATGTCAGGAAGGATGGCTAAGTGGGCAGTCAAACTGAGTGCCTACGACATCAAATATGAACCAAGAACAACAATCAAGTCCCAAGCATTAGCTGACTTTGTGGCGGATTTCAGCAGTGACATCGAATCAGAAGTTGAAAAGGAAGTCCAGCAGCTTGAGAAGCTCAAGGAGGACTGGATCCTCTATACTGACGGCTCCTCAAATGTTAGAGGAACATGGCTGGGAATCCTGCTAAAATCACCACAGGGGGACATAATACCTCTATCCATATCCTGTGAATTCCAGGCTACCAACAATGAAGCTGAATATGAGGCTTTAATTGCTGGATTACAGCTGGCTAGGGATATGGGAATCCTATCTATACAAGTGTTTGTTGATTCTCTCTTATTAACTATCCAATTTAATGGCTCCTATGCAGTAAGAGGGGAGAATCTGATCAAATATCTTGAAATTGTTAAAAAATTGTCTCTATTTTTCGAAAATTTTAGCATTTCCCAGGTACCAAGAGAAGATAATGCAGAAGCCGATGCCTTGGCAAACTTGGCTTCATCGCTCAGGATCCCTGAGGATGTCAAAATTCCAATAACTCACATCTTGACGCCAGCAATAGCTCTACAAGAAGCTAAGGCTGTTGACGATGAGGCAGGTGCAGATGTTGAGAATCCTAAAGATGCTCAGGAGTCCTGGACATATCCAATCCGGAAGTATCTCAAAGATAGGGAGATTCCCAAGGACGAAAATCCCAGAGCTTTTTGCACAAAGGTAGTACCTTATATTATAATTAATAAAATCCTATATAGAAAATCTCTTGCAGGTGTCTACTTAAGGTGCTTAGAGAAGTCAGAAGCTCTAGAGGTGCTTGAAGACATCCACAGTGGAGATTGTGGGAACCATAGCGGGGGCAGGGCACTGTTCTCTAAAGTTCTCAGGTTCGGATATTATTGGCCAACCATGAAGAAGGATGCCGCGAGCTTCTCACAAAAATGCGATGCTTGTCAAAGGCATGGCAATATCCTCCACCAACCTGCTGAGCATCTGCATCCTATAGTATCCCCATGGCCATTCATGAAATGGGGCATGGATATTGTGGGTAAGCTGCCAAAGGCTCCTGGAGGAAAGGTGTTTATGCTTGCCATGACAGATTACTTTTCCAAGTGGATTGAGGCAGAAGCCTATGTTCAAGTGAGAGAAAAAGAAGTGATATCCTTCATCAAAAGAAACATCCTCACCAGATTTGGGATTCCGGCAGAAATCATATGCGACAATGGCTCCCAGTTTATAGGCAAGAGAACTACAAGTTTTTGTGAAAGCTGGGGCATCAAGATGATCACTTCAACACCTGTCCATCCTCAGGCTAATGGACAGGCAGAATCCAGCAATAAGATCATAATCAACAACCTCAAAAGGAAGCTGGGCTCCAAGAAAGGGAAGTGGGCTGAGGAGCTGCCATTTGTCCTTTGGGCAGATAGGACCACACCTAAAAATGCTACCGGCCAGACGCCATTCTCGTTAGTGTTTGGGGCAGAAGCTGTGATCCCTACAGAAATGGTACTCCCGACAGCCAGAGTCAACTGCCAGGATCCTGAAGCCAATAGCCAGAATCTCCTTCAGGATCTCGAAACAGTTGAGGAGCTCAGAGATATGGCCAAAATCCGGATGGCTTCTTACCAACAGCGGATAACAAAATCTTATAACAAGAACACCAGGTTGAGAAGATTCCAAGTAGGTGACTTGGTCTTGAGGAAAGCTTTTCAGAATACCACCAATCCTGCTGATGGGAAGTTAGCACCCAAATGGGAAGGCCCTTACCTTATAGATTCTGAAGAGGGTAAGGGGGCATACCGTTTGGTGAATATGGAAGGAGAACCTCTACCAAGAGCCTGGAATGCCATACACCTCAAAGCTTATTTTATGTGAGAATCCCGGGCAAAATTCCAAAGATCCTCACTGTCTAAGTATCCCAAGGTACATATACTAATCCTATTTCAATCTATTTTTATTATTTTTATGACTCATTACTGACTTAAGCATCGGAGTGGTGTTAGCTAAGCTAACACCCACCCCTCACCAAGTGTTGAGTGTTTTGCAGATTCTCAGAATCATAACTAAAGTAATTTGGGTATATCCCCAGTTAGAGGCTGATCACCTCTCTTCCGTTTAAGGTATCCTGCATACCTTCTAAGGTTCAAGAGGAATTCACCTCTTCTACGCTTGGGTAATCGCCAGTAGCGCACGACCCTCGCCAGGAGCGCACGTTGTCCACCAGTATGCTCAAGGTGGCCGGACCAGTCCACTCCAGGGGTGGCTGACAATCTTGTCACTAAAGGCTGCTGGGAGGATTCTCAAGGTTTATAACACCGACGTGTTATTTAAGGTTTTGGCATTATCATGTCACATACGTACGGGCTTGTCCCCAGAATTGCACGGGCTTGTCCCCAGAATTGCACGGGCTTGTCCCCAGAATTGCACGGGCTTGTCCCCAGAATTGCACGGGCTTGTCCCCAGAATTGCACGGGCTTGTCCCAAAAAATGCACATGTTTATTCCCGGCTCATTTTTAAACTTGACTTGTTCTCGGAAACGTAAGCTTCGGCCGAAGGCCAGGAAGCTTCTTATGATTATTTCAGGTTCTGGGGTAAATTGAGACGAACGCTGAGAAAGGTGTATTCTGGATTCCTGATTCCTGTCAGAATACTAAGGAAAGGCCTTCCCAAGGTCACGAGTTCCAACGTAAATGAGATTCTCGTCGGAATCCTGAAGCCAACGGTCTGAAACTCTATAAGGTAACCTGTCAGGATTCTGGTGAGGTTTCCTGATAGGATTCTCGATTTTATAGAAATTGTTATCTAAGCGAAATTCTAAAGGCTAGAATAATATGCTTATTCAATTGACCTTAGCCCTATAAAGATTTTATAATTAAGTTAGATGGATTTTTGTCACCGAATCATATTTCAAACTTCTAAGAATACGCAAAGTAGATGCCAAACACTTTCAAAATAATCAAAATACGATAATATTATTAACCACTACGGGATTTGAGCTTCCCAAAGTTCGTCCTGAAAACCTCAGGATCCCTCCCCTTGGGAAGCTCATAGGTCAAAAGTTTATTGGGAACCCTGGCTTCGTCTTGCAAACTGCAAGATCCCTCCACCAGGATCCCCAACCATTGTTGTTACTTGTTCTAACATTGTTTTAGCAAAGACAAGGAAAGGAAATTGTTTAAAGACATACACCAAAACAAACTACAGACTAAAAAAGAGGGCTCAGACCGTTGCATCGTCCTCATCGCCCATCGCCTTCTCGGGAACCTCCAGCTTCCCGCCAGCATCTTCTTCGTCTGCCTTCTCCACAGACTTCCCCTTCTCACCCGCATCAGCACCAGCAGCTTCAACCAAGGGAAGCTTGTCTCCACTAGTCGGAACCCCAGCCTTCTCCAGTTTCTCCAAGGATAGCTTCCAGGCATCCACCGTCCATTTCGAGCAAGTGACCCCCTCGGCTTCAGCTTCTGCTGCCATTTTTAGCATTGCCTGGAGCACACTGCGGGCAGCTGACTGCTTGGAGATAGCATCCTCCACCTGCGCGGCTACCTGGAACTTCAGCTCCTGCTCTCTCAGCTTGTGCTCATAATTACGGGTCTTGCCCTCAGCTATCTCGCCCTGGATGCGGATGGTGTTCCTTGCCTCATCAAGCTTCTTCTGGACCATTTCCAGCTTGGTCTCAGCCTCAATGCACGCAGCGCTAAGCTGCTCGATGCCCTGTGAAAGAAAGACAATGGGAATCTCAGCCACTTGCCGGATGCCGCTAAGGTATGAGAATCCTATGTATACACTTACCAGTTTTGTCGTTGTATGCAGGCTAAGAAGCTTGTTACCAGTCTCCGCGGGGCTCAGTCCATCAAAGCTTTCCAGGAATACAGTACCCTCCGAGCCCTTCCTCTTCTTGCTGGAGGAAGCTGTTTTGGCTCTGGTAGTGGGAGGTCGGATGCTGGCCAGGGGCTCGGGCTTCTCCTCTTTCATCTCCAGGTAGGAGGTCAGGTCATCCAGAGAGAATCCAGTTGCAGGTTTGGGAGCTGTTAGTATGAAATAAAGAAAGCAGTCAGGATTGGGAAGCCTAATTCAAAACATATGCACGAGAAGTTCAATTACGTACTAGACATGACGGCTTCCGAATGGTCGGCTGAGAAGCTCTGTTCACTGTTAGCGCTCTCGATAGCGAAGGTTCTGTCAGCAGGTGGGATATCCAGAAAAGAGGCAGTCCTCTCCACAGCTTCTTCGGTCACTTCAACAAGATCAGAAAATTTGGGAGCTGCAAGAAACATCAAAAGATCATTAGCAAAATTCAAAGAAACTCAAATACAATGCCTAATTCAGTTTCCTACCCTTTAAAACCCACTTCATCGGCAACGAATCACCCCCAACAATGGATTCACGTTTGACAAAAAAGAACTTCCTCTTCCAATCGTGATCATTGTGTGACGCACGAGGAATCAATTGGGAGTAGGAAGAGCGGGCTTGAAGAACGAAGCGACTGAACCCGTGGGTTCTCAGGTTGTAAGCAGCACAAACTTCAGGAATCCCCATCTCGAGCTTCCGGGAATTGTTCAGGTTATCAAGAGAAAAAAGAATCCTCCATACCATCGGCATTGTCTGGGAGTAAGAGAGGCCAGTGATTTTGAAGAATTCGTTCACGATGGCTGGAAAGGGGTAGGACATTCCAAGGAGGAAAGGGTAATAGAGAAAACAGACCCAGGTGTTGGACATGCAATCGGCCTTCAATCTGGAATCGAAACGCCGAATGATGGCCGACGACGGAAAGAGACCGGATTCCTTCAACTGGCGAATGTCGCTATCCGAAAAGTTGCAGGTTTCTTCTTCGTTAAAGGGGAGAATCCCCTGATCAACGAAGTCCTCGATGTTTAACGAGGAAGAAGGGGCGGCGGAACGAGTGTTCTTCTTCGCCATGACCGGAATAAATTAAAAAGAAAAGATGCCGGAGAAGAAGAGGAGGAACTGACCTGAGACGACGAAGAAGCTCGAAAGGGTTTTTTGGGAGAAGATGATGAAATTGTGATTTCGGAATCTTGTATTTAAAGAAAAGTAATGATGGTTATCCCATCAATCGGACGCCGAAAAAAACGTCCCATCCAACCGTTTTTACCGTGATAACGCCGTAAGTTTCTAGGCTAAGCGAATCTCGCCAGCTGTAAATCTTATCCACAAGCAGCCGAGATTCAGGGGCAATTGTTAGGGGTCAATTTCAGGATGCTCACAGAGAAGCTGCGTAAGACTAGGAATCTCGCTATGGTTTGGGAATCCCGTCCAGTCAGGTATCCTGAAATTTTATTATCGACTAACCCTTATTTTTGCCATATGCTTTATTTGTTTTCAGGAACGTTATGGAGCCTAACCATCTCCTGAAGACTCGGTCCAAAACTGACTAGCACGTGGAAGAGTGGGTCGCATCTCCTTCAACGGTCACAAGAAGTGGAGAAAGAGGATCCCGGGAATCCCGGATAGTTAGTTAGTCGTTAGTTTGTTATATAAACGAGGACTCGATCAATAGGAACACACACAACACACTTACATTAGCTTGCTTGCGAGTACAAACCATTGTAACACTTAGCTCTGATCGATCAAACCTCCAACCCGTTGTAACGAATTGCTTGATCATTAATAACATTGACTTGGTGGCGGTTTTTCAGCCGGCACCCGAGGTTTTTATCCAGGATTCCTAGAGGCGACTCGAAGGATTCTGGAGTTTTCCTCGCTAAAATCCTTGTGTTATCATCCCAACTTGGATTACTTGCTCATTTGATAGTTAAGCACACTACCTCACAATCTAAGTTTGGAATACAGGATTCCTAAGTGAATTTTTGACCAAAACATATACTATCCTCACCTTTTCGGTACGTAAAAATTTGTTTCGAGGACGAAACCCCTCTAAGGGGGGTGGAGTTGTAACATCATGTTTTTCTTTTAAATTGGGAATATCCGTTAAATAACATGTTAAACATATATATCATGGAATATTAAAACCCCTAACTTAATTATAAATAGTTGTATTGTGAAAGTACATGGGTTTATTATGTACAATGGGGTTTTAGTTGCTAGAAATTAAAAGCTGAAAGTAGGAGGACCAAAACTGCAATTAGTCCATAGTTTGGTTAGTCTAATTGCTGGAAAATTAGGGAGGTCACCATTTTCACTTCTTGGTGAACGATCTCAGCCCCTCCACCCTTAGAGAAATCGAAATTGGGGCATAGCAATACCAAGGCTGCGAATTCTTGCCACAAATTCTGATTTGGAAGTGTTTTCCATCACCAAAAACCATCTTTGAATCAAGTAAGTGAATCCCCATTCTTGTGCATGGCTAGGCCACGAAAATTAGGGGTTAGAAACTTGAAATTGGTTGGAAATTCTTGAAATCTATGATGTTAAGATCATGTAATGTTATGTAGAATCCATGTGTGATCATTAATTTGGTGCTTTAGTCACCAATTGCTTAAGATGAACACTTAGGTAAGTGACTACCTAAAGGTTATGTATAATGGTAGTCTATATTGTAAGTACATGTAAGATATATGATGATTTTGGGTTGTTTAATGATGGGTTGGAAGATATTCCACCTAATTCATGATAATGGGTAACTAGGAAGGTTCAAAAGATTGGATTATATGTATGTATGAAAATGTGCACTCAAGGTGTTTGATGAAATGCCTAAATGACACCTATATATGGCTAGATGATTAAATTGTTATGATTCATGCTTAATTGATCATAGGTAGTGTACTTACTAAATTTGATGTTCATATTTGTTTTGGTTAAAAATTCACAAAGGAATTTCGTATTCCAAACTTAGAATGTGAGGTAGTGTGCTTGTCAATATGCTCGAAATGTAAAACTGAACACAAGGATGTAACGAGGGAAAAATCCAGGATTCTTCGAGTTGCCTCTAGGAATCCTAGCAAAAAAACCTCGGGAGCCGGCCTGAAGGGCCCGCTACCACACAATTTTATTGATAGGAAACTGAAAATTACAAGTGTTTTGGAGGTTTGATCGATCAGGCTAAGTGTTACAGAGATCGTATGCTATCAGAGCTAATGTGTGAATGAGTTGTGTGTTCCTACTGATCGAATCCTCGATTTATATAACGAATACAATGCTAACAAACTTTCCGGGATTCCCGGGATCCTACTATCCAACTAATTCGACCGTTAAGGGCCTCTTCGTTCACTTGGTCCACGATCTTCTTTAGCTGGGGCGTAAGTTTCGGAGGTAGTTGATGACTTCGTCGAAACCTGGTCAAATAAACACGTGGCAAATATGAGGGTTAGTTAAAAATAAATAAATCAGGATACCTGGATTCATGGGATTCCCAGACGTTAATAGGATTCCTGCACTGTGTGAGCTTCCTGCGAGCATCCTGAAAATACACCCTCAACAATTGCCCCTTGAATTTCAACAGATGTGGATAAGCTCGACAGCTGTTAAAATTCAAAAAGATGCCTTTTTCACGGCGTGAAAACGGTAAAAACAGTTGAGATGGGACAGTTTTCTCGGCTCCCCATGGTAATCATGACTTTTTCTTTAAATAGGAGATTTTACCAAGAGATTCTCACCATCTTCTTCACATAACCTCTCGAGCTTCTCCGATTATTCCAGGTCAGTCCCTTTTCTTCGTCTTCTCGTTTTCTTCTCGTTTTTCGGCCATGGCCAAGAAAATCACACGTTCGTCTTTGTCGTTGATCTCTCCGGTTGTCGAAGATTTCCATGATCAGGGGTACATCATCCCCTGTGAGGAAGAAACTTGTACCTTCGAGAATCGCGATATTCTCGAGTTGAAGAATTCCGGCATCTTTCCGCCGGGAACTGTTTTCCGACCTTTTGATTCCCTTACCAAGTCCGATTTCATGTCCACAACTTGGGTTTGTTTCATGTACTACCCTTTTTCGCTCGGAATGACATTCCCCTTTCCGGAGCTTATCACTCAGTTTTTCAAGACCACCCGGCTTTCTTACTCCCAAACCATGCCGATGGTCTGGAGGATCCTGTATTCTCTGGATCAGTTGAACCAAACCAGGAATCTCGACATTGGGATTCCTGAGATCTGTGAAGCATATAAGTTAAGAACCCATGGTTGTAGCCGGTTTGTTCTCCAGGCTCGTACCTCCACCTCCCAGTTGATTCCCCGAGCTTCCCACAATGACCATGACTGGAAGAAGCGTTTTTTCTTCGTCAAACGAGACTTGATTCCTGGGGGGACGGAGTTGCCGTTGAAGTGGGTTGAGAAGGGTAGGATATTGATGTTTCTTGTTGTTGCTGATTTTCCGATATGTGTCTAACTTTTCTGTTGTTTTCTTTTTTGCAGCACCCAAGTTTGAGAGTCTCATCAAGAAGCAGCCTGATTTCAAGAAGCTCGAAGCAATTTACCGGATTCCTGCCAGCGAGAGAGCCCTAGTTCTTGAAGCAACAGCTAGCGAAAACAGCTATTCAGCCGACCACACTCCCGCCATGTCTGGTAAGTCTTCATAGGATTCTGAATTGTTTACTTATTCGAGCACCCTGGATACTAATAACCTGTTTCTGTTTGCAGCTCCCAAATCCAGCGCCTCATTTTCCCTGAAGGATCTTGACAGTCTCCTCAAAGTCAAGAAGGAACAACTTGAGCATCCCATCGTCTCCAAGCCGCCTGTCAACCGACCAAAGGCCTCGGCTTCCAAGAAGAGAAAGGCCCCTGAAGCTCCAGCAGCTCCAGTGGTGTACCTGGAAACCTTTGAAGATCTTGCCCCTTCCGAGGTCAGCAACAAGATCCTCTCGATGCAGACCATGATGAACCTGGTAAGAAGCTCATATAATTTCATGTTAGTTTCATACCTGTTACAGCTGCTGATCAGGATTCCTGTTTGTGTAGGGTATCGAGAAGCTGAGCTTCCAGGCTATGGACATGGAGAAGAAGCTCATCGAAGCCAATGAGAAGATCCAGGCTCAAGCTGAGACTGCTAAGGGTAAGACCCTTCTCTATGAGCATAAGCTCACTGAGCAGCGTCAAGCCCTGGAAGCCAAAATGGCCGCTGATGCTGAAATTGGCCAACTCTCGGCTGCCCGGAGCGTCTTAGAATGCAAAATTCAGATGGCAGAAGAGGCCGAAGCGGCTGGCTTTCAGGTTCCAGGTTGGGACATAGCAGGCTGGAGGCTAGTCTTGGAATCATTGGGAGGAGATGGCGATGGGGAAGGAAAAGATGAGAATGATGGTGGCTCCTCAAAAATGGTTCCGGATTCTCCGGTGGCGATGACAAGGGCTTATGTGTTGGAGCTGCGAGAAGGCAAGAAGCTGGAGGATGTGGTGAAGCAGGCGGAGGAGGAGAAGATAGTGGGCGATGAGGACAATGCAATGGTCTGAGCCCACTTTTTATGTTTTTTGGTGGTTCTTTTGGGTGAAACTTTTTCTATTTCCTGTAATGAACAAGTAACAAACAACAATGGTAGGGATCCTGGTGGAGGGATCTTGTGTTTACAAGACGAAACCAGGATTCCTAAAAACAATCTTTTGTCCTTCGAGCTTCTCAAGTGGAGGGATCCTGAGGTTTTCAGGACGAAGCTTAAGAAGCTCACAACCTTCCGTAATTATCAATAATATTAGTATCTTTTGGCTTCTCATGTTGTGATTTGTATTGAAATTTCCACAAATAGGATTGGTTTACAAAAATTAGTAAGAATCTTAAAAAATGACTTGTATGTTGGAAAACCATTCGAGACTTAAATAATATAATAGGTTAGTCTTCAAGATTAAACAGTAAAAACTGACCTTTGAATTTTACCTTAGTCGATTTTCCGATTTTAAACAATCATATCTTCTTTCACCTGATTTGGGATTCCTATAGGAATCCTACATGCACTTTTCTCAGAACTTGTCTCAATTTCCTCCAAAACCTGAAACAATTTTGAGAAGCTTCTTGGCCTCCGGCCGAAGCTAATACTTCCGAGAGTAAACAAGTTAAAAATAAGCTGGGGATAAACCCGGGATTCTTGGGACTAAGCCAAAACTGGGAACAAGCCCGATAAACTTGGGACTAAGCCAAAATTGGGGACAAGCCCATACGTATGTGACATGAAAATGCCAAAACCTTAGATAACACGTTTGTTATACCCCGAATTCTCGGTTAATAATCCAGGGTACAAGTAAGATTACAAAGTAACCCTGGATGGTCACAGAGCAGGTATGACCTTGGAATTGCATGACCCTGGATGTTGACAGGTAGTGTACGAGACCCAGGATGATTAACATCAGATGGGAAGGATTACCTTTACTTTATTTTATTTCTCACTTATATGATCTAATTCAAGGATTGCTCTTATTTTTACTATGACCCAGCATGTGGAGATGACCCTGCATGCTAGGATTTCGTTACTAACGTATCTCGTGCCTTTATCTAAGTGACAACAGGTTGATTAAGTCACTCAAGCGGTCGAATAAGGAGAGCTGAAGACTCATTTAGCACGTGGTCAAAGTCAGTTGGCTGAAGATTCGGTCAACTAACGGAAAGAGACGTTACAGAAGGGATCCCTGGAATATCGGAGAAACAGTTGAAGACCCCTGGAATATCGGACGAGTCATTGAAGCTCTTGGAGTATAAATAGGACCATTAGTCGTTATTTTTAATTCATTCGAGCTTTACTGATTGTATTCTCGTATTATTCTCTCTGCAAACACATTGTACTCGACTTTTTCAGTGATCAATAAATTGGTAGCGTGTGTTATCGCTACCCGGGGTTTTTATGCCGGCGGCGCCTTAGAGACATCTAAGGGCTAAGGGCTTTTCCCTAGTCAAAATCTCGGTGTTCTTGCTTACATTTCTGAGTATACGTTTGTGTTGCTAAAGTTTCTCAACTGATTTCATAAACAAATCTAAGTTTTTACCCAGGATTCTAGTGATTTGTCCCTGGAATTCTGTAATTGTCCCAGGATTATTTCAAGCTATTTTCATATCTGAATATTAGACACCTAACCTCACATTCAAATTTGGTTCAAACTTTGCTAATTTAACTTAAGTAATTTTTAGCCAAAACAATTTGGCGCCCACCGTGGGGCAATTGGTGTCAATTTTTTGTCAAACTCTTTTCAGATTTGTCCTGAACTTGATTTTTGCCAAAATCTGTCAAAAAATGTCAACACAAATGAACACCTCGAATGTCTCGGTTTCTGCTGTGACTGCTTCAACAACTGGAGTTAACCAACCGGGTCCAAGGACCAGTATTACGACAAGTGGAGTCACTTCATCGGCTCCAGGGTTTAATGCCTCAACCTCAGCTACGCGCAGCGACGGACCTGTGGTCAACCATGAAGTGATCGAAACTGAAAACATCCAAGAAGATCCTGTCTTAATATCTGACACTGA
>JBCNJP010000024.1:10487913-10589579 GCA_039602395.1 Deinandra increscens subsp. villosa | reverse complement strand
GTTAAGTAATTATGTAAATAGTTATAACCCATTAGTTAATTAGCCCATTAGCCCAATATCTAGAATCCTCCCACTATCTAGATGTTTCTTGTAATCTGTATATAAAGGGGCTTACCTCAAGTGTATCTATCATCAGATTTATATCAAATACTGTTTCATGGTATCAGAGCTTACGGTTAAGCTCCTGGTACAAACCTGAGATCCTGTCCTGTTCCAGCAATCTGTCTGCATTCATGTTCTGGTCGCTGGTGCTGCTGCTCTTTTTCCAAATTCCTTTTTCGGCAACAAATTAGGGTACACCGCCACCACCAGCGTACTCGCCGACCTCCGAATTAGGGTAATCCCAGAAATCCGCCGCCGAACACCCCCTCACGCGCCGCCACGCGCCACCGTCCCTCCGCCACTCTCTCCCACGCGCCGGCGAGTGAGAGCACGTGCCGCCGCCTGTGACCGCCGGATTTCTGCTGCGCCGTCGGAGTTAGATTCCGACCCAATCTGTGAGGTCAATTTCTGGATCCGGTAACATTTTCTGTTCTGTCTCAAATCAGCTCAGGTACTGTTCACTGCTCAGTTATTCTTCAGTTATTAAATCTGCTGCTGCCTGCTACTTGTTTATTTACTTGAAATGGGTGACGAAAAACATAATGAAACTCCTAAAGAAGTTCAGGCAAACGTTATTGCCCCGGGTATTATTAATTACCCCTCGGTTCTCCGTATACCCGTGAAACTAAATTCCAACAATTGGAACACGTGGAGTCTCTTTGTCCAAAAGGGCCTTACAAGTTTGGACAAAGATAATCATTTAACTGATAACCCTCCTGATCCCATAACACGGGAATGGCGGGTCGATGATAGTGGCATCCAGATGGCCCTATGGAATGCAATGGAACCACAAGTACTTGCCATTGCACAAAATTTTGCTACTGTGAAGACAATGTGGAATCATCTTTCTTCATCCTTCTCTGCGAAAGAATCGTTGTCTCATGCTTATTCGGTGGTCCAAGCATACACGAGAATCGAACAAGGTGATTCGTCGTTCACGGATTACTTTACTCGGTTCTCCAAACTGCAGGATGAGTTGCATGCTTTGTTTCCACCTACTACTGACTTGAAGGTACAAGAGGAGCGCAACACGAAGATGGCGGTTATGATGTTTATTGCCGGTTTGTCCCCTAAGTACTCTAGCGCTCGACCATTGTTGTTGAGCAACTCTACTGCTATCAAATCTGTGGCATCCACATACCATCTCCTACGTGAGATGTATGGTTCTGACACGGCAATTTCCGAATCCACTGACACATCGGCCATGTTAACCACTACTAAGGGGATTGGTCGCGGATCTAACACGGCTCAACGCAAGGGTATTGGGCGTGGAAACAGTATTACTTGTCACTATTGTAAGCAGGACGGGCACACGAAGTACAATTGCCCAAATCGCCCCACTGGTTCTCAGCCACCTACCCGTCCTCGAGCCAGAATAGCTACCGTGGATGAGCCCACTAACCAGACTGCCCCTACTTACACACTCAGCCAGGAGGAGTATACTCGGTTCCAGCAACTACTATCTGAGACAGCTAATTCCTCTCCACAGGCCCACTCTGCTTATTCAGGTACGTCTCCTAGTCTTGATTCATCTTGGGTTATTGATTCTGGAGCTACTCATCACATGACTGGGAACGAAGGTATCATCTCTAGCCTCCATAATATTTCTCACCCACCCGTTCGCATTGCGGATGGATCTTCATGTCCGGTCCGTGGCATTGGATCCGTTCGTAATTCGACAAACCTTAATCTTTCCTCCGTTTTGCTTGTTCCTAAATTTCCTGATAACCTTTGTTCTGTAAGCCAAATCACTAAACAAAATAATTGTTCCGTGACATTTTATCCATCTTATTGTGTTTTTCAGGAGCTAGGGACGAACCGATTGATTGGCACCGGTTTTGAATCAAGGGGTCTCTACCGTCTGTCCTTACCGTCACATCCTCAAGCAAACATATGTGATTCCACTATCAAAGAGACTCATTATCGGCTAGGTCATCCTTCTGTGGCAGCTTTGAGGCAGATGAGACCGGAATTGTCCATTTCTTCTGATTTTCATTGTGAGTCGTGTCAACTAGGTAAACATACTAGGCGTCCTTATCCCCCAAAAGTGTCTAGTCGAGTCAGTACTTTGTTTGAACTCTTGCATTCAGATATATGGGGTCCTTGCCCTACTAAAACTGTTTTGGGTTTTCAGTATTTTATAACGTTTATTGATGACTATTCTCGTGCCACTTGGGTTTATTTAATGAAGTCTCGTAATGAGATTAATTCCATTTTTCGTGAGTTTCATGCTTATGTACAAAACCAATTTAATACATCGATCAAAACTCTACGCACTGATAATGCCAAAGAATATTTGTCTAACGAGTTTTCTACATATTTGAAACTACATGGCATTGTTCATGAGTCCTCTTGTGTGTATACACCTCAACAAAACGGTATTGCTGAACGCAAGAACCGTCATTTGTTGGATGTTGCACGTACTATCATGTTTCATTCTCATGTTCCTCACCGTTTCTGGGGAGATGCCGTTCTTACTGCTGCATATTTGATTAACCGCATGCCTTCTTCTGTTTTGAAAGGCCAAACCCCGTTTTCCATCTTATTCCCCAAAGGCACCCCCTTTCCCCTTGCACCTAAAATTTTCGGATGTGTTGCCTATGTTCATGATCACCGTCCAGCTACCACTAAACTTGAGCCTCGAGCTATTCGTTGCGTCTTTCTTGGTTATTCTCGTGTTCAGAAAGGTTATCGATGTTACAGTCCTTCCCTTCATCGGTACTTTACTAGTGCTGATGTTACTTTTTATGAGTCGTGTCCTTTCTTTTCCAAATGTACTACCCCAGCGTCTGATCTGTTTCCTGATCCTGACCCCGAACCTGAATCCCCTTTCATCCCTACCATTCCTTTGCCTTCGGTTCCGTCCACATCCTCATCTCCGGTCTCTGATTCCTCACATGCTGATGATGCAGCAACTGGCCTACCGAAAGTGGTTCCTCCTGTGGTTCTCACGTATGCTCGACGGAATAAGGATAAGACGTCACAACCACTTGATACACAACCGGACCATGATGCCGGTCCACCCTTAGTGTCATCATCTTTACCTGCATCTCCTACCCCTAATACACCTAATCTAACACCACCAACTGATGTACCTATTTATGATCCACCTGGTGCACCGTTTCCTGATATACCCATTGCTTTCCGCAAAGAGCCTAGACAACGCTCCACCCGTTACCCTATCCAGGATCATGTTTCCTATGTCCATCTTTCCACTGAATCCCGTGCCTACACCTCTGCTATTGATTCTTACCCAATTCCCAAAGATGTGATGACAGCTCTTAATCACCCAGGATGGAGACAGGCTATGGAAGACGAGATAAGTGCACTTCGCGCCAATCATACATGGGATTTGGTGCCGCTTCCTCACGGGAAGCGTATCATTGGCTGTCGTTGGGTATTCACTGTTAAGCTAAATCCTGATGGCTCACTACATCGTTTGAAGGCCCGGCTGGTTGCTAAGGGTTATTCTCAGGCTTATGGCATTGATTATGATGAAACCTTCTCTCCAGTTGCCAAAATGCCATCTGTTCGTATTTGTATCTCCCTGGCGGCTATTAATCATTGGCCGCTCCATCAGCTTGATGTCAAGAATGCCTTCCTCCATGGCGTTCTTGAGGAGGAGGTTTATATGGAGCAGCCACCCGGATTTGTGGTTCAGGAGGAGGCCTCAAAAGTATGCAGGTTACGACGATCGTTATATGGTCTTATGCAGTCACCTAGAGCATGGTTTGGTCGATTCTCCAATGTCATGGAGGAATTTGGGATGATCCGTAGTGCATATGATCACTCGGTATTCTTCAGACATCGTAATGGCAAAAGGATTATTCTAGTTGTGTATGTGGATGACATCATAATCACAGGGGATGATGAGGTTGGTATTATTAAGCTCAAACAGTTTCTTCAGTCTCAGTTCCAGATTAGCGACCTAGGTCGACTACGGTACTTCCTTGGCATTGAGGTATCACGTTCTGCACAAGGAATACTTTTATCTCAACGAAAGTATGTCCTTGACATGTTATCTGAGTGCGGTTTACTGGGCTGTAAGCCAGTTGATAGCCCAATGCTCCCTACAGGGAAGCTTCTTCCAGAGGATGGGAGTCCAATGAAGGATCCAGAACGATATAGACGATTAGTTGGAAAACTCAACTATTTGACTGTCACCCGTCCAGACATCTCATTCGCAGTTAGTGTCTTGAGTCAATTCATGGCTAAGCCATTTACCGGACACTGGGAGGCTGCCCTTCGTGTTTTGAGGTATCTTAAGAATACACCGGGTCTTGGGATCTTGTATTCTGATCAGGGTCACTGTCGTGTTGGCGCCTTTACAGAGGAGGGAGATGGACGGATATCAGGATTCTCAGATGCAGATTGGGCTGGATGTCCTATCTCAAGACGGTCTACTACTGGCTATTGTGTGTTTGTTGGTGGAAACCTCGTGTCATGGAAGAGTAAGAAACAACACACAGTATCTCGATCAAGCGCCGAGTCAGAGTATAGAGCCATGGCAGATGTCACATCAGAGATGATATGGGTTCGTCGTCTCCTTAGAGAACTCGGGGTTATTTCTAATGATCTGATGCGACTATATTGTGATAATCAATCAGCTATACATATAGCTAAGAATCAAGTGTTTCATGAAAGGACCAAGCACATTGAAGTTGACTGCCATTTAATCAGAGACCGAGTAGTAGGGACTAAAATTGATCCTCCATCGATCCAACCGATACATGTCAAGACTGAGTTTCAACTTGCAGACATTCTTACCAAACCTCTTCGAAAGACTCAGATAGATTTCATTTGTAACAAGTTGGGCATGATTAACATCTATGCTCCAACTTGAGGAGGAGTGTTAAGTAATTATGTAAATAGTTATAACCCATTAGTTAATTAGCCCATTAGCCCAATATCTAGAATCCTCCCACTATCTAGATGTTTCTTGTAATCTGTATATAAAGGGGCTTACCTCAAGTGTATCTATCATAAGATTTATATCAAATACTGTTTCAGTATCTAACCCTTCAGGCCTCAACATTTATAGATACTAATGGCAGTCAAATATATACTTTAATTACAGAACAACACATCCGTTTCATAAAAAGTAATTGCCCAATGAGAGAGTGACTCACCTTAGTCTTTACTTGAATAATCTCAGGCAAAATCTTCACTAAAAGCCTCGATCCAAACCTAATCGTGTATCGGGTTGCATTAATGCAAGGCTTTATATCATAAACATCTTCTATGTTCTATAATCCTAAAACTATACATCCTCAGAGGTCAAAATGACCAAAATGCCCTTTATAGGCAATATAACTTTTCTAATGATAATATGAAGATGCGCATTCCTATAAGTAAACGCTCACTCTGAGATCGCCCAGTGAGGGATGCTAGGTCCCATTTGGGATTTATGTGACACCCTCGCTATGCCAGAAACCCCAGTGTACAGGCGCTTACCCTTCCGGTCCGCGTGAACTTCTAAATACCCGAATAATTTGCTATATTCAATATTTTATTTATTATCAAAATTGAACTCATATATATATATATATATATATATCTAATATATATATAAACATTTTCTAATACCAAAAACCAACTCCCATTTCCTTATAGATAGCCCAATATATATTTGATAATCATCTTTCAAAACCCTAATTTGACGTAGTTCTCAAATTATCACCAAAACTCTTTTTATTATTAAATAAACTTAGAGCTTTCTTAAAACATGTTATTTTAAGCTTACATACCAAAAATCAGACCTTAATTCCAAACAGATTACTCAATTTCAAAGAATCATGCTTAAGAACCCTAGTTTCGGTTCTTTCCTAAAAAGCATATCTAGGTGTTATGAATCATAAAATTTATTGAGGGCTTTTGTAATACACACCTAATAAAGCTTTGCTCCAGAAAATTAGCTTCTAAGACCTCCTGGATCAACCGATTTCGAGCTATGAACGTTCTTGAGAGTTTTAGGGTTTTTCTAAGCTTTGATTTGTGAATTAGCAAGTGAATATGAAGAACTAAGGCTCCTATTTATAGTATAAGGTGTGAAATATGGTCTAGACACATCCCATGGTGATTAGGATAAAATTTGATGAGTCATAAGAAGTAATCATTCCATTGAATGATATTGAGACACATAAGTATATGACTAGGATAGAATTTTGATGAGTCATAAGAAGTAATCATTCCAATGAATGATATTGAGACACATAAGTATGTGACTATGATAGAATTTTATGAGTCATAAGAAGTAATCATTCAAATGAATGATATTGAGACACATAGATATTTAGATATTTTAGGATATTATGGTGTATTTCTATCTTTATACTTTCATATATCTTTTATTTTAAGCCCCAAAACCTATTAGGATTTATTCCTAATTATCTCTAACTCTCGAGATACATAAAATGATGAGTCTAATCACTTATATCATCATGTATTTATCCAATACTTATCTTTGCAACTACGTATTCACATATATCCTTATGCATATTTACATATAACCCATATAATATATATATATATATATAACACATAAATATGTATTTCCTAATATTCTAACTTGTTAGACGCGTAGAATATGCATAGTATTTGTATTAACTAACAATTACGCAATTACCTGAATCTTGGGATGTTACACATTTAGCTCAGAGTACTTTTTAAAATTTTGCAACCGATAATGCTGTTGCAAAACTTTGTTTGATGCGTGAAATGTGGAGAAAGTTTTTCCCAACATATCATCCTCTGTAACAGGATGTCCACAAAATTAAAGTGTGGAACTTATCCTGAATTAAGCAGAGGTGTACTCATTTACCCTTTTGAAATCTTGGAGCCTGAGATTGTTCCATTCATTTCTAGCAGCAGGAAGTAAGACTTCCTTTTGATGATCAAATCTATTTTTTAAATCCTTCCACAAGGTATGTGGATCATCACAATTTGAGTATTCAATTTGCAACATATTATCGATATGCTTATGGAGGAAGACATCAACAGTTGCTTTGTCTTTTTCCTCGCATGTGTTGCCTTCATTTATGGTGTCTAAGACACCTTTGGATTTGAGATGTCTTTTTGCATTTGCTGTCCATGACATGTAGTTTTCCCTAGTACATTCAAGAGCGGGAAATTCAAGTTTAGCAATGTTTGACATATTGTAGCTAGACATAAATTGAACAAGTAATAAGAGGAACATTAGAATTCATATATATCAATAAGCAATGAGATACAATAGAGTGGTATGACAATAAATAAATATACAAACAAGGAAAGATAAAATTCACTAGGTGGGAGTTGAAAAATTGGGTAAAGGGCTAAGATGATCATTATGGTAACTATCACCAGAAGTGGATGCATCATTTTGAAAATCTCATCTCGAATAATCCTTGATTATGGATGTCTTTATGCTTGATTACGAGACTAGAGCCTCGTGCTGATAACGTGTTATAATTTAACAAGATTACCACCACTTGAGAATATTAATTGTGATTACTTGAATCACTTTTCTCTTTTAAAGGAGTTTATAAGAAAGAGATTATAAGAAGAAGTAGAAAGAAGTTTAGAAGATTAGAAAGAGTTGGGAGAGAATTTGTATAACATGTAGAATGTTTACAAAGAGGTGCATTTTTCTCATTATATTCATGTGGTATTTATACTACAAATTTAGGGGACAAGAAGACATAACTAGTAAATGCATGAGTGTAAGAACGGTGAAAACTTTTGTGTGGGGAAGGTTGCATAGTTGATGAGTTGAAATTGGTGGTCATCCATATCTAATACTTGGATATTCATAATAATGCTTTGAAAGTCTGACCTTTTTAAATCATGTTTTCATGGTTTCTGAGTGTAACTGATGGGTGTTTGGAAGATAAATATGGTTTTGAAATAATAATTAAGACATTCTTGTGTTCTTTTGGTACAAATTTTAGGCAGAACATATTGCTCTAATTTATTAAGATGGCTCTGTCTAGTGGAAGAATTGAGGCTAATTTTGTTGTTTGATTAGTCTTTGTGCATCATACCAGTTTACTGCCATTAATCTGCAGCTTGTTTCTGGGATTGGATCTTGTTTGGGAGTGGATAAAGAACAACCATAGTTACCTTTCTTTGGTTCATGTCTGCTGACCTTGACAGCCCGGTTCAATTTCAATTGGATGTGTCACTTTTTAGAAGTCCATTAGGAAGGGAATACCGGGGAACAATAGGATTGAAGGGGTGAAAGCGACAGGGAGAAGGTGTGTTTTTGTTCAAACCAAAACTGGTTGTGTGTTAGGCACTTATTTTGTGAATTATGTGGTACCTTTTTTTTTTGTAAACTATGTGGTATGTTGGCACTTATTTTGTGAACTATGTGGTACCTTTTTTTATGAACTATGTGGTATTTGTGTTATGAACTAGTGCAGATCAACGATATATGATAAATTTGTGAGATGAAATTGCGGTACAATTAATGCAAAATAAAGTTTGAATCCTTAGATGTATTGGAAATATTGTATTTATTCTTGTACTTTCTTTTTAATGTTTTATGTCAAGACAAGCTTATTTTTAAATTAATGGTATAAGTTTAACATTTAAAATGGTGAAACATATGTTTATTAATATTCAGATGTTTTACAAAAAAAAAAAACAACTTTAACGATTCAGATTTCAGACATCTGAACCACCTCTTAACATTGAGAAGTGGTATTGAGATTCAGACATAAATCTCTGACAGAAAACAAACGGTGCCTTAAACACATAAATAGAATACGGACCGCATCTACAACAGATAAATAACTTTAATCATCAAATACAGTATATTTCATTAGGGAAAATTCAATGCACAATGCTCATAACAGTTACAAAAATTTAAACATATAAGAAGTGACTTGAAAATTAAAATATCATTTTATAAGAATTCATAAGCCAAGTTCATAAACTCACCTCAGAACCCAAAGAGGAGTACTGGAACAAACTAACCAAAGTTGATCACAATAAAGGAAGCATACATAGTCAGTAAACAAACCAACTGTAACAAACAATGCCATATAAACCTTCTATGACCTTAAATAAGAAAAACCACATTCAAACATCCACCGAGGAAGCAAAAGTAAAAAAATTACTTTCCTACAATAAACAAAAAACATGCATATCGGTCTAAATTTTATTATAAAAAAAACCTATCAATTAAGATGTCCAGAAATATACATTGTAATATTCAGGTTGAAAAGCCAGACAACAACTCATAAAAGTTATAACAGTTAAGAAAATTCTAGTTGACACATACATAATTTTGATGACCTTACTATACATTAGAGTTGACATCAATAGCTAAATACCAACTAAAATTTTATAACAACTACTGGGCCGATTTTAGTTGCACAAAAAACACAAATCCTAAAACCGATAAAAACTACTCACCAGTTGACCCACAAAAGGCAGTCATTGCTAATAACACTACGACCATCCAAAAAAAATCAATTAACCAATTCGAAAAAAAAATTACCGACATATAAACATTTTATATTCATTCCAAAGCAGAAAAAATAAAGAAAACATCCTTTCCTACAAAAGGAAACAACATGCATATTGTATCTGCTGTTAGAAATAAATTTCTTATGGCCCAAGTCATACATTTATACTTATGACCATTGACCTAAAATAACCCTATAGTTTCCTAATAGGAATTTATTTGATGGTCGTAATTTCTCTTACTAACTTAATTAGGGTTTCCCCTTGGGTGTATAAATAGAGGTCATAGGCATAGATCAAACACCTTTAATCTCTATCTCTTTCTCTCTCTGCATCTCTACAATTCGTGGGTCTCCACCTTAGCCATCCTAACCATGCACCCTAAATGGGAACCTGATCAGGACTTAGATGGCCTCCACAAGCATGACTTTAGTCATCGGCCTACCAAGTAATATTTAGATTTTGTCATATTTATCTAATCATGTTAAAGAAATCATCCAACATGTGGTATCAGAGTTAAACACCGTTAATCACTCTCTCTCTCTCTCTCTCTGCCTCTCTACAATTTTTGGGACTCCACCTTAGCCATCCTAACAATACAACCTAAACGGGAATCCATCAGGACTCTGATGGCCTCCACAAGCATGATTGTAGTCACCGACCTACCAGATAATCTTTAGATTATGTCATATATATCTAATCATGTTAGATGAATCACCCAACATGTGGTATCAGATCGATGTTGCTAAATTGATTCCTCATCTGTCTTGATGAATCAATCGAAATCAGATATGATCAAACAATCAAAAATCGGTTTCCTAATCATACCCGTTTTCAAATCTAAAATTCAAATCAGATTCGTTTTTTTACAAACCCTAATCTGATCATAACAAATCTAATTTTAATTTTGACTAATCTGTGTGTAACCGCAAACGAGCCATTACGACTCGTTAGGGTTTAAGGTTCTAAAGCAAAAACAAGTTGTTACCCAGTAACGACTCGTCACGGCCTAAAACTTCAAATCTGTCACTCTGCTGCATAACGGGTTATTTCACTGTAACACCTCGTTATGAAGCTTCTGACCAATGAAATCTTAATGACCCGTTGTCGTTTTGTTTAAATGATAATTAATTATGCTTTTACAAAACCTAATATTAAATTTTATCAAAACCTTATTACGGTTTAAACTGTATGCGGAGAGCAAAATGGGTCGTTATCACTGTAACGACCCATTAGATCTGAATTTTTTTTAAACCTGTAAATCTACTCCGTAACGCCTCGTTTCAGTACAATGAGTCATATGCTATTTTGAACAGCAGAATCCTAATAATGCTTAAATTAGGGGTGAGCATCGGGACATTCCCGGACTGTCACACCCCCAATTTCCACTAACAGGGTATAACTGTGTGGGGTGTGATCCAGACCAGGATCCAAATATTTAGTTACAAATCAAGCCATAATTGAAAGATTAAATCAGTTTTACATTACACTTTACAAAACAGAGTTTACACTGCATTTCAGCGAAAGCGTTTAAAAGTGTACCAAGTTGTTGTTTTTCCAAAATAGGAAATAAAAGTGTTGAAGTGCATTTCCCAAAACATTTTACAAAATTGAGTATTGCCTACGCCCGTGCCTCCTTGATCCTCCAAATGACCTAAAAAGCACTCAACAATGAAGTGTCAGCAAAAGCTGGTGAGTTCACAGAAGCAGTTTACACTTACCTGTGTAGACCAAAAAAATGCATACGAATAACGAAAGACCAATTCGTAAGTTACATGTAATATCCATATCGTTAGGTAGCTAGCCTATGCTTATGTTAATGTGAATGTTCGCAACCGAAGTTGACTATGCATCACAGGTTTTAGCCTGTGCGATTTGCCTTCGTTGAGTCTTTCCCGATCACAGTAGTTTAGGCTAATATTGTTCTCAGTCCGAGCGCCAGTTGGGAGGGTGAATCACGTGCACCGCTGAGCGGGGGTGTCAATCCCCAGTAGTACTACTCAACATTACCTCGCTATTCAATATTAACGGTCCGAGAAGTAAGGACTTTTTGTAATCATAAAGCAATTCAGTGAATCATGTGATATATGTCAGATAACTACTTAAACAGACAAAATACCTTTGTCATTGCATTGCCATCCTTTACCGGATGCAACTAGTTGTGTGTTATCATCCTCAACAGGATATAACTAAGAAGTAGTGAAACTCACCTTAGGTTACACTAGTACACAACACTTGACTTTATATGTTGGTTAGGATTGACCTATTTTAATGAATACGGTCTAACCAAATTGGAGGTTGTCGCTAGGACGAATTGCTTATCAATAAATAAATATTTCATCAAGCATTCACAACGGTCCTAACACTTAAACACTAGTCCTAAACTTGTAGGAAAACATAGATGCATAATTCCAAGTCAAATTGCATAAAAAGTCAAACTAAAAAGTCAAAAGCAAGCATACATGTGGTGGCATGTCTTATTTTCTCTATGCTTGGAGTTAGCATCTGAAATTTTAGAGGCATAAACTTTATAATATTATAGACTTGTTGCAAAAAGAATCAACCCAAAAGGTTAAGAAATAAGAAAGTTATGCGTGTTGGAAGTTGGCAAAAGTCAACATTATTGTCTTTGACACACCATTTGGTGGCATGCCTAATTTGCTCCATACTTGGAGTTAGGTTCTAAAATTTTGCAGGCACGAACTACTCAACATTTAAGGAATGTTGCAAAAAGAATCAACTTAAAAAGTTAAGTAGCGAGAAAGTTACACGCGTCGAAAGTTGGCAATTTCAGCTTTTTTGCAAAATAGTCAAAGTAGATTTAAAATTTGCATAACTCATTCAAAACTTAGAGTTTGAGCATGAAACTTTCCAGATCTTACTTTTATTATATAAACCTCATTTAAAATTAACAAACTCTTCATAAAAACAAGATTATCACGCTCAACTAAAAAGCAAAGTCTACTTTTCACAGAAAAATACAGCTCTGCACACCTAACTTGCAGTAGTGTTTTGGCTGACCAAACGGAGGTTTTAGGTAAATCACATATAGGGATCTTACTAATGCATGATAGTAATCGAATTCGAAACACACGAGGTAAATAATGATTCTTTGATTGATCATGTTAGAGCATATCCTATGCTACGTGTGTCTCGTGTATTGTATCTAATCTTGAGCGTCTGTGTGAGTCAAGATACTCAACTGGCCGTACCAGTTGGTCAGACGTACCAGATGGTACGTGCGTACCAAATGGTACGTGGGTGGTCGCCAGTTAGTATGCTTACACTATAAATAGTTCGTGCTAGAGAGAGTTAGAGAGTTCTGTCATTTATCTATCATTCTTAACTGTGTGTGTTCAAGGTGTTTTCTCTCTTTAGCTTTTATCCTCTAAGTGAATCAATAAAGCAAAGCTTTATTTACTCGTTTGTATTTCTCAATTACCGAATCATGCAGTAGTAAGATCGTTCAGTGGTTTTACAAGTGGTATCAGAGCAATTGGTTGCTCTACTGCTATGATTTTGGTAATTTTTCGAATTCTAGAGTGAGAAAGTGTGGGTTTTCTTTGGTTTTCATCAATTCTTCCAATTCCAAGTGTTTCTGAGGTAAAAAATGATTTCTGAGTGTTTCTAGTGAGTTTTCGCACCTCTCTGATCGCACCTCTCTGAAGCAAATTCTAGTCCAAATTGTCAAAATTCGTGAAAATCCGTCGATTTTTGTGTGGTACGTTTCTGGTACGCTCGAAGAACAATCTGGTACGCCGCTGGTCCGTTTCTGGTACGTAAGGCAATCTTCAAGTTGGTTCGTGGCGGTTATTCTCTAGTTCGTTGACAGTTACTCCGTACCATTTGGTTCGCCGTACCAGTTTCTGGTACGTTGAGTATTTTTGGTCCGCTGCTGGTACGTGAGTTAAACTGGTACATTGGAGGTTCATTTGGTCCGCTGGTTGAATTGGTCCGGATTTGGTACGTTGAGAAACCTTTGGTACGCTGGCAGAATACATGTGTTCACTAAAACTTACGTAACTTGAGAACCGTTAAGAGTTACGGGAGCTAATACCAGCCAAATCGTTCGTCTCGACGAGATCTAGACTTTTACTCGCCTAACAAATAGTACCCTCCGGTTTGACCCCCAAAATCCGCTTGGAAGACGTCCGTTTTTCTGTTTGAATTTTTTGCGTTCGGTGTTGTAATTTCAAGATGAGCGATTTTCAAGCATTTTCAGCTGTTCAATCATCAATGCAGGCCATGTTGAACTATGATAACGAGATAGGAATAACTCAGAAAGTTCCTAAGTTGCTTAGGTTGGAGGATTATGACAATTGGAAGCAACGGTTTACCGGTCCCACGAAGTGATCTTGATGAAGATCAAAGGAAAGTTTATGCTAGAGAAAAGAAAACCTTTGCAAATCTCACAATGGCATCACCAAGAGAACTCTTGCATCAATTCAAAAATTGCACAACATCAAAAACTTTGTGGGATGCATTAAAAGATAGGTGTGCAGGAAACGAGCAATATAAGAAGAGTCGAAAGAAAGTTTTATTAAAAGAATTTGACAACTTTCAGCATTGTGAAAAAGAGAGTATTGCAGACTTGATTTCTCGGTTTTCCCATCTGATTAATGAACTTGATGTTTTAGGAGTCCAGAAGGAAAAAGATGAATTGAAGGAAAAATTTCTGGAAGCTCTACCCGAAACATGGGAGAATTTTGTTATGATGCTTGCTAATGATCCAAATTACTCAAGTTAGACATTCAATCAATTTTTAAGAAAATTACAAGCTCGAGAAATGGAATTACTTGTGAAGAAGTCAGCAACTCCATCGGTTCAGAATCCTGCAGTCTATTTTGGAGAGAATTCTGCTACCGTTCATGCTAAAGGTAAATCATATTATAATTCAAGCGTGAATCCCTCGATAACTGCTTTTCTTGCTGGGAAGTCTGAGAGTACTGGTTATTCTTCAGGTTGCAGTTTTACTATTCCTGATAGATCATCAGGCAAGTCAACTTCTAATCAAGCTATTGAAGATCTAGTTGCTTTGCTGTCTGCTTTCATATCTTCTTCGTCTGGATCTATATTTAGTCAAATTGGTCAATCTGGATTGTTTGGCGAGGACTTAAATCATCTGGATGAAGATCAATTGAATAAACTTGATCTGGAATGGCAGGTTGCTATGGTAGTGGAGAGAGGAAGAAGATTTATGAAGAAACATGGCAAGACATCTATTTTTCAAGGAGGAACGCTTGGTTTGAATAGACGAACGATTAAATATTTTAAATGTGACAAATATGGCCATTTTGCTCGAGATTGTCCTAAACTGTCATATGACAAGGGTACTTCAGATAAGAATGTTCAAGATAAAGAAGTTAAAGCTATGATATCTCAAACTGATGAAGATTATGATTGGGCTAAAGATTTTCCGGATGAATCTGCGTTTTTAGTTTGTCCTTCAGACAGTTATGCATTAATGGAAAATATTGAGGTTGAATCGAGTGGATATGCATCTGAGACTAGTAAATCTAAAACAAGTGATTCTGAAATATATGGCTATGAGTCACCTTGTGAATTTTGTGGTTAGAAAGATAGAAAGATTCAAGAATTAGTTCAAGAAAAGGAAAAGTTGGTTGTTGATAGGATGAAACTCGAAGAAGTAATAGAAAGTTATAAACAGAAGTGTGAAGTTTCTGATGAAATTTTCAAGATGAATGAGAAGTTACTTAAAGAAAAGAGTGTGTTGTTGGAAGAGTTAGCAAATATTCAGAAACAATTGTCAGAAGATTGTATGGAGAATGATCAACAAAAGTCACAACTTCAACATGAAAATGATGAGTTCTTGACAAAAATAGTCAAGTTAACTGCTGCCAATGAAAAGTTGGTAAAGGAAGTTGAGGAATATAAGTTTAAAGCTAAAGATGTGAGTTAAGATTTTGAGAATCTGTTTAAAAAATCCACAGCAAGGGTGGAAGCACTTAAAGCATCTAAGAAAAGAAAGCCGCGTTTCTGTCTTCTGAAATTGCAGGTTTCTGTGTGATAAGACTCAAGCATGGTGAAAGGGGGAGTATGTTTTATCTTTCACAAGTAGATCTTGAAGTTCAAAGTCTGTTCAAGATCGATCCAGCCATGCAAGCCTTAATTCTGACAAGATTTCAAGTTAAAGATCAGACGCAGTGATGTTGAAGATTGAAGACTGAAGTTTTGTTAGATAGATAAATAGTTAGCTACAATACACAGTAAGGGGGAGTTTGTTAAAGCATATCCTATGCTACGTGTGTCTCGTGTATTGTATCTAATCTTGAGCGTCTGTGTGAGTCAAGATAGTCAACTGGCCGTACCAGTTGGTCAGACCTACCAGATGGTACGTGCGTACCAAATGGTACGTGGGTGGTCCGCCAGTTAGTATGCTTACACTATAAATAGTTCGTGTTAGAGAGAGTTAGAGAGTTCTGTCGTTTCTACCATTCTTAACTGTGTGTGTTCAAGGTGTTTTCTCTCTTTAGCTTGTATTCTCTAAGTGAATCAATAAAGCAAAGCTTTATTTACTCGTTTGTATTTCTCGATTACCGAATCATGCAGTAGTAAGATCGTTCAGTGGTTTTAGAGATCACAAGCTCGATTACAGAGAGAGAATACAAAGAGTAAACACTGTAGAAAACACACAGTTAAGCACTCAACCCTCACAACTACTCTCTAACACACGAGCTAAACATATTTATAGTAGACTGCCCGGCGTACCAATTAACCAGCATACCAGATGGCCCGTTGCTACGTACCACCTGGTCCACCACTGGTACGTTGGGGATAAAATATACAAAACGATCTATACAATAGACAAAACACCTAGACCTAGCACTAGACATCATAATATGTTCTAACAAACTCCCCCTTGTCATGTGCTAGTCTTCAGAAGCTTTTGTCTCCGAATTCTTCCAATACTGTCTTCGATTATTTCCAGTGTGAATCCCGAAAGCAAAACATACTCTAATCACTCTTTGAAACTGCAAGGCTTGCTCAGCATTCTCAGCCACACACAAAATTTTGTTGTGATAGAGCTTTTCAACATCAGCTTTTGACAGATTGATCAACCACATTGGATCAAAGATCCTAACCACCTTGTTTTCTTCTTTAATCACAATCACTGCTTCTCCAGTACACTCGTCATAGTACCACCACCTCAAAGTCTTCATAAAATCTTGTTCAAGCTTCTTTAATGGAACTTTCTTCAACTGAATATGCTTCTTGTATTTCAACATCACAATAGCTTTCCCAGTTCTTGGATTAACATCTGTCGGATGCTCTGAATATTTTGCTCTTTAAGGAGTTAGAAATCTAAACCTTCCTTGACATTCTTCTAAATAACTTGTTCTTGAAAAATTCTGCCAACTGATCACCTTCATAGTTCAGAAATGGTTTTCTCGATAAATCTCGAACATCACAAACAGGCAAAGTGTTGAATCTTGTTGCATTCTTCAAGTATAAAATCCCAAACTCTTTCTTTATCGCATAACACTTGAGTTCTGGATCAAACATCCAACTAATTATGTTCCCAGTAGCTTCACCTTTATTTTCAAAGAATTTCTTCTGATCAACTTCATTTGCAGGTTTCACTACCGGTAGCTTTTTTGCCATTTGAGTCTTCAACCATTCATCAAATGACATCTTCTTTTCTTGTTCCTCTGACAAATTATCAGACTCAGTTGTTTCAGTTGGTTTTTCTGAAGTTGGTTTCTCTGATTCTTTCTTCTTCATCTCCTTCTCCACCTCTTCTTCATCATATCTACCAAAAAATTGAAACCTCCAGATTGATCATTATCTGAGAAATTTCCATAAACTTTCGGATCATCCGGATATTCTTCAGCAGTCATATCTTGAACATCTACATGTTCCTCTTCAAAACCAATATCATCATCAGAATCTACTTCCTCGTATGGCTCAGCAAAAGGAACTTTGTCTACATCATCCATATTGAGAGCAAAAATGGCAGCAAGTTGCTCCTTTGTATATGGATTGATAAACTCCCCTTCTTCCAACTCTACCCTGGTAATAGGAGTCACATCATAAACAACCTTTTCAGATGACTTCCCCTGAGATGCAGCAGCAACAGATGTTCCAGTAGCAACATATGTTCCGACTGCACCAGTACCAGAACCATCTCCACCAACACCTCCCTCAGGGTCATCATTATCATTCAGATATTTTGAAACATCATTCTCTTCTCGACAGATTTCTTCAGGATTCGGTCTCCTCTCCCTCTAAGCAGGTAAAGCTCTTAATAATTGATTTAGATGCTCACCCAGAGACATAGAAATTTGTTGAAGTCGAGCAATCTCATGATCTTTTGACTGATCCTGAGATACCAACTCTTTAACAATATTCTTTAAACCTTTGATTTCATCAGCTTGCTGTCTATTTGTAGATTCTAACTCATCTAGTCTTGTTTGATGTAAAGCAAGCTTCAAATCAGCAGAAGAAATAGTGGAAGTTGTAGAAGCAGCAGTAGTTAAAGAAGAAGCAGAAGTAGAAGAATTTCTAATAAGTAGTTTTCTAATAGGTGGCTGAGTTGAACTTTGTACATTAGCAGACTTAGTGGTTGGTTGATTTGGAATCGAAGACTTGGATCAACCTTTTGCTTCTTGCTAGGCGGACTGCTCCCAACCTTTCGAGCATCAGCAAGGAATGAACCCTTTCTTACCTTCATATTAGGTCTAGCCATATGCATTACATGTCTTCCTATAACGACCATCGGAGTGTAAGGACCAAGATTTGTGGCTTGTGTATTAAATCATCACTTGGCGGAGTGTTCTGAAGGCCTATGTGTTAGAATAGGTGAAAATAAGTTGGGTTATGGGTATATTGGGTCATTAGGCCAATTTAGATGCGTTTGGGCTCATTTAAACAATGTTTAGTGGGAGTTTTATGGGCCTTAGGGTTCAAATACGGGAATTAGGAGTTATTTTAGGTAGGGAGGTTAACTTGTTTTCCAAGTTCACCATCTCCTATAAATAGGACTCCTAGTAATCAATTTAGGGTTGTTGGTTGTTGATTCCAAGGTATTCTGCGAATATTGGTGATATCGAAATTCTCTTTGAGAACTTCGACCAAGTGTGTAACCAATCGGTGATTAATAGTAAAGTGTTCTCTTCAATCGGTTTGTGTTCTTACTTGTTTTGTTATTGCTTTTACGTATTTTTCTTGATTTATCTTGAATCACTCTAGTGTTTGGATTCCGCACATTCACTAGAGGTTGTGATATCGTGTTTGGGTTATTTCGATCCTTACAATTGGTATCATAGCCAAGAAACGCAAGTTTCGAGGCTCTCGCGATATCCGATTCAAGTTTTTGACAACTAACCGTTCGAGTTTTGGGGTGATTTTCGCAGTAGCAAGGTTCGGAAGGATTTTTTTTGCAGGTTCGGATAGAGACAGAAGTGTTTTTGACCAACTGCTTGTGTTTTTGAGACTTTTCGACCCAGCCAGAGACTTTTCGATCAGCCGGGCTGATCGAAAACCCTTTTCTGTCGCGCCATTTCGATCGGAAAGTCCCCTTGTGACTTTTCGATCAGCCATCTGTCGATCGAAAAGTCCCACTTGTGACTTTTTGATCAGCCCATTTCGATCGAAAAATCCCCCTTGTGACTTTTCGATCAGCCCATTTCGATCGAAAAGTCCCCCTTGTGACTTTTCGATCAGCCCATTTCGATCGGAAAGTCCCCCTGTGACTTTTCGATCAGAGCATTTCGATCGGAAAGTCCCCCTGTGACTTTTCGATCAGCTTCTCTTTTCGATCGGAAAGTCCCCACTGAGACTTTTTGATCCGCTGACACTTTTCGATCGAGAAGTCTGCTTTTCGACCGACCCCCTGTCCAATCGAAAAGTACTTTTCGATCCAACTCTTTTCCAATCGAAAACCCACTTTTCGATCCATCCCCTTTTCAATCCGTTCAAGTCTTTCAGTTCGTATTTGATCCAGAAGTTCCATCCAAAGAAGTTCATGGCATCCTTTCTACCAGGTAATTCTGTATCTAGCAGCAATGAGGTATGTTCTAACCCAAAATGCCAAATTACATTTAATGAATGTCAAGACTGGCAACGTAAGTTCATTAATGAAACATTAAATCGTGAACTATCTGATAGAGACCTGAGAGAATACAAAGGTAGGAGTAAAATATTAAGTGAAAAACTTGAAGCTGCCAAAGTCGATATCAAAAATCTTCAAAGGGAATTGAGTGATAAAACAACATATCTTAGAATTGCAAACTCAAAAATTGACACTTTAACTCAGGAACTTGAAGAATTCAAGGATAAATTTGGCCAATCTCAATCCACTCTTGAACATTATGAAAAAAACAACAAAACAAATGATGAAAGCCAGTACCTTATTTTATAATACTGATGAACGGATGAAGCATGTTAAGGCCAATTCGGGGTTGGGTCTTGCATCAGATGAGAAAGATAAAAAGTCCACACACACTGTTCCGATGCCATTAATGCATGAAATGATCTCGGATCATGTGAGCTCAAAGACCTCTTTAGACGCCAGGGCTGAAATTTTGAAAGCTAAGGCTGAAATTGAAAAAAAACTTGCTGCATGCCCCATTAAAATTTCTGCTCCTGTTTCTAACATTACTAACACTTCTACTTGTTTTGCAGATCAAGGTAATAATGAAGCAGGAGTAACAGATCTTAAGGAGTGTCCCACAGAGTCTTCTTTAAACATTAAAACTGATGTGTTTGAGTCTGTGTCAAAAACTTCAGAGACTGTTCTGTTTGATAAAACCTCTGTGTGCGGTGTTTTTAGTATTGGAAAGTGTGATGTGAAACCAGTGAAACCTTTAAGAACTGTTAAAATCTTGAGAAGAGGTACGGGACCACAGGTTGCTGGTCCCAAACCCTCAACTGGTAATGATAAGAATTGTGAGGATAAGAAGCATAATGTTACCCAAAATGTGCAGAAAGTACGGACGCCAGACCACATAATTATGTCCCGTATCCAGAAATTAATTCTGCATATGACCAGTTCAAACCGGTACAGCGGGAGTATACCTTGACCACCAAGCCTAGTGGCAAAACCTATTGGATCCACACAAATTGTTCAAAACCAACTTGGATTTCCACTGGGCGTAACCAACCACAGGCTCCCGCTTACCCAAAGAAACAATCTTGCCATGTTTGTGGTAGACCAGGACACGTGGCAAGAAACTGTTTATACCGGCCTTATGAACCCTATTATCCCAAAAGGGTTCATCAGAGACCCAGTCCAAGGACCCAGAAACAAAGTGACCCAACTCCAAGGCCCGGTCCATCAAAACCCAAGGTGCAGAAACAAGCACCTCAGAGTCACAAAGTTCAGCAGAAACCCAAGGCTCCTAAGCAACGACCAAAGACCATTTTTAAAGAAAACAAAGCATCTCAGAAATCCGTGAAAACAGCTTGGAGACCAAAATCTGTTGAATCCCCAAAAACAGTTTTTAGATCTGTTTTCAAAACTGTTTCAAAATCACCCATCCATCCAAATCCAGTTGGTTCAGCTAAATCAAATGGTTGGAGGAAGGATGACAGGTGGAATGTTTCAAAAGTTGTGAACTTGTCTTTCAAGCCTACTGGAGTGTACAAGAAACACTCCAAACAATTTCAAGAAATAAGAGTTCAAAATTCTAATAAGAATCCACCGAGAAAACCACAGGTTTTTGGGAAAGAAAATCACAAACCCAGAGATGTCAATAAAAAAGGACATTCTCAGTCCAACCAAGGCAGCCACACCCCCAATCCCTGATGTTACCAAGGGAGTGTTTTTAAAAGAAGTTTCATTCGTTGATTCATCAGGTCTACCCAGAACCACAATGGCCTGGGTACCTATGGCTAACTGATCTCTCACCTTGTGCAGGAACAGTCAAGGAGGACTTTCATTAACCTTGTTTGCTTGTTTGGAATAGTGATTGTTCCAGGCACAGGAAAGGAGGCATCTCTTCACTTCATGACATGCAGATTTTTATGGAGAGTATGTTCTCCTTGTGAGAGGTAAATCTGAAAAGATCAGTAGAAAAGGTAACACTGTCTGAATTATTTGTGTCTTGGCAAATCTGATGTGAAGTATGGTTGTGCATGAAACAAAACCCAAATCTGAAAAAAATCTCAAAAGATAAACTTTGAAGGTTAGCTTGGCCAGTTTTAGTAGATATTTAGTGATGTGTCTATGTGTGCATAAAAAAAAAACCTGTGTTATTTTTAAAAAAAAATAATCAAAAAGCAAGGGGAAGAATAGAAAAGATGAAATAGTTACCCCTAAAAAAATTGTGCTTTTTAATTTTTAATCTTTTGTTTGTGTTTGAGAAGGCAGGGAAGTGAAATATTTCCGTTCTCAGAATGACTGACACGCGTAAGGCAAAAGTGAAAGACATGATCCAAGGTGATGTGCTCAGTAGGCTCAGTTCTAAAAACAAAGGTATGGGTCACAACACTTAAAGATAAAGTATGTCATTTGACGGGAAACACACACTTAGGTTAAGTGCTTGTTCTATTTGACTGCGAAATTGTTCCCGATACACACGCCGGACTCCAAAGTGTTGAATCGAAAATCTCAAAAAGTCGGCGTCCCCTCTGTTTTGTGTGAGCAAAGATCTGGGGATGTCAAAGCCGTCAGTCAAGTCTTGCCTCTGCTTTGCGTGAGCAATGACCTGGTGTAGAATGGTTGACGTGTTAATCAGACTTTCCTCTGTTTTGCGTGAGCAAAGACCTGGTTAGTCTGTATTAACGTGCTTGCAGATCACTGTATATAATTTACACCCCAAAAGATGCCAATGTGCACAACAAAAAGAGACCCTCTAGCGTCCAAAACCCTTTAGCCCTGACTTTGTGACTAGGCTTATGTGTTTGATGAAAGGTTACCACCTGACTGATAAACGCCTCTGAGTTGAAATCATACAAGTCTTTGTATATTATTCCTATCTCTTTTATGATCTGTTCTTTCTCTTCTCAACCAAGTCTCGAGAAAAGATTCAAAACTCTGGATATGGGAATGTGAAAATATGTGGTAGGGAATGATCAAGCTTGATAGACCGCACATATTAATTACCTAGGATTTGTGTGTGACTGTCGGATGTTCATAATTAATGCACCTAAAAGATAAATAAGTGACAAACAGCCGGGAAAATGAGGAACATGGGTTTAAGAAGGACCAATATACTGGCAATCGCCTGGACGTGTTCGAGTAACAGATGCTGAAAAGGGTTCCTCAGTTCAGACAAAGACGGTTTGATCTCAAAATAAAACCTTCTCGTTTAGAAATTTGGTATGTTTGTTTTTTATTTTATTTTTCTTTTGAGTTATCTTAAGTTTTTATTATTTATTTTTTCAATCATGGCCAGGTTGATTTGAGAAGTTTAAATAAGTTTTATGGGTTTTATGCAAGAAAGTTTGACCCTCCCTCAGAACCTCAGGGGGAGATAATAAAAAGAGTCCTCGGGTTCAAGGAAAGTTGTTTGGTTAAGTAATGCAAACCCGATAACCAGTCATCGTCTGGTTAGTGTCTGTTTCATGTTGTGTTTGACAGGTTAAGTGAGAAAGACATCTCATGAAGAAGAAGGTCAAGGACTCAGTTGATCAAAGCAAGAACTCTGCTACTGTTCGTGTTGAAGAACCGGCCGGAAAAGGACTTACCTTATGCTTAGGGGAAGTTTGTTGGTTGTTCAAGAAAAGCTTCCAAAGACTCAAAAGACACTGTTCACGAGTTGAGGGGAAGCTAAATGCCGTCAGTTCAAAGATCTACAATCAAGAATGCCAAGATAGAGGTTTTCAAAATTTAACCTCTGAAGTTAATGGCAAGTCAAGACAGTTACTGATGATTCAGCAAGGACTCAACAGTTTTCAAGAAGGAGCAAGTATTTGAGAATCCTCCTCTCATTACATGTTCGTCATTTGAAGTCCAAGCTAATGCTGATTAAGAGAACACTCCCTAAAGTCATTTTTGTTGCCCAATGAAGATTGTTAAAGAAAGGAATCTTCACCAACCCATGCTCAAGCCAAGGTGAAGACTGAAGTCTGAAGATTGAAAGTAGAAGATATTTAATAGCACAAGCCAAGGGGAAGATTGTAAGGACCAAGATTTGTGGCTTGTGTATTAAATCATCACTTGGCGGAGTGTTCTGAAGGCCTATGTGTTAGAATAGGTGAAAATAAGTTGGGTTATGGGTATATTGGGTCATTAGGCCAATTTAGATGCGTTTGGGCTCATTTAAACAATGTTTAGTGGGAGTTTTATGGGCCTTAGGGTTCAATTACGGGAATTAGGAGTTATTTTAGGTAGGGAGGTTAACTTGTTTTCCAAGTTCACCATCTCCTATAAATAGGACTCCTAATAATCAATTTAGGGTTGTTGGTTGTTGATTCCAAGGTATTCTGCGAATATTGGTGATATCGAAATTCTCTTTGAGAACTTCGACCAAGTGTGTAACCAATCGGTGATTAATAGTAAAGTGTTCTCTTCAATCGGTTTGTGTTCTTACTTGTTTTGTTATTGCTTTTACGTATTTTTCTTGATTTATCTTGAATCACTCTAGTGTTTGGATTCCACACATTCACTAGAGGTTGTGATATCGTGTTTGGGTTATTTCGATCCTTACACGGAGCCTTGCCTTTATCAGCAGCTTTTGCTTGTCTAGCTGATTCCTCCACAGAAGGAGTATAAGATGGATCATCAACGTCTTCTCGATTAGCAGATCGTTTTGTGAAATGCTCATACTTAGAAGTATATTTATTTTGTGAAGCCAAAAATGCCAAATGAGCTTTAGAACCTTTCTTAACCAGGACACCTCTGGTATTATGCAAAATCTCAACATAATCACCAGGATCAGAATCTGTATCCGAAGAACTTTCATCATTATCATCTCCAGAAACATCATGCATCAACTCATCATCTTGAACATTAACCACCTCAGATTCAGTAATAGGTTCTTGAATGACTTTCTCTTGAGTTTGTTGTTGTTGCTGTTGAACATGTATGGAAGCAGCAGGTTGTTGTTCTACAGGTTCTTGTACAGGCTTCATTATCATCATCTTCAACTGGATCTCCATTCTCATTATACACTAATTCATCATCACTATTGTCCGGATGTCTTGGAGCACCGTCATCAGGAGCTACATAAGCAGGGTTTGCTAGATGACCAATCAGACGTTTAACTGGAGGAGGCACATTTGCTCCTTTTCTTTTCTGATATATCGACAACTTACCCACAGCCACTTTGTTCATATGCTTCAAAACTAATTCAGCATCCGGATTCTTTGGAAGATTAGGATGAAGATCGTTCAAGATCATTTGCATAAACCTAGGATACATCATACTCTTGTTCTGTTTTACCAAAATGTTCTCCTTTATGTAATAAAAAATCCAACCCGAGAAGTTGAATTCCCGATTCATCACCAAAGCTATAAAGAATGATAACACCTTCATATCAAATTCCTCATGACCCCTCAGTCGGTTACCAAAACATCTAATAATCACGTGCATTAGATACTTGTACGGAGGACATAAGTTTGCTTTGAGAAACCAAGATGCATAGATATTGTCATCATACTTTATTCTCCTTAACAAAGAAACCATATCGATTTGATCAAACTCTTTAGGAAATGTCGGTTAATCATTGAATTGCAAAACCCTCCGAACATCGTCTTCAGTTACAGTAACATCAGTTTGAAGAATTTTGGCACGTATCACTGCAGGTGTCACCGAACAATCGACTTGAGCTGATGTCCAAAACATTGTAAGCAGGTCTTTGTAAGGTGTACATTCGTGTGTAGCAGCATAGAATACTCTTGATTGTCTCAGAAAATCAAATATCTCTCCAAACTGAGATCTCCACTTGGCAGATGCCCCGGGATATGCACAAATATTGTGTTCGTCATTTGTCTTTAACGGTGCCATTTCTGAAACAATCACAAACAACAATTATCATTAAAATCACAAGATAAAATCAAAACTGCTTCGAACCGACTCTAGTTTGACTTTATACGCTCAAACGATGAACTTTGAGAAAAACTTTCAACGGACCACATAGCGGACCAAATTAGGCATACAGACCACATTTGGTACGGAGCGGACCAAAATAGTTGACCACGTACCAGATTGGTTAACGGACTAGATACAGACCATAATCGTTGACCACGTACCAGATTGGTCAACAGACCAGATACGGACCACATTAGGTCACATACCAAATCTGGTACGCCGCGTATCATCTGGTACGGTGGACGAACAGTTCATCCGAAGAGTCTTTTTCAATTTTGACACTTAAATCCGTGTTGTTTTTGAAATCGGCCAACAGTGTTTTGATTTACTTCAAAAACCGACCAAGAATATGTCATCAAAATAGATTGAGATATATGTTAATGCCTTTAACCAGCCCGGTTCCAATTTCGCGAAAAACCCGACACTTAAATCTAAAAAATAAACCAATTTAAAGCATGAAAACCAGATCCAAGACCATGAGAAGATGCACAACAACTGTACCTACCTGTAGCAACAAAAATCTCGAGCAAAGGTTCGTTATACAATGAGAAATAACGGAAAATACACACAGATCGATTTAGGGTTTTTAGAGATAAGGATCTTACTAATGCATGATTGTAATCGGATTCGGAACACACGAGGTAAATAATGATTCTTTGATTGATCACAAGCTCGATTACAGAGAGAGAGAATACAGAGAGTAAACACTATAGAAAACACACAGTTAAGCACTCAACCCTCACAACTACTCTCTAACACACGAGCTAAACATATTTATAGTAAACTGCCTGGCGTACCAGATGGTACGTTGCTACGTACCACCTGGTCCGCTGGGAACAAAATATACAAAACGATCTTTACAATAGACAAAACACCTAGACCTAGCACTAGACATCATAATATGTTCTAACATTTTAGAAAGTGTGCGAGTAGCTAGTTAAAGCTAAGACTTGGAACTTTACCACGGAAAAAGAATCAACTGATTTCGATAAAATTGAGCAAGTTATGACCTATGCAAGTCGACCCATTAACTTAGACAGAATCTGTCCTAATGGGTCAAAATGCATAATTTCATTTTGACGGTTTTGGCCAATCTTGTGATCATCAAACTTCATGTAAACACTTGTAACAACCTAGATATCATATTATCATGCATTTTTAGTTGTCATAACGATCATACAACAATCATAGCAAAAATCAAGCATGTCACTTGCATATAAGCACATATTCCTCACTTTCAAGTCCTCACATACCCATATTCTTCAAGAACACTTCTAACCACCTAACCACATGAAAATCACAGCCATAACACACTAGCAAATCTGTACAAAATCATAATTTAACTTAACCCATCATAAAACATGATTCATGATTGACACATAAACACAAGATTAACACTTGCATTCAACAAATTTCAAGAAATGATCTCTAGGGCTTACAACTTGGGGCGAGATGGCAGATTTTTGAGGAAGATGGTATATAATTAAAGCCTTCCCTACACTTCTTGAAGCTTGTATAGACTTGGGAAGCCTTGAATCTTGCTTGAAATGAAGAAATTCAACCAATTTAAAGATGTGTGTGTGAACCGTGGTTTGAGAGAAAGGAAGAAGAATGATCGTGAATGTGAGTGGGGGGAGCTTTTTAGGGCTGCATTTTTCAAGTTCGGGTGAGTTACACAAATGGTCCCTCAAGTCCTAGTCATGTGTAGATGCTCCAAAACAAGTAATAAGTGGGGTTTAAACCCAAAACTTGCAAAATAAAATACTAGGAATGTTTCCAAGCGTTCATATCTTATTTAACATGAAATATTTAGTCGGGAAAAGTCTAGTTATCGTATATGCACATAAAACTTAAATTGCGTACAAAACCCGGTTTCTCACGAAACACAATTTTTCAAGAAACACATAAAGTCATGAATTAAATTACTAAATTAATTAGTAATATATTTTTATATAAACATTTAAATAACGGGTTATAGGTTTGCTAACGTAGCTAACAAAAATAGTTAACGGTGTTAAATAACGGAACTAACTGAAATAGTTAACAATGTTAGCTAACGGAACTAACGGAATAGGCAGTTGTCACATCATCCCCAAGTTGAAAGAATTTTCGTCCCAAAAATTGCCTAGTGCTCGAGGTTTTCATACCAATTGAATGGTATGAAGTGGAATGAAAATAAGAAAATTTTCGGTTGTCACATCATCCCCAAGTTGAAAGGAAATTTCGTCCCGAAATTTGAGTTAGGTGTTAACAACTGCAAGTTTTGGCACTGACGATATCATTATGAAAGAAAACAAGTTCTTTTTCCAAAGGGGAGTGATGGACGGTATATGTTTGAAAACATTAAAAGGACATTTCGTATGAGCGCATAGAGGGTGATTTTCTATATCCAGTTGTTTTGGTCAAAAATTCACAAAGGAATCTTGTATTTCAAACTTAGAATGTGAGGTAGTGTGCTTAACAATCAAATGAACAAATAATCTAAGTTAGGATGGTGACACGATGATATAGCGAGGAAAACTCCAGAATCCTTCGAGTTGCCTCTAGGACTTCTGGATAAAAACCTCGGGTGCCGGTCGAATAGCCTGCCTCCTAGTCAATATTATTGATAACAAAACGAGAGATTACAAAGGGTTGGAGGTTTGATCGATCAGAACTATGTGATACAATGTTTTGCAGTAGTAACTGAGCTAGAGAGTGCGATGTTTGTGTTCCTACTGATCGAATCCTCGATTTAATATAAAATAAATGAGCTAACTAACAGTTCGGGATTCCCGGGATCTCTTCCTCCCACTTCTCTTGACCGTTGAAGGAGGATCGACCCACTTGTTGAGGGTGTATTTTCAGGATGCTCGCAGGAAGCTCTCACAGTTCAGGAATCCTATTGTCATTTGGGAATCTCGTATACTCAGGTATCCTGATTATATTATTTTTACTAACCCTCATATTTCCCACATGTTTATTTGACCAGGTATCACCGGAGTCATCAACAACCTCTAAAACTTAAGCCCCAGCTAACGAAGATCGTGGACCAAGTGGACGGAGAGGACCTTAACGGTCGAATTAGTTAGGCGATAGGATCCCGGGAATCCCGGAAAGTTTGTTATTATAGTATTTGTTATATAAATCGAGGAATCGATCAATAGGAACACACACAACTCATTCACGCTTTAGCTCTGATAGCATACGATCTCTGTAACACTTAGCTTGATCGATTATACCTCCAAAATACTTGTAATTTCAGTTTCCTATCAATAAAATTGTGAGGAAGCAGGCTCTTCAGGCCGGCTCCCGAGGTTCTTTTGCTAGGATTCCTAGAGGCAACTCGAAGAATCCTGGATTTTTCCCTCGTTACATCCTTGTGTTCAGTTTTACATTTCGAGCATATTGACAAGCACACTACCTCACATTCTAAGTTTGGAATACGAAATTCCTTTGTGAATTTTTGACCAAAACAGTTTGGCGCCCACCGTGGGGCAAGTGGTGCTTAATCTTATCAAATTCCCATATTTCATACACTTCATTTGATCTCCAATCCCAAAGATGTCAAACCTGCAAAAAACTGTCTCGGCCTCTACATCGTCCTCCATTCCTCCTATTCCTTCCTTTCCAGGAAGCCAGAAGAAGACTAATGACCGTCAGAAGAAAGTGGACGAGCAGCTGAGAAAAACTGACTATCCTGTCTTCACAGGATCCCAGGTTCAATCTGTTGATCCCGTTATTACTAACAATGATCTGTTTTCCTTGATTAAGCAGGTAAAAAGTCAAATGGATCAGCAAGAGAAGACCAACCAAACGGTGATGAAGGAGATCGAGCAGCTTAATAAGTCCAAGAAACCTGTGGAGGAACAAAGTCCTCTATTTCCCAGGCACCTTGACTTCAACGCTTCAGGATCCTCGGATCCGTCTCGCTACAATTACAAACCAGCATCAGGCTTTACTACAGCCCCTACAATGACTTCTCAGGCCGCTGGATATGCAGAGAGTACTGCTGGATTCTCAGGAGCTGTCCCACCAGAATCCTCACAGTCACGATACAAGGGTCGTTGGATTCCGCCATTGTCGGGATCCTCAGCTTCGCCGTCTCAAGGATATCCTTTTTCTGCTGGAAATCCAAGCCAGAATCCCCAAGGATATCAATACTCTAACCCTTCTGTTTCTGTAGGAATCTTCAAGACCGGCTCCTCAGAAGTGCATGATGGTGACGTCATCCCCATGCAAACAGTAGCCACTACAGAGCTGAGCATCCCAGCGAACTATGGTTACAGTCCCAGGATTCCAGTCCAGAATCCTGGCCCAGGTAATGTGTCCGATTCAATCCCTATCATTTCTAACCAGGGTGTTCCTTATGATGCAGGTATTCATCCAAGTATCGCTAGGGAGCTCCAGAAGTTGAAAGAAATGATATCAAATGTTCCAGGGATCCTAAAACCTATTCCTGAAGTTCCTTTGGAAAGCCACAAGATCTCTAGATTTACTTGTCCAATATCCCAAGTAGAGATCCCGAAGCGTTTCCAGACTCCAAGCATGAAGCTTTATGATGGAACCACAGATCCTGAGGAACACGTGGCACATTACCGGGAGCGTATGGAGATCAATCCTATTCCGATAGAAATCAAAGAAGCCTGTCTATGCAAAGGCTTTGGATCAACCTTAACAGGACCAGCCATGAAATGGCTACTGAGCATCCCTCCTAACACTATTACATCATTCTCTCATTTAGTTAACTTGTTTAACAATCAATTTTCTTGCAGCAGGACCTTTGAGAAGCTCACAGGTGACCTATACCGAATAATCCAGAAGCCAGATGAGCCTCTCAGGGAATACATTGCCAGATTTGGACGAGAGTCTCTTGAGATTTCTAATCTGGATATGGCAGCAGCCGTGGAAGCCTTTAAAATGGGGCTCTCCAAAGATTCACGTTTTTATGATGACCTTGTCATGGCTCCTTGCAGGAACCTTGACGAAGTACGCAGTAGAGCCTTGAGATTTATCCGTTTGGAAGATGACAAGAGGATCCACCAAAGATTGGAGGTTCCTAAATATGATCCCAATAGCAAAAAGGCGGAATCCCTCGGGAAGCCATATAGATCTCGTCCGTATTCCAAACCGGAAAATCACAAAGTCAATGCTGTTGACCAAGACGATGACGATGAAGAGTATCCTAAGGTATCTGAATACTGTTTTTCCGTTGATATTGGTGGTTTGATGTGTGCTATGCAGGATCTAGGTGAAAAAGCGAGATGGCCCAGGAAGGATACCAAGCAAGGATCCTGGAAAGACAAGACCAAGTGGTGTGCCTTCCATGAAGATTTTGGCCACCTAACAGACGAATGTATAGCACTCCGAAAGGAAATCAGCTATCTACTCAGCAATGGGCATCTTAAAGAGTTGATAGGCAGAAAGAAGGTCAAGACTCAGGAAGCCGATAAGGTGCCTCAGAGAGCAGCTTCTCCGCCACAGGATGCCCAGATAATCAACTTCATCTCAGGAGGCTCAGACATCTGTGGCACTTCGTATTCCTCAGCCAAGAAGCATGCTAAGGAGTCCGAATCTGAACAGGGTGACAGACCTGTCCGGACGTCCACCCTAACTCAGGATAAACTAATATCTTTTGATGAGAGTGACCGTTCTCATGTTCAGGATCCTCATCATGATAGTCTTGTGGTTACGTTATATATTGCTAACCATTTTGTTCGCAGGATCCTGATTGATAATGGAAGCTCAGTAAACATAATCCGTCTTGATGTACTAAAAAAGATGGGGATCCCAGAAACTGAAATAGTTGCAAGATCCTCAGTCCTAGTTGGCTTCAGCGGTGAAACTAAAAGCACCGTTGGGGATATCAGGCTGCCGGTATATATAGAGGGGGTAAACTCTATGCAAAAATTCCGTGTTATAGATTCTCTCTCTGTTGCAATATTATTCTTGGCAGGCCATGGATTCACGAGATGAAGGCAGTCCCTTCAACTTATCACCAATGTATCAAGCTTCCTACGCCTTGGGGAGTTGTAAGAATTGAAAGCGACCAGCAGGAAGCTAAGAACTGTTATTCAACTTCGATGAAGAACACCACTAAGGTGACGAAGGGATAGCAATTACAGAAAAAGGCACCTGAAGTGCAGGAGGTCAGGGAGCTAGAAGTCAAAGAAGTGCCTCTAGACCCTGAGAATCCTGAAATCAAGGTGCTCGTGGGAACAAGCATCCCAACAAATGTTGAGCAGGAATTATTCCAGCTTCTCAAAGCTAGAACTTCAACTTTCGCCTGGAAGCATGAAGATATGACAGGTATCCCTAAACATGTAATTTTTCATAAACTGGGTTTAGATCCTTCTTTCAGGCCTATACAACAAAAAAGGAGGAAGTTCGCTCCAGAGAAGAATATAATCATCCAAGAGGAAGTTGACAAGCTTCTCAAAACGAAGATGATCAGAGAAGTCAAATATCCTAGGTGGCTAGCAAATGTGGTGGTGGTCCAGAAGAAGAATGGAAAGTGGAGAGTTTGTGTTGATTACACAGACTTGAATAAGGCATGTCCTAAGGATCCTTTTCCACTCCCCCATATCAACGCAATGGTAGATGCCACGGCTGGCCATGAGATGCTCACCTTCATGGATGCTTCAGTAGGATTCCAACAAATTCAGATGGAACCATGCGATCAGGAGCATACAGCTTTTATGACTCCAACAGGTATATATTGTTACACTGCTATGCCCTTTGGTTTGAGAAATGCAGGTGCTACCTACCAGAGGCTCGTTAATATGATGTTCAAAGAGCAACTGGGGGACACGATGGAAGTCTACATAGATGTGACACCCGGCTAATTCAGGTGACTTTCTGGACAAACACGAACACGAACAATTATTTAATTCGAACGTACATGCATTCATACATCTAATAGAGTGTTAGATATGATCTATCGAGTCCACGAACAATCACACACGAGTTGAGTCGGTTTTGAACGTTGGTGACTAGTTTAATAAAACGCTAATTAGAGGAATATAGATTGCACAACTTATGATCTTGTTATACTATGTGACTCCGATTGTTAACTAGGTTACATGAACATGATTTGGTACTAATCCTAGGTGCTAGAAGAAGTTCACGAATGGCTAACTTAAGGTTAAAAACTTTGGTCCTTCTAGTAGATGTTTATGGTTTAAAAAAAAAAAGTAAAGAAGTAATTACATACGAATCACCTATATGTTTGTGAACGTGTAAGACTACAGTGAATGAACAATGAGACTGAGTCAATCGACCCTGACGACACGTTGGTGACTCGTTAAAAATTGGGTTTGTTTGTCTGCTTAAACTTTCCAATTTTGGAATTGTTATAGTTTAGGAAAATTTCCATTTATAGCAAGTTTATATGAATAGCAAGCAACATGTTAAACGTTTCTAGCATGCATCCTAGTCATCTCAAAGCGGTAACAAGAAGCACATAACGTTTTCACGTTTAAATAATTACGCTAATCAAGTGCTCATGTTAATCAATTTTAATTTCACGCCAATCATGTTCCATGCAAAGATTTCCCATTTAAACGTGTTAGATATGCACGTAATATTTAATGACCTAACTAGTTTACACAATTCATAAGATCACAGAATTACATACTCTTTTAACATGCAAGATACTTTGTGGTGCCACTAGGTCGTTTAGTAAAATACGTACACTAGTTAAAAAAAAATATATATATCTAAAAGTGTAGTTATAAAATTTCTGTGTCATGCTTTGTATCAAGAGTAACCCTCTTTATAAAAAAAATACAACTTATCTATCATTTAAACATGCTTTATATCACCTACCTATGGGGAGGATTTAAAAGGATTAACTAAATCAAGTGCAAAAAGTAGAAAAGACTGCAGGGCGCAAGTTTCGAACCCGCGACCTATCAGTTACAAGGCACGCGCACTACCAACCAGGGTAGATTCATGTTTGGTGGTTACCCAGCTTGCAAACAATTTAACATATTCTATCCTGTGTCATCTTATTACTAAAGAATAAAGAACTATAATTTAAAAAGAATAAAAGTTGCAGTGGGCTAGACTCGAACCCGGGACAGCTCAGTGGCAATACAGGATCATAACCACTAGACCAGTTTCTACTTTAATGTTTGTATCCAGGTTGTATAATATTTAACTAGTATTGTTCAGGTGCTTTCTTCTCCATGATAAACCCTAACCCATCGGACTTCCTACTTCATACTACCAAACCAGAATTTCATCATTCATCCGACCCACCCAAGCATTAAATCAGTGTTCCATGGTTTCAAGAAAATAAGTCTACCCACATAAAAAGATCGGCTGTGATTCTAATGCCTTGCGATAAATGAAAGAAAAGGAAAACGAGTTTGTAAAGCTTCCGGTATCATCGAGCAAGAAGGAAAACTATAAATACACATCACAGATTTATCGAACAACAGCAGATATGCACACAAATAGCCTAAAGTTAACGACCCATTTAGAGTCTTCGAAAGTTGTATTAGATAGTACCTTCGATCTGTGCGTTCGCGCAGTTCCGAGTGCGTCTTCGCTGCTGGTTTGCCCTTCGTTTACAGCCACCACAACCCAGTGAAAGAGTCAAATCGAGAGGAGGGGGAAGGAGGGTCTTCTGTCGTATGCGTTCGAGAGAGGGGAAGGTGGAAATCGTGAGGTTTTGAAGGGGAGAAGGAGAATAGAATGGGGTTGTTCGCAAAATCCAATTTTATACGTAACCATCTGGGGGGGTTTCGAATTTTGAATTTCACCTTCGGATTATCACAAAAATTATCTGCTTTAAATTCTTTTATTTATGTAATTACTTCTTTACTTTTGTTTTTAAACCATAAACATCTACTAGAAGGAGCAAAGTTTTTAACCTTAAGTTAGCCATTCGTGAACTTCTTCTAGCACCTAGGATTAGTACCAAATCATGTTCATGTAACCTAGTTAACAAGCGGAGTCACGTAGTATAACAAGATCATAAGTTGTGCAATCTATATTCCTCTAATTAGCGTTTTATTAAACTAGTTACCAACGTTCAAAACCGACTCAACTCGTGTGTGATTGTTCGTGGACTCGATAGATCATATCTAACACTCTATTAGATGTATGAATGCATGTACGTTCGAATTAAATAATTGTTCGTGTTCGTGTTTGTCCAGAAAGTCACCTGAATTAGCCGGGTGTCACATCATCCCCTTGTTGAAGGAATTTTCGTCCCGAAAATTAAGATCACTGCTCGTTCGCTAGACACAAGGAAAATAAAAATTTTCAGTTGTCACATCATCCCCTTGTTGAAGAAAATTTCGACCCGAAATTTAGTTCGTACCTCTGCTCGTCGTTGCTTGTTTGTCGAAGAGTTGTGGGTATTTCTTTCGCATTTGATCTTCGCGTTCCCACGTGAACTCTGGTCCACGTTTCGAGTTCCAACGAACTCGAACTATCGGGATCTTACTTCGTTTGAGCGTCTTGACCTCACGATCCATGATTTCGACCGGTTCCTCGATGAAACGCAACTGTTCATCGACTTGGATCTCGTCTAGTGGTACTACTAGACTTTCATCTGATAGACACTTCTTCAGGTTTGACACATGGAAGACATTGTGTACCCCACGCAATTTCTCTGGTAAGTTTAGCTCGTACGCTACCGGGCCAACTTCGCTGATAATCTCAAATGGTCCAATGTAGCGTGGATTCAGTTTGCCACATTTGCCAAAGCGAATGACACCCTTCCAAGGTGACACTTTTAAAAGAACTTTGTCTCCAACTTCAAACTTAAGTGGTTTTCGCCTTTTGTCTGCGTAACTCTTTTGACGGTCCCTAGCCGCCTTCATCCGGTTTCTGATCTGAACCATCCTTTCTGATGTCTCGAGTACCAGTTCTGGACCGGTGAGTTGGCTATCCCCAACTTCCGTCCAACAGATAGGTGATCGGCACTTTCTTCCATACAGTGCCTCAAATGGTGCTGCTTGTATGCTCGTGTGGTAGCTGCTGTTGTAAGAGAACTCCACCAACGGTAAGTGAGTCTCCCAACTGTTCCCGAAATCTATAACACATGCTCTCAGCATGTCTTCAAGTGTTTGGATAGTTCGCTCACTCTGACCATCCGTTTGAGGGTGGTATGCTGAGCTCATATCAAGTCGGGAACCCAACCTTTTATGCAATGATCTCCATAAGTGGGAGGTAGATCGGGCGTCCCGATCCGAGATAATGGAGATTGGCACCCCGTGCCTGGAAACTATTTCCTTTATATAAATTTTAGTGAGTTTCTCTGTCTTGTATTCTTCCTTGATGGCCAGAAAATGCGCGGACTTTGTTAGTCGATCGACGATCACCCAGATAGTGTCACAACCACTAGCGGTCTTTGGTAACTTTGTAATAAAGTCCATTGATATGTGTTCCCACTTCCACTCGGGAATTACTGGTTGCTAAAGTAACCCCGATGGTTTCTGATATTCTGTCTTAACCTTGGAACATGTCAAGCACTTGTTCACATATGTAGCAATGTCTGCTTTCATGTTTGGCCACCAGTAAGCTACCTTCAGATCATGATACATCTTGTCTGCACCAGGATGGATTGAGTATCGGGATTTATGAGATTCATCCATCACGAGCTCACGTAAATTTCCATAGGAGGGAACCCATAGCCGATTTTGGAAATATCTTGTACCGTTTGCCTTTGTTTCTAACTGTTTGTCCATCCCACGAAGCGATTCAGCCGCCCGGTTTTCATCCTTTAATGCTTCGATCTGAGCGTTGCGGACTTGGTCAGGTAGTTTTTGGTAATATAATTGTACAGCTGATCATGTATGTGCGAACATATAACACGAATTACAAGTCCTTACATTTCGAACCGTTAGTTTATGAGAAAGCGAGGTAATCTTTGGTAGTACTACTGGGTTTGACAAACCCCACCCGCGTTGGTAGCTCCAACTCGACTGGATGTCGAACGGGTGTGAAATTAGCCTAGACAGTATCATCATCGTCCGTGTTAGGCGATGGTGGAAGGCATCACAAACACAAACAGTCATGCTTCGGTTGCGAACCACATAGTGATAGCATTATTGGCCTTGCTAGCTACGATTACTATTATGATTACCATGGCACAAACATTTTACAAACAACTTTACAAACATTTATTTTTCTTGCATTGACATTTATGAACTCACCAGCCTTGCGCTGACCCACATAGCATGTCTTTCGCAGGTCTTTGAGGTACGGGCACACTAGGACGCACATTGCATGAAAGTTTAAACATTTGATTTGCATTTCAACTTTTACAGTTGGATTTATTTTCTTTTGTGTTTGGTTTTGAGGGCGCGTGTTTTGCGCAACACTTTTTACTTACATGTTACGCTTCCGCATTTTCTTAAATTGTTTTGGTGTGTTTGCATGGTTTGGTATGACTAATGACTCGGATCCTGGTTTGTCACACGCCTCGCGGTATAAACCCCGCTGGTGGATTTTGAGGGTGTGACAGATTGGTATCAGAGCCAGTCGTCGGCCAGTGTGCCAGCGAGGACGCTGGTCCCCTAAGGGGGGAGGATTGTAACATCCCACATTGGTGGGGAGGAGAACTAAGCACCGCTTTATAAGGGTGTGGATACCTCCCCTATCAAGACGCGTTTTAAATCCGTGAGGGGCGGATGCCTGAGGGCATGCCGGCTGCCAAAGCGGACAATATCTTGGTGCGACGGGTCTGGGCTGTTACAATAGATGACATGGTAGTAAAATCCAAAAAAGCTGAAGATCATGTCAGGGATCTCCAAACGGCCTTCGATATCATTGATCAATATAACTGAAGCTCAACCCCTCTAAGTGTCACTTTGGGGTGCGAGCTGGAAAATTCCTAGGTTACATGGTTACCGAAAGAGGGATCGAAGCAAGTCCAGAGCAGATCAAAGCGATCCTAAATTTGAAGTCCCCATCGAATGTTAAAGAAGTACAAAGGTTGACAGGCAGAATCGCAGCACTCAACAGGTTTATTTCAAGATCCTCAGAAAAAAGCAAGGATTTCTACGATATCCTGAGGAAAAATAAGAAATTCGACTGGACTGAGAAGCATGAAGAAGCTCTGAAGTGCCTAAAAGACTACCTGTCAGCAGCCCCGTTGTTAATGAAACCAGAAGATGGGGAGCCGCTGTATTTATATCTCGCTGTTTCCGGAAGCTCAATCAGTGTAGTCCTGGTAAAAGACTATCAAAATCAGCAGCATCCGGTATATTATGTAAGTAAAACTCTGCTAGACGCAGAATCCAGGTATTCTCACCTTGAAAACTTAATTCTATCTCTTATAATGGATTCCACTAAACTCAGACATTATTTTGAAACCCATACTATAGTTGTGATGTTTAACTATCCTATTAAGGCAGTTCTCAGGAAGCCAGAAATGTCAGGAAGGATGGCTAAGTGGGCGGTCAAACTAAGTGCCCATGACATCAAGTATGAACCAAGAAGAGCAATCAAGTCCCAAGCATTAGCTGACTTTGTGGCGGATTTCAGCAGTGACATTGAACCAGAAGTTGAAAAGGAAGTTCAGCAGCTTGAGAAGCTCAAGGAAGACTGGATCCTCTATACTGACGGATCCTCAAATGTCAGAGGAACATGGCTAGGAATCCTGCTAAAATCGCCACAGGGGGACATAATACCTCTATCTATATCCTGCGAATTCCAGGCTACCAACAATGAAGCGGAATATGAAGCTTTAACTGCTGGATTACAGCTGGCTAGGGATATGGGAATCCTATCTACACAAGTGTTTGTTGATTCTCTCTTATTAACTAACCAATTTAATGGCTCCTATGCAGTAAGTGGGGAGAATCTGATCAAATATCTTGAGATTGTTAAAAAATTATCTCTATTTTTCGAAAATTTTAGCATTTACCAAGAGAAGATAATGCAGAAGCCGATGCCTTGGCAAACTTGGCTTCATCGCTCAGGATCCCTGAGGATGTCAAAATTCCAATAACTCACATCTTGACGCCAGCGATAGCTCTACAGGAAGCTCAGACTGTTAACGATAATGCAGGCGCAGATGCTGAGAATCCTGAAGATGCTCAAGAGTCCTGGACCTACCCGATTCGGAAGTATCTCAAAGATGGGGAGATTCCCAAGGACGAAAACCCCAGAGCTTTTCGCACAAAGGTAGTACCCTATACTATAAATGATAATATCCTATATAGAAGATCTCTTGCAGGTGTCTACTTAAGGTGCTTAGAGAAGTCAGAAGCTCTAAAGGTGCTTGAAGACATCCACAGTGGAGATTGTGGGAACCATACCGGGGGCAGGGCACTGTTCTCTAAAGTTCTCAGGTTCAGATATTATTGGCCAACTATGAAGAAGGATGCTGCGAGCTTCTCACAGAAATGCGATGCTTGTCAAAGGCATGGCAATATCCTCCATCAACCCGCTGAGCATCTGCATCCTATAGTATCCCCATGGCTGTTTATGAAGTGGGGCATGGATATTGTGGGTAAGCTGCCAAAGGCTCCCGGAGGAAAAGTGTTTATGCTTGCCATGACGGATTACTTTTCCAAATGGATTGAAGCAGAAGCCTATATTCAAGTAAGAGAGAAAGAAGTGATATCCTTCATCAAAAGAAACATCCTCACCAGATTTGGGATTCCGGCAGAGATCATATGCGATAATGGCTCCCAGTTTATAGGCAAGAGAAAAACAAACTTTTGTGAAAGCTGGGGCATCAAGATGATCACTTCAACACCTGTCCACCCTCAGGCTAATGGGCAGGCGGAATCCAGCAATAAAATCATCATAAACAATCTCAAGAAGAAGTTGGGCTCCAAGAAAGGTAAATGGGCTGAGGAGCTACCGTTTGTCCTTTGGGCAGACAGAACTACACCTAAGAATGCTACTGGCCAAACGCCATTCTCGTTAGTGTTTGGGGCAGAAGCTGTGATCCCTACAGAGATGGTATTCCCGACAGCCAGAGTCAACTGCCAAGATCCTGAAACCAACAGCCAGGATCTCCTTCAGGATCTCGAAACAGTTGAAGAGCTCAGAGATATGGCCAGAATCCGCATGACATCTTATCAACAGCGGATAGCGAAATCTTATAACAAGAATACCAGGTTAAGAAGATTCCGAGTAGGTGACTTGGTCTTGAGGAAGGCTTTCTAAAATACTACCTGTTGGTACTAGAATTCAGGAGATTATGAGCAGCTCGAATCAGCTCGCAAGCACATCATTGTAAGGATCCTGAATTATATTTCCTGACTAACCATTGCTTTTCCCTTTTTGTTCATTATTCGCAGGATAACTCGAGCATGGATCACGTGTCCTAAAGACCCGGTCAACTAACAGAAACGTGGACCAAGTGGACTTCAAACGGCTAATTGGAGAACGTGGAGTTAGTTGCTAATTTTTAGGGGATGTTGTTATGATGTAATTCGTATTTAATGGAGCTCTAGGCTGACACACACACACACCTTTTTTGCGATTACGATTCTCTGCTAAACTTAGATTATGAGCTCATTTTCTTTGTACTCAGAACGTTCATTATATAAAAGTTTTAGGAGGCAGGTACTTTGAACCGGCCCCCGAGGTTTTTTGCTAGGCTCCTTGAGGATACTCAAGGATTCCTGGATTTTCCCTCGTTACATCCTCGTGTCAATCTTCACAATTACATTCTTACCTTTATTTACATCAAACACGCTACCTCACATACGAAATTTGATCAACTAATTGCTTAGGCAGTTTTTGACCAAAACACTACCAACCCTGCGGACGGGAAGTTAGCACCCAAATGGGAGGGCCCTTACCTTGTAGATTCTGAAGAAGGAAAAGGGGCATACCGTTTGGTGAATATGGAAGGAGAACCTCTACCAAGAACTTGGAATGCCATTCATCTTAAAGCATATTTTACGTGAGAATCCCATTGAGAATCTCAGGCGGAATCCCCGGGATCCTCAATGTGTAAATAATCCAAGGTATGTATACTAATCCTATTTCAATTTATTCTTATTATTTTTATGACATATTACTGACTTAAGCATCGGAGTGGTGTTAGCTAAGCTAACACCCACCCCTCACCAAGCGTTGAGTGTTTTGTAGATTTTGAGAATCTTAGAGAATTTTGGGTATATCCCCAGTTAGAGGTTGGCCACCTCTCCTACGTTTAAGGTGTCCCGCACACCTTCTAAGGTCTGAGAGGCTGACTCCTCTCCTAAGTTTGGGTAATCGCCAGTAGCGCACGACCCTCGCCAGTAGCGCACGTTGTCCCCCAGTATGCTAAAGGTGGCCGGACCAGTCCACTTCAGGGGTGGCTGACAATCTTGTCACTGGAGGCTGCTGGGAGGATTCTCAAGGTTTATAACACTGACGTGTTATCTAAGGTTTTGACATTTTCATGTCACATACGTATGGGCTTGTCCCCAGTTTTGGCTTAGTCCCAAGTTTATCGGGCTTGTCCCCAGTTTTGGCTTAGTCCCAAGAATCCCGGGTTTATCCCCAGCTTATTTTTAACTTGTTTACTCTCGGAAGTATTAGCTTCGGCCGGAGGCCAAGAAGCTTCTCAAAATTGTTTCAGGTTTTGGAGGAAATTAAGACAAGCGCTGAGAAAAGTGCATGTAGGATTCCCGTAGGAATCCCAAATCAGGTGAAAGAAGATATGATTGTTTGAAATCAGAAAATCGACTAAGGTAAAATTCAAAGGTTAGTTTTTACTGTTTAGTCTTGAAGACTAACCTATTATATTATTTAAGTCTCGAATGGTTTTCCAACATACAAGTCATTTTTTAAGATTCTTACCAATTTTTGTAAACCAATCCTATCTATGGAAATTTTAATACAAAGCACAACATGAGAAGCTAAAAGACACTGATAATATTGATAATTACGGAAGGTTGTGAGCTTCTCAAGCTTCGTCCTGAAAACCTCAGGATCCCTCCACTTGAGAAGCTCGAAGGTCAAAAGATTGTTTTTAGGAATCTTGGTTTCGTCTTGTAAACACAAGATCCCTCCACCAGGATCCCTACAATTGTTGTTTGTTACTTTTTCATTACAGGAAATAGAAAAGGTTTCACCCAAAAGAACCACCAAAAAACCTAAAAAAGTGGGCTCAGACCGTTGCATTTTCCTCATCGCCCACTGTCTTCTCTTCCTCCGCCGGCTTCACCACGTCCTCCAGCTTCTTGCCCGCTCCCAGCTCTATCACATAAGCCCTCGTCGCCGCCAGCAGAGAATCCGAAACCATTTTTGAGGAGCCACCATCATTCCCATCTTTTCCTTCCACATCACCCTCTCTCCCAATGATTCCAAGACCAGCCTCCAGCCTGCGATGTCCCAACCTGGCACATGAAATCCAGCCGCTTCGGCCTCTTCTACCATTTGAATTTTGCATTCTAGGACGCTCCGGGCAGCCGAGAGTTGGCCAATTTCAGCATCAGCGACCATTTTGGCTTCCAGGGCTTGACGCTGCTCAGTGAGCTTATGCTCATAGAGAAGGGTGTTGAGACTAGAATTATGAGGCTTGCAATATTAAATATGTTGGGCTGGGCTTAGAGGGTTTCATTAGATTAGTAGGCTAGTTTTATTATTATGTTTAGGCTAGTTTACTATTAGATATGGGCATGGACTTGGGTTTATGATTAGGGTTTAAGAGCCCAATAGTAAACTCATGGGATGGCTATATAAACCCCATGAGTTTACTATTCAAAGGCGGGGTTTATGATTTCTAGAGAGAGTGAGGTGATTACGACTTTGTAGAGAGAGAAGAAGAGAGTTTACGATTTCTGGTTTTGTACCCGACAAGTTTTCTTGTGTGCAAAGATCAAGTGTTTATTTGTTTAATCATCGTATTCTTCGTGTTTCTTCTCTTCTCTATCTTGAATCAATCATAAACAAGGATTCCGCACTCGTTTGTGATTAAGATATCGTGATTAGTTGTTGTTTTCGGACCTACAATTGGTATCAGAGCCAAGAATCACATATTCGAGGTTCTCACGGTATTGGATTCAAGCCTTTTTCCAAAAAAAGAAAAGATTTGAAGATTTGAAGATTTGAAGATTTGAAGATTTGAAGATTTGAAGATTTGAAGATTTGAAGATTTGAAGATTTGAAGATTTGAAGATTCGAAGATTTGAAGGTTTGAAGGTTTGAAGGTTTGAAGGTTTGAAGGTTTGAAGGTTTGAAGGTTTGAAGGTTTGAAGGTTTGAAGGTTTGAAGGTTTGAAGGTTTGAAGGTTTGAAGGTTTGAAGGTTTGAAGGTTTGAAGGTTTGAAGGTTTGAAGGTTTGAAGGTTTGAAGGTTTGAAGGTTTGAAGGTTTGAAGGTTTGAAGGTTTGAAGGTTTGAAGGTTTGAAGGTTTGAAGGTTTGAAGGTTTGAAGGTTTGAAGGTTTGAAGGTTTGAAGGTTTGAAGGTTTGAAGGTTTGAAGGTTTACTATCGGAGTTTACTATCGGAGTTTACTATCGGAGTTTACTATCGGAGTTTACTATCGGAGTTTACTATCGGAGTTTACTATCGGAGTTTACTATCGGAGTTTACTATCGGAGTTTACTATCGGAGTTTACTATCGGAGTTTACTATCGAAGTTTACTATCGCAGTTTACTATTAGAGTTTACTATCGGAGTCTACGACCCGGAGCGTGTTTGCGATTCCCACTGTGTTTACGATTGGGTTTACGACTCGGGGGTGTTTACGATCGGAAATAGCGTTTACGATTGGAAACTAGTTTGCGAGAAAAAATCACTATTTCACACTTTCACGGAAACGGACGTAACTTTTGACTCGTTTGGAGTTAGAAGCTCATTTTTTAACACGACGTTCGTAACAACAAGCCCCAGAATTACCCCCGACTAATGTCCAGGGGAGCTCGTTTGGACCCCCAAATTCGACTTCGAAGGGCTCCGTTTTTCAGTTTTAAGGTTTTGACCCTATTTTTTGAATAGTACTTTTGCCGTTTTTGCCGATTCTTCAAAATCTTCAAAGGCTGCATATCTAAAGAAAGAAAATGAGTTCAGTGGTTGAAGAAAAGAATACTGTTGAGAACAAAGATGATTTCGCAGATGAAGTTGACAAAACTGAGATATGCCCCAATCCCATTTGTGCTCGTATAATTCCCGGACTTAGACAAATCTGTAAAAATTATCAGCTAGAACTGTTTGAGATAAAATGTGAAAGGAGTTCTTTTAAGGGTAGATGGCAAAAGAATGAGGAGAAGGTAAAAGCTCAGAAACTAGACATTGTGAAATATCAAAAACTTGCTACTGAGAAAACTCTACTATATGACAATGCAAAGTTAGAAATAGCTGAGCTTAGAAAGCATGTAGATGAGCTCACACATAAGAACAATGAGTTGCAAGTGAAACTAGATATGAATCAAATGAGAAGCAAAAGAATGCTCGATGCTGGAAAGGAATTGTCACATGCTGTTGTGACTGGTCAAGTTGGAAAAGACACATCTGGGTTTGGGTTAGAGAAAACTGATAAATCTTTGGCAATGAACAACATCATTCCTCCACCAGTTCCCAGAGACATTATAGGAATACTTCTTAGTGAGGATCAAGTTGAACGAACCAAGTCTGATTATAAAGAAGCTGCTCCTCCTATTGATAGTGTCTTGGTTGGAACTACACCATTGACTCAAGAAGAAATTGATAATGAAGCAAACATGACTTATGGTGAAGGGAGAGTAAATGATATATCAGACAATGATGCTGAGTGCCAGAAATATGACAGGTGTCACAACTCTAAATCTGATGAAGCTGGGATAGAGTTGAAACCATACCCTAAAATTGAAACCCCATGCTTCAAAGTAATTGACGAAGTCAAAAGGGAAAAGGTGATCTTGACGACACGGCCTGAGGGGAAGATCTTTATGACATCTGGATCAATGTTTGACCAAGAACCAGATGTAGGATATGAACTACCATCCTTCTCCTCCAAGTTCAAGGGAATAACCGATGGAGTGATAAGTGAACCTAAAGTTGAGAGGCCAAAGATCACCATCAAGCATCCAAGTATGAAACCAACAGCTGGAGTGAAGAATGAAAAACTCAAGGGAGTAGCTGTGTCTCCCATTTCTTTAGTTGGATCATGCAGTTGTTGTTGTAATTGCAAGAATGGTGCTTCAACGTCAAAGAATCAAGGAAGCACAAAGACAGTAAAGACAGGTTTGACACAGGCTTCGACAAACCAGCAGAAAGTCAAATCTGAAGCTGCAGTCAAACCAAAGAAGCATACACAAGGCAAACCAGCTCCATATCAGCCACCGAAGACAAATGGGTACACGTCTGACTTCTATCTAAAGAAGCAGACTTGTTTTAATTGTGGCATCGCTGGTCATATTGCTAGAAACTGTCTTTATCGCCCCTATGAACCCTATTTTCTGAAAAGTCAAAGGGTTTCATCTCATGAGTCTGTAAAGTCTAAGCCAATGATGGTGCAAACACCTAAGGCAAGGAAGACTGTTGCTCCTAAGGTTAAACTCTCTGATCAACATTGGGGCGCTGCCAAAGCTGAAAGAAAATCTATAAACAACACTCTTCCAAGTTACAAAAATTTTCAAAAACAGGTGAAGAAACCAGTTTCAAAACAACCAAAGCTTGAAAAACCCAAGGTAACTAGAACTGTTTTCAAAAATGATTCTAAAATGCAGAAGGTTGAAATACCTAAAGTCACAACTCAAAAGGTGACGAAAACCAAAAATGTTTTGAAAAGTGAATCTAAAACGAAGAAGGTTGAAATACCTAAGGTCACAACTCCAAAGGTGACTAAAACAAATGTTAAATCACCTGGAACTTGGAAACCAAAGGCTAATGCAGCTACAACCGAATCATCCCAACTTCCTGATTTTTCAAAAGGAATGTTTTTAAAAGAAATTTCATTCATTGATTCCTCAGGGGTACCCAGAAAAACAATGGCCTGGGTACTATTAGCTAACTAATCTCTCACTCTGTGCAGGAACGATCAAGGAGGATTATCACTAACGTTTTTATTACTAATTTGTTTGTTGATAAGTGATTGTTCCAGGCACAGTTTAGGAGACGTATCTTCATGTCATGTCAAGTAATCTATACAATGGAAGGTATGTCTCTTTGATAGGTAAAATGTCAAAATCATCATGAAAGGTACTGTTCTTAACTTGGTTGTTTGAATGATGAGGCAGCAAAGGGTCTTTTGAGTCAAACCTATTTCATTAAAGTGTCAATTAAGCTGTTGATTGATTATGTGTTTGACTTCAAATGCAATGAAGTGTGCATGTCATGAAACCCAATTTTCTAAAATTTTCAAATCAATACTTTGAAAGTTAGCTTGGCCAGATATCTTCAAAATTTTGTGTTTTGTTCTTTTAAGTGTGTTTGTGTGTTTTATTTTTTATTTAAAAAAAAAACTGAAAAATGATGTTCACAAGATTGTGACATTAAAAATCAAAAAGCAAGGGGAAGAAATGTAAAGATGAAGAAAAAGTTGACCCCTCAAAAATAGTGTGCTTTTCAATTTTTAATTGTTTGTGTCTTGTTTTTGAGAAGTTTAAGGGAAGTAAAATGAATGTCCGGGTTGGAGATGGCTGACACGCGTAAGGCGGAAGTGAAAGGCAAGCTCCACGGTGATATGCTCGGTAGGCTCGACCTAAACTTATGACCTCCAATGAAAGTGCTGTGAACTTAAAAGATATATATGTTTAGTTGCCCATCCCAGGTTGCATGGTTTAAAAGACTGAGTCCCGGCAAAAATGGGTTGAGAGTGGTAATTACCTAGTATTCATTCTCTCACACGCCATGTCTCTGCTGTCATGACTACACCACATAATAAAAAGAAAAGAAAAAGAAATGAACAAGAAATTAAAAAAAAATGAAAAAGAAAAGAGAATAAATAATCACTCAGTTGGTCTTCTTTGCGTGCTTAGCGGCCGACCTGATCACCAACTGATGGTTAATGAAATAAGTGGTAGTCATAACGGTGTTGCATGGTTCCTCAAGCTGGGGGTTTGTGAATCCTCAATAAACTCTGAGTTGGGTAGGTTTTGCTGTGTACGCTTGGGTGTGGGGACAATTAAACATGATGGTAATATTGTACTATATTAAACATGACGCATTCGGTTGGGATTAAACGGGTTTGAGTTTAAAGCGGACAAACATACCGGCAATCACCTGGACTAGTTGAGTAACTGAAGCTGAAAAGGGTTCCTCAGTCAGATTCATACGGTTTGATCCCTTGTAAACTTTCTCATGTTTGGTTTGGTAAGTATTTGTTTATTTTTATCTTTCGTGTGTGAGTCGTTAAGTTCTTTTTGGTGTGTTTTCGTCTTAGCCAGGTTGATTTGAGAAGTCAAAATGTGTTTTTCATGGGTTTTAATGCATGACAATATGCCCCCGACAGATCTTGCCAAATTTTTAGGGGAAGGAGTATGGGATAATAAGTATTATCCGAAGGGAACTCGAGGATGATACTTATTATCCAATGGAAAAGACTTCCTCCGTCAGATCTTGACAAATTTTTAGGGGAAGGAGGGAGGATAATAAGTATTATCCGAAAAGACTTCCATAATACATAGTATCCGAAGGGAACTCGAGGATGATATGTATTATCTCAGGGGAAGTCCTTAGCTGAGGGGAAGTTATCAGCTAAGGGGAAGTCTTTAGAGGTCTTGGGTTCAGGGGAAGTTTTATAGAAAACCCGTAATCTATATTAGGGTTTTTGGTTAAAATTATGTTAATTTGAATCAACTGAACAGATGATAATTACCTTCTAACCCAAAGACGAGTCATCAAATGTCTGGTGGAGTATATTTTTTCAAATGTGTGTCAGACAGGTTGATGATAAAAAGATGCTGCTGCTGCTCAAAGTTAAAGAACCAGCCGGACAAGACTTCCATCTGAAAAGCAACTGTTCAGGGGAAGTTGTTGGTGTCTTTACAAGTTTCCAAAAGCTTCAAAAGAGCTTCAAAGAAGATGTTCACGTGTTTAGGGGAAGCTGCAGATTTTAAAGTCAATTGATGAAGAAAATGATGCAGAGAGCAGTTAGAGATCATGAAGATCCAAGATCAACAATCAAGTTCTTCATAGTTAGAGGTTTTCAAAATTTTACCTCTAATTTTTGGAGATTCAAGACAGTTACCGAAGATTCAGTAAGAACCAGTTCTTTCAACAGAAGCAAGTCAATGAGAATCCTCCATTTCATTAACTTGTTCATTTCAAGAAGTTCGAGCTGATGTTGATCAAGAGGAAGTCCCAAGTGCCCGTCATGAAACCCATTGAAGATTTCTGCGGAAAGAATCTTCATCAACATCTTTGCCAGCCAGTCAAGAAGAAGAATTTCAAAGATTAAAGACATTTAATATCACAAGCCTAGGGGAAGATTGTCACACCCCCAATTTCCACTAACGGAGTTTTACCGTGTGGGGTGTGAACCAGACCAGGACCCGAGTCATTAGTTACATTAAACATAAGTTAAGGGTTCAAAATGTAAATATATTTCCAAACGGGAAATATTAAAACCAGAGTTAAAGTTTAGCGGAAGCTCATAAAAGTTATGTTGCGCAAGCAAACGCTCGATAAGTAAATACCGATTCAAGTTGGAAAGATTTAAAAACAAATTCCCAAAGTAAAAGGTTTTAGCCAACGTACGTGCCCAAAAATCAGATTCTCCTAGCGTCCTGCAAAGCATGCATAAGAGCAAGTGTCAACTAATGTTGGTGAGTTCACATAAGCACATAAGTATAATTAGTATAATTATGCAGTACGAATACAACAGTTTTTATTCGTATGTAAGCATGTATATTAACAGTACAATCCATATCGTAGGTAGCGAGCCTAAGTTCATGTCACTAAAACGTTCGCAACCGAAGCTAACCAATTAGTTGTAGGAATAATTCCTTACGTGGTTTGCCTTCCCCGTGTCTACTCGATCACGGTAAGTTAGGCTGACATTGTCCTCAGTCCGACCGCCAGTCGGGTGGTGCATCTCGTGCCCGCTGAGTGGGGTTTGTCAGACCCCAGTAGTACTACCCAATATCCCCTCGCTATTTGCTATTAACGGTTCGATAAGTAAGGACTTTCAAAGATAAAGCATTTTACGTGAACATGTGATATATACTGGATTTCTACTTTAATCATACATAAAAGTTGTTGTGTTATCACCCTAACCCGGTGTAACGTGTTTGCGTGTGTTATCGTCTAAAACCGGACGTAACGTAAAGGTTGTGAAACTCACCTTAGGGTGCGCTGCTACAAATTTAGTTAGACTTCCGAGTCTTGCGTAACTACCAAGCACCTATCGATTTTACATACGTAAGTGTGTGTCCGCACATAGTAACATAGCCTAGACGACGGTTTAATTTGACAAGTCAATCCATATGTGACGTAGGTGATAAATCTCCATACGTGATAAAAACGTTTATTCAAATCGAGTTGGTGACGACATTTAACCGAAATCACAAAAGACAATCAAAACTGCGGATAAAAGATAAATATCATTTTTTACAAACCCGAATAGTTGAAATGCATGTTTATACGTATAGGTGGTTATATTTATAGATATATGAATATGTGTTTATATATTTGTAAATAAATCCCAACACAAGAAATGTTCACATCGCAAAATACGACCAAATAATATTCGTATACGTATTTTTTTCATAATTTTAAGGGTTGATAAAACGTTCGTTTTATATTTCCAAAAAATGTTTATATATAAATTTTCTCGAATGGGTACTCATTATGATTTTATTATCAAATAATCAACATTTTATATATAATAACCAAATTACATAAAATGACGAGAGAAAACGAAAGTAATGATGTTTACGAGGGTTTCTACGAGTCCAAAATAACATGGGGAACGAGTGGTGACAGTTTCGGACCAAGTAATGTTTTAAAAACATCACAAAAAAATAAAACAGCAAAAGTCATGGTCACGGGACTCGAACCCGTGACCTCTAGATTGTAACACAGTGGCCTAACCATCAGGGCAGTGGCTTGGTATGTTAACCGAATCGCAACATGCTGATGATATTCATGCAGGGAGAAGGGAATCCGGATCAGAAAGGGAAAAACAATAAAAGACTTGGGGGCTGAGGGTTTCGAACCCGAGACCTCTTGGTCTCGAACGAGAGCACAAACCAGCTGGGCTACATGCGCGCTTTTGTTTATAACCATAAGCTTAGATATTTAACCCGACCCATCCAGACTTCTTCTTCTTCCCCATAACTCCGGTGGCCGGAGTTTTGTTCCGGTCACCGGAAAATCGCGAAAACACAAACAACCTCAAGATAGACGTGCGATTAAAATAGGAAAGTCGTTACCTCAAATCGGTGATTAGTTTTGACGCGGTTTGATTCCGAAACAAAACCGAAAACCTCGACCCGGATCACCCGATGGCGCTCCGTTCTCCAAATTGATGCTACAAGGTTGCTCGGAAGAGGGAGGCGATCTCAGTGGTGTACAAAACGTGTGGTGAAACAGCAGCGATTGGCCGGAACTCGAGTTCGCCGGAAAACTCAAAAGAAAAAAAAAGAAAAACGAGAGCGAGAGAGTTTGAAACGACGAGTAAGGTGAACGAAATTGAGATCTCACAAGTAAATGATTGAGGTATGATGATCGATTGGAGGGCAAAGTGTAACCGATGCCTTGAATTCGATTCTTTAAGGATTGTCGGTTGAAGGGATACGATAGACAATGTCTCGACTGTTTTTTTTTGAGAATTAAAAATTGACTTCGATGGAATGGCAGAACTGGTCCTTCACAAATTTCACATGGTAAGTTTAAGTGGATACAAACAAGTTTCAGAAATTACAGAATAGACCCCTCAAGGTTACAAAATATTAACGAAATCCCTAACGGAGTTAACGGAGGCAACTTGCCGATAATTAATCGATCGTGCGTCAAACCGTATTTAACGAACGAGGTTTTATATATAGAAAAAAATGTGTATATACATATATGTGTGTGTATATATATACGTTTCACATAAAATCATAGTTGTAACTCAATAACTATACATTTTAAATTCCTATAAAATTATAGAAATGTTTCGTATGATTACGTGACACACCGTCACATAAAATCATAAAACGACGTGTGTATATATATACATATATACCACGTGAAAATAATAAATGTAATTGCCACATAAAATGACAAGACGCTTTCATGAAATCATAAAATATAATTTTATATAAAATTATAAATTATAAATATTCAAGTTAGTTAACCGACGTCTAGACTCATGTGCAATGTTTGTGTAACTATTCTAATTAACTGAAGTAACGGACGTTATCAAAGTACGACACAAGTTATAAACGGGGTTAACCTGGGAAATTGCCGGTTGTCACATCATCCCCTTGTTAAGGAATTTTCGTCCCGAAAATTGTCTTAAGTTGCTACAGTTTCTTTTGAATGAAAAGAAAAATTTTAGGGTTGCTACATCATCCCCTTGTTAAGGAAATTTTGTCCCAAAATTTAACTCATACCTTAATTAGATGTTGATGCTTGATCAAATAGGTGGGGATATTTCTTTCTCATCTGATCTTCTCGTTCCCACGTGAACTCCGGTCCACGCTTAGATTGCCATCTCACTTTGACGATGGGAATTTTACTTCGTTTCAATGTTTTCTCCTCACGTCCCATGATTTCCACGGGTTGTTCGATAAATCGCAGTTGTTCATCGATTTGCAGTTCTTCTAATGGAACTATAAGAGTGTCATCAGCTAAACACTTTCTCAAGTTTGAAACGTGAAACACGTTGTGTACTCCATCCAATTCAGGAGGTAGATTTAAACGGTAAGCCACCGGACCAATAGTTTCGGTGATCTCGAATGGTCCTACATAGCGTGGATTTAACTTCTCGCGTTTTCCAAAGCGTACAACGCCTTTCCAAGGTGAGACTTTCAACAGTACTTTGTCACCGACTTCAAATTCTAACGGCCTTCGGCGTCTATCTGCATAACTCTTGTGTCTATCTCTCGCCGCTTTCATGCGGTTTCTGATTTGCACGATTCTTTCCGTGGTTTCGTGCACTAGTTCAGGTCCAGTGAGTTGGCTCTCACCGACCTCAGCCCAACAGACCGGCGATCTGCATTTTCGTCCGTAAAGAGCCTCAAATGGAGCGGCTCCAATACTCGTATGGTAGCTGTTATAATAGGAGAATTCTACCAGCGGTAAATGCGTTTCCCAATTTTTCCCGAAGTCGAGCACACATGCTCTAAGCATATCCTCTAGAGTTTGGATGGTACGTTCAGTCTGTCCATCTGTTTGAGGATGATACGCGGTACTCATATCTAAGCGAGTGCCCATCGCTGCTTGTAAGGATCTCCAAAAGTTTGAAGCAAACCTAGGGTCTCGGTCAGAGATAATAGATAAAGGCACTTCGTGAAGCTTGACAATCTCCTTGAGGTATATCTTTGCAAGTTTCTCTGTTTTGTCACTTTCCTTGATAGCTAGGAAATGAGCGGATTTTGTTAATCGGTCAACGATAACCCAAATCATATCGTTACCGCCAGAAGTACGGGGCAATCCCGTGATAAAAATCATCGATATTTCTTCCCATTTCCATTCAAGAATTTTAGGTTGTTGCAGTAATCCTGCTGGATTTTGATGTTCCGTTTTGACCATTGCGCACGTCAAGCACTTGCTAACATATCTAGCGATGTCAGCTTTCATATTGGGCCACCAATATAGCCCCTTTAGGTCTTGGTACATTTTGTCAGAACCAGGATGAGTCGAATAACGAGACTTGTAGGCCTCGTCCATCACCAGTTCTCTAAGATTTCCATGGAAAGGTACCCAAATACGGTCATTATAATAACGAAGTCCATCAGACTTAACTTCAGAAGTTCCATGTATGTCACGTAATGATTCAGAACCAAAATTTTCCTCCTTTAGAGCCTCTTTCTGAGCATCCCGGAGTCTATCCGGTAATCCTGTATGGATCGTTAATTGGATAGCTCGAACTCTTCTAGGTTTAACATGTTCCTTTCTACTCAAGGCATCGGCCACCACATTGGCCTTGCCTGGATGATACTTTATCGCAAGATCGTAATCGTTTAGCAATTCGACCCACCTACATTGCCTCATGTTGAGTTCCTTCTGTTTGAATATGTGCTGGAGGTTCTTGTGATCAGTGAATATCGTACACTTGGTGCCATATAAGTAATGTCTCCAAAATTTCAAGGCAAATACAACAGCGCCCAACTCTAAGTCTTGAATTGTGTAATTCTTCTCATGGGACTTTAGTTGCGTGGATTGACACACATCCGACTCCCTGGATTGACGCGTCACAATAGACCTCGAAGTCGTCAATCCCATCCGGTAGAGATAATATAGGTGCAGTACAAAGTTTCTCTTTTAGAGTTTGGAAGGCTGTCTCTTCCTTGTCACCCCATCTGTACAGAACCCCTTTGTGCGTAAGAGCGGTCAATGGTTGAGCTAACTGAGAAAATCCCTTTATAAAACGACGGTAGTAACCCGCTAAACCTAGGAATTGGCGAATTGCCGTATGTGCTCTAGGGGTAGGCCAACTTTTAATTGCCTCGACCTTGGCTGGATCAACATGGATACCTTGTTCGTTAACGATGTGACCCAGAAATTGAACCTCTCGGATCCAAAAATCACACTTGGAGAATTTCGCATAGAGTTGTTCTTTCTTTAACAATTCTAAGATTAACCGCAGATGTTCCTCGTGTTCTTCCTTTGTCTTGGAGTAGATGAGGATATTGTCAATAAATAGTATGACGAATTTATCCAGGTAGGGCTTGCACACACGATTCATGAGATCCATGAACACAGCTGGTGCGTTTGTCAGCCCAAAAGGCATGACCAATTCATAATGACCATAGCGTGTTCTGAAGGCTGTCTTTTCGATGTCCTCCTCACGGACTCGAAGCTGATGGTAACCAGACCTTAAATCAATCTTGGAATAGTAACTGGATCCTTGAAGCTGGTCGAAAAGATCATCTATTCGTGGAAGAGGGTATCGATTCTTGATAGTGACCTTGTTGAGTTCGCGGTAATCAATGCACATCCTAAATGTGCAATCCTTCTTCTTGACGAATAATACTGGTGCTCCCCATGGTGACGAGCTAGGTCTAATAAAACCTTTATCTAATAGTTCTTGCAGCTGTGTGGATAGCTCATTTAATTCGTTCACCGCTAGACGATATGGTGCACGTGCGATCGGAGTTGCTCCCAGAGCAAGGTCAATCCCAAATTCTACTTGCCGATGCGGAGGAAGGCCAGGTAATTCCTCAGGAAATACCTCCGGGTAATCGCGTACGATTGGGAAATCTTCGATTTACTCTCCACCCTGGTTTGGTCCGTAACCGTGGCCAGGATTGCCATGTGTCCTTTCCGAAGACACTTCTACGCTTTAAGGTATGATATGATTCCGGAGACATCACCTCCCTTTTCACCCTGAATCGAGAGTACTTCTCCTCCTGCTACGGGTATTCATATGACTTTTTCTTGACACACGATTTCCGCCTGATGTTTGGATAGCCAATCCATGCCCACTATGACGTCGAAACTACCGATGGTAAAAGGCATAAGGTCTATACATAGTTTATGACCAGATAGTTCTAATGTGCAGTTTTCAACCAAGTGAGTGGTGTCGAGAAGCTTACCATTTACTAATTCAACTGTATACCTAGCTCTTAGTGGAGTTTGAGTAGCCTTAATCAACTTACAGAACTTAGTCGAGATAAAACTTTTCTCAGCACCAGTATCAAATAAGACATTTGCGAAGTAGTTGTTTAGAAGAAACTTACCGGTAATGACGTTGGCATCGTTTCTTGCTTCACCAGAACCCATCACGAAAGCTCGCCCTTTGGCGCCATCTCCACCGTTTCTACCACCATGACCGTCGTTGTTATTGTTGTTACGGTGGTTGTTGTTGTTGCCAGCATTGTTGTTATTCTTTCGAAGATGTGGGTAGTCCCTATTTAAGTGTCCTGGCTTTCCACATTCATAACACCCCCTAGGGCCTTCATTATTCTGCCTCTGGTTCTGATTCTGACTCTGGTTTTGATTCTGATTGGGACGGTTTTGTAGTTCACCCCAACAATTCTTAACTTCATGGCCCCCTTTACCACAACGCTCACATGTGAGTTTCTTGCATGCCCCATTGTGGTGTTGGTTGCACCGATTGCAGAACGGTGCTCGTCCCTTGTACCCATTGTGATTATGATTACTACCACCTTGGCGGTTCTGATTACCGCCCCCGCTTTTGGTGTTACCGTTGTTATAGTCACCCCTGGAATTGTTGTATCTCTCGTTTTGGTTGTGAGAGTTAGAGGATCTCCCATTGTTGTTGCCACTACCATTTTTGTTGTTGTTACTAGAGTCGTCATCTCTCTTTCTTTTCCCATATAGGGCAGTTTTGGGGACCTTTCTGGGTGGCAACGTTCCTTGCTCTATGGCCTGGTCCGTCAGCTTATGGGCCAACCTAATAGCATTCTGCACATTTGCAGGGTTTGAGGCAGTAACCATCCCCTTGATTTGTGGAGCTAACCCATCCACATACCTTTCAATGCTTTTGAAGTCAGCATCAACCATCGTAGGACATAACACCGCGTACTCATGGTAGCGAGCGGTGTACTCTTCAACCTCAGAACTTACCATTTTCAAGTTCTGGAACTTACCTTCCAACCTTTTAACCTGGTCGCGAGGACAATACTCCTCCATCATGGCATCTTTAAATTCCTGCCAAGTCATAGCATTCGCTACGTCAAGCCCTAACATTTGGATTTGCGCGTTCCACCAAGTGAGGGCAGCTCCCTCGAGTGTAGCGGTTGCAAAATTGACCCGATTCACAACTGGGCAGTTACACATTGAGAACACCTTTTCTGATTTCTTGAGCCATCGCAGCAGACCCACGGCTCCTTCATCACCCTTGAACGTGAGCGGCTTACAATCCATGTAAGTTTTAAAGGTGCACTGAGCTGGGCCTGGATTTGTTTCATGAAATTATTTTAGAAAATAATTTCTGAGAATGAGAGAAAGAGAAAAAAAAATGTAGTCAATTTTTCGTCTGTTTTACTGACCACCGTTGTTGTTCCCTTGCACTTGAGTCGCGACGAGTGCTGTCGCGACGTTTTCATTTATCAACGCTTAGACCTGAGCTGCTGTGAGGTGTTCAGCCATGATTTTTGTTTGCCATACAAACATTTCAATGATTAACATTCCCAATATTAATTTCATTAAGCACTAAATAATTATACATGCATCCATCCATCACACGACATAATTTTTAGGAACACATTGGGAAAATAAAGATGTAATATCCATTACAAAATTTAAAATCCAACCATAAGGTATCCCAGTATTTGAAAACATTCAAAATAAAATGAACATCCAGTCAAATTTATTTCAAAGTAACAAAATAGGAGAAAAGAAGGCGGATTAGATCATGGATCAATAACATCTGCTTCTTCCTCCATGTCCTCTTGAGGCTCCTCCTCAAAAGGTTCTTCCTCGAAGGGTTCCTCCTCTTCATCCTGAACAGGAGCACCTTGAACCTGCAGGGCTGCCATTTGCACTTGGAGGGTGGCGACCTGCGCCGCAAGTGTCGCATTGGAGTGGTGAAGCGCTGCATTGGAATGTTGGAGTTCAGCAATCTGATGTTGTGCTAGATGCAGTTCGTGATCCAAATCTGCTGGATTGGGTCGCGACTCAAGCTCGCTGACCCTATGACGGATACCCATTACTCCCTGGGACAAGTTGTAGTGGTAGGTATCCTGTTCCCGTTGATCGGCCCGCAATCGCTCAATTTCTCTATCGCGTGTGCGATTGCTGATAGAATTTTGTCTGGTTTCTCCTAGAGTGTTGTCATAGGCGGCTATCAGTCCCGCAATGACCCGATTCAAATCGAAGGGTAGGTTAACCCTGTCTGGCACATGAAACATATCAAGCAACCGATATGTTGTTGGATTCAGCCAGCTGTAATCGTCTGGTGCGCGCCTATCAGGACGTATGTGCTGATCCCGAAGGAAATCCATTATCGTGTACTCAGGCTGCTCAGGCTCGCGGCCTTGTTGGTTAGAGGATGATGACTGTTCGTTGGCAATTTTCTTTCCCTTACCCCTCGTGTTATCGTGTGGTGCCATACTGTCAAAACCCAGACAGACACAAACAAAGGAAAAACAACCAAATGTGAGTAATCGATTTTTGGCACGCAAGAATAAAAATGTTTTTGGGAATTGTTGTAACTAATGTTCAAAAACAGTTACAGTTTAGAATTTTTGAAAATTCTAGTTCTCTACAACCAAGGGCTCTGATACCAATCTGTCACACCCCCAATTTCCACTAACGGAGTTTTACCGTGTGGGGTGTGAACCAGACCAAGACCCGAGTCATTAGTTACATTAAACATAAGTTAAGGGTTCAAAATGTAAATATATTTCCAAACGGGAAATATTAAAACCAGAGTTAAAGTTTAGCGGAAGCTCATAAAAGTTATGTTGCGCAAGCAAACGCTCGATAAGTAAATACCGATTCAAGTTGGAAAGATTAAAAAACAAATTCCCAAAGTAAAAGGTTTTAGCCAACGTACGTGCCCAAAAATCAGATTCTCCTAGCGTCCTGCAAAGCATGCATAAGAGCAAGTGTCAACTAATGTTGATGAGTTCACATAAGCACATAAGTATAATTAGTATAATTATGCAGTACGAATACAACAGTTTTTATTCGTATGTAAGCATGTATATTAACAGTACAATCCATATCGTAGGTAGCGAGCCTAAGTTCATGTCACTAAAACGTTCGCAACCGAAGCTAACGAATTAGTTGTAGGAATAATTCCTTACGTGGTTTGCCTTCCCCGTGTCTACTCGATCACGGTAAGTTAGGCTGACATTGTCCTCAGTCCGACCGCCAGTCGGGTGGTGCATCTCGTGCCCGCTGAATGGGGTTTGTCAGACCCCAGTAGTACTACCCAATATCCCCTCGCTATTTGCTATTAACGGTTCGATAAGTAAGGACTTTCAAAGATAAAGCATTTTACGTGAACATGTGATATATACTGGATTTCTACTTTAATCATACATAAAAGTTGTTGTGTTATCACCCTAACCCGGTGTAACGTGTTTGTGTGTGTTATCGTCCAAAACCGGACGTAACGTAAAGGTTGTGAAACTCACCTTAGGGTGCGCTGCTACAAATTTAGTTAGACTTCCGAGTCTTGCGTAACTACCAAGCACCTATCGATTTTACATACGTAAGTGTGTGTCCGCACATAGTAACATAGCCTAGACGACGGTTTAATTTGACAAGTCAATCCATATGTGACGTAGGTGATAAATCTCCATACGTGATAAAAACGTTTATTCAAATCGAGTTGGTGACGACATTTAACCGAAATCACAAAAGACAATCAAAACTGCGGATAAAAGATAAATATCATTTTTTACAAACCCGAATAGTTGAAATGCATGTTTATACGTATAGGTGGTTATATTTATAGATATATGAATATGTGTTTATATATTTGTAAATAAATCCCAACACAAGAAATGTTCACATCGCAAAATACGGCCAAATAATATTCGTATACGTATTTTTTTCATAATTTTAAGGGTTGATAAAACGTTCGTTTTATATTTTCAAAAAATGTTTATATATAAATTTTCTCGAATGGGTACTCATTAGGATTTTATTATCAAATAATCAACATTTTATATATAATAACCAAATTACATAAAATGACGAGAGAAAACGAAAGTAATGATGTTTACGAGGGTTTCTACGAGTCCAAAATAACATGGGGAACGAGTGGTGACAGTTTCGGACCAAGTAATGTTTTAAAAACACCACAAAAAAATAAAACAGCAAAAGTCATGGTCACGGGACTCGAACTCGTGACCTCTAGATTGTAACACAGTGGCCTAACCATCAGGGCAGTGGCTTGGTATGTTAACCGAATCGCAACATGCTGATGATATTCATGCAGGGAGAAGGGAATCCGGATCAGAAAGGGAAAAACAATAAAAGACTTGGGGGCTGAGGGTTTCGAACCCGAGACCTCTTGGTCTCGAACGAGAGCACAAACCAGCTGGGCTACATGCGCGCTTTTGTTTATAACCATAAGCTTAGATATTTAACCCGACCCATCCAGACTTCTTCTTCTTCCCCATAACTCCGGTGGCCGGAGTTTTGTTCTGGTCACCGGAAAATCGCGAAAACACAAACAACCTCAAGATAGACGTGTGATTAAAATAGGAAAGTCGTTACCTCAAATCGGTGATTAGTTTTGACGCGGTTTGATTCCGAAACAAAACCGAAAACCTCGACCCGGATCACCCCATGGCGCTCCGTTCTCCAAATTGATGCTACAAGGTTGCTCGAAAGAGGGAGGCGATCTCAGTGGTGTACAAAACGTGTGGTGAAACAGCAGCGATTGGCTGGAACTCGAGTTCGCCGGAAAACTCAAAAGAAAAAAAAAGAAAAATGAGAGCGAGAGAGTTTGAAACGACGAGTAAGGTGAACGAAATTGAGATCTCACAAGTAAATGATTGAGGTATGATGATCGATTGGAGGGAAAAGTGTAACCGATGCCTTGAATTCAATTCTTTAAGGATTGTCGGTTGAAGGGATACGATAGACAATGTCTCGACTGTTTTTTTTTAGAATTGAAAATTGACTTCGATGGAATGGTAGAACTGGTCCTTCACAAATTTCACATGGTAAGTTTAAGTGGATACAAACAAGTTTCAGAAATTACAGAATAGACCCCTCAAGGTTACAAAATATTAACGAAATCCCTAACGGAGTTAACGGAGGCAACTTGCCGATAATTAATCGATCGTGCGTCAAACCGTATTTAACGAACGAGGTTTTATATATAGAAAAAAAATGTGTATATATATATATATGTGTGTGTATATATATACGTTTCACATAAAATCATAGTTGTAACTCAATAACTATACATTTTAAATTCCTATAAAATTATAGAAATGTTTCGTATTATTACGTTACATACCGTCACATAAAATCATAAAACGACGTGTGTATATATATACATATATACCACGTGAAAATAATAAATGTAATTGCCACATAAAATGACAAGATGCTTTCATGAAATCATAAAATATAATTTTATATAAAATTATAAATTATAAATATTCAAGTTAGTTAACCGACGTCTAGACTCATGTGCAATGTTTGTGTAACTATTCTAATTAACTAAAGTAACGGACGTTATCAAAGTACGACACAAGTTATTAACGGGGTTAACCTGGGAAATTTCCGGTTGTCACAAAGATTGTTGAGACTAGATTATGAGGCTTGCAATATTAAATATGTTGGGCTGGGCTTAGAGGGTTTCATTAGATTAGTAGGCTAGTTTTATTATTATGTTTAGGCTAGTTTACTATTCAAAGGCGGGGTTTATGATTTCTAGAGAGAGTGAGGTGATTACGACTTTGTAGAGAGAGAAGAAGAGAGTTTACGATTTCTGGTTTTGTACCCGACAAGTTTTCTTGTGTGCAAAGATCAAGTGTTTATTTGTTTAATCATCGTCTTCTTCGTGTTTCTTCTCTTCTCTATCTTGAATCAATCATAAACGAGGATTCCGCACTCGTTTGTGATTAAGATATCGTGATTAGTTGTTGTTTTCGGACCTACAAAGGGTCTTACCCTTGGCAGTCTCAGCTTGAGCCTGGATCTTCTCATTGGCTTCGGCGAGCTTCTTCTTCATGTCCATGGCCTGGAAGCTCAGCTTCTCAATACCCTACACAAACAGGAATCCTGATCAGCAGCTGTAACAGGTATGAAACTAACATGAAATTATATGAGCTTCTTACCAGGTTGATCATGGTCTGCATCGAGAGGATCTTGTTGCTGACCTCGGAAGGAGCAAGATCTTCGAAGGTTTCCAGGTACACCACGGGAGCTGCTGGAGTTTCAGGGGCCTTTCTCTTCTTGGAAGCCGAGGCCTTTGGCCGGCTGACAGGCGGTTTGGAGATAGTGGGATGCTCAAGTTGTTCCTTCTTGACTTTGAGTAGGCTGTCAAGATCCTTCAGGGAAAATGAGGCGCTGGATTTGGGAGCTGCAAACAGAAATAGGTTATCAGTATCCAGGATGCTCGAATAAATAAAGAATTCAGAATCCTACAGAGACTTACCAGACATGGCGGGAGTGTGGTCGGCTGAATAGCTGTTTTCGCTAGCTGTTGCTTCAAGAACCAGGGCTCTCTCGCTGGCAGGAATCCGGTAAATTGCTTCAAGCTTCTTGAAATCAGGTTGCTTCTTGATAAGGTTCTCAAACGTGGGTGCTGTAAAAGAGAAAACAACAGAAAAGTTAAAAACATATTGGAAATTCAGAAAACAACAAGAAACATCAATATCCTACCCTTCTCAACCCACTTCAACGGCAACTCCGTCTCCCCAGGAATCGAGTCTCGTTTGACGAAGAAAAAACGCTTCTTCCAATCATGATCGTTATGGGAAGCTCGGGGAATCAACTGGGAGGTGGAAGTACGAGCCTGGAGAACAAACCGGCTACAACCATGGGTTCTCAACTTATATGCTTCACAGATCTCAGGAATCCCAATGTCGAGATTCCTGGTTTGGTTCAACTGATCCAGAGAATACAAGATTCTCCAGACCATCGGCATGGTTTGGGAGTAAGAAAGCCGGGTGGTCTTGAAAAATTGAGTGATAAGCTCTGGAAAGGGGAATGTCATTCCGAGCGAAAAAGGGTAGTACATGAAACAGACCCAAGTTGTGGACATGAAATCGGACTTGACAAGAGAACTGTAGGGTCGAAAAACAGTTTCCGGCGGAAAAATGCCGGAATTCTTCAATTCGAGGATGTCGCGATCGTCGAAGGAACATCTTTCTTCCTCATAGGGGATGATGTACCCCTGGTCATGAAAATCTTCGGCGATCGGAGAGCTCAACGACGAAGACGACCGTGTGTTTTTCTTGGCCATGGCCGAAAAACAGGAAGGAAAACGAGAAAGAAGAAAGGGGACTGACCTGGAATATCGGAGAAGCTCGAGAGGTTTTTGCGAAGAAGATGGTGAAGATCTCATGAATTTATCTCCTATTTAAAGAAAAACGTCACATCTCTTGGACGCCGAGAAAACAGTCACATCCTAACTGCTTTTACCGTCCACACGCCGTTAAAATGGCATCTTTTTGAATTTTAACAGCTGTCAAACTTATCCACACCTGTTGAAATTCAAGGGGCAATTGTTGAGGGTGTATTTTCAGGATGCTCGCAGGAAGCTCTCACAGTTCAGGAATCCTATTGTCATTTGGGAATCTCGTATACTCAGGTATCCTGATTATATTATTTTTACTAACCCTCATATTTCCCACATGTTTATTTGACCAGGTATCACCGGAGTCATCAACAACCTCCGAAACTTAAGCCCCAGCTAACGAAGATCGTGGACCAAGTGGACGGAGAGGACCTTAACGGTCGAATTAGTTAGGCGATAGGATCCCGGGAATCCCGGAAAGTTTGTTATTATTGTATTTGTTATATAAATCGAGGAATCGATCAATAGGAACACACACAACTCATTCACGCTTTAGCTCTGATAGCATACGATCTCTGTAACACTTAGCTTGATCGATTATACCTCCAAAATACTTGTAATTTCAGTTTCCTATCAATAAAATTGTGAGGAAGCAGGCTCTTCAGGCCGGCTCCCGAGGTTTTTTTGCTAGGATTCCTAGAGGCAACTCGAAGAATCCTGGATTTTTCCCTCGTTACATCCTTGTGTTCAGTTTTACATTTCGAGCATATTGACAAGCACACTACCTCACATTCTAAGTTTGGAATACGAAATTCCTTTGTGAATTTTTGACCAAAACACCACTTGTCCCACGTATGAGTCAGTTTAAGCCGAGTCCTCAGGAGTTAGTTGAGAGTCCGTTACCACCTGCAAACAATTAAGCACGAGGCAAAATAGAGGTTAGACATATCGTAAATTCAGGATACCTGAACTGAAAGGATTCCCAATCCGTCTTTGGATTCCTGAGTTGCTTGAGCTTCTTGATGAGCACCCTGAAAATCAACCCCTAACAATTGCCCCTGAATCTCGGTGGCTGTGGATAAGATTTACAGCTGTCGAGATTCAAAAACCCTCTTTTTAACGGCGTTTGAGACGGTAAATATGGTTACGATTGGATGCAATTCACGGCTTCCCATTTGATTTGATTGCCACCATGACTCTTTTTAAATACTAGTTATCCTATCCATAAGTTCTCCACTTTATTCGAACGGAAACCCTTCAAGCTTCTTCGCCATAACTAGGTCAGTTTCGATTTCCCTTTCTTTCTTTCAATTCTGTAATCGAAAAAAAGGCTACTCGATCTGTTGCCTCTTCTTCTTCGACGGACATCGAGGATTTCGTTGATCAGGGGATTCTTCCCCGCAACGAGGAAGAAACCTGCAACTTCAACGACAGGGATATCCAGTCGTTGAAGGATTCTGGTATTTTTCCGCGATCGGCGGTCATCCGGAAGTTCGATTCTCGGTTAAAAGCCTGAAAAAGCGTGAGCATCGGATCGTTTACTCGATCTAGCTACTCGGAAATCGAAACGTAATTAACCGATTGTTTTATTGATCAAAACGAACAATTACAATCAGTGAAACACTCAGAAACACAACACAGAGAAACACCTTGAAAACACACACTTAGGAAATCTCACACGCTCAGAACTCTCTCAATTACAAAGACCAAACATCTATATATACCCGCTGGTCTGAGCTTCGGCCGAACCTCAGGTTCGGCCAGTCCGAACTTCAGGTTCGGACCTAGTTCGGCCAGACCTAGTTGACTTGATCTTGTACTTTGTTTGATACTTCACACGACGCACATATCAGGTATCAACAAACTTGAAAAAGCGTGAGCATCGGATCGTCTACTCGATCTAGCTACTCGGACATCGAAACGTAATTAACCGATTGTTTGATTGATCAAAACGAACAATTACAATCAGTGAAACACTCAGAAACACAACACAGAGAAACACCTTGAAAACACACACTTAGGAAATCTCACACGCTCAGAACTCTCTCAATTACAAAGACCAAACATCTATATATACCTGCTGGTCAGAGCTTCGGCCGAACCTCAGGTTCGGCCAGTCCGAACTTCAGGTTCGGACCTAGTTCGGCCAGACCTAGTTGACTTGATCTTGTACTTTGTTTGATACTTCACACGACGCACATATCAGGTATCAACAAACCCCCCCTCGTCGTGTGTAGTATCTCTTCTATCTTTTCAACATCATCAAATCTGTATCTTCAATCAAGCTCCCCCTCAAGTGTAGAATCCGTTCGTTCAATGAAATGAATCTTCAAACAAACTCCTTCTCAACGCGATCGTAGCTTGATCTTGAATACTTGATGACATTTTAGTGTATCTCTGGTCTTTCATCAACATCTTCAGAAGACTTGAAGTTGTGATAAAATGCACATAGCAACCTGCTCAAATTTTAAAATAATCTTGGTGCAAAACGTCTCTTCGAGACTCCAAGATATGATTTTGAAAAAGATTTGTATCACGTGTTGATCAGATCGAAAATAAAGCAGAAACAAAATCTTTTTGATTTTTCAAAGTTTATGCTAAAACACACTGAAAATCTTTTTGAGTTTTTCTGAAATGAAATGAAATCGCAATACAGAATCAAAATCATATTGAACATATCGCACTGAACTACACTTCAATTTCAATTAATCGAAGCACATAAGTCATGCTGATTGCTGGTATAATTTGTCCAACTTAAACTCAGGCAGAATCATACTCATAACATCTGGATATGTTAATGTATTGATTAGATTTGCATTGACCAGTGTATCCCACACTATCAGACATAAATAGACATTTTCAGCTTTTCTTTTCTTTTTCCTTTGTGTGACAGCACTTGTGATTTTTCACAAAGCATAATAGTTTCATGATATAGTTAACTGTGTTCCATGCAAAAAGAAATAAGAATGTTAAATCGTCTACCTTAAGGTCGATCTTTCGATACGCAGATAAGGCCTCGGATTTAACAAAATAAGAAAATAAAACAAGTTGAAATTGTATAACCCAACAACAATCAGGTCGGTACTCCCGTACACGCAGAGAAAGTCCGATGAGTTATACGAAACACCAAAGAAAATAAAGCAGAACGTCAAAGAAACAACGATCAGGTCGATCTTTCGATACGCAGAGAAAGTCCGATCGTTTGACAAAATAAAGAAAATCAAACAAGTTTAAATCTTTGCAAAATGAACACATGTATACACAGTGACTTCTCATTTTCAATTTCACACTTATTTTTCTTTTTGTGTCATGAAATATGCATCAAGATGTTATCCACATGGTCAAGCATTAGTATTTAGTGTATATCACATTTGAATACTTTCTGATTTGCCGAGCCTACCAAGCATAACAAACAATGATCTTATGGCTCTTTCATCTACTCTATCCATGAGTCAGATACGTAAGCCAATGTACCATCATTTCCCAATGATCAATTTCTCACAATTTTATATATTTAGCATGTATTCACCTTCCTTCATTATATATTTGGCATGTATTCACTTTCTCCCCATAACATGCTTTTTCTCAATTACTCCCCCTTACTTACAATTCTCCCCCTTAAAATGAAAACTCTATGTTTGTATTTTCATTTTACACAAAAACATGACCCTATTTTGGGTTTTGTTTTGAGAAAAAAAGAAATAAAGAAAAGTGATCAATCAACACGAATACAATGCAATTTTAGAATTCAGAAAATTTGCAGGTTAGAAAGATTTATCATGAAATTTAACTTAAGCAGAATACTCCTCCATCAACAACTTTGCAATCGTCGATAGGTCTTCTAGAAGTACCTGCACACTGGTCAAACTAATTAGTCCATAAATGACCCGAAGCGGATTGCTTCTGGTCGACCAGTGTCCTTATTCTGTTTAGAAACCACCTTTGGTTTCCATTGCTGTTGTTTTGGTAATTCAGTTTTTGATGAAACAATCACAGAGGACTGTGATGATGAACCTACATTTTGAGCTTTTAAAAACATTGGAACAAAACGATTTTGTTTATGATAAAATGTAGACTCAACTTCATCAAAAACTCTGCCTTGTTCATCAAAGAACTTTGTAGTGGCAGGTTTACCAAAAACTGATTTCTTTTGAAATCTTTGTGATGAAACAGCAGATAAGGGACAATCTTTTGCCATATGTCCTGGGCGACGACAGATATAACAAATTCTTGTTGGTTTATCCCATCGATGATGTACCTGCGAAGAACACATGAATATCTCTAACATGATCAAAATGAGAATCATATACCTGATGCCTGTGATCATGAACCCATTAAGATGTAGGGCTTAGAGATTGAGAACTTTCAGTAGAAATGGTTGTTTTCACAAAGACCTCAGCAATCTTCCGAGCATCAACACAATGAAGTGGAAATTCTTTGTCAGAAAATAATTGATCCGAACCCTTGAGTTTGTAAAAACGTTCGGGTTGAATTTTATCAGCTTGAAAAACTTCCTACTTCACGTGTTTCATCTTTAATTTCTTCAAATCTGGAGATGAAGATGCTTGAACCTTTTCAGCTTTGTTTTTCATCCTGTGAAAACCCAATCCTTCATGCTTTCCAGAAATTTTCTCCTCAGGTGAAGAATGTCCATTCTTAGCCAATCGAGAAAATTCAGCTTTTTTGATATGAGCAGGGGGTGAAGCAGTTTTATCAAACATCTTCTCAAAATTTTCATCATTAGCTAAAAAGCTTGTGAAGACTTGAGAATTTGAAACATTATTAAGCAATCGATTAGCATCAAGAACCTGAACCTTCAGATCAGAAATTTTCTGTTGAGCCTCAGCATATTCTTTTTCTTTAGCAATCAATCGCTTTGCAACCTTGTGAGTTTCAAATTTTTGCAAACGCAGATTATCAAGTCCCTCATGTAATTCCTTCTTCAATTTAACCTCGTTGCGCTTCTGAATCTCCAAATTCGCGGCTTGAACTTTATTGACACGAACTAACTCCCGCTTCTCTTCCAACCGATATGCTTCAATCTTAGCAGTTGACTCTTCAACATTCTTTGTAAGCAAATCAAGTTTGACCTTTGATTTATCAAATAAATTTTGAAAATCAGCAGCTGTATCTTCAGCTTCATCCTTCCATTTCCGGACATCTTTTACCAACTCATCCCGTTCTTCACAGATCTTAGCCTTTGAAATTTCAACACTCTTCTTATCTTGCTTCAAAACTTCCAAAACCTCATTCAATGTTTGAATTTCCATGGTCAAACACTCATTCTTTAATGTCAACTCCTTATCATGATCTTTAGAAATCTTCAACTCTGAATTAATCACATCAAATGCCTCAGACAGTTTTTGAACTTTATTCATCAATAAAGCATTTTCTTTCATCAGACTCTCCAAATTTTCAGCAGATTCATAAGAACTTGGAATTGAACTAGTATCGGAACTAGTTTCTGAACAAAAATCTTCTTGTTGATCATGAATAACTATCAACGCAGATGAATCATACCCAAACTGTTGACCCCAATCATATACACCATCATTTTGAGCAATCAAAGCTGTGGTCTTGCTCGTGTTACTAGTAGTTGGTTGAGTAAAACCAGGCTTTGGTGATAGAGGAACACCAGACTTATTTGCATGTGCCTGATGACAATCTTTAGCGAAATGTCCAAGTTGTGAACATTTATAACACTTTAATTTGGACTTGTCAAAACCCAACTTATCACCAGAAATATTCCTTCCATGCTTTTTAAAGAATCTTTTAGATCTTTGACACAACATAGCATATTGCCAAGATACATCCAATTCGGTTAGTTGATCATCATCAAGAGCATCAAGATCCTCACTGGTTAACTTTGCATCAGCAACATTTTTGAGAATCAATCCAAAGGATGATGAAATCAATGCAGAAAGCCAGAAATCATTTTGGCACAATCATCTGTTGATTCTGCTGAAAAACCATTTTGACTTGAAAAATTTGGAATTGTGAAATTGCAACCCCTTGAAGAATTATTATCAGAATTTCCTGAAGCTCCAGCTATAAAAGCAACACTTGGTGCTGTATTCTGATTTGGCTTAGACTTTGCACTCATGCTTGCACTATTTTCACCATGATACAATTCTGGATTTTGCAAGGTAGCGGTTGACTTCTTTGAGTTTAACATTTCCATTTCTCGAGCATGAAGTTTTCCAGTAAGCTCGTGAAATGTCATTGCAGAATAATCCTTGTCATGAGTGAGTAACAAAACATAATTTTCCCACTTTTCAGGTAATGCTTCCATGATTTTCTCCTTTAAATCCGCATCAGATTTTTCAATTCCAACAACCTTCAATTCACTAATCAAATGTGAAAATCTTGAAACTAGAGCAGTAATGTTTTCATTGTCATAATTCTGAAAATTACCAAATTCTTTGTTCAAGACTTTCTTGCGACTCTTTTTATAATCAGCTGAAGATCAATGTAGGGAGGAATTCATTATTTTGTTTAGCTTGATTGTATAGTTTAGTTTACCTTGTAATGTTGACTTTTGGTAGGCTAGCGAAACTACCGAGCGAAACTGTAGTTTCGCTCGGTACCTAGTTTAGACTGTCTCAGTGACAGTTTCGCTTGGCCAGCGAAACTGCCAGCGAAACTGTTCACTGGACAGTATATAACAGCCGCCATGTGCAGCCATTTGTAACTTTCTCAACTTTTGTGAACCCTAATACAAGAAATCGACATTTGGTGAGTTTTGGTGACGGCTAGGAGCTTATTTCAGTATATTGTAGCTTGTTTATCATTTCTTATCAATCATTTGGTTCATGTTGTGATTGTTCAATACTAGAAAACCATTTTAGTCATTGGAAATCATATATTGTTGTTATTTCTTTGTTTTCTTCTAAAAAACATCATTATTTGCACTGATAAAGATCAGTGAGGACTTACAATATGGTATCAGAGCCTTTGTGCTCTTGATTTTGGTGTTTTTGAGTGTTTTTGGGTAAAACTTTAAAAATCTATTTTGATTCTGAAATCTGATTGTTTTGGACTGGAAATTGATTGAATATTGTGTGTTTTGATGTCCTGAAGACTAAGCAATCAACCGATCATTGCTCTATAGTGATTTGGGTTGATTTCTGATCATTTCTTCTTCAAAAAGGAGGGTTTTCTGTTCTGGGCGAAACTGCTGATTATACAGCGAAAATGTGCCTTCAAACAGCGAAACTATCAAGCGATTTGGCAGTTTCGTCGTACTATTACCGAGCGAAACTATCATCACCGAGCGAAACTATTCTTTCGCCGAAAATCGAGAAGCAAAACTATTGTCTTTTTCTTGAACGAAAGTTCAAACCAGTTTCCAGCGAAACTAGCTAGCGAAACTGTGTGTCATCGGGTATTTCCGAGCGAAAGTACTGCCCGTGCATACAGCGAAACTAGTTGGCGAAATTGCTGAACTGGTTCAGTATTGTCAAGCGAAATTGCTGGCGAAATTATAAAATCCAGCGAAATTGTTCACCTGTTCAGGATTTCCGAGCGAAATTGCTGGCGAAACTATATCTCCCAGCGAAACTAATCAATTTGTCTTGTTCTTGGTTTGTTCTTTGTCTTTCTTATTTCAGGCTGATTTAAGATGGCGTCAGGTACAAATGCTGTTGACACTGAGAGTATTGCTCCAAACCGACCACCAAGGCTGATCAATGGCGACAATTTTGAGGATTGGAAACGATGTCTGAAATCGTTCTTCTTGTACACCGACTATAATCAATGGTTGTCAATTGTCAACGGACCTCACGTTCCTACAACTACTACTGGTGAAGTAACACAGATCAACAATAATCCGTCTTCATTCACTGAGAAGGACTTGAAACTCATTGATCGTGATCAAAAGGCTCTCGGTGCTCTTTCTCTATGCCTGTCACAAGAAATCTACAATCGTTTTGCTGAGCACACTGATGCAAAAAGTTTGTTTGACGCTCTCTGTGAGTTTTATGATGGCAATGAAGACCTGGTGAAGGACAAGGAAGCCCAAGCCACCAAAGAATTCAATTCATTCACAAGCATGAAGAACGAAAAGTTAGTTGATTTGACAAATCGCTTCCTAACTGTATCAAGCAATCTGAAGAAATATGATGCGAAACTCACTAACTCTGAACAAATCAAGAAGCTGCTGGATGCTCTTCCACCAGAGTGGAGCATTCAGGTTCGCATGCTAAAACAAGAAAGAAGTTTCCCTGACTACAAGCTCATGGATGTAATTAACAAGCTTAAGTCCTTTGAGTTGGATGTTCAAAGGAGAGAGTACAATCAAACCATGGGTCCAACTAAAGTTTACTCTCCAAATTCTGCTTTCATCTCAACCGTCACACCCAAAGGAGCTTTCTCTCAACTTCAATCTTCACATCTTGGATCTGGTTCATCCTCAACTGCAACTGCTTCCGCCACTAATCAGCAAACATCCCAGATTTCACCTGAATACATGGGATTGTTCTCATTGTTTACTAACAGCTATCAAGCTTTCGCTGCTGGAGAACTTCAAGGTTCGACTCTGACTGCTGAGGATATGTACCAAGTTGATCCAGATGATTTGGAAAAAACTGACCTGAAATGGCAAATGGCCATGTTGACTGTTCGAGCTAGAAAATTCTTCGAACGCACTGGGAGAAACACCTTCAAGAATCAAAATGGAAGAGTTGGTTTCGACAAGGCTAAGCTTAGATGCTACAACTGTAAGCAACTCGGCCATTTCAAAAGGGAGTGCCCAAGTCCAATTGTCACTGAACCGACCTCCGAGCCTGCAACTCGTGCCATCCCTATCACTGACAAAGCAGAAGCCAAGCCAACCAAAGAAGTGGCTCTTCTGACTAACTTTGACTGGAGTTCGGAGGTCTCTGAAGCCGAGGAAGCCATCAATCAAGCTCTTGCAGCTCAAATTCAAGAACAAAGCAATGAGCACACAGTTAACAGTTGTCAGAAGGAAGAAGCTGAGAAGAAGGTGAATGAGAAAACTGCAAGCACACCAGCGTGCACATGTGAAAAGGCTCTGGCTGCAGAAAAGGTTATAATGGATCTCTCATATGAATCTGTTCAAGATATGTGCTCTCATCCTTGTAGAATTCGTTTGTTCGGCATCTACAAGGCCAATCGATTGTTGATTGATACCAACAACGAATTAAAAACCATGAACACCCAATTAAAAGAAAATGAAGCAAAATATTTTGTGAAATTAAATGAGGCAATGCATGAAAATGAACATTTAAAACAAACTCTTCTTGCAAAAAATGTTGAAATAAACATGCTTTCTGAAAGAGTCACATTAGCCCAATTTGAAACCTCTCAACTTCAGACCAAGTTATCCTAAACCCTTTATCGCATCTCGGTCATTTATCCTAAACCCTAATCGCTTACCGCAACACTTCGTCTCGCGAAACTACAATTTTCGCCCAACTGTTTCATCTATTTCATCCATTACCGATACCTGTTAAAGAATTATGTAAGTTCTGGGTAACTCTGTGTGATTATCGAACCCGTTATCACTCCCAAATTCTCAGTTTTTGGGATTTATAAACCGAATCGTCAACTAGGATTTATGGCACTTTAAACTGTTGTTATACTCTTATTTGGACCCGCATTACACTCGTCTAGACGAGCTTTGGTGTTGTGTGTGTTGGTCTGGTAAAATCGGGCTTAAAAAAACGATTTCGGAAATTTGAATCCCGTTCAGCGAAACTACGTATTCATCAGGCGAAACTGAACGAAAGTTCACAAGTTACGGGCGAAACTATCAGCGATCATGCCCAAGTTTCGCTGATAGTGTCGCCGTGATTGCCAGCGAAACTGATGTTTCGCCCTCGGCGAAACTGTAGTATCGCAGCGAAACTACTGTGTCGCAGCGAAACTGACCCAGTCAGTGTCGCCGAGATCAGTCGTCGCGAATCTGGTTATTTCGCCGTGTGCGACTTTGTGGCATCTCAGCGAAACTATATTTCGCAGCGAAACTGTCAATTTTTTGAAATTTCATATTTAATTTAATTTAATTTAACGTAAGTTCGGTTTTACTTACAAGCTCTCGTTTTCATGTGCAGAACAATGTCAGATCTAAAGCACGATCCTCGGAGCAATGTCACCGCATACTTGGATATCCGCACCGACAAATCTCTAGGATTCAGAGACTGCATCGAGTGGCTGAAGCAGTCTTGCATATCTCATGCGATTTCATACTCACCAATCATTGATGATAGACATATTAAAGAATTTTGGCTCACGGCTCAGTATGACGTTAGAGCTAAGCCTGAATGCATCCGGGCCAGAGTTATGCAGAAAGATATAGTGATTACAATGAAGACAATCGCTGAAGTGCTTAAACTGGAAAAAGATGTCGGTGAAGTTACTAAGATGACAGATCTGGAAGTGCTGAAAGGTTTTGAACGCGACATGGGTTATGAAGGCGGAGCGTTGTGGAAGAATAAGAAGGAAATTAAGAAGTCCTTGTTGTCAAAAGAATGGAGATACATTGCCCACGTCTTCATTTCTTGCATTGATGACAGGAAAGGCGGATCCGATGGTTTAAATCTGAACTGGGCCGAGGCAATGTTATTAGTCTGCAGAGGCAAGAAAGCTAATATAGCTCAAAGAATCTTTGATGCCATGACGGAAAACATTCAAGCATTAAAGAAGTCTAGATGGTTGTTGTACCCAAGGTTCCTGGAAATGATCATTGAACATCTGGCACCTGAATTGCCCAAGCAGGGTGTTGCTCTTGTTCTTAATCCCATGCACCCAAGAATTCTCTCAGACTGTGCTGCAACAAGAGCCGACTTCTCAGGATACACCACATATTTAATGAAACACATGTATCCTGCTCAAAGGTATGAATACATCAAGAAGTTGATAGCAGATGAAAACCAGAGAAGAGCTGAAGGAAAGGTGGATGAAAGTGTGAAAGGTAAAAGGAAGCAATATATTAGAAGTTCGACAAAGGAACCAGCTGACGAAATTGAAGATGAACTTGAGAACCTCGCTCAAAAGAAACAGAAATCTAAAGAAAAGCAGGGTGTTCCGACAGAAGATGAGCTGAGAGCTTCAAAGAAAAGAAGAATAGATCCCAGAGCTGAATTGGACGAAGACATCATCAGAGGTGTAAATACCTCTTTATCTAATGAATTGGGTATGATCAAGACCAAGCTGGTCAATTCTGAAATTCGAGAGAAGGATAAAGATGCACAGATCAAGAATATGAACGAGATCATTTCAAAACAATCCTCTCTGATCAAGACCCTGCTTGTTGAGATGAACGAAATCAAGAAGCATTTGAATATGCCAAACCTGACGAGTGATGCCGAGATTGATTCAATGACTGACTTCTCAAAGGTTACAACTGAAGCAGCTGGGGGTAGTGGAACTGGTGGATTAGGTGCAAGTGGTTCAGGTGTAAATGTTGCTGGTGGTAGTGGTGATGTATATATTGATGATCTTGATGATATTAATGTGAGTGACGTAAATCTCTACAGCTTTGAAGCAGAAAAACAGCCTGAGATTGTTCAAGCTAAATTCGTTTTGATCGATGAAAGTGAAGATGAGGCTGAGATTGATGATCACTCTGAACCAGAAAGCTATGATTGGAAAGAACATTCTCTTACGTATCAAGCAAAGATTAGCTCTGTAAGTGAAGAGGTCCTTGAGTTCAACAGGGAAGAATGGTTCAAGAAACCAGAGCTCGAAGATCAGACCCCTTTATTCCAAAACATTGCCCAACCCAAGAGAAAGGAATCTGATAGACACATTATTAGCTGGAAATTCAGTGATGCCGCTCATGCCTTCATGATCAAGAGAAGAGGGGGCAGCATTACCTATATTCGTAAACGAGACAATTTCAAAACCTTGTCAAGATGGGATCTAAGAAGGCTAGCAGAGCTCCCCCTCATAGACGAAGACAAAAGCGTCAGAGCTTCAAATCTGAGATTAATGATTCAGCAGGCAGCAAAGGACGACTTTGTATCGTTTGGTTTTATGAAGGGTCAAAGGGTGAAGTCCACAACCGAAATTGATGAAGCTACCGGGAAACCGAAGGTGCACTTAAAGTTTAAAGCTGCTAAGACAATGAGCAGAATCCGAATTCCTGATCAGCAACTGTCGAGGCTGCAATCCTTCCAGAAGTGGTTCTATGACAATCAGACTGGCGAAGCCGTTATAAGAATTGGAAAGGATGCTGAAATAAGATTATTTGATCCTATGGAAGTGTTTTCATTCAGCAACGATGATTTAAAGACTTTGTGCGAAAATCACATCAGATTTGGGGCAGGAGATGACACCGCAGAAGAGGCAAGCTTGTTTATGAGAGTTGCCAACAAGGCCCGGGGAATAGTCAAGGAAATAAAAGATTTAGCACTGAAAGTCAAGGCTGCTGAAGATAAAATGGAAGAAGATAGGGATCTGGCGAATCAGATGAACAAGTCTCTGAGTGGTCTTGGAGAATCTTCTACACAAATCCCAGAACCAGAGACTGCTGTCCCCGTTGCTGAAAAGCCAATCAATTTGGGGGAACCAGAGTCCGATGCCCCAGGTGCTGATGAAACAACAATTATGGGGGAATCTGAAGATAATATCCCCGTAGCTGAAGTGTCCAATGTTTTGGGGGAAACAGATCTGAACAAGGAACCGAACCAGACTGAAGCCGGAGCTGACAAATGAAGATCATAAGGCTGAATCCCTCCCTAGGGGGAATATTGAAGATCAATGTAGGGAGGAATTCATTATTTTGTTTAGCTTGATTGTATAGTTTAGTTTACCTTGTAATGTTGACTTTTGGTAGGCTAGCGAAACTACCGAGCGAAACTGTAGTGTCGCTCGGTACCTAGTTTAGACTGTCTCAGTGACAGTTTCGCTTGGCCAGCGAAACTGCCAGCGAAACTGTTCACTGGACAGTATATAACAGCCGCCATGTGCAGCCATTTGTAACTTTCTCAACTTTTGTGAACCCTAATACAAGAAATCGACATTTGGTGAGTTTTGGTGACGGCTAGGAGCTTATTTCAGTATATTGTAGCTTGTTTATCATTTCTTATCAATCATTTGGTTCATGTTGTGATTGTTCAATACTAGAAAACCATTTTAGTCATTGGAAATCATATATTGTTGTTATTTCTTGGTTTTCTTCTCAAAAACATCATTATTTGCACTGATAAAGATCAGTGACGACTTACATCAGCATTTCCTTCACATCTTGCAGATAAAGCATCCCACAATTGCTTAGATTTCTTGCAAGTACTAAATTGATGAAGCAATTCAGTAGGTAAAGCCATAGTAAGATAACCATAAACTTTCTTTTCAAGCTCATAACTTTTTCTTTCATCACCATCGAAATCTTGAATCTCTTTAAGATCTCCATCTTCCATTGGTCGTTCATACAATTTTCGAATTGGAATCCATAAATCAATGTCATTTGTGCTAATATAAGCAGAAAATCGTTTCTTCCAATTTTTGTAATCTTCAAGCTTCAATAATTTGGGAACTTTCTAACTTGTTCCAATTTCATTATCAAAATTCAGCATGGTTTGCATGGCACTTTGCATTGCAGCAAACGCGTGAAATTCCGACATCGTTCGAAAAAGTAAGATTCTGCCGTCCGAACTCTCACCGAACTAATAACTAAGCTCCGAACTCTGTCCGAACCTAAAACCAAACTCCGAACGTTGTCCGAACTTTCTCCGAGTCAAAATCAACAGACCGAACTCCTAAAGACTCCGATCTAGCTCCGAACTTCCTCCGAACCTTGATTTAACTCCGAACCTTGTCCGAATAAGTGACCGAACACAGAAACTCCGAACTTTGACTGAAAGTTCACCGAACTCTCACCGAAGATAGACCGAACTTCAAGTTCGGAGCAGTTACTCCGAACCTGATCAGGAAACTCCGAACTTCGACATAATTTTTCAAAAACGCACGAAAAATGACTGATTTGACGAAACTCGATACTGTGGATCAGTAAAACCAATAGAAAGTGATTTAGAAACAAATTTAACACCAAAAACTCGATAGAATTAATGAACCACGCGAAAACAAACTCAAGAATTACGAAAAACGCTTCAAAAATCCGAAAATAGCAACCACAGATCAGTAGAGTGAACCAGAAAGCTCTGATACCACTTGAAAAAGCGTGAGCATCGGATCGTCTACTCGATGTAGCTACTCGGACATCGAAACATAATTAACCGATTGTTTTATTGATCAAAACAAACAATTACAATCAGTGAAACACTCAGAAACACAACACAGAGAAACACCTTGAAAACACACACTTAGGAAATCTCACACGCTCAGAACTCTCTCAATTACAAAGACCAAACATCTATATATACCCGCTGGTCTGGGCTTCGGCCGAACCTCAGGTTCGGCCAGTCCGAACTTCAGGTTCGGACCTAGTTCGGCCAGACCTAGTTGACTTGATCTTGTACTTTGTTTGATACTTCACACGACGCACATATCAGGTATCAACAAAGCCGATTGCATATCCAACACATGGGTCTATTTCTTTATTATCCTTTTCTTCTTGGAATGTCCTACCCCTTTCCGGTCATTGTGAACAAATTCTTCGAAATCACCGGCCTCTCCTACTCCCAGATGATGCCCGATGGTGTGGAGGATTCTTTTCTCCCTCAATAATCTGATACAATTCCTGAAACCTCGACATGGTGATCCTAGAGGTTTGCGTTGCTTACAATCTGAGAACCCATGGGTTTAGTCGCTTTGTCCTTCAGGCTTGTTCTTCCAATTCTCAACTGATTCCGCGTGCATCACACAATGATCACGATTGGAAAAGGAAATTCTTCTTCGTCAAACGCGAGTCCATCGTTGGGGGTGATAAGTTGCCGATGAAGTGGGTTTTGAAGGGTAGGAAACCAATTCACACAATGCATTTATATTTCCTTGAACTAATTTGATAATATTTGTCTGTCTTTTGTCTGCAGCTCCCAAATTTTCTGACTTGATAGAGGTGAGTGACAAAGCTGTGGAGAAGACTGCTACCTTCCTGGAGATTCCACCTGCTGAAAGAACCTTCGCTATCGAGAGCGCCAACAGCGAGCAGAGCTTCTCAGTCGACCATTCGGAATCCATCATGTCTGGTAAGTTTTTGAGTTTCCCAACATTTGTTTCGATTCGAGATTCCCAACTCTGATCATTCTTCTTTTTTGTGCCGGCAGCTCCCAAGTCTGGATCTGGATTTTCCCTTGAAGACCTGACCTCCTTCCTGGATGTAAAGGAGGAGAAACCAGTGCCATTGACCAGTATCCGGCCTCCCATCACCAGAGCTAAAGCTGCTTCCTCCAGCAAGAAGAGGAAGAGTTTTGAGACCACTTTACACCTAGAGGGCTTTGATGGGCTGAGCCCCGTTGAGACTAATAATAAGCTTCTGAGCCTGCATACAACGATAAAATTAGTAAGTGTTAGCTTAGGATTCCCAAACCTTAGCGGCATCCGGCAAGTGGCTGAGATTCCTGATCGCATTTTCCGTTTCCTTTTTTGCAGGGCATTGAGCAGCTTAGCGCTGCATGCATTGAAGCTGAAACTAGGCTGGTAGTGGTTCAAAAGAAGCTGGATGAGGCCAGGGACACCATCCGCATCCAGGGGGAGATAACTGAAGGTAAGACCCACCATTATGAGCACAAGATGAAGGAGCAGGAGCTGAAGTTCCAGGCTGCCGCGCTGAAAGAAGATGCCATATTGAAGCAGTCGGTCGCTCGTCGTGTTCTCCAGGCAATGCTGAAGATGGAAGCGAAAGCTGAGGCCGAGGGGTCTACCTGTTCTAAATGGACGGTGGATGCCTGGAAGCTCTCCTTGGAAAGACTGGAGAAGGCTGAGAAGCCGGCCAGCAAGGATGAGCTGCCTACGATAGAAGCTGCTGGTGCCGTTGCTAGTGAGAAGGAGAAGGAGAAATCGGGAGAGAAGGCGGACGAAGAAGGTGCTGGCGGGAAGCCGAAGGTTCCCGAGAAGGCAATGGGCGATGAAGATATGTCAACGGTCTGAGCCCACTTTTTAGTCTGCATTTGTTTGTTAATGATGTTGGCGTCCCAAAACAATTTACTTTCTTTGTCGTTCCCTGAAACAATGTAGAACAAGCAACAACAGACAATGGTTGGGAATCCTGGTGGAGGGATCTTGCGGTTTGCAAGACGAAGCCAGGATTCCTAACGAACTTTTGACGTACGAGCTTCCCGAGTGGAGGGATCCTGAGGTTTTTAGGACGAAGCTTCGGGAAGCTCATATCTAGCTTTAGTATGTTAATAATATAACCGCGTTTTGTTTATTTCAAATGTGATTCATATTTTATTTGTGCCTTTTTCAAATTTGTCACAAATTGTTAATCTCGAAAAATTACATAAGTCGGTTACTAATTCTGAAGTGAAATTAGAAACCTTTATATGGCCAAGGTCAATAAGTTAAACGAAATAACCATAATAATATCCTGACCTTTTAGACTTACCTTAGGCAACATCTTCTGCATAATCGAGCATCCTATCAGGAATCCTCGTAGGAATCCTAATAAGTTACCTTGTAGGTCTTAGAGTACTCTGCCTCGGGACTCTGACAAGAATCCTGTTCGCGTCGAGTTTTATAACCTTGTGAGTATCTTCCCTCAGGATTCTAACAGGAATCCTGATCAGATAAAATAAAAGGATCTTCTCTACATCCCGCTTCAGGATCCTAACAAGAATCCTGACCGAATAGATTGGTAGAGTTTTTTCGGCATCTTGCCTTTAGAACCCATAAAGAAAAACTGTAAAAGGATCCTGACTAACTACCAAGGATACTTTCTTTATAGAATTAATAATATACTGGGGTTACACCCGGGATTCTTGGGACTAAGCCAATACTGGGGACAAGCCCATATAATTCTGGGGACAAGCCCGATAAACTTGGGACTAAGCCAACGTAAGTGACATGTAAATGCCAAAACCTTAGTTAACACGTCAGTGTTACAAACCTTGAGAATCCTCCCAGCAGCCTCCAGTGACAAGATTGTTAGCCACCCCTGGAGTGGACTGGTCCGGCCACCTTGAGCATACTAGTGGACAACGTGCGCTCCTGGCGAGGGTCGTGCGCTACTGGCGATTACCCAAACGTAGGAGAGGAGTCAGCCTGTCAAACCTTAGAAGGTATGTGGGATACCTTAATCGTAGAAGAGGTGATCAGCCTCTAATTGGGGATATACCCAAAATACTCTCGGATTCTCAAAATCTGCAAAACACTCAACACTTGATGAGGGGTGGGTGTTAGCTTAGCTAACACCACTCCGATGCTTAAGTCAGTAATGTGTCATAGAGATAATAGGAATAAATTATAATAGGATTAGTGTACGTACCTTGCGATATTTATACAGTGAGGATCCTCGGGATTCTGCCTGATATTCTCAATGGGATTCTCACATAAAATATGCTTTAAGGTGGACGGCATTCCAGGCTCTTGGCAGAGGTTCTCCTTCCATATTTACCAAACGGTATGCCCCCTTTCCTTCTTCAGAATCTATAAGGTAAGGGCCCTCCATTTGGGTGCTAACTTCCCATTAGCAGGATTGGTAGTATTCTGGAAAGCCTTCCTCAAGACCAAGTCACCTACTTGGAATCTTCTTAGCCTGGTGTTCTTGTTATAGGATTTTGCTATCAGCTGTTGATAAGATGCCATCCGGGTTCTGGCCATATCTCTAAGCTCCTCAACCGTTTTGAGATCCTAAAGGAGATTCTGGCTGTTGGTTTCAGGATCCTGGCAGTTGACTCTGGCTGTAGGAATTACCATCTCTGTAGGGATCACAGCTTCTGCCCCAAACACTAATGAGAATGGCGTTTGGCGAGTAGCATTCTTAGGTGTGGTTCTATTTGCCCAAAGGACAAATGGCAGCTCCTCAGCCCATTTCCCTTTCTTGGAGCCCAGCTTCTTCTTGAGGTTGTTGATTATGATCTTATGGTTGGATTTCACCTTTCCATTAGCCTGAGGTGGACAGGTGTTGAAGTAATCATCTTGATGCCCCAGCTTTCACAAAAGCTTGTAGTTCTCTTACCGATAAACTGGGAGCCATTATCGCATATGATTTCTGTCGGAATCCCAAATTTGGTGAGGATGTTCCTTTTGATGAAGTATATCACTTCTTTCTCTCTCACTTGAACATAGGTTCTGCTTCAATCCACTTGGAGAAGTAATCCGTCATGGCAAGCATAAACACCTTTCCTCCGGGAGCCTTTGGCAGCTTACCCACAATATCCATGCCCCACTTCAAGAATGGCCATGGGGATACTATAGGATGCAGATGCTCAGCGGGTTGATGGAGGATATTGCCATGCCTTTGACAAGCATCGCATTTTTATGAGAAGCTCGCGGCGTCCTTCTTCATAGTTGGCCAATAATATCCGAATCTGAGAACTTTAGAGAACAGTGCCCTGCCCCCGGTATGGTTCTCACAATCTCCACTGTGGATGTCTTCGAGCACCTCAAGAGCTTCTGACTTCTCTAGGCACCTTAGGTAGACACCTGCAAGAGATCTTCTATATAGGATATTATTAATAATTGTATAGGATACTACCTTTGTGCGAAAAGCTCTGGGGTTTTCGCCCTTGGGAATCTCCCCATCTTTGAGATACTTCCTGATTAGGTAAGTCCAGGATTCCCTGAGCATCTTCAGGTTTCTCAACATCCGCACCTGCATTATTGTCAACAGCCTGAGCTTCCTGTTGAGCTATCGCTGGCGTCAGGATGTGAGTTATTGGAATCTTGACATCCTCAGGGATCCTGAGCGATGAAGCCAAGTTTGCCAAGGCATCGGCTTCTGCATTATCTTCTCTTGGTACCTGCGAAATGTTAAAATTTTCGAAAAATAGAGACAATTTTTTGACAATTTCAAGATACTTGATCAGATTCTCCCCTCTCACTGCATAAGAGCCATTAAATTGGTTAGTCAATAAGAGAGAATCAACAAACACTTGTATGGACAGGATTCCCATATCCCTGGCCAGCTGTAATCCAGCAATTAAAGCTTTATACTCAGATTCATTGTTGGTAGCCTGGAATTCACAGGGTATGGATAGAGGTATTATGTCCCCTTGTGGCGATTTTAGCAGGATTCCCAGCCCTGTTCCTCTGACATTTGAGGAGCCGTCAGTATAAAGGATCCAGTCTTCCTTGAGCTTCTCAAGCTACTGGACTTCCTTCTCAACTTCTGGTTCAATGTCACTACTGAAATCCGCCACAAAGTCAGCTAATGCTTGGGAGTTGATTGCTGTTCTTGGTTCATATTTGATATCATAGGCACTCAGCTTGACTGCCCACTTAGCCATCCTTCCTGACATTTCCAGCTTCCTAAGATCTGCCTTGATAGGATAGTTAGATATCACAATTATAGTATGGGTTTCAAAATAGTGTATGAGTTTAGTGGAAGCCATTATAAGAGATAAAATTAACTTCTCGAGATAGGAGTACCTGGATTCTGCGTCTAGCAGAGTTTTACTTACATAATAGACCGGATGCTGCTGTCCTTGGTGATCTTTGACTAAAACAACACTTACTGAGCTTCCAGATACAACGAGATATAGATATAGCGGCTCCCCATCTTCAGGTTTCATCAGAAGTGGAGCTTCTGACAGGTACTCTTTCGGGCTCTTTAGGACTTTTCATGTCTTTCAGCCCATTCAAAATTCTTATTCTTCCTCAGAATCTCATAGAAATCCTTGCTCTTCTCTGAGGATCTTGAAATAAATCTGTTGAGCGTCGCAATCCTTCCTGTCAGTCTTTGAATTTCCTTTATATTCGAAGGGGACTTGAGGTTGAGAATTGCTTTAATCTGCTCAGGGCTTGCCTCGATCCCTTTCTCGGTAACCATGTAACCTAAAAACTTCCCAGCTCGCACCCCAAAGTGGACTTGGACGGGTTGAGCTTCATGTTGTAATGGTCAAGGATGTCAAAGGCAGTTGCTCTTTGAACATCATATTGACAAGTCATCAATGTAGACTTCCATTGTGTCCCCCAGTTGCTCTTTGAACATCATATTGACAAGTCTCTAATAGGTGGAACCTGCATTTCGTAAACCAAAAGGCATAGCAGTATAACAATATATACCTGTTGGAGTTATAAAGGCTGTATGCTCCTGATCACAGGGTTCCATCTGGATTTGTTGGAATCCCGAAGAAGCGTCCATGAAAGTGAGCATCTCATGACTTGCTGTGGCATCTATCATTGCATCAATGTGGGGAAGTGGGAAAGGATCCTTGGGACAAGCCTTGTTTAAGTTTGTGTAGTCCACACAGACTCTCCACTTCCCGTTCTTCTTCTGGACCACCACTACGTTCGCTAGCCACTTGAGATATTTAACTTCCCTGATCATCTTTGTCTTGAGAAGCTTATCAACTTCCTCCTGGATGATTATGTTCTTCTCTGGAGCGAACTTCCTTCTTTTTTGCTGTATGGGCCTGAAAGAAGGATATAAATCAAGTTTATGAGTAATCACGTGTTTAGGGATACCTGTCATGTCTTCATGCTTCCAGGCGAAAGTCGAAGTTCTGGCTTTGAGAAGCTGAACTAGAATCTTTTCAACTTTCTGTGGGATGCTGGTCCCGATGAGCACCTTGACTTCAGGATTCTCAAGATTCAGCTGGACTTCTTTAACATTGAGCTCCCTGTCCGCCTGTTCCTCGGGTGCTCTTTTCTGTAATTGCTATCCCTTCGTCAATTTTGTTGGCTTTATATTCGAGAGGGACCCGTCGCGAATTAATGGTCATCTAATAAATATTAGATGATTAGGGGATTAACCCTAATCACCCAACAAAATTGTCGACGGCCAAAGAAAAAGAAAGAAGAAAAATCTTCTTTCTTCTCTCGTACAAACCCCACGCAAGAAAAAGAAAACGGCAGCCGCCGTTTTCGATGCCGATCGTCGCCACCGCTCGTCCGGTGGCTATCTACGCACCACCATAACTTGGTGGTGGTTGCTAGTTAGGGTGTTCCGTCAATCAACGCCCGTAGACCGCCTTACGGTCTAGAGATCGCCGCCTCGTACGCCTTGATCCGCCGCTCGGTTCGTCGCCAATCGCCGCCGCAAAACCCACCGATCACCGCCGTGATACTAGACGCCGCCGCCGCCGCCGTTCGCCGTCGTCACCGTCGTCACCCGCCGCCACCACCGCGGATCGCATGCCGTCGCATGACCGTCGCCCGTCGACGCGAGTCCGACGCCTTTTCGTCATGCGCCGTCTCCGGTTGCAATCAGATCTGAATCTGATTGATCTCGTAGTCTCACGAGACGGGACGTCTGTCAAGACGTACTCTCGCGATGCGTAATGACCACGAGTCATAATCGCCGTCCCGTAGCGGTACGCGACACCGGACTACGAGAATCATCGCGATACGCGACAACCGTCTGAGACCGAAAGTGGTTCGTTCCGTTTCAACCTAGCGCTTCGTTCGTTGAAACTCGGTGTCTCGAACGTTTGTTCAACACCGCCAAGGTATATCTAAACTCACTATTAGTTTAGATTATTTATTTATTTATTTATGTGTTTGCGTGTTTGGTAATCGGATCCTGTTGCGTACTGGTATTTGTGTTATTTGATTAATTAGTTTTAATATATATATAATTTGTTATATATATATATATATATATATATATTTTATTCCGCTGCGTTATAGAATTAATTATATATTAATTCGGTAAACTCTTTTATTAAACTATTAATCTATCGGTCACGTAATTTTTAAAATATGTCACCGGGCGACCCGAATACCACTGCCAAAACCCAACAGTGGTATCAGAGCCTTGATTACCACGCGCAAATCGGAACCGGTCGATTTTAAACCGGTGGATTCGCAAACTGGGATTAAACGCCCGAAAGTTGCGAATCAGATTTTATTTGTATTGCATAATTAAATTGCATCTTGGTCAACTTTATTTTGACCAATTAAAATTGCAATTTGTTTTGATTGTGTTTTATATGTATTCGGCCCGACCCTTGTTTGACTGTTGCTTGATTATTTTACTGTTATGGTTTGGCCCTTGTTTTGGCCCATTGTTATAATAGTTTAGACTTTGGGTTGGCCCACATTTCTGGGTTCAAAATTGTAATTAGGTTTTTCCTTTTACGAAATCTTCTACTTTGGCAAAAGTTGTCATCAAGAAGACCCGAAGATCCAATCGATGTCAAGAGGCGTCTTGAGGTCAGTGGGAGCTTACAGAACCTGCACGCTACATGAAGATGTCTGCCTTGTGGTTGTTTTGTACTTTTGTCCCGTGACCCATTTGGTCTCGCTAAAAGGCTCTAGCAAGACCAAAACCCTAATGGCCGAATACATATTCGTTTTGCTTGTTTTGGTTGCTTGGTTTAATAGTCGTATTACACACCAACTAAAACACCGAAATCCTTTTAAAGTGGTTTTAAAACTGAGAATACAATCAATAGGTTACAAGTTCTAAAAGCTTTTACAACTTGACCTAAGTTTTAATGTAACCACCTTAATGAGTTTTCTTTTGGAATTTTCAAACTTTATAAAACTCAATCAAACTTAATAAGTCATTTATTAACTTTTGACTGGTTACATAACTCGCGACAACCTAGTTGTAATTTGACATAATAGGTTATTTAAAATGAATGTCCCGAGTGATGATAGGGTTTATCGTTTGTGTCCAACGATCACCAATATTAAAATTGATTTTAATATCCCTATCTGGTAATAAAACAAACTGATAGTTCGTGCCATCCTATCTCAAGTCGAACTTGGAACGTATTAACCGGAGCATCAGTGTTGGAGTATTTCAACACCGCACTTGGTGCCGAGGGTACCTTCTGAGGCGATGACATTGGAGTATTTCAACACCGTGTCCGTCGCATCGACCATTTAGGATTACTATCACTTTAGATGTATATGTTCGTAGTGTTGGAGTATTTCAACACCGCGCTACGGGTGTGTATTGCTAAAGTGGGCATGGATGAGGCTAAACGTATCGCAAAATATACAAGTATGTATATAGCGGCCTCATATCGAGAGTTGTGACTGTGATTTCGCAATTGACACCCGCTGTCAGTTTGGTTACGCAAATTTGCTCCTGAGGCTCATTTGGCGGTCTCAAGTAAACTTGTCTAATCGAATTCTCAATTTTCTTATAAAATAAATCTTACCAATTTATAATAAGAAAATACTTTACATTGAAAATACTAATGTATTGTGCTTTGCTTATCATTTCATAACGGCTAATGAAAACAAATCCCTTCTCCTTTTTAAATCAGTCCTCCAGTAGGACAAATCAAATAACACAAACTTTCATCTTGTTGAAACAAACTCAGAAGATGTTCTGACATTTTTCATAAACTCTATGTCTTGAAGAGCCCAATCGCCGTAGTTGTGTTCCTTATAGGAATACAACGCGCCTGGATTAAATAACATAATACTAACACCTCTAAGGTAGATAGTATTATGCAGGCTCGCATGTTTCCTGATAGTCAGCAAAAATGCAAGACTTGAGTATCAATGACATAACAAACAAGCTTAACTGTCACACCCCCAATTTAACCACTAACGGAGTTTATACCGTTAAGGGGTGCGAGCAAACCAGGACCACAACCATTAGTTACAAATACTAAACAAATCAGAGTAAAGTCCAAACATTAATAATAAAAACAGTTTAACAGTACGCAGCGGAAAACATTGTCTTTAGCACTAACCTCGTGCTTTACAAAATCAGTGTTTTAAATTCTCAATTAAGTTTAACTAAAAATAAAATGTCTTCGTGTGCCATGCCAACCCGATCCGGATACTCCTTAGCGATCTGCAAAAGTTTAAACCACGCAAGTGTCAACCTAACGGTTGGTGAGTTCACGGTGGGCATGTCATGCATTGGCCCGGTCTCGTAAGCGTATGTATCAACATATAATAAGTATTAGTTTGGCAAACATTTCCAATTGTTGAATTATCGAATATGCACTAGTTAAGTAGAAGTTAAAGTGGTCAACCGATATCGCGGGTAGCTAATCCGGTTTCCATGCACTAAGGAAGTTCGTACCAAAGCTGACGGATAATTGTAGTGGCAGCGCCATCATCTATTTTGTTTTGCGGACCTACGTCATCGCGGCTTTGCCTCCCCCGTGTCCTCTCGGGACCACGGTCAGATAGGCTGATATTGTACCTCCGTGCACCTCCAGTGTCACGAGGCGGAGTTTGTCAAACTCCAGTAGATCTACCCAACATCCCCTCGCTTTACAATTAATGGTACAATTAAGTTGAGGACTTTTTCAGTTATAAGGCAATCCTTAGAAATCATGTGATATCATGTGGTTTAGACTTTAACCTACACTAGTCATATTAAAATGGTTTACTTTGGGTTTTCACGAATCCCGAAAACATTTTCAGTTTGTTTTAGAAATAGTTGTTTAAGTATTTCACAAGTGCTTCCCATAAAACACTTCAAGTTCATCAAGTGGGTGCCAGGCACTCCTAGGTTTTCAAGTTCATTAGAGAGGTGCATAGCACTCCTAAGGTTGTCCGCATTGTCTTTCATTGAGTTATTCTGTGTAACCCAAACGGGCTCACGGTAAATGGGTTAGTGACACTCACCTTTGGTTGCACTGCTACGCTTGCTAAATAATCCAAATATTGATTGCTTATCGAAGACCTATGAACACGTTTAGGTCTTAAGTATTAGTTTTGTGTCTAAACTCTACATAACGTCACTATGGCCCATAACATAGCACGTTGGACTATAACACGACATACCGACACACGACACCGATGGTTGATCATAAACAAGGGTTCATATAATACAGAAATCATAGTATGTCTTATCATAGCATAATCATGTAAGTCATAGCATAGCATTCAAATAAGTTGCACAAGTTTGGGTTTAGTCTGGCGAAACTGCTGGAGAAACTGCTAGAGAAACTGCTAGAGAAACTGCTAGAGAAACTGCTAGAGAAACTGCTAGAGAAACTGCTAGTTTCGCTAGCTAGTTTCGCCAGGAACTGGTTGAACTTTCGTTCAGGGACAAGGTCAGTTTCGTTCACGAGAGACACTACAGTTTCGCTGCACAGTGTCGCTGGAAGGAGATATGCATAGTTTCGCTGGATAGTTTCTCCTAATGAATGCACAGTGTCGCTGGTCGCTAAAAAACCCGTAAATTTGACTAAAAATCTTTCTAACAGCCTCCATACTTCATGTAATTCATTTTCAAGCATACATAATCATTTAGGAACATCACAGGAGCATTTTTAACATCATAAACATGTATTTTCATCATCAAATCTTCAAGAACACATTTTACACAAAATAACCTAATCTAGCATGAATCTCTATTATGGATCAGTTTCACACGTAAAGTTGTAGTCTTTATGATAGATCTAGTATTCCTAAGCATTCTTACAGAAAATCTAACGATTACATGGAGATTTAGGCATGCTTTATGAAGAAAACACATAGAAAAGCAAGAAACATGGTCATGGGACTCACGGTTTGATCTAGGATCGATGGATGATCTTCTTCTACAGAAAAGATGGCTGATCTTGATGGTCTCTAAGGCTGGTCCAGAATTGCAAGGGGGAGAGAGTGTGTGTGTGTTTCTTGTGTGATGTATGCAAATGGGTAATTAGGGTTTAAAGTTTCATTTAAATACTAATGGCCATCATGGGCTTTCATTGGGATTTGGGCCCCCAATGATTAGCCATCATTAGCCCATGATTAGTCTAATGACTAGCCCAATCATAAATCATGTATGCATACACTTAGTTACCCGGTTAAACATATAATCACATAATTAGGCAATTTGTCACATAATTTATCAAATAATTAAATAGTCATTCTTTTTAATAAAAATCATGCATTTAAATCACGTTTCTCATAATAACAACATATAAATAAATACATAGCACATATGGACGGGTTCGGTGATCAACCAAAGGTCGTGGACGTATTCGGCCTAGTTAAGCATTAGTTACTAAGTTAACACTATTAACGTAACTAACGGAGATTGTCTAACGGAAGTTAACCTTTGAATTCTCGGATGTCTTTTGACAATGAGAATTTATTCTCGTTAGATACTACATATAACAATGGATACTACTTCCACCATCCATATGGAATTCTAATTCCACACAGAATATAGAAAGTTGTGTTCTGGCTTCTGAAATGGAAGGTTAAGTTCCCAAGTTATTTAACTGGAACTAGAAGTAAAGGACGTTGATCTTGAAGTGGTTCAAGAGTCACAAATCCATTGTTCGCATATTTCCTGACCAACAAAAGTTTGTTGCATTAAACAGGAAATACATATTTAAACACACTTGCAAATTCAAAATTGCAATATCAGATCTTGAATCTCAGAATGGCTTAATGCCATAATAGATGTGTTTACATAAAAGCTAGTGGGAGCACTCTATCAATCCTCACCCGTATGACGATGATATACTGAAAGATAAAATAAAATCCTTATGTGATTATACATAATGTGGATTTTATGGTACAAAGAATTTAAAAGAAGTTTCTTACTGGATAGAGATCCATAGGTATAAGCAACTTCTGGGGCAATATAAATCACACATTGAATATGTGATTAAACAAAGATGTCACTGTACAGAGTTACATTAATGACATCAAAAGGGAGAGATCACTGTACAGAGTTACACTGAGGTTGTCACTGTACAGGGTTACACTATGGACACCAAAAGGGAAAAATCAATGTACGCAAGTTACATTGATATCGTGAATTGTTGAACACAATACACTAAGTTGCATTGGTATTAACATTCACCATGTAGAAATACACTACTACAAGTTTTCATGATTGACCAAGACACCTCTTGCTCATAATAAAGATTTTACATTGTGGCAGATTCCACAACTAAATCTAAATTAATTAGCCAACTCAAGTGACATTAAACTGCTGCTTGTCTGAAAGGTTCAGAAGGATTCTTGACATGGTTAGAGTTTTAACCAAACAAGACATTGTGATCACACAGTAACAATGGTGAATACCAAGGATCACTATGATCACAAAACCAGCACACTTTGAGGAAATTCCACTATTCGGAGAAATACTGGAACAATGAAATATTGGATAACCAAAATGATAGCACATTTCAAAACCTGGTCGGTAAAACAATGAATTGCAAGACTCATTAACCTCATACTAATGATGTTCGACCAATATACACTACATGTATGTTTTGAACTAGTATTTGGATGTACGAACTCTAACAGTTATACATTATCATCCGGCTTCCTCTAAAGGATTAGATGTAAAGCTAGATTCTATAACTGTGTTCGATTTTAATACGTTTAAATCCATGAATAAATGCATATTATTCCTCACAGTCAATCAGAATCGTGGACACGAATCTGAAGTGAGACTACTTATGAGTTTGGACTCAAGAGATTGACAATCCAAACTCACATGCATTATTTCATAATGATGCTGAGGAATAGAGGTATTATTCTAAACTGTCCGTAGTCGTTCAGACTCGTGGGAACGAATCTGAAGTAAGACTATTCTGACTTTGGACTCAATGGTTGACAATCCAGACTCACAGACCTCATTGTGGAATGACGTTGGATATAACTCGCATCAAACCATCTTCATGGATTCAATCATAAGATGGATTTGATTAATGGTATACTCATTAGTATCCTTAGACCTGAGATACATGAGCGACCTCCCCTTTACCAAAGACTGTTCTTTGATTGTAGCTTAACGCTGTCGCGTAACTGCCAGTCATAACGGCTACTTTTGGGAATGGATCTGAAGTTCAGTGGGAGTTGTATGTAGTCGACATGGGATTCTGTACTCTTGCACTAATCATGCAACAGCTAGACATCGTGGCGCCCTCGTTGATTCCAAGTGTAAAGTGTAAGGCCTTACCCAAACCTACTGTGTGTTTGTTTTGGACCACTTCGAATCTATATCGAGAAACATAATGATTGAACATTAGATGAGAATGAATTGAATCCATGTCCATCGTTCAATTGATGTCATATACGGAAGGGATACAATGACTTTGAATTACCACAAGTCTAATATCAGTTGCTCTCAACAGATATGCCTTGGTTGTTGACTTGAAGTGTAATAACTGGTTGGGACAGTCATGTGTAGCTAGAGCACCTCTGTCTGTTTCTTAGATCTTGTCGCGATCAGTCCAAGTGGGAGACTGTTGGATATTATGTGTCCTGACCCGACAAATCTTGAACCCGACCCGGTTACGACCCGTAAGAGTTACACCGGGTGCAACGAACTCTAAACCCGCTTAAGAGTTAACCGGTAAAAGAAACGGAAACGTTTGATTATATATATTATTTATAATAGTTATAAATAATTAATAATCAATAATATTATTATTACCGGCTTAATAATAAAGGGTGAAAGATATTTAAATAAAAGCGGTTTATTTAAATTCACGGTTGAGTTATACATTAGTGAAATATTTACTAACGTTAACTCGTGGGCTCGCGTACGAGATGGGCTTTATATTCGAGAGGGACCCGTCGCGAATTAATGGTCATCTAATAAATATTAGATGATTAGGGGATTAACCCTAATCACCCAACAAAATTGTCGACGGCCAAAGAAAAAGAAAGAAGAAAAATCTTCTTTCTTCTCTCGTACAAACCCCACGTAAGAAAAAGAAAACGGCAGCCGCCGTTTTCGATGCCGATCGTCGCCACCGCTCGTCCGGTGGCTATCTACGCACCACCATAACTTGGTGGTGGTTGCTAGTTAGGGTGTTCCGTCAATCAACGCCCGTAGACCGCCTTACGGTCTAGAGATCGCCGCCTCGTACGCCTTGATCCGCCGCTCGGTTCGTCGCCAATCGCCGCCGCAAAACCCGCCGATCACCGCCGTGATACTAGACGCCGCCGCCGCCGTTGTCACCGTCGTCACCCGCCGCCACCACCGCGGATCGCATGCCGTCGCATGACCGTCGCCCGTCGACGCGAGTCCGACGCCTTTTCGTCATGCGCCGTCTCCGGTTGCAATCAGATCTGAATCTGATTGATCTCGTAGTCTCGCGAGACGGGACGTCTGTCAAGACGTACTCTCGCGATGCGTAATGACCACGAGTCATAATCGCCGTCCCGTAGCGGTACGCGACACCGGACTACGAGAATCATCGCGATACGCGACAACCGTCTGAGACCGAAAGTGGTTCGTTCCGTTTCAACCTAGCGCTTCGTTCGTTGAAACTCGGTGTCTCGAACGTTTGTTCAACACCGCCAAGGTATATCTAAACTCACTATTAGTTTAGATTATTTATTTATTTATTTCTGTGTTTGCGTGTTTGGTAATCGGATCCTGTTGCGTACTGGTATTTGTGTTATTTGATTAATTAGTTTTAATATATATAATTTGTTATATATATATATATATATATATATTTTATTCCGCTGCGTTATAGAATTAATTATATATTAATTCGGTAAACTCTTTTATAAACTATTAATCTATCGGTCACGTAATTTTTAAAATATGTCACCGGGCGACCCGAATACCACTGTCAAAACCCAACAGGGACTGCCTTCATCTCGTGAATCCATGGCCTGCCAAGAATAATATTGCAACAAGAGAGAGAATCTATAACACAAAATTTCTGCATGCAATTTACTCCCTCTATATATACTGGTAGTCTAATGTCTCCAACGGTGCTCTTGGTTTCACCACTGAAGCCAACCAAGACTAAGGATCTTGCCACAATTTCTGATTCTGGGATGCCCATCATTTTGAGCACATCCAGACGGATTATGTTGACAGAGCTTCCGTTGTCTATTAGGATCGTGCGTACAAAATGGTTAACTGTATATAAAGTAACAACCAAACTATCATGGTGGGGATCCTGAACGTGGGAGCGGTCGCTCTCATCAAAGGATATCGTCTTCTCCTGAGACAGGATGGAAGTCCGGACAGGTCTGGATCCCTGTTCAGACTTAGACTCCTTAGCATGCTTCTTGGCTGAGGAATAGGAAGTGCTATAGATGTCTGAGCCTCCTGATATGAAGTTGATGATTTGAGCATCCTGTGGTGGTGAAGCTGCTCTCTAGGGAAGCTTGTCAGCTTCCTGAGTTTTGCTCTTCTTTCTGCCCAGGAGCTCCTTCAGGTGCCCCTTGCTGAGCAGGTTTCTTTCCTGAGTGCGATGCATTCGTTTGTCTGATGGCCAAAATCTTCATGATAGGCACACCACTTTGATTTGTCCTTCCAGGATGCCTGCTTGGTATCTTTCCTGGGCCACCTTGCCTTTTCACCTAGGTCCTGCATAGCACACATCAAACCACCAATATCAACTGAAAAACAGTATTCAGATACCTTGGGATACTCCTCGTCATCGTCATATTGGTCTACAACATTGATCTTTAGATTTTCTGATTTAGAATATGGCCGGGATCTGTACTGCTTCCCGGGGAATTCCGACTTTTTACTGTTAGAATCATACTTGGGGACGTCTATTCTATCATGGAGCTTCTTGTCATCCTCCAAACGGATGAACCTCAAGGCTCTGCTTCGAACTTCGTCAAGGTTCCTGCAAGGAGTCATAATAAGATCATCATAAAATCGGGAATCCTTACGGAGTCCCATCTTGAAAGCTTCGACTGCTGCTGCCATATCCAGGTTGGGAATCTCGAGAGATTCTCGTCCGAATCTGGCAATATAGTCTCTAAGTGGTGCTTTTGGCCTCTGAACTACCCTGTACAAATCACCTGTGAGCTTCTCAAAGTTCCTGCTACTAGAGAACTGATTATTAAACAGGTTAACTAAGTGAGAAAATGAAATAATAGTGTTAAGAGGGATGCTCAGTAGCCATTTCATTGCTGGTCCTGTAAGAGTCGAACCAAAGCCTTTGCATAAGCAAGCTTCCTTGATATCCAGGGGAATAGGGTTGATCTACATACGCTCCCTGTAATCTGCCACATGTTCTTCAGGATCCATAGTTCCATCGTAAAGCTTCATGCTTGGAGTTTGAAAACGCTTCGGGATCTCCACTTGAGAAATCGGCCAAGTAAATCTGGAGATCTTGTGGCTTTCCAAAGGAACCTCAGGAATAGGTTTCAGGATCCCTGGAACATTTGATATCATCTCTTTCAGCTTCTGGAGCTCCTTGGCGATACTCGGATGAATACCTGCATCATAAGGAGCACCTTGTTAGAAACGACAGGAATTGAATTTGACACATTACCTAGGCCAGGATTCTGGACTGGGATCCTGGGAGTGTATCCATAGCTTGTTGGGATGCTTGGCTCCGTAGTGGCTGCTGTTTGCATGGGGATGAAGTCACCATCATGCACATCTGAGGAGCTGGTCTTGAAGATTCCTGCAGAAACAGAAGGGTTAGAATGTTGATATCCTTGGGAGTTCTGGCATGGATTCCCGGCAGAGATAGGATATCCTTGAGATGGTGTAGCTAAGGATCCCAGCGACAGTAGAATCCAATGATCCCTGGAGCGCGGCTACGAGGATTCTGGCGGGACGGTTCTTGAGAATCTAACATTACTCCCTGCATATCCAGTGGCCTGGGAAGTCATTGCAGGGGCTGTAGTGAAGCCTGGTGCTGATTTGTAATTGTGGCGAACCGGATCTGAGGATCCTGAGGCATTGAAGTCGAGATGCCGAGGAAATAGAGGACTTTGCTCCTCCACAGGTTTCTTAGTCTTCTTAAGCTCCTCTATCTCTTTCATCACCGTATGATTGGTCTTTTCTTGCTAAACCATCTGATTTTTCACCTGCCTGATCAAAGTAAACAAATCACTGTTAGTAATAACAGGATCAACAGATTGAACCTGGGATCCTGTGAAGACAGGATAGTCAATTTTTCTCGGCTGCTCGTCCACTTTCTTCTGACGATCATTATTTTTCTTCTGGCTTCCTGGAGCGGAAGGAAGAGGGGGAATGGAGGACGATGTAGAGACCAAAACAAATTTTTGTGGGTTTGACATCTTTGGGATTATAGATCAAATAGAGCGGATTATGAATGAAATTTCTTTAGAATAAAGCACCACTTGCCCCACAGTGGGCGCCAAACTGTTTGGGTAAAAAATTCACAAAGTAATCTTGTATTCCAAACTTAGAATGTGAGGTAGTGTGCTTAACAATCAAATGAACGAATAATCCAAGTTAGGATGGTGACACGATGATATAGTGAGGAAAACTCTAGAATCCTTCGAGTTGCCTCTAGGAATCCTAGATAAAAACCTCGGGTGCCGGCCGAATAGCCTGCCTCCTAGTCAATATTATTAATAACAAAACGAGAGATTACAAAGGGTTGGAGGTTTGATCGATCAGAACTATGTGATACAATGTTTTGCTAGTAGTAACTGAGCTAGAGAGTGCGATGTGTGTGTTCCTACTGATCGAATCCTCGATTTAATATAAAATAAATGAGCTAACTAACAGTCCGGGATTCCCGGGATCTCTTCCTCCTACTTCTCTTGACCGTTGAAGGAGGATCGACCCACTCGTCCCACGTATGAGTCAGTTTAATCCGAGTCTTCAGGAGTTAGTTGAGAGTCCGTTACCACCTGCAAACAATTAAGCACGAGGCAAAATAGAGGTTAGACATATATCTTAAATTCAGGATACCTGAACTATAAGGATTCCCAAACTGTCTTCGGATTCCTGAGTTGCTTGATCTTCCTAATGAGCACCCTGAAAATCAACCCCTAACATCAGTGTTTTCTTGAGTGGATCGAATCGTGTCGCATGGTTAGGTTTAACTAGTATCATGACAGCACAAGTGTTCGAAATCGAAATATTTAATGATAGAAGTGACCATACGTCTGAGTAACCCTCAGCTATAGTGTTCGATGCTATGACCAGGATTTCATTTCGCGCGTTCACCAATAACCTGGGTGAACCGAAGATAAGAGAAAGCGTTGTGTCAAATGACACGGTAGAGACATGAGGTGTTGCATAAGGTTCGAATGTTGACGTATCTGGAGGGTGGGCATGCACCCTTGAACTTTAGCTACTGATCGGGTAATTCATACAATTTGGAAAAAGGGAATAGACAGATGACGCTACAAGGTGTCATAGTACCAATAATGTGGCTAGTAAATATAGTAATCCCATAAAGAGTTGCTCGGCTCCACCGAGCTGATGACTAGCTTTAAATTTAGACGTACGTGATGTCAATAAGTAATGGAAGGTCAGAAATGCAATAACTAGAGGACCAAATGAAGTGTTTCACCAGTTCCCACGGTGAACTAAACGGTAAACGTCTATAGGAGTCTCAGAAGAGATAACATAGGCATTCAGAAAGAACATGTGGTTTGTCATTTATAATGCAAAACTTGAGTTGTTAAAACGTTGTTGTTCATCCGGGTCGAAATCTACATTTGACTCTTAATGGTTCCTCTCGATCGAGAGGGTTTAGAAAATAAGTTTTTATTTGACTAAACTGTGTATGTCACTTGTAGTGAATATATATATATATATATAAATGACACGCGAAATTATGAAGGGAGTCACATAAATTTGTTTTACTATGGGCATAGTCTCATTAGACCAAGTTCTCAAAATAATATTTCCATGTATGATTTGAAAGTAAAACTGCGGTTCCATACTGGTACCACCTCCCACATGCCGCCAGTGCTTATGTATAGGGTGTACCGCAACTAACCCACCACACTACCAGTACTAGGAGGGTGTATCAGTTACCTTACCAGTTCTTGTTATTTGTCAAATCTTATTGAGTAATAGGCATAAAACAGGGTATCTTAAGTTTTCCCAAATACACTTGAGTTAAATGGTAGTGAAAGATTAGAAAGCACAATGTATCGTATGCAAAATATGAATTTCAATGAGAAAAGACTTTTCTGTGGTTTTGGTCAACGGGGTTTTCACCCACGGTGAGGTTTGTCGAGAGTTTAGTAGGCGTAATGCTAACACCAATACGATTTAAGTTTTATGTCATGGGTTTAATAGGTAAGGTAGTCTATCATGTTTAAGTTTAAGCTGGGGCACCAACATAGGATATATGTTTGTGCATATTACACTTCGGTAGAGATTCAAAATAAGGGTGACGTTCCAATGATCGAAGGGTTCACTGCAGAAGCATGAATAACATCAAGTTGTATCGGTTCTCAAAAGTAAGTAAAGGTGGAAACGTAAAATAAGAGTGGGTTTCTGAAACACCAAGCGCTGACGAATGCAAAGTAATACCTGGCTTTACATGAGTGTAAATAATGAGCTTTAGTCAAGGTTTCGCAAGGCCTACTGTGGATCAAAAGGTTGCGTTGTATATAAGATGTAAAATATATATATATATATATATATATATATATATATATATATATATATATCGTGTACTTGGGTCACTTTGAAGTGCTCCTCGGGTAGCTCGTCGCATAAATGGTTGATTCAAACGTGTCTTTGTTTAATCGGAAGTCAAACTACTTCCTTATACAGGTCTTTCAAAAGTTGAGTTGATCATTCGATCGGTCAACATTTGCTATGAAGCAGGGGTTACAAATGAAATCTTCCTGGGGAAAAAGAATGAAGACAATGGGTATCTATGTCCTTGGCAGTTTGTCTGCCGTCCTGAAGTTGATGTGGTGAAAATTATTCCAGGCATACTACTGCCTATTGTTCGTTTTCGATGTTTGTCGTGCAGGAGCACACGACTGTAAAGTACATGATAGAGTCATTAGTGCAGTTAATTAGCCACAATGACTCAAGGCTTGAAGACCATCCAAGTCACGAAAGATAATAAAAGAATGAGTTTACTGGTAGTTAAGTTCACAGATAAATCGAGTATCGAAGACAAAATAGACCGTACGGGTTGGAAGGTCGTTTCACCTACACCGCTCTGTTAGGTGAAATTACAATTGTAGTGAGGTACAAAGTTGGTGAAATCATGCCGAGGCTGTTGGTAACAAATTATGTCTTGTACCGACGTACGAGGGGTTACAAGCCGAGAGAGGAAAACTTCGCAAGATCGACCTGCCGAAAGGTTGGTTCTAGTGACTGAGGTGCAATTGTCCATTCAAGACGTCCGAGTTTTCATCAGTTTTCCATTTATTGAGTTATTGCACAGTTGTGAGAGATCGAAGAATGAATCTGACAGTCAGTGCCATAGGGGTAGAGTTAGGGTTGCGGGTGAATTAGAACCAATCAAGATTTAAATCGCAGACCGCTCATAGTGAAGGGAGATCTCGTCGTCAAATTGTACGTACTATACGATGTTTTACCGGGGTTATCATTTATAGAAGCATTTTAAAAGGGGGGGGGGGTCTGATATGTTGGAAGCCATATCCCAAAGAAATGAGATCAGGGGTGATAGTGCAACGGACATTGTTAGATGACCTTAAAGATACAGTTGAGTCCCACGTATTGGACAAATCGAAGTCATGAGGTTTTTGAAGTGGAAGGTTGTATCCCTTATAACCAACAGTTTGCCGAGTAGTATTCCCCAGGGTTTCCATACACTGTAAGTTACATTTACGTGTGCACCCGTAACAGTAATTTACCTTGTATGGTCACGCTGGTTCCTCTTACTTTAGTTACCAAGTTTTATGAATACGTATGTAGTTTCCATGGTGTGAGTATTAAGGACATGGTCACTAACTCAAAGTTAACTGACTGGAATTTGACAAGAAGATAAGTTTTGAGAATAAACAGCTTATTCAATTTAAAATTTACCGTTGGTACAATTTGGTAAGCAAGTGGTTCAGCAGGAGTTTGGGTAGGGCATGCTACAACGCCCCTAGCTTAGCTCTGAGATATAAAATGGTTTTCGCCCACGTCGACTCGATCACGAATCCGTTATACATATATACACATATATAGAGGGGGGGGGGGATAAATTAATACAATAATCTTAGTCATCACATGCTCGGTTCCATTAAAGTTATAAATGTCGCATCCGTGTTGAATTATCACACAACAACTATGTGCTTAAAGTGCAAGGTCAAAAGTGGCCAAGGAAAAAGGGCGTCAATAATTGGGGTAACAAAAACAGTTACAAGCGTCCCATGAGCAACCATCCGGTTCTATACAGTGATGCCTTATACAAGGCTAAACAGTGTTCTTACCAACACATTTCGATAGGGCTACCCTCGGGTTGTGTTAATGGGTGACCTACTCTAATAGGATTTACAACAGCTCCTATTTACGCTATAAGAAAGTACGAGCAGTTAAGTTCAAGATACGTTGGATCATTGTCTAAGAGTCTAGGCTTTCATGAACTAGACCGTAAGGAATAAACTTACCGAGGCCGTTAAACAAGGCCATAAGGCACATTACGCTACATGGCCGTTAGACGTGACCATTAGGTATAAACGAGACTGTTAAAACAATTAATGTCGTTAAAGGTGGAACAAGTCCGTGAAGGTGTCAGGATCCTAAATGATGGATCTTACCCTATTTATGAATCTAGTGCAGAACTACAAGCACTTACGATTAATCAGTCAAGTTTTGTTAAAGAAATCCAGTAGAAAGAGAAAACCCTCTTTTCGATCGTGTTTCGAAACTTGCCCTAATAGGGTTTTCAAAGGTCCTGTATACACTATACAGGGAGCATGTGCATTCAAACACATGGTACAATCAATCAAACAATCGTTATACTAAAATCAGGAAATTCTTCCGGGTGTCAGCTAATATCCGTCAAGAAGAACTAAAGTGCGCTAAGACACGTTACGAGTATGCTAAGTGTTGGAACATCCAAGATATTCCTATGAAATGTCTCACACGGGCACAATTCACATACGAACACAACTTACATGAGATTTTACATTTAGACGAATAAAACATTCAAGAGAATATTGCTAAGTCAGTGACATAAACATACGACCCACCAGATCGTTAATTGTAGTCGAGATCACAAAGAAAAGTTTATGGGTGGTTGCTGCTGGTGAGATCACCAAGAACAACATCAGATCGCCCAACACTCTGGCGAAGTCGCTAAGACCAATCGAGGCACCAGGAGTTAGCGAGAACGCCAAAGGGTGAAGGAAGGGCGAGGTCGCCAAGTGCTGGAGGGAGGGCGAAGTCGCTAAGGCTACTCCGAGATCGCTAAGAAGAAAAGGAGTTTACTCGAAGTCGCTAAGCCATTTTGGCGAGATCGCCAAGGCTAAGTTTCGAGATTGCTAAATACGTTGGCGAGATAGATATTTTCACACCCTCAAATTTCCATGTGCGGTGTTTATACTGCGAGGCGTGTGACAAACCAGGATCCGAGTCATTAGTCATACGAAACCATGCAAACACACTAAAATAGTTTAAGAAATACGAAAGCGTAAAGGTAACTGAAAGTGTTGCGCAAAACACGCGCCCTCAAACCAAACAAGAAAATAAATTCAAACGTAAAAGTTGAAATGCAATCAAAATGTTCAAACTTTCATGCAATGTGCGTCCTAGCGTGCTCGTACCTCAAAGACCTGCGAAAGACATGCTATGTGGGTCAACGCAAGGCTGGTGAGTTCATAAATGTCAATGCAAGAAAAATAAATGTTCGTAGAGATGTTTGTAAAGTGTTTGTGTCATGGTAATCATAATAGTAAATGTAGCTAGCAAGGCCAATAATGCTATCACTATGTGGTTCGCAACCGAAGCGTGACTGTTTGTGTTTGTAATGCCTTCCACCATCGCCTAACACGGACGATGGTGATACTGTCTAGGCTAATTTTACACCCGTTCGACATCCAGTCGAGTTAGAGCTACTAACGCGAGCGGGGTTTGTCAAACCCAGTAGTACTACCAAAGATTACCTCGCTTTCTCATAAACTAACGGTTCGAAATGGAAAGACTTGTAATTCGTGTTATATGTTTGCACATACGCGATCAGCTATACAATTATATTACCAAAAACTGTTTGTAGCATGTTCCTTCTCTAAATGGAATATTCAGAGAAAAATGTTTGAGAACTCACCTTTGGGAGCTCGGAAAGAAAGTTTAAATAAAACTGTTGATGAATTCCTATGAATCACCTATATGTTTGTGAACGTGTAAGACTACAGTGAATGAACAACGAGACTGACTCAATCGACCTTGACGACACGTTGGTGACTCGTTAATAATTGGGTTTGTTTGTTTGGTTAATCTTTTCCAATTATAACAGGTAAGCACATGTCAAACGTTTCTAGCATACATCCTAGTCATCTCAAAGGGTTAACAAGAAGTACATAATGTTTTCACGTTTAAATAATTATGTTAACCACATACGAAATCATTCATGATATATCTCGACTAACACTACGTCAAAAAGTGGCTTTGGCCATGGTTTTTTTTTATGCATAGCCACTGTTTTGTAAAAAACGTGGCCAAAGGTAAGAAATACTAGTTTTAGCCACACATATTTTGTACCCGTGGCCAAATATATAGCCTTTGGACCCTTTTAGCCACGTATTTTTTTATTTACGTGACAACAACAATCAGGTGCAGTCACTTTAGTCACTGTTTTACAAAAACATATGGCCCTTATTTGTCACGCTTAATAAAGAGTGGCGAAATGCACTAAACGGCCACAGAATTTTTATGACTTTTAATTCGTGTGACCAAAAAAGGAATGTATGGCCACGTTTAAATAATGTTGTGTGACGGAAGAGTAGATTTTATTACTTAGTAAATTAAAAAAAACAAAGCTATTAATTATATATTATGCGTGGCTAAATGTGAGCAATGGCCACGCTTTTTACTTAGTTATGTGGCTAAAAAGTAGTACATATGGTCACTGTTATTAGGTTGTGTGACTAAATAGTACGTTGTGAGTGACAAAAATCTATTACATATGGGCACATATATTAACCGTGACTAAATGGTAGGTTGTGAGTGTTAAAAATCAATATTATGGTCACGGTAAAATATTAAATGCGTGGCGAAAAAGAGACGATTTGTTTCCCTCTAAAACAACGCGCGCGCTTTTTTCAATTTTACCAATTCGAGCGGGTTAAAATCTGCTACCCTATATATCATCATCATTGTTATTTTCCTTTACCGCCATCCCTTTCTTGATCTCAAATTCTCTACACCAATTCGTTTACACCAATTCTGGTATCAAATGGCCGATAATCGACGCTCCCTTAATTACTGGTATGTGAAGAATCACCGTATTTTTTTGGTTTACAGTAACAGGAGAAGAAGATCCTTCAAATCCCACAAATCTGTGATTAAACACAATGATGAGAACATCCTGAGACAACTCCATGCGCAGAAGATTCCTGATTGTTTTGCCTACTTTGTTGAGGCAACAAAATTATTCCGTGTCCTTGATACAAAATTCAAAGAATGTGAATCCGAAGAAGATGAAGAAGATGAAGAAGATGATCAAGAAGAACAAGAAGATGAAGAAGATGAAGAAGATCATGAAGAAGATGAAAAAGATGAAGAAGATGATGATGATGATCATGATGATGACGATGCAAGTTCAGGATCATACATATCCGAAGATTGCAGTGATCCAGATTATTAATTAATGAATGTTTATGTTTAATTATGAACAAATTAAGAACAATATTTTATATGTTTATTTAGTTATGATATTAGTAGTTATAATTGAATATATGATGGTTATAATATATGTTTATCATGTTTGATTATCTTGTGATATGGCCACTCATATTAAACATTGGTTGCGTGACAAATTATGACAAATGGTCATGGTATATTAATTTTAGGTGGCTAAAAGAATACCAACAGTGGACGGCACTTGTAATCATTACTATTTCATTTACTTTTTCACTTACTTTATCTTTCAAATCTCCATCTACCACGCCCATCGAGTATCAATATAAACTTATTTCTCTCTGTATCAGTTTTCATCATCATCTCCACCATGACCCTTTTCTTCCAGTCTTTCTCTCTCTGTTTTTCGTCCATCATCACCATCAAAAAATGTGGAATTGGCGTCATCCGTATGTGGAAAACGGTAAGTTATCATCTTCACCACTGAAATTCGATTGAAATTTTCGTCTCAGATTTGGTAATTTTTTCTTGTGCAGGGAAAGATTGCACTCTGTATCTCCTGCGAGCAGATTTTAAGTTATTCTGGAAACCATGGAGATGAGGAGTCTCTAATGGTTCATACAAATGCTTTACTGTGAGCAGATTTTAAGTTATTGTGTAATTTTATAACAGTTAGCAGTAAGGGCACATGTTGAGGTTTGCAGCACTTGTATTCTTCAGGTGCTTCTCTCCCTTTTGGCCCCACGAGCCTGATTTTTCTTCTGCCACTTCTTCTCCCTTTTGGCCCCATGAACCCGATTTATCTTCAACCACTTCTTCAC
>JBCNJP010000024.1:10460357-10487413 GCA_039602395.1 Deinandra increscens subsp. villosa | reverse complement strand
GTCTTCATCAGACTCTGGTTCAGGTTCTTCGTATTTCTCTGGAGTTTTCTCAGACGCTTTCCTCATTTCCTCATCATTTAAATCAAACACCCTTTGTAACTCTTCAGCTGTCAAGTCACCAACAACCTCCCCTTCTTCAAGAGTTTGTAACATTTCAGCAAATTCACTCATACTCTTTGCAGCTTGATCAGATGGAATCGACGTGATTGGCACAGCTTCAAGTGAGTCTTTCTCCCCCTGGGAAGATGATGTTCCAGCACCCGAACCTGCAGTTCCAGATGGGCTTGGTCCTCCACCAACGTTCCCCTCAGGATCATCTTGATCGGGATCATCGTTTAGAAATCGCACGGATCTTCATTACAACCCGAGCCATCTCCAATCTCCCCCTGAGCCTTAAACTTCTCCATCAAGAATTTTAATTGCTCACCCATTTCCAGAATCATCTTGGACTAAGTCTGACTAACCCGTCTTAATCTCAGAATCTCCTGATCTTTGACTTCATCCCGACTCTGGAGAGTTACAATCCGTTGATTCAGATAAGCATTATCTAATCTCAGCACATTAATAGTCTTCTCTTATGCTTCAGACATAGCCTTCAAGGCATCAATCTGGGATTGTTGATCAGATAAAGCACTTTGCAGAATACTAGCTTGAGAAAAAGAAATTGAGCCCTGTTCGAAGTTGAAGTTCACATCAGGTGTCGAATGAGTTGAAGCAGTAGCAGTTACAATCGAAAACAATGGAGTTGTAGGCATAGACCCCATCGGCTGATTAACAAACTGCGCACCAGCACTTGCTGAAGGTGATGTGCTAACAGTTGTCGAATGGTTTGCATTCATCAAATTCTGCAAGAAATCAGTTTGAACATCAGACACTGAAGTCTGAACATTTGTAGTTGCTTCAGTAGTTGTTGTAGATGTAGAGACACCAGAACGAGGCTGTAAAATGAACTGCTGTGAGCCTACGCCTTTTCTCTTCTTAGTTCGGCCTCCAACAACTGACTTCTTTCTCCCTTTGGATGGAGTTACAGATGACGAACCAGTCAAAGGCTGTTTACCTTTGCCGGAAACCACCTCGGCATCTGGGTTATAATCTTCATCAGATTCAGACGAAGCCACCACATCATACACTCGATCTTTGTATCGATCAATGCTTTTGTTCTTGCTGATTTTGTAAGCAAGGTGTTCATCACTACCTTTCTTTAGCTTCACAAATTTGGAATTGATCAAGACTCGTACAAACGGATCGTTTGTCTCTGACAGGTCTTCAGAGTCAACTTCAGCATTCAGAAAATCCTCATCGTCATCAGATTCATCATCAAAAGTATTCACCGTTGGTGTCTAGTCACATCGACAGATACAGGAACTTCCTGTGCTGAGACCACCGTAGTTGGCGGCTGAGATACCACTGGTTCTGGTTCTTGATTCACGTTGGTAAATCTTCCAAGTTCCACACACCCAATTTTTTAAATTGCAGTAGTTCTTCTTGCATTGCTTCAACCCACGAACCCTCTAATAAAGCTTCGTCAACATTTTTCGGCTCGATCTGGGAGATAAAGCAAGAATGAAATGCTTCTTCCTGAACACCAGACTCCAGAACAGATAGTAACACACTGCTCTCAATTTGATGTCTCGTACGTACTCCTTCATTTAAATCACCAATAATATTGTCTTGCGGATGAATGGTGTTTATCCGGAGCATTTGATGAATAGGAACAACCACCGTTTCAGCCAGACCAGGAACAGAATCTTCCTCAACCACCACAGTTTCAGTTGTATTAATATCAGCATCATTTGAAATAGTATCAACTGGTGGATCGATCACATTATCAGTTGAATCAGCCTCAACTTCATTTGAAGTAGCATCAACTTGTGGATCCAGTTGTGGAGTAGGAATTTCCACCTGATGTGCCACGGCTTCATGAAATTCACTATCATCATCTGAAGACATATCATCAGCTGCAACTGTCGAATCATTAGAAGTCTCGGCCATGTCCTCATCAGCAACATGCGCTATCGGAGTCGGCAGAGTTTGTATATTTATAACCGGAGTATCATCTTGTAATTCAATGAAAACTCGAGTAAGTTGTTCATCCGACATCTCTGGCTTCGAATCAAGATTTTCAAAAAGAGATTTATAATCGAACAACCAGTCCGGTCCAACAGCTCTGGGCGGTAAAGTATAGGATTGGAAATCCACATGAAAATATTCACCCACCGTACCATTCTGCTTATTAAATACTCGATTCTTTCGATTTAAGTATCCGACAAACAGCCCCTCAAAGACTTTGTCATCAAATTTTCCTGCAGAAGCTAATACGGTATAGGGACACCTAAAAGGCTCTAGATAAACGAGATTCGGCTTACGATTTTTGAATAATTCATAGCATGTCTTCCCAAGACGCTTCACAGTAAGCACTCGATTAAGCACATAACACGCAGTGTTGACAGCTTCTGTCCAAAATGGAACAGGTAATTGAGCATCGGCCAACATTGTCCGTGCTGTTTCAATAATTGTGCGATTCTTTCTTTCTGCCACGCCGTTTTGCTGAGGTGTGTATGGTGTGCTAAATTCATGCACGATCCCTTTTTCCAAACAAAACATCCTCACGGCTCAATTCTTGAACTCCGTGCCATTGTCACTACGAATTCTTCGTACTTTTAATTTATACAAAGATTCAAGTGTTGTAATCAAATTGATGAGTATTCTTGAAGTTTCATCCTTAAAGACCAGAAAATCAACCCAAGAAAATCTTGAAAGTTCATCAGTGACCACTAGACAATAGCAATTCCCAGAAATACTTTGTCGATTCACCGGACCAAACAGATCCATAGGAAGTAACTCTAACGGGACTTCAATTGAATGGTATTTCTTCAGTGGATGGAATTTTATTTTCTGTTTTCCCTTCTTGCAGCTCACACACACATCATTGAAGACAAACTATTGCTTTGGAACCCATTCGACAAGACCCCTCCGCACAAGTCCGTTTATTTTTCTGTAGTGGATGTGCCCCATGCGACGATGCCACAGAATGGAATCTCTCTCGGATGCTTTAGACAAAATATATTGACCTGCGACCGTTGCTTTTGCTGAATTCATGTCGAGCATATACAAGTTTGAGAATCGCGGTGCTCGCATTACCACATAGTCATCTGGAATCTTGAATTCAGGTTTCAGAATCAAACATTCATTCCCCGTGAAAGCAGTTGTGAATTGCTTATCACAAATCTGGGAGACGCTCAGAAGATTGTACTCCAACTCTTGAACATATTCAACCTTCTCGAAATGTAACAGCACCATTTGAAAGTTTACCAATTCCGGTAGCTTGACCTCCTTTGTTTCCAGCAAATGTTACTTTACCTCCGTCAAAGTATTTCACATCATGCAACAAAGAAATATCGCCAGTCATGTGCCGAGATGCTCCGCTATCAACAACCCAAATGTTATTCATCAGTTGTCACGAAGATCCCTGCATAAATTACAACAAAAGATTAGTTTCGGGACGTACCCAAGCTCGAAGCTTTGGGTCGACCGTCATCTTCAACAAAGTCATTACTAGCCATGGACGAAACCTTAGGTTTCTGTCCATCAGTTGAAGAACCCGTGGAGCTTGCAGGAGAATTTTTCATAATTGATTTTGTCTTTGAAAATTCACTTTCTGATTTCTTTTCATTTTTATGAAAATCTGACGATTTACTATTAAAATGAACTCTGTCTTGCTCATCCACAAATCCGACTTTCTTCTTTGTATCAGTCTGATAACCTTCAGACATATCATCCGATTTTTCTGCGTCAGATTTGCCAAATTTTGGTTTCTTCAACGGACAAGTCCGATATGTATGACCACGAGCTTTGCACTTAAATCATTTTCTTTTATCTATTACAACTTTTTCGCTCGTGTCATCATCCATTTCGAACTCAACAACCCGTTTTTGGGTCTTGTGTTTCACACCCTTTCGATTAAGCACATAACGATCATCATTATGTCCTGACTCATATCCTGACACGTTTCCTGAAAAATCCTCACAATACCCAACATGACCTCTAACATAAGAATTTTCATAAAAACGATGATGCCTGTAATTCTGAAATCTGTTTCTTTGCCCACCAAACCTTGAATCAAATTCATTTTGACCTCCATAATCAACCCATTTTGGACCCCTCCCAAACACAGGTTGATTCGGTCCACACCCAAATTCATCATAAAATCCTTCGTCATTGTAAAATTAAGACTTTTTGAAAACAGGACTTGATTTTCTGAAATTTGGTTGTCTTTGATCATAAAAATCTCTTGGTGGTGTTTGAACAGTTGGTTTTGATGGTTTCTTATTTAAAGACTTTTGAACAGAAGTTTTCACTTTGTTAACCATCCCCGAATCAGATTCAGAATGAAATGTGTCCATTACATTAACATTCCTTAATGTGCACATTTCTCATTTTGGGATCATAAGCAGGATCATATTTGCACGAAAAAATTTGATCAATTAAATTCGGATTGACCATATCTAAAGGAAACTCCTTGTCACTATAAATCCGATTTGATCCTTTTAATCGATAGGTCACCCATGGTTCAGAATTGTCACAGTTGGTGTCCAAAGTAGGATTTCTAGCCTTGGCATGTGTAGGTTTTGAAATTTTCGAAGAAGAACCTTTTTCAACAGATTTTAATTTTGCCGAAGGCTTAAATCAGACTCCACCATACTTGACTTTCTTACCTTCAATAGATTTGCTCCGAGGAATCTGTTTTTGTTCGAACACACTCAGTTTTGTAAGCTCAGATTTAATTGTGGAAAAATCATGTTTTTAAATTAAATCTTCACGATCTGGCTTAGAAACTTTGGGCTGAGTGGTTGACGAACATTCAACATTAGTTTCAGACACTAAGTCATCAACCTTGTCAAAATCTGAAACATCATAGAAAAGTTCATCAACTGTCAAATCCAAAATAGATTTGTCAGTTGAAGTTTTGACAACTTTGATTTGTTCAACATGTGAAGGAACAACCAACTTCTCTTCAGATGGAGGACCAATTGTAATATTCACCGGAGGTGGGACTTGACTCAACTTACCAGAAACATCTTCCTTTTCAGTTTTATAAAGAAAATTTGTAAAAGAAGATGAAACTTGAACAGAATCCAATTTTTGTTTAATTCAAAAACTTCTATTTTTAGATCTGCAACATGTTTCTGACTGGCAGCCAAATCCTTTTGTACAGACACAAGGAATTCAGACTGAGTTGAAAAATCAAACTTTTGCAAGCTTAACTGCTCGTGTACTGACAATAACTCCTTGGTTGTTCCCTCCCATCATTCTTTGTATATATTCTTATCTGCTTTTGCTACTAACAAAAGATCACTAAGTTTTGTCTTCTCATCTAAGAGCGTACTCTTAGCAGTAGCAAAATCATCACAAGACTTACACATTAAAGGATATGAAACTACCTTTGAAGAATCGGCCATAAGAGCAAATGACTCTGTGAGATTGCTCCTTTTCAATGTACCGATCTCTTGTTTCAGACTTGTGTTCTCATCCGATAGTTTCCGCATGTCTTTCTAAAGTGCAAGCATTTTATCAGCAATTTCTACAGCGTATTGCTGAGCTTTCTCATATCGCTCCTTCAGTGGAAGACTCTTCTGATACAAGCTTTCAAAATCATTTGCTATATCAAGCGCTTCAGCTTTTGCTGTTTCACAATCACGAATCAACGCTTCCTTCTCCTCAGTTAGAAGTTGAATTTGTTTTTCTAACAAGAGAATAGCATCAGACTCGACCTTCTCATCAGACAAATCAGCCATGAAAGCAAATTTTCCTTCAGACACAGAATTATGATCAATCCTTGAATCCGAGACTTCTTCTTCAGCATTGATTCTAACAAAAGTTTCACCATTCGCTTCACCATGAACTTCACCTTCATCTTCAGTGGATTCAGTCATAGTGTCTTCATCTTGCACATGAGTAACCATCAAAGCAGATGAACCAGCGAATTGGCTACCCCAATTATAAGTTTTATCAGCTTGAGATACAAGAGCTTTTGTGGATTCAGGATTAGATTTTAAGTTAGAAGTACTCCCTGAACTCGAAGGATTGTTGGATCCAGTAACAGTTGATTTGGGAACAAATTTTCGATAATCCTGATTATTCGGCTGAGAGCATTCACGAGCGAAGTGACCAAAGTTATAACAATTATAGCATCTCACTTTTGATTTATCAAAACCAATTCTGCCACCAGAGTTCAAATCTTTTCTACCCGTCTTCTGTAAGAATCTTTTCACTCTCCTAGCTAGCATGGCAAATTGCCAATTGATATCCATTAATTCCAAATCATCAGGATCCACCTGATCATAGTCTTCTTCCGTCAATTCAGCATTGCTAACATTCCCAGTTATCAAACCGTAATAAGATGACACTAAAGCAGAAACAAGGGCCATATAATCTTAATTGTAGACACAGACATAGCCATCTTTCCCGTGTTCACCAAATTACTGTGCAATACTTCCTCCAGAATTGTAATTATATTCATAACCATGTGAGCCCATTCCGGTTCCTGAATTTGAAACATGTCCAGGTAGACTTCCAGCTACAAATGTTGTTGCTGGTGCAGTACTTGTTACTTTAGCCGTCTTACCTGAAATTGTTGCTGCATTTGATCCGTAGTAAACATCCGGATTCTGAACCGCTGCTGGAGTAGTATTCACATTTTTCATTTCCAGATCTCTAGCTTACAATTTTCCCAACAGTTTCACAAACGTCAATTCAGTATAATCCTTGTCATTCATGATCATCAGCACATAAGATTCCCATTTTGATGGTAGACTTTCTAGCAATTTCTCCTTAAGCTCTTCATCATCTTTCTTGATTTGGACATTGTCCATTTCAGACAACAAATGACAATATCTTGAAATTAATTCTGGAACGCCCTCTCCATCAAAATGCTTGAAGTTGTCAAATTCCTTGTTTAACACTTTCTTCTTACTTTTCTTATACTGTTCATGGCCTTCACATCTTTCTTTCAGTGTCGTCCATAATTCATTAGAGTGTTTGCAACTTTTAAATTGATGTAACAATTCTTTAGGTAAAGCTTGAGTTATCAAACCATATGCTTTTTGCTCTTGAATAAAATCAGCCTTTTGTTCAAGATCCAGATTCCTTTGCATGATAGGAACATTATTCACACCAACAGGATATACATACGGAGTATCCATAGCAATCCATAGGTCTGGATCCGTTGTGCCAATATACGCTTCAAATCTCTTTTTCCAATTAGCATAGTCCTCAAACTTAAGAAGTTTGGGAACTTTCTGAGTCGTCCTGATTTCATTGTCGTAATTCAGTAATGTTTGCATCTGCGATTGAATAGCAGCAAACACGGTATAATCCGACATTTTAAAAAGTTCAAGATTCTGATCTCCGAACTTAAGATAAGCTCCGAACTTGCTCCGAACCTTCACCGATCTTGAAAACAAGGTCCGAACTCCCTACGATCTTGTCACCAAACACAGAAACTCCGAACTCTCTCCGATCCTAGTCCGAACTATCTCCGAATCAAAATTCTCACTGAACTCTCTCCGATAGTACTCCGAACTCTCACCGAATTGAAAAGAAGACCGAACTTAACTCCGAACTCTAGTCTCGGAGCGGTTACACCGAACTTCAGGTTCGGCCGAACGCAAATTTCGGAAAAATTTCAAATCTCACCAGAAAACACTCACAAATGAACTCTAAACACTCAAATGACCAAAAGAAACCAGAAACAAGAAATTTTGACACAAAACTTGATGTTTTTTACGTACATTTCCAGAGAGCAACTTGAAAACGAACTTCGAATACATGAATTGCAACAATCGAGCCAAACAGCACCAGATAGCTCTGAAACCACTTGAAGGTGACTGAACGTTTGATCGGTTTGGTCGATAACAATCGTATACGTGAGAATAGAAACACAACAAGGTAAATAAACTCAATCTCTCATTAAAACGTGATAACAAGAGAATTAGAGTACACACACAATCTCACATACAAAAGTTCACTCAACTCTCAAAACTACTTACAAAGACACAAACAAAATCTATTTATATTCTATCGGATGTCCGAACTCCTTGGCTTGTCCGAACCTAAAGTTCGGCCAAGGCTCGGCCAAGGTTCGGCCGGAGTTCGTCCATCAGACCCAAAACATGAAATCTTCGTATCTTTGTCTGATCCAGCTCATTGCCATATCATGTATCAACAGTAATTGTGTTTGTTAAAGCATCAGTTTATTTTGTTTGTTTATTTTTTACTTTTATTGACTCTGGTTTGGTCAAAGAGAGGAGACCTGCAGGCACAATCTAAAAAAGGAAACACTTGACTCAAAATTAAGATCCATAATATTCTAGAATACATAAAGAAAAAAAACCAAATATTGTTGATACTGTAATTTGCTAAGATTCAAAACCATTACAATGATCATTTAATCGGTTTTACGTAATATCATTCCAGTACAGTCAGCTTTATGGTAAACATTGTCACATGTATCTACGAGTGATAATACATTAGAGGAAAAACTACCGTACTAAATTCTTCATTGGCATCGTCTTCATAATAATCTCTGTAATTTCTGGGAGGTGTCATAAAGAAAATATGCAGTTTTTTATCCAGCTGGTCTTTGACGTAAAACAATTGTTGTGCTTGTGACACGAAAATGAACGGGTCCTCCTTGTGACCTGGTCTTTTAAGGTTGACCAAAGTGTAACCAAGACTATCTTTTTTAACCCCCTATGTATTCTCAACCCAGTCGCACATAAATAGAGGGATGCTTTTAATATGGTATTCTAGTAGCCATATCTCTTTTAAAACCCCATAGTAAGGTTTTTTTTCTATAGATTAATACCTTGTTAGAGAGGTGGATGTCATTTACCTCTACACCAACCCCGCTGTTCTGATAAACCCTACCATCTCTAGATTTTGTACGAAATGAATAGCCATTGATGTCATATACTTCATATTTCCTCACGCTTCTGTGTGAACCATGTGAAATCCACCTAACGGTCTCTGATATAGTTTCTAGGGACTCCGCCATCTCCTTTTCAACCTAAAATTCATAGTAGGTTCATCAGGAGAGTTCATTAGGAATAGGAAGGTTATAGTTCTTCCAAAAATAAAATAAAGTTGTTCCGGACAACTCAGGTCAGTTGTTCCGGAAAGTTACAGTTCATCCGGGATTAAAAATCTAAGAAAATAGTTTTAGTTCACCAGGAAGGTTATAGTTCATCCGGATAGAAAATAGAGTTGTTCCGGACAACTCAGGTCAGTTGTTCCGGAAAGTTACAGTTCATCCAGAATTAAAACTATAAGAAAATAGTTTCAGTTCACCGAGAAGGTTATAGTTCATCCGAATAGAAATGAGAGTTGTTCTGGACAATTCAGGTCAGTTGTTCAAGAAAGTTACAGTTCATCCGGAATTAAAACAATAAGAAAATTTAGCTGATCTTGTTGCGTAACCATTTTCCAAATGTTGTGCTCTGCTTCTTAGTCAGCTCATTTAGTCTACTACCAGGATGTTCCTTTTCCAAAAATTTCATGTGTTCTCTGCAATTACATGAATTGAAGTTATCTATAAAAGTTTATAATTAATTAAACAGATCAAAAATGTTAATAATCTAAATTACTTACTCGATATAATGCTCAATTTCAGGCGTATTTAGGAACACAAATAAATGCGCTTTCGATAGAAGCTCAGGAGAGACTTCAACTGATCTACCAGCTGACCCAGGACTTCCATCTGCACTGCTATGCTTTTTAGTTGGAACACCAATAGTTGTCATGTTTTTTTGGTATTCGCTGAGAAACTCAATCGTTTCTTATACAATGTTCTCCTCAGCAATGCACCCTTCTGGATAAGCTTTGTTTCTCACGTGGCCCTTAATTACCTTCATACACCTTTCAAATGGATACATCCATTGAAAGCATATTGGGCCACATAAATTTACTTCCCTAGTAAGGTGCACCGTCAAATGAAAGATAACATAAAAAAAATGATGGTGGAAATTATTTCTCAAGCAGGCATAGTGTGAAACAAAGATCTGCTTGCAATTTATCTAGTTTTTCGACGTTGATCTCTTTGCTGCATATTGATTTAAAAAAACAGAGCATGATAATAGCTATCTTTTCGGTTCAGGCATGACTGACCGAATTGCAATTGGCATAAACTGTTGCATCAGCATATGAAAGTCATATGACTTGAGCCCCACAAGTTTCTTGTCCTTTAGACTAACCAAACCAGAAAAGTTAGAACAATAGCCTTGTGGAACCTTCAAGTTATACAACGTGTCACAAAACTTTTCCTTTTCATCTTTTTGTAACGTGTAACACGCTACAGGAAGTACTATGTTGTTCTTGTTCTGTTTAGGCTGCAACTCTGGTCTTAACCCCAAAAAGTTCAGATCCTTTCTAGCATTCAGTCCATCCTTTGTCTTTCCAGGAAGGTTGAGCAGAGTTCCAACAAGACTCTCAGCCACATTCTTTTCAATATGCATGAAATCAATGCAATGTTGGACACTATTATGCCTCCAATATCTAAGTCTTCGAAACCATATATTGAATTTCTTCCAATATGGTGGCTTCTCTTTGTTATTTCTTTTTTCTCTTGTCAATCTTTCCCCCTCTTCCGGTTGAGGTCTCTGGGATTTCTGAATCAGTACACCTTAATCCCTTTCCCCATTTTTTTCCTGATATGTTAAACTTTGTTGTATATCTGTTCCGCGGTCATAGGAACTGCAGCATCTTTCAACTCTTGTTTACCATCGAAGGCCTTTATTTGCTTTCGGAAGACATGCGTATATGGTAGATATCTTCTGTGACCAGCATAACATTGCTTGGCTGAGAAAGGAAGCCTAATGCATTTAGTTTGTTCCCGACATACCACACAACCATGGAATCCACTGTACGGGCAACCACAAAGTGTACCAAGTGCAGGGTAATCATTGATCGTCCATAAAACAACTGCACGCATAGTAAACTATTCTTGCGCATACGCATCATATGTTTCCACACCTGCCTCAAATAACAGCTCTAAGTCATCAATTAATGGTTCCAAAAACACATCAATATCGTTTCCAGGCGCTCCCAATATTAATAACGAAAGCATGATGAACTTTCTTTTCATACACAACCATGGTGGAAGGCTGTAAATAACAGATAGAACCGGCCACACACTGTGATTTATGTTCACTCTATTCACGTTGACCCCATCAGTTGAAATGCCAAGACGAAGACTTCTAGGATCGTCAGTGATTTCGGGATATCTTTCATCTATGGATTTCCATGCCGGTGAATCGGATGGGTGGCGTAACACACCGGGTATTTTGGAACTGGTGGCATGCCATCTTAGATCATCCGCTGTGGTTTTCACTTAAAACAGTCGTTTCAATCTTGGAATGATGGGGAAATACCACATTACCTTTGCAGGAGTATTGTCGTATAGTTTCTTATTCCTCTCATCCACCTTCCACCTGGACTCACCACAAGTTGGACATACAGTTAGGTCCTTGTTCTCCTTCATGTAAAGAATACAATCATTGATACAGACATGTATCTTGGTGTACCCTGCACCCATTGACTTCAAAATCTTCTTGGCCTCATATGTATTTTTCACAATCTCATTACCTTCAGGTAGCATCTGTTTCAGCAAAACTAAAAGTTCATTAAAAAAACTTATCTGATCCTCCATGCTTACTCTTCAAGTTTAGTAGTTGAACCAAGGCAGATAACTTTGTGAAGGTATGGCATCCTTCATACAGGGGCTTCTCAGCATCCATGAGTCGTTCTTGAAACTTCTCATGGTCCTCAGTGAAATTTTCTTCAGTAGCTCTGACCATTTCTATCATTTCGGATGCATCGAATGGCATTCCGGAATCAAAAGATGATTCCTTGTGAAGCTCATCTCCTGCATGCTCGTGTTTCTCTCCGTGTTTAGTCCATGTTGTATAAGTCAGATCGAATCCCTTTGAAAAATGATAATCTATATCATCAACAGGATAAGAGTAATGGTTTAGACATTTAACACAGGGACATGGAATTTCTGTCTTTTTCAAACTTGTAACTGCAAACTTTAAGAATGATTTAACTCCATCGGTATATGATTTCGTGGTTCTACTGGTTAGCATTGAAGACTTATCCATGTTTGTTTTGCTAACAGATACAACAACAAAGATTATTAAAAACGATTGTTTTTCTAATACTGAAAACCCTTTTTAATAATCTATACTGTGAACCTGTTTATTGGAGAAGTAATATGACAGAGGGAAAATTCTGTCGATTAAAGAGCAATGGAGAAATGGGGAGCGGGGAATTGGGGAAATCGAGAGTGATATGTGAAATTTTCAATTGAATTCGCTCATTAATTTATCCTGCCTCTTTTAGAATTTAGCTAGCCAAGTTAGAATCATATTTTAAAAACCCAAACAGGTGATGTAACTAGTAACGGCTAATTTCACTTTTTCGTTATTTGTTTTGTTCTTTTTCTCTAAAACATTAATATTTTAAGAATAAGGTATGTATATAACCAATAAGTTCATGTTGTCTTTTTATTATATATATTTGTAATTAATTAACTGATATCACATCTTTTGGATTATATATGTAATTAATTGTTTATGTGTTATGCATCCGATGTGTCTTTTGACTCTTCTTCCTGAAGAATTCTAGTTGATCCGGTTATTGTCTTCTACATATATATATATATATATATATATATATATATATATATTAGGTTGTGTGACTAAATATTAGTGTATAAAGAATTGTATTCAACCAGAATGATTTTAATTCACTAGATAATGGGTTTAAATACATGGGAATATCCAATAGACTACAAACAGAAATAACAACTTTGGTTATTTATAGTATACATAGTTCATCCTGAAGAACTCTAGTTTATCCGGTTCATCCTTAAGAGCTCTAGTTCATCATGTTCTATTACTGAATAATTACTCTTGATCCTGAAGAACTCTAGTTCATCCGGTTCATCCTGAAGAGCTCTAGTTCATCCTATTCTATTACTGAATAATTACTCTTGATCCTAAAGAACTCTTGTTCATCCGGTTCTATTACTGAATAACTCTTTATAATACTTAAGAACTCTAGTTCATCTTCTCTCAATCCTCAAGAACTCGGTGGGTAATTTTGACTTTCTTCGTTTAATTTTGACTTGTTAATTTGATTACCAGAAAATCAAAACATTCAACAGGATATGCAAAGAGAACTCAGTGGGTAGTTTTGACTTTCTTTGTTTAATTTTTACTTGTTAATTTGATTACCAGAAAATCAAAACATTCAACAGGATATGCAAAGAGAACTCAGTAGGTAATTTTGACTTTCTTCGTTTAATTTTGACTTGTTAATTTGATTTTTAAGATCGTGTGAAAGTAATTTCGGATAATTTCAAATCGTGTGATTAAACTTTTAGTGGTTTTTTGATATCACGTAGAAATTTCAGTTTAACTTGGAGAACGTGTGAAAGTAAATTTTTTTGTAGGAAAACCAAAATTCCAACAATAAAACAAGACCTTTGGTATACTATAGTGATTAGACATCTGAGCTTAGGCATACTCAAGTAATTTACACATATAACCATACCACCTGATCAGTAATCAGAAACTTCTCACCTCCATTATCAAACCCTTCTCAAAATCCTTATCAAGCCTTTTCTCAGAATCCTTATCAAACCCTTTCTCAAAACCCTCAAATCCTTCTCAAAATGGCAAACTTGAAAGAATTAGTTGAACATTATTTGCAGATAAAGATTGTTGCTACCCTGGACCGGTACGGGGTGATTATCGGAGCAGAGAAACAGAGTATCTTAGACAGGTTGGCCCTGCTCAACCGAATACTTACAGAGCCACCAAGTCCATCAAGATACCATATAGCAACTTTTCTGATGGAAGAGATACACGTCTCCAATGCCAGGCTTCAAATTTTGGTTCAACAGAGGCAAGGAAGCTATGAGTAGGCATTTGGAGTTGATGGAGGAGATGGAATCTAGGTTCCCGTGAACCTCAACCCGCAACTGCTCTGTTTTTTGTTTTTTTATGCAATGAACATGTAAATTTGGAAACAATTTTGTGTATGGAATTGGAATCAGTAGTATGAAATCCACTTATTGTTATATACTTGTTTGTCTATTTTTGTTTATGAAATCAATCTGTTAAACAAAAACCATAATCCTCGAAAACAGAGATGATCAATAATTGCAATCCGATCAACAACTAATGCGTAATTTTAGGTAAAAAAAGGTAATCTGTTCGCGCAATCTCCATTTCGTTAAACAAAAACCCCAATCCTCAAAAACAGAGACGATCAACAATTGCAATCCGATCAACAACTGATGCATAATTTTAGGTAAAAAGGGTAATCTGTTCGCACAATCTCCAATCCGTTAAAAGAAAACCCCAATCCTCGAAAACAGAGATGATCAACAATTGCAATCCAATCAACAACTAATGCATAATTTTTAGGTAAAAAATGTAATATGTTCGCACAATCTCCATTTCGTTAAACAAAAACCCTCAACAAAAAAAAACAAAAAAAAAAATAGAACGGATCTACAAAAACCTTAAATTTTGGAGAATTATAATTCTAAATAAATTATATCTTAAAGAATTAAGATAAAGATTAAATAATGGGTCAATTTGATGTCTTTAGGACCAATGAGTCCCAATAAGGTGTGTATATAACCAATAAGTTGTGTTTAGAACCAATGATGGCCCAATAAGGTGTGTATGTAATCAATAAGTTGTGTTTAGGACCAATGAGTCCCAATAAGGTGTGTTTAGGGGAAACGAGGGTCAGTTGGGACCAATGGCCCAATAAGGTGTGTATGTAACCAATAAGTTGTGTTTAGGACCAATGAGTCCAATAAGGTGTGTATGTAACCAATAAGGTGTGTTTAGGACCAATGATGGCCCAATAAGGTTTGTATGTAACCAATAAGGGGTGTCTAGGACCAACGAGTCCCAATAAGGTGTGTTTAGGGGAAACGAGGGTCAGTTGGGACCAATGAGTCCCAATAAGGTGTGTATATAACCAATAAGCATGTTTAGGACCAATGATGGCCCAATAAGGTGTGTATGTAACCAATAAGTTGTGTTTAGGACCAATGAGTCCCATAAGGTGTGTTTAGGGGAAACGAGGGTCAGTTGGGACCAATGGATCCCAATAAGGTGTGTATGTAACCAATAAGTTGTGTCTAGGACCAATAAGTCCCAATAAGTCCCAATAAGTTTTGGTTAGGGGAAACGAGGGTCAGTTGGGACCAATGAGTCCCAATAAGGTGTGTATGTAATCAATAAGCATGTTTAGGACCAATGATGGCCCAATAAGGTGTGTATGTAACTAATAAGTTGTGTTTAGGACCAATGAGTCCTAATAAGGTGTGTTTAGGGGAAACGAGGGTCAGTTAGGAGCAATGAGTCCCAATAAGGTGTGTATGTAACCAATAAGTTGTGTTTAGGACCAATGATGGCCCAATAAGGTTTGTATGTAACCAATAAGTTTTGTCTAGGACCAATAAGGTGTGTTTAGGGGAACCGTGGGTCAGTTGGGACCAATGAGTCCCAATAAGGTGTGTATGTAACCAATAAGTTGTGTTTAGGACCAATGATGGCCCAATAAGGTGTGTATATAACTAATAAGTTGTGTTTAGGACCAATGAGTCCCAATAAGGTGTGTTTAGGGGAAACGAGGGTCAATTGGGACCAATGAGTCCCAATAAGGTGTGATTAATTCTCTTTTTTCTCATTATTAAGAAAATTTCACATGTGAACACATATGAAAAATAGCTATTTCACATGCAAAAGTGTCTACAATGAATCTCACCCTATATATATGATCTTTAAATGTAAAATGTAATGTTAAGCAATAAATTTAATGATAATTGTATCCTAATGAATTTGTATACCTAACGTGAAAAAAAAGATGTCAAGTACTAAAGACACACCACACAAACACACACACACACACACACACACACACATATATATATATATATATATATATATATATATATATATCTTTCAATGTGTTGTAATAAATACATTATAGGTTATATATATATATATATATATATATATATATGTGTGTGTGTGTGTGTGTTTGTGTGGTGTGTCTTTAGTACTTGACATCTTTTTTTCACGTTAGGTATACAAATTCATTAGGATACAATTATCATTAAATTTATTTCTTAACATTACATTTTACATTTAAAGATCATTTTAAAGTTATGTTTAAAATACTATTATATCTATGTCTGGAATTAATTGAGTTTATATTAAATCCGATAATTAAATGTTGTCATGCCCTTATTTGGTGAGATGCTTTCACCCGGATCGATCATATTAATCCCCAAATTACTTCCCACCATTTTTCAAATTTCCCCAAAATTCATTGATCAGTTCCTATTCCCTCTCACCAAAACGATTCATCACTCTCTTCTTCCCTACCACTAAAAATTCCTCTACAGGATTCATCACACTATCATCTTCAGGAGATCACTACCAAATTCCCGTTAATATTAATTTCACTGTCATCTTCAGGAGATCATTTGTTTCATCTCAATTATTTCATCTAATTAATTATTCCATCGCATTTATTTCATTCTCTATTTATTTCATTTTAGGATTCATCTAGCATATTTAACAATGGATCATGAAGCAAGTGAAGCATTGAAGGACCTTAACTATAACAGTGAATTCGAATACAATGATGATTCTTCACAAGCGGGTGAAGAAGATGAAATGGATAACAATGATGCCCACGTCAACAATGATGCCCAACTCGATAATGATGCCCAACTCGACAATGATGCCCAACTTACTGAGAATGAGGAAGCTACAACCTCTGCTTCCTAAGAAAACAAGAGGGGGTTGACGCGGTTGGCAAAGTGGTGTGCCAAATTTGAGAAAAATGGTGGGGAAAAATGGCCACTAACATTTGATGCGCTAGGAAGGATTGACGGGGAGCATAGACCAAAATTTTTGAGTTTTATGGGAGACATTGCAAGGTCAGAGGTTGGATTGAGGTATCTAAAATGGAGGAAGGTGCCAAAAGAGGACAAGAACAAGATGTGGGCAGGGATTCAGGTTATGAAACAGATTCAACATTTTCTCATATTAAGTTTGTTAAGTTATTGAATTCCATATATGTGACTAAAAAATCATGTTGTCATATGTTATTTTTTCAGCAATTATTCAAAATTGATGACTGTCGCAGGGGTCCTATAATGGTACAGCTTGGTGGGTTGCTAAGGAGTTTTAGAAGAAAGATGTTCGAGAAACACATTCGTCCCAACCTAGCAAAACCCACCGTGCTTGAGAAAGTTCCAAAGATGTATCGCGCTATTGTGAAAATATAAGACTGGGACATATTTGTAGCATATACAAAATCTGAGGAATTCAAGGTTTTTATCCAATTCAAACTGCAGATTTCATTAATTAGGCTAAGTGTTAATTAATGAGATTATAATTATATATCCTACTGTTCTGTTGGAAAGGCTGAGTTAAAGAGTGCAAAAGAGGTTCGAGCACAGTATGTTTATGATCATACAATGGGACGGGGAGTATACGTCTATCTGAGAGAAAAACTGGTAATAAGCTAAGTGTGTTACACCCAGTCATGGTTAAAAATGTGTAATGTATGTTTCAAGTATGATATATATTATTATTATAATACAAGGTACAAAACAAAGAAATTGCAGCTGATCATTGCCCCTCTCGAGCGTTTATGTGGAGGAAAGGAAGGGTAAATAAAGAGGGGGAATACAAAACGCCCGTGGTGAAGGGCGTAGCAGATGATATAGTAAGTTTAATTGCTATATATATACCTAATTATTCACATGTTAAAAATTAACAGCACCTCACTACATTAACTAAATTAATTACTGCAGGCCGAGAATGAAACAAAAATAAATGCGGGATCCGTGACCGTAGAACCGGGAACGGATGCCCTGACATTGGTCCTTTGCAAGGAAAGGGGCGGATACCTAAAAGGTATTGGGTATGGAGTGATTTCCGTGGATATTGGCAGGGTGCTCCAAAAGGGCGATCGAAAGAACGGATCGAAAAACTTGAGGCGGAACTTAAAAATGAAGAACAGCTGCGTGAGAAAAAGGATCAATAGGTTGAGCACCTCACTGATATGGTTAAAGCACAGCATGATAAAATTGATAAGCTTATGACGTTTATGAACCTCATGATTTAAGATAAAGAAGTTGATAAAGCGGTAAATTCTGTAAGGGACAAATTATATATATACCTATAATTTATTATATTATATACTTTACTTTTTATCAGTTAATTATTATAAATCATTAAATCATTTCGTAGGTAAAGTCCGCGGAGGCGCCTCTTACTACAACTGTAAGATCTAAAAACAGTTGTAATCAGCATTCCAATGTAAATACAACGGTAATTAAATATTATTGCTGATATATATGATCAATCTCCCTTGAGCGTATATTTAATAATTAATTAACAAATTGAGTTAATTCTACGTAGTACATGATCAATTCCGTGCACAATACATCACGGAAACAATCTACTCCATCAAACTCAGATCAAAGGTCGGCCGATAAAGTACGGATTTGAGACAGTTCTGAATTTGAGTTGATCTAGGAGATTCTAGTTCATCTGGATGAACATGCGTCTCTAGTTATAGTTCATCCGGATAGTTAGAGTTCATCCGGATAGTTAAAGTTCCTTAGGATAGGTAAGGTTCATCAGGATAGTAAAAAGTTCATCGGGATAGTTAGAGTTTATCGGGATAGTTAGAGTTGATCCGGAAGTTCCTAGTTCATCAGGATAGTTAGAGTTCATCGGAATAGTTGCTATATGATCATTTAATTATTTTAATTTACACAATTGTGCACTTCCCATATAACTAAATGCTATATGATCATTTAATTAAATGTTGATCTTGTCTTTAGGGGAAAAAGAGAAAAATAACAGAAGCAGCAGCTGCTGCAGCCAGTACTACTGAGGCATCAGAGCAGGAAGTGGTATATATATATAATTAAGGATTTGACAAATGGCTTTGACGTTATTGTTAATTAATATATATTACTAATCAGTTAATTACATGGTGTCAATTTAGGAAAAGAATAAGAGACATGCAAAATCAGTAAAACCTGCAGCTCGTAAAGTACCTCCTAAGAAGAGTGATCGGTTGGAAAAACCAAATAATTATGATGCCATTGCAGCTGCTATCGATCAGCCAGTAATCCAAGAGGTATATACCATAATTTTTTTTTTCTATTTTTGACTTTAGTTAATTAATTGTTAATATATATATGCTATAATTAATATTATTGTTATTATTATGTCACTTTCGATCAGCGGTGCCAAACTGCGACGTTGCACATGGAGGGGGATCCACTGAATGTCGTGGGAATGTGTAACATCCCGGTTTCGAAATAACTTGAACTCATATTATTTAAATTGCGTCTTTATTTGAGTTTGGTGAAATAAGCGGAGTAAGGTGGTTCCGGGTTAGTTAACGGGGTTTTCTAGTTAAAAAGTTAACTTTATTAATAGATGAGAAGAATAGAGAAAGTTAGAGGGTTTATTGGGTAAATAAGGGTTTTGGCCAAATTTTATAACATATGAAACTAGAGGGACCATAAGTGAAATTGGGAGAATAAAACAAGTCTGGGATTACCCAGACCTGTAAATCGCGACCAGAGAGGGAGAGTGGGGAGAAAAACCTAGTTCTTGCTAGAAATCTCAAATTGAAGCTAGAGGATTGGAGGAATGGGTGTAGGAGGTCGAATTCAAGCATAGGAAGCCTTCTATTTTCTGATTTCCACCTTAGAGTTCATGATTTCTGTCAAGTAAGTGCTTCCATGAACATGGAGATTTTTATGAGTTTCTTCTAAAGGTCAAATTGAGGTTGAAATCTGTGTTATTATGTGCTTATGTGCCTAGATGAAGCTAAACTACTGCTTACATGACTGAATTTGTGTGTTATCTATAGAGGTTGAGGTGGAGGTCAAACCCCACCTCATGGATTTCGACATCCATGTTGGATGGGTGATGTGGGTTGGTTAATTATGCACCATGCATGCTAGTAAACTGATTTGAGTAATTGCTTTAGTGTAAAAGCTGAAAATTTTGTAGTATGATGAATTGTGGTTGTAATGTAGGAATGAAAGCTCCTAAACTTGTAGAACACCAATTATGCACACAAGGTGCTTGATGAAATGCTTGAGTGAAGATTTATTATGTGTATGAGTTGAATATTGGTGAATCAAGTTGTGATATATTATAGAATGCATATGTGATGAAAATGGATTGGATGAAATATTGTAGGCTACTAATTAAGTAGAATTCAATATGAGCACCTAAGATGTTTGAGGAAATGCTTGAATGAGAATGGACTTGTGTGTATGCTGATTTCATGAGTTGTTTAGGTGATTGTATGGTAATTGTGTGATCCATGAATATGCAATGGTAATCTAAACAATGTGATGGATATAGGTGAAGCTAGTGGAACTACAAGTCACCAACGTGAAGGTAAGAATAAAGCTTAAAGGTAACACGTAGCGGTTATATATGTTTAAGTACTCACAGGTCATGAAATTATGGGGCGTTTACTGGATAGCAATGGCTACCAACCTAGTATCTAGTGAACACAATTTGTATTGATTCTTGTTGTTGCTGAAATAAGGGACTTGGTATGCAAATAACCAAGTTGGAAGGCAGTGAGGTATGACCCGTTTGGGTTAAGCAGTGATGTAGTGACGATGTGAGTAATTGTGAGATTACAATTCTCCATTTGTCGCAACAAGAAAGATTAAGCGGTTTGGCACAACATATGTGTGTGTCAAGATATGAACATGCTGAGAAATTGCAGGTGGATATGTGCCTTAGGGACTGGAATGTGATAAATGCCTTAACGGGTCAACGGGTCGGTTTGGGTGTTAGTTGAACTTGATTTCGTAGTAGATTTGTTATTTTTACGGAAATGCTTTATAACCATAGATTATAGGTTATAAGGAGTTTCTAATGCCAAAAATGATGTTATGATAGGTGAATTTGCAAAAAGGATGAAAAATGCAGGAAAATGGCTAAGTATGGGAAAACTGGCCTGGAGCCCTGGAAATCAGGCTCCAGGCGTATCGCCTAGAAGTCCAGGAGCTCCAAGCGATACGCTTGGAGCTGCTGGCCGGGTTTTTGTTTTGTTTTCTTGTTTTTAATTGATGTATAGTGCTGAATGCTGATATGTGCCATCAATACTAATGTGTTACTGGTGTTGTTGGCAGGTAATCGATAGTCGGCGGGTCGGGATCGAATCGGAGACTTTTGGAACCGAACATCATGTATTTTGGGCATTTAGCTTATATGCTTGTAATGGTTAATGTTAGCAAGTAAACTAGCAAATACTTAACGGCGTTAAACGCTTGATCTTTTGTAAATGTGGCTTGTGTGTTGAATGGTGGTCTAAGTATCAAACGAAATTTTCAAACTCTGATTTTCATGACGTCTAATATGATGAAATGGGATTGGGGCCTTACAGAATGGCTGAATTATTAGCAAAAGAAAAAAGATGAGAAGATTCATGGAAGTCCATTACCCCCTGGTTGCCGTAGAATTAAAGTTTATCAGGTCAATAAGGGTGCAACATTTTTACCATTCCCATTAGATGATAAAACAACGCTTTCGGAGGTTGTAAATAAATATATTATTGCATGGCCGATGAAACGAATGATCCTTCATTCTAATAACAAGTCAAATAAATCACAGCCGGTTGATCATTCTACGGTTCAAAAACTACTGGAACAACCACAGGTAATTAATTACTACATTAATTAATCGTATCCGCTATAATTAATTAACTATATATATATATATATATATATCTGATCGGTTTTATTTGTCATTTTCCAGGTAAATAATGATCGGAAAAAGATGCCGAAAGTGTACTTAACACCAAACTAGCTGACTCAAGATCTGATAAACAGAAAACTTATTACAAGGAACCAGCAGAAGCAACTGATGAGCACGGACAATAAATTATAATTAATTATTATACAAATTAAACTTTGATTAGTGTATGTACATTAATTTTTAATTATAATATGATTTTAAGGTTTCTCTATATTAATTAATATGCAGTTTAATTAATTGTAATTAAGAAAATATATGTGACCATATATATAAATACCAAAGGCCACACTTTTTAACTTTTAACATGGCCGTCGCCACCCTTTGGCCACGCGTATTGGGACAAAATATTTGATTTCAACTATAATTTGGCCACTTTTTTTTCCAAATATATGTGGCTAAAACATAAATATACGTGACCATATAATACCAAAGGTCACGCTTTTTATATTTAACGTGGCCATTGCCACCATTTGGCCACGCGTATTGGGACAAAATATATGATTTCAACTACCCTTTGGCCACTCTTTTTTTTCCAAATATATGTGGCTAAAACACAAATATACGTGACCATATAATACCAAAGGCCACGCTTTTTATATATTAATGTGGTCGTTGCCACCCTTTGGCCACGCGTATTGGGACAAAATGTAGGATTTCAACACCCATTTGGCCACGTTTTTTCATATCATATGTGGCTAAAACACAAATATACGTGACCATATAATACCAAAGGCCACGCTATTCATATTTTAACGTGGCGGTTGCCACCCTTTGGCCACGCGTATTAGGACAAAAATTATAATTTCAGCAACCCATTTGGCCACGTTTTTTCATAACATATGTGGCTAAAACACAAATATACGTGACCATATAATACCAAAGGCCACGCTTTGGATATTTTAACGTGGCTGTTGCCACCCTTTGGCCACGCGTATTGGGATAAAATGTATGATTTCAGCAACCCCTTTGGCCACGTATTTTTATAATGTATGTGGCTAAAACACAAATATATCTGACCATATAATACCAAAGGCCACGTTAAACAAACACATGTGGCTGTCGGGACCTTTTAGCCACGCTTTCCAGAAGAATTGTTTGATTACAACAATTATACTGGTACCCTTTAGCCACGCTTCTAGGTGGCTTCAGCCACTGATAATGTAACGTGGTCGTAGGATACATAAGGTGACGGGACCTTTGGTGTCGATTGGAATGAAAAAAAAAACGTGACCAAACACCTTTGGTCATGGTTTTTTCCCGTGGCCAAAGGTGAATTTTGACGTAGTGATGGGTTCTGAGTTGGTAGGCCTCACATATTTCAGGAATCCCAATCTTCAGGTTCTAGGTTTGATTCAGTTGGTCCAAAGAATACAGAATGTGCCAAACCATAGGCATGGTTTGGGCGTAGCTCAATTAGGTGGTTTTGAAGAACTGGGTAACCAACTCCGGAAAGGGGAATGTCATACCGAGCAAGAAGGGGTAGTACTTGAAACAGACCCAAGTGGTGGAGGTGAAATCAGATTTGACCCTAAAATTGAAAGGTCGGAAACTCGTTCCCGGATGAAAGATGCCGGAAACCCTAAGATCGTGATGTCGCCGTCATCAAATGTACAGGACTCCTCCTCGCCGGGGACTATATAGCCCTGATCGTGGAAATCCTCGATCGCCGGGTAGTTTAACAGAGAAGAAGAACGAGTGCTTTTCTTGGCCATAGCCGAAAAGCTATAAAAACGAAGAAGAAAGACGATGGGAACAGACTTGGAATATTGGAGAAGCTCGAGAGGGTTTCCGAAGAAGATGAAGGTTAAATGAATTCAGAATCTTGTATTTAAAGAAAAAGCAATGATGACCATCACATCCATCGGACGCTGTAAAAAACGTCACATCCTAACCGTATTTACCGTGATAACGCCGTAGATTTAGCATCTTTTTGAATTTTGACAGTAGTTGAGCTTATCCACATCTGTCGAAATTCAAGGGGAAATTATTGAGGGTGTATTTTCAGGATGCTCGCAGGAAGCCCAGATAGTTCAGGAATCCTACTACAGTCTGGGAATCCCACTTGTCCAGGTATCCTGATTTATTATATTCGACTAACCCTTATAATTGCCACGTGTTTATTTGACCCAGGTACCGTTGAGTCATCAACTACCTCCGAGATACATCCTCCAGCTAGTGAAGATCGTGGACCAAGTGGACGAATAAAGCTCTAACGGTCAAGTTAGTTGGATGATAGGATCCTCGAAATCCCGGAATGTTTGTTATTCATGCATTCGTAATATAATCGAGGACTCGATCGATTTAAGAACACACACAACACCGATACACTTCAGCTCTGATAGCCTACAATCATTGTAACACTTAGCATCGATCGATCAATCCTCCAAAACACTTGTAATTTCCAATTTCTTATCAATAAAATAGTGAGGAAGCAGGCTCTTTAGGCCGACTCCCGATGTTTTTTTTGCTAGGATTCCTAGAGGAAACTCGAAGGATCCTGGATTTTTCCCTCATTACATCCTTGTGTTCATTTCTACATTTCAAGTATATTGACATCCTAATCGAAAAGCACACTACCACACATTCTAAGTTTGGAATACGAAATTGCTTTGTTGATTTTTGACCAAAACAGCAGGAGTTGAACAAGAAGGGTTCTTCGTTGAAGGATTTCTAGTGTGATTGAAGAAGAAGCGACTTTAGGGTTTACGTATACGTGCACTGTTGCATCACTTTTTTTCCATTTTTTTTTTTGCCTATTGGAAAGCATGCGTACATAACATTACTTAGGGTTAGGATTTAAAAGCTACTGAATTGAAATTACAAAAATATCCATCATGTGATTATCACATGAGGCAACTTAACCTTTAAAACTAACGGAGGGACCTACCGTGTTACAATTATACAAACCACAGTGACCTTTTTCGTAATTTTGATACTCTGGGTACCTCTTTCGTTATTTGAAGAAACCACCGGGACCTCTGGCGTAATTTACTCTAAAATGAAATAAGGAAACGAGATAGATATGTGTTTTATAACAAGGATAATTTATATACATATAATATCAAAATGAAAAACGTGTTTAGAAGTTGATATGATAGAAATAAATGATAATCGGAGGAAAATACATTTACACGATTGTGTTATGTTAGATATATGTGTAAGTATATACATATATATATGTATATATATATTCTAATGCTTAAATGCATGTGAAATATTAATTTGATGAATCTATACGTAGGAATACGTGTTAGAATAGTTAAACATGTAAAAAATAAATAAGAACGCATCCTTATGTTAAATGGATTGTTAAAAATAAATAAATACATAACGTATACGAGTATTATACGTGTTTATATTTATTATACGCGTCCCGAGGCCTAGAAGTTATTAGAAATGTATCCTAAAGTGATTCAAAACATGAAATGATAGGTATATGAAAGTAAAGGGGCTAAACCGCAAGTTAGTGAAAAGTATATATAAATATAAAATTATATATATGTATGTATATAAACCTTATCGAACGTATCCCGAGCCCTAAAAATATTAGAAATATGTCGTATAATATTTTGGTACATAAAATGATAAACTATAGAAGTTTTGGCCGGGGGCTAAAATACACAAAACAGTAGTTTAGGGTCTAAAAATGTAAATATATGAAAGCTGGTCAGAAAAGGAGGCCTCGCGGACCACGAGGCGCACCTCCTTCACTTGTCATGGTCCGCGACAGTCACGTCTACACCAAATTGTTTTTGGTCCATTTTTAGCCACAGTATCTTGCCTTGTTCTCCAAAATTTGGCTGCTACGTATCGGTTTTGGCCGGCTAGTCACCCTAGATACCTGGAGAACTCTTAGGCGCATCCAAGGAGTATAAATACTGGCCTTAACATCAAATATTCATCACCAATTTCTCACTTTTCTTCCTCGAAAACCCTAAAAACAAACCAGAACCCTTCTTCTACGAAACTCGACCAAACGGTGTGGATATAGGAGCTCAAATTATGCAATCACTCTTCATTTGGTATATTCTAAAATAATCTATCTCAGATTTTGATAAAATTGGGTCTAAGTATGATTTCTAAAAATGTATAAAAACTAGGGTTCTTGAGCTTGTTTTGCTAAAATCGAGTGATCGGGTTAGAATTAGGGTCTAAATTTTTATAGGTAATCCTAAAATAAGGTATTTTAAGAAAGCGTTAAGTTTATTTCAGATTTGGAAAAGGTTTGGTAAAGGTTTTGTTGACGGGTCAAAATTAGAGTTTTCGTAACGTTGTTCTACCAAAATTGAGTAAACGGTATTGAACTAAGCTTTTTAATGTTATAATGGATAATATCCTAAGTTGGTTTCGAATAAAAATGAGTTTTGATAAAGAAATGAGAAAAACAAGAAATTAGGGTTTCGAAATAAGATATTTTAATATAAAATATTCCGGAGGGTATGGAGACTTGATTTTTGGTATAGTAACATGTTTATATACATAATAAGTATAAATGAAGTTAAAATGGATAAGTGTTAAAGTATTGAATATACTGAGTTAATCGGATATTTAGAAGTTCGTGCGGACCGAAAGGGTAAATGCCTGTACACTGGGGTTTCTGGCACACCGGGGTTGTCGCATAAATCCCAAATGGGACCTGGCATACCTCACTGGGCGATCCCAGAGTGAGCGTTTACTTATAGGAATGTGCGTCTTCCTATTATCGTTAAAAAAAAGGATAAATGCCTAAAGGGTATTTTGGTCATTTTGACCTTTAAAAGAGATAAACTTAATAATTGAATATTATTGAGATAATAAGATGCTAAAATAAACATAGCGAGTGTTTATTATATTAAACCTTGCGTTAACGCCATACAATACGCGATTAGGTTTAATTGGAAGGCATACCGGAGGTTTTGCATGAATTAACTGCTTAAGAGAATAAGTTGAGTTCTATGAGCCCACTCTTTAAATGTTTCAATGTTTTTGGGCTGATATACATACAAATATTATGAAAATATCTTCAAATGGTTTATAACTGAAATATTGCCTATATTTAACTGTTAGAACTGTTAAAAGGTTTTGATTGATATATATACGTGAAAGGTTATAAAAATGTTATGAATATGATTATTGATGAAATGTTTTATAGTATTAAACTATTAA
>JBCNJP010000024.1:10442913-10459857 GCA_039602395.1 Deinandra increscens subsp. villosa | reverse complement strand
TTAGGATCGAGTTGTCCCAAAAGGAAATTCCCTAGGTTATTTTTCTAACTTGTTATTCCGAATTGTTTACAGTTGGTTAGTGGTAGCTCCTGCTAGCCTAGGGTGCCTTAGATTAGATTCGAGGGTGGTTAGGTTTAGTTGAGGTAGGAAGTACCCACAAGGTGAACTCCTGTTCGGGCGTTAGAAGCAATTACTAGGAAGGACTTAAAATGTGAACTAGGATCCCTAGGAACTGTCAAAGTCAGGTTCGATTATAGGTATTAATTGGGATTCCAAGTCTAGGTGGTGTCTTCTCGCATTTGATAGTTTTCTCAAGGTTTGTTCTGCTGTCAGACATTAGTGTTAGTTAAATTAGTTACTTTAAAATCATAAAATCCAAAACCCAAATTACTCAGTATTTCCATTTCTTAGGTCTAGAGTAATTCTTGTTTTCATAGTGTCCTAGGTTCGATATCCGGTGTTACCTTAGCTTTACTATAATCCGACAGGTTCACTGCCTTAGGGTTCGGTTCGGCTTTAGGTAGTTTCGGTAAAATTTAGGTGTGACTAGGTCTAGGTTAGGTCTAGGTTTTAATAGTTATTTTTAGGTACGTTCCGAGCACATCAAGTTTTTGGCGCCGTTGCCGGGGACACTTGGCAATAGGAAGATTAACTTAGGTCGTTGTTAGGAAATTTTAAGTCTTTTAGGTTTTTCCGTGTCTAGCGTCTTAGGATTTTCTGATTTCGAGTCTATTTTTTAGGATTTCATATTTTCTAATTTTTATTTTTAATTTTCTTCCGTTTTATGCCACACACCTGTTCGCGAGGGCCATCTGAGCTTACACCATTTTCTGATCCCGACAAGGATATCCGTGAACGGTTCCACATACTTCGCGCGGAACTCGAGGCGTTCATTCTCTCGACCACTCATTCCAAACCGTCCACATCCATTTCCACACAACTCCCACGCGACACCAAACCCATTCCATTTCCTGATCTCACCACCATGGCGGCACGTTGCACCGTCCACGAGCAGGCCAGCGCCGGAGATAACGACGCTCGGTTTGCTATTACGCAACCCAACATTGCCAACACTGCTAATTGGCAAGTCCTGTCTCACGTAATCAACGCGCTCACCAAATCTATTCAATTCCATGGACGTGAGGACGAGGATGCACCGACGCATCTCTCGCGCTTTATTCGTATCTGCAACACGTTGGGACTCACGGGAGTTGCGAACGATACTATCTATCTGCGGTTGTTTCCATTCTCCCTTACCTCTCGAGCCGCCGAGTGGCTCGAGACGGTTCCGCCAAAAAGTATCATCCTCCAGCCAAGGCTGCACGTACTCGTGCGCTACTGGCGATTACCCAAATGTAGGAGAGGAGTCAGCCTCTCAAACCTTGGAAGGTATTCACTATACCTTAAACGTAGGAGAGGTGGCCAACCTCTTACTGGGGATATACCCAAAATACTTAGGATTCTCGAAATTTACAAAACACTCAACACTTGGTGAGGGGTGGGTGTTAGCTTAGCTAACACCACTCTGATTCTTAAGTCAGTATCATGTGATAAAATTAATAAGGATAGTATTGAAATCGTATCAGTATACATACCTTGTAGTATTTTGGCAGTGAGGATCCTTGGGATTCCAAGAGGATTCTAGTGAGATTCTTACACGAAATAAGCTTTGAGATGTATGGCATTCCAGGCTTTTAGTAGGGGTTCTCCTTCCATGTTTACCAAGCGATACGCCCCTTTTTCTTCTTCATAGTCTACCAAATATGGGCCTTCCCACTTGGGTGCCAACTTTCCATCGGCCGGATTGGTTGTATTCTAAAATGCCTTTCTCAACACTAAATCCCCTACTTGAAATCTTCTTAACCTGGTATTCCTCTTATAAAACTTTGCCACCCTCTGTTGATAGGATGCCATCCGGATTCTGGACATATCTCTGAGCTCCTCAACTGTTTCAAGGTATTGAAGCAAGGTATAGCTGTTAGTTTCAGGATCCTGGCTGTAGGTAACACCATTTCTGTGGGGATCACGGCCTCAGCTCCAAACACTAATGAGAATGGAGTTTGACCAGTTGCATTCTTGGGTGTTGTCCTATCTGCCCAAAGAACAAAAGGCAACTTTTCAACCCATTTGCTTTTCTTGGAGCCCAACTTCTTCTTAAGGTTGTTAATGATGATCTTATTGCTGGAATCTGCCTTCCCATTAGCTTGAGGATGGACAGGTGTCGAAGTAATCATTTTTATGCCCCAGCTTGCACAAAACTTTGTTATTCTTCTGCCAATAAACTGGGAGCCGTTGTCACATATAATTTCCGCCGGAATCCCAAATCTGGTAATGATGTTTCTCTTAATGAAGGATATTACCTCTTTCTCTCTTACTTGCACATAGGCTTCTGCTTCAATCCACTCGGAGAAATAGGCTGTCATTGCGAACATGAATACTTTTCCTCCGGGAGCCTTGGGCAGCTTACCTACGATATCCATGCCCCACTTCATGAACAACCATGGGGATATTCTAGGGTGCAGATGCTCGGCTGGTTGATGCAGAATATTGTCGTGCCTTTGGCAGGCATCACACTTTTGTGAGAAGCTCATGGAATCCTTCTTTATTGTAGGCCAATAGTAGCCAAATCTGAGAATCTTGGAGAAGAGTGCTCTGCCCCCAGTGTGATTTCCACAATCTCCACCATGGATGTCTTCAAGCACTTCAAGAGCTTCTAGTTTCTCTAAGCACCTCAAGTAGACACCTGCAAGAGATTTTCTATATAATATGTTATCTAAGATAAAGTAAGGTATTACCTTGGCACGAAAAGCCCTAGGATTTTCACCCTTAGGAATCTCCCCGTTTTTTGAGATATTTAATAATCGGATAAGTACAGAATTCTTGGGTATCTTTGGGATTCCCAGCATTTGCTTCTTCACTGTCGTCGATAGCGTGAGCTTCCTGTTGAGCTATTGCCGGCGTTAGGATATGCGTTATGGGAATCCTGATATCCTCAGGGATCCTAAGCAATGAAGCCAAGTTTGCCAAAGCATCATCTTCTGAATTGTCTTCTCTTGGAACCTGTGAAATGTTAAAACTTTAAAGCAAAGACAATTTTTTAACAATGTCAAGATACTTGATTAGGTTCTCCACTCTCACTGCATAAGAGCTATTAAAGTGGTTAGTCAAAAGAAGAGAATCAACAAATACTTGAATACACCAGATGCCCATATCTCTGGCTAATTGCAACCCAGCAATCAAAGCTTCATATTCAGCCTCATTGTTGGTAGCCTGGAACTCACAAGATATGGATAATTGAATCATGTCCCCATGTGGCGATTTTAGCAGGATGCCCAGCCCTGTTCCTCATTTGAGGATCCATCAGTGTAAAGGATCCAGTCTTCTTCGAGCTTCTCAAGCTGCTGGACTTCCTTCTCAACTTCTGGTTCTATGTCACTGTTGAAATCAGCCACAAAGTTAGCCAAGGCTTGGGACTTGATTGTTGTCTTTGGCTCATATTTGATGTCGTAAGCACTCAGCTTGACTGCCCACTTAGCCATCCTACCTGACATTTTCGGCTTCTTGAGAACTGCCTTAATAGGATAGTTAGATTTCACAATTATAACATGAGTTTCGAAATAATATCTAAGTTTAGTGGAGGCCATTATAAGAGCTAGAATTAATTTTTCAAGGTGAGAATACCTGGACTCTGCGTCTAGCAGAGTTTTACTTACGTAATATACCGGATGCTGCTGACCTTGATGGTCTTTTACCAGGACTGCACTGACCGAGCTTCCGGAAATGGCAAGATATAAATATAGTGGCTCTCTATCCTCTGGTTTCATCAGCAACGCGGCTGCTGACAGGTAGTCTTTTAAGCATCTTAGGGCTCCTTCGTGCTTCTCAGTCCATTCGAACTTCTTATTTTTCCTCAGGATATCGTAGAAATCCTTACTTTTTTCTGAGGATCTTGAAATGAAGATGTTGAGTGCTGCGATTCTTCGTGTCAACCTTTGTACCTCTTTTACATTTGATGGGGACTTCAAATTTAGGATTGCTTTAATCTGCTCTAGACTTACTTTGATCCCTCTTTCGGTAACCATGTAGCCTAAGAATTTTCCAGCTCGCACCCCAAAGTGGCATTTGGAAGGATTGAGCTTCATGTTATACTGGTCAAGAATGTCAAAGGCAATTTGGAGATCCCTGACCTGATTTTTTGCTTTTTTGGATTTCACCACCATGTCATCTATGTAGACCTCCATCTTGTCCCCCAGTTGCTCTTTAAACATCATATTAATGAGCCTCTGGTAGGTGGCACCTGCATTTCTTAAACCAAAAAGCATATCAGTATAACAATAGATATCTGTCGGAGTCATAAATGCTGTATGCTTCTGATCACATGGTTCCATCTGAATTTGTTGGAATCCTGCTGAGGCGTCCATGAAAGTGAGCATCTCATGACCAGTCGTGGCATCCACCATTGCATCAATATGGGGAAGTGGGAAAGGATTCTTAGGACATGCCTTATTCAAGTCCGTGTAAACCAATTTTATGAGTAATAACATGTTTAGGGATACCTGTCATATCCTCATGCTTGCATGCGAAAGTTAAGGTTCTGGCTTTCAAAAGCTGAACCAATTTTTGTTGGACATCTGCTGGGATGCCTGTTCCGACAAGCACCTTGATTTCAGGATTCTCAGGGTCTAGGAGGACTTCTTTGACATCAAGCTCCCTGTCTTCCTGTACTTCAAGTGCCCTATTCTGTAATTGCTATCCCTTCGTCACCTTAGTGGTGTTCTTCATTGACGTTGAATAACAGTTCTTGGCTTCCTGCTGGTCGCTTTCAATCCTTACAACTCCTCTAGGTGTAGGAAGCTTGATGCATTGATGATAAGTTGAAGGGACTGCTTTCATCTCATGTATCCATGGCCTGCCAAGAATTATATTGTAACATGAGAGAGAATCTATAACACAAAATTTTTGCATAGAGTTTACCCCCTCTATGTAAACTGGCAACCTGATATCCCCAACGGTGCTTTTGGTTTCATCGCTGAAGCCAACAAGGACTGAGGATCTTGCAACTATTTCAGTTTCTGGGATCCCCATCTTCTTGAGTACATCAAGACGGGTTATGTTTACTGAGCTTCCATTATCAATCAGGATCCTACGGACAAAATGGTTAGCAATATATAAAGTGACTACAAGACTATCATGATGAGGATCTTGAACATGAGATCGGTCGCTCTCGTTAAAGAATATCAGCTTGTCTGGAGTTAGGGTTGATGTCCGGACAGGTCTGTCACCCTGTTCAGATTTAGATTCCTTAGCATGCTTCTTGGCTGAGGAATACGAAGTGCCGCATATGTCTGAGCCTCCTGAGATAAAGTTGATTATTTGAGCATCCTGAGGTGGAGAAGCTGCTCTCTGAGGCATCTTATCGGCTTCCTGAGTCTTGACCTTTTTTCTGCCTATCAATTCCTTTAAATGCCCCTTACTGAGTAGATAGCTAATTTCCTTCCGAAGCGCTATGCATTCGTCTGTTAGGTGGCCAAAATCTTCGTGGAAGGCGCACCACTTGGTTTTATCCTTCCAGGATTCCTGTGTATCATTTTTTCTAGGCCATCTTGCCTTTTCACCAAGATCCTGCATCGCACACATTAGGCCACCAATATCAATAGAAAAATAATACTCAGATATCTTAGGATACTCCTCATCATCGTCATCTTGCTCTACAACATTGACTTTGTGATTTTCCGGTTTGGAGTATGGACGAGATCTATACGGCTTCCCGGGGGATTCCGCCTTCTTACTGTTAGGATCGTATTTAGGAACGTCCAATATTTGGTGGATCTTTTTGTCATCTTCCAAATGAAAAACCTCAAGGCTCTGCTACGTACTTCGTCGAGATTCCTGCAAGGAGTCATGACAAGATCCTCATAAAAACGTGAGTCTTTAGAGAGCCCCATTTTAAAGGCTTTGACGGCTGCCACCATATCCAGATGAGGAATCTCGAGAGATTCTCGTCCGAATCTGGCAATGTATTCTCTGAGCGGCTCATCTGGCTTCTGAACTATTCGGTATAGGTCTCATGTGAGCTTTTCAAAGGTTCTGCCGAAAGAAAATTGATTGTTAAACAGGTTAACTAAATGAGAAAATGATGTAATAGTGTTAGGAGGAATGCTCAGTAGCCAATGCATGGCTGGTCCTGTTAAGGTTGAACCAAATCCTTTGCATATACAGGCTTCTTTGATTTCTATCGGAATGGGGTTGATCTCCATACGCTCCCTGTAATGTGCCACGTGTTCTTCAGGATCTGTAGTTCCATCATGAAGCTTCATGCTTAGAGTTTGAAAACGTTTCGGGATCTCCACTTGAGAAATCGGCCAAGTAAATCTGCAGATCTTATGGCTTTCCAAATGAACCTTAGGAATAGGTTTCAGGATCCCTGGAACATTTGATATAATCTCTTCATCTTCTGGAGCTCCCTAGCGATACTTGGATGAATACCTGCATCATAAGGAGCACCTTGGTTAGAAACTACAGGAATTGAATTGGACACATTACCTGGGCCATTATTCTGGACTGATATCCTGGGATTAAATCCATAGCTTGTTGGGATGCTCGACTCCGTAGTGGTTACTGCTTGCATGGGGATGAAGTCACCATCATGCACATCTGAGGAGCCGGTCTTGAAGATTCATGCAGAAACAGAAGGGTTACAATGTTGATATCCTTGGAGATTCTGGCATGGGTTCCCATCAGTAAAAGGATATCCTTGAGATGGTGTGGCTAGGGATCTCAGCGATAGTGGAATCAAAGGATCAGTAGAGCGTGGCTGCGAGGATTCTGGTGGGACGGCTCCTGAGAATCCAGCAGTACTCCCTGCATATCTAGCGGATTGGGAAGTCATTGTAGGGGTTGTAGTGAAGCCTGCTGCCAATTTGTAATTGTAGCGAGTCGAATCTGAGGATCCTGAGGCATCGAAGTCAAGGTTCCTGGGAAATAGAGGACTTCGCTCCTCCACAGGTTTCTTAGATTTCTTAAGCACCTAAATTTCCTTCATCACCGTTTGATTGGTCTTTTCTTGCTGATCCATCTGATTATTCACCTGTTTAATCAAGGAAAACAAATCATTGTTAGTAATAATATGATCAACAGATTGAACCTGGAATCCCGTGAACACGGGATAATCCATTCTCTTCGGCTGCTCATCCACTTTCTTCTGGTGATCATTGGTCTTCTTCTGGCTTCCATGAGCGGAAGGAAGAGGAGGAATAGAGGATGATACGGAGGCTGAAACAGATTTTTGTTGGTTCGACATTCTTCGGATCGAAGATCAAATGAAGTGAACGAAGTATGGGATTTTGGTAAAATTTAGCACCACTTGCCCCACAGTGGGCGCCAAACTGTTTTGGTCAAAAATTCACAAAGGAATCTCGTATTCCAAACTTAGAATGTGAGGTAGTGTGCTTGTCGATATGCTCGAAATGTAAAGTTGAACACAAGGATGTAACGAGGGAAAAATCCAGGGTTCTTCGAGTTGCCTTTAGGAATCCTAGCAAAAAAAACCTCGGGAGTCGGCCTGAAGAGTCTGCTTCCTCAAAATATTATTGATAGGAAACTGAAAATTACAAGTGTTTTGGAGGATTGAACGATCGACACTAAGTGTTAAAATGACTGAATACTATCAGAGCTAGAGTGAATCGGTGTTGTGTGTGTTCCTAAGTCGATCAAAACCTCTATTTATATAGTTACAAGGTAATAACCGAAAGTGCTAAAAATAAGGGATTCCATTCCCAAGTCTTTGTGAACGTTAGGAATCACTTATGGCACGTTCTTTGATGCTTGACCTAATCTTTAGCCTTCATTTACACGTCCCTTTAAGCCTGCAATTAATTAGGACACATGGACAATTGAAATGGTTAGTCAATAACTGCATTTCAAGATACCAAACCTGTCAGGATACTGAACCACTTGAGCTTCCGACAAGGATCCTGAAATAAAATAACCAACTGTCCTGTATTTTAGGGATTCTCCCCACTAAGTCAATATGAATGTTGTGGACCACTTAGTCCACGTTCTATAGTATTTGTCGGAGTCTTTAGGCTTGTTTTACACGTTTTCTTTACCTGCAAGCAAATAAATACGAGGAACAACATAGCGGTTAGTTGATAACTATAATTCAGGATTCCCGAGCCTGTCAGGATTCTCAACCCGTCTGAGGATACTGGACCACTTGAGCTTCCGCCAAGGATACTGAAATATAAGCCCAAACAGTTGCATATGCCAAATCACAGCCACAACATGTTTGCATGGCATTCCCCTTAGTTCCCACTTTCTACAAGTACAAGTCCTATCCATTGTATTAACAACACGTTTGTTATGATATGGACCTATGACTTCATATGACTCAGCACTCCATTCAACTTTGTAGTCTTGAGCTTCTTTCTTTATTTCATTAAAAATCTTAGTGGCAGTTGGTGTCAATGGACCATTACACTTCTCAATCAACATAGATTTTTAGCAACCCTCCTCATTAGATACTCTCTAATTTATTCCAAAGCTGAGATGATTGGCTTGTCCCTTCCTTCTACTAGCTTAGCATTAATTAGTTTGCACAAGTTGTTTAATAACATGTCATTTTTTGCTCTATCTAAAAAGTCAACAAGTTTAACAATTTTAAAAGCAGAATATGATAATGTATACATAAAGCCACGAGTTATAACAGCCACTATACCAATGAAGTGTGATCTAGCCCGGTGTTGAGGTGACCACTTATAACATTCCTCATTAAATTTCTTACGGTCCTCCATGTTATGCTGAAACCTCATAACAGTTGTTGCTGTGGCACAGTTAAATAACTTAATCTTAAAGTCTTTCCCTCCCCATGTGGATTTCATGTTCTGGTGGATATGCCTAAGACAATATCTATGCTCAGCAACAGGGAATACATGGGAAAGGGCTGGAATAATGCCCTATTTAAGAAATGAAAAATTCTCAATAAATTGAAAAGACTAATAAAGTAGGTAAGTATGAAATTCTTTCATCTTTTGTCTGTCAGAAATAAATGTGAAGTTGTTGTTGCTACTAAGTTCAAGATCATCTTGAACACATTGAAGAAACCAAATCCAAGAGTCTTTATTCTCAGCCTCTACAATAGCATATGCTAATGGATATATGCCATTGTTTGGTCAACCCCTACAACAGTTAATAACTGTCCGGCTCCAGAGTTTTTTTTGCTAGGATTCCTAGAGGCAACTCGAAGGATCCGGGATTTTTCCCTCATTACATCCTTGTGTTCATTCTACATTTCAAGTATATTGACATCCTAATCGAAAAGCACACTACCTCACATTCTAAGTTTGGAATACAAAATCACTTTGTTGATTTTTGACCAAAACAGTTTGCCGCCCACCGTGGGGCAAGTGGTGCTTATTCTTACAAAAATTTCGTCTTTCATTCACTCCGTTTGATCTCTGATCCAAAGATGTCTAACCAAAAAAAATTTGTTTCGGCTTCTGTATCATCCTCCATTCCTCCTCTTCCTTCCACTCCAGGAAGCCAGAAGAAAATCAATAACCGTCAGAAGAAAGTGGATGAGCATCCGAGAAAACTGGTTATCCCGTGTTCACGGGATCCCAGGTTCAATCTGTTGATCCTGTTATTACTAACAATGATTTATTTACTTTGATCGAGCATGTAAAGAATCAGATGGATCAGCAAGAAAAGACCAATCAAACGGTGATGAAGGAGATTGAGGAGCTTAAGAAGTCTAAGAAACCTGTGGAGGAACAAAGTCCCCTATTTCCCAGGCATCTTGACTTTAACACCTCAGGATCCTCAGATCCGCTTGGCTACGATTATAAATCAGCAGCAAGTTTGCTACAGCCCCGACAACAACTTCTCAGGCTGTTGGTATGCAAGGAGTACTACCGGATTCTCGGGAGCCGTTCCACCAGAATCTTCACAAGCACACTCCAAAGATCCTTGGACTCTGCTATCTTTGGGATCCTTGGCTGCACCATCTCAAGGATATCCATTTTCTACGGGAAACCTAGGCCAGAATTGCCAGGGATATCATCACTCTAACCTTCCTATTTCTGCAGGAACCTTTAGGGCTAGCTCCTCAGAAGTACATGATGGTGATTTTATCCCTATGCAGACAGAAGCCACTACGGAACCGAGCGTCCCAACAAACTATGGATATGATCCCAAGATCCTAGTCCAAAATCCTAGCCCAGGTAATGTGTCTAACTCAATTCCTGTGGTTTCTAACCAAGGTGCTCCTTATGATGCAGGTATTCATCCATGTATCGCTAGGGAGCTCCAGAAGATGAAAGAGATAATATCGAGTGTTCTAGGAATCCTGAAGCCTATTCCTGAGGTTCCTTTGGAAAGCCACAAGATCTCCAGATTCACTTGGTCGATTTTTCAAGTGGAAATCCCGAAGGGTTTCCAGACTCCAAGCATGAAGCTTTACGATGGAACCATAGATCCTGAAGAACACGTGGCACATTACAGGGAGCGCATGGAAATCAATCCCATTCTGTTATAAATCAAAGAATCCTGTCTATGCAAAGGCTTTGGTTCAACCTTAACAGGACCAGCCATGAAATGGCTACTGAGCATTCTTCCTAACACTATTACATCTTTTTCTCATTTAGTTAACCTGTTTAATAATTAATTTTCTTGCAGCAGAACCTTTGAGAAGCTCATAGGTGACTTATATCGAGTAGTCCAGAAGCCCAATGAGCCGCTCAGAGAATACATCGCTAGATTTGGACGAGAAACCCTCGAGATTCCTCATCTGGATATGGCGGCAGTCGTTGGAGCCTTTAAAATGGGGCTCTCTAAGGATTCGCGTTTTTATGATGACCTTGTCATGACTCCTTGAAGGAACCTTGACGAAGTTCGCAACAGAGCCTTGAGTTTTATCCGTTTGGAAGATGACAAAAAGATCCACCAAAGGTTAGATATTCCTAAGTATGATCCCAACAGTAAGAAGTCGGAATTCCCCGGGAAGCCGTAAAGATCCCGTCCATATTCCATACCAGATAATCAAAAAGTCAATGTTGTGGACCAAGATGATGAAGATGAGGAGTATCCTAAGGTATCTAAGTATTGTTTTTCTGTTGATATTGGTGGCCTAATGTGTGCAATGCAGGATCTCGGTGAAAAAGCGAGATGGCCTAGAAAAAATGATAAGCAGGGATCCTGGAAGGATAAAACCAAGTGGTGCGCCTTCCACGAAGATTTTGGTCACCTAACAGATGAATGCATATCACTCCGGAAGGAAATCAGTTACCTGCTCAGTAAGGGGCATCTCAAAGAATTGATTGGCAGAAAGAAGGTCAAGACTCAGGAAGCCGACAAGGTTCCTCAGAGAGCAGCTTCTCCGCCTCAGGATGCTCAAATAATCGACTTCATATCAGGAGGCTCAGACATTAGTGGCACTTCCTATTCCTCGGCTAAGAAACATGCTAAGGAATCCAAAGCTGTACAAGGTGACAGACCTATCCGGACATCCACCTTAACTCAAGACAAACTCATATCCTTTGATGAGAGCGACCGTTCTCATGTCCAGGATCCCCATCATGATAGTCTTGCGGTTACTTTATATATTGCTAACGATTTTGTTCGCATGATCCTGATTGATAATGGAAGCTCAGTAAACATAATTCGTCTCGATGTGCTAAAAAAGATGGGGATCCCAGAAACTGAAATAGTTGCGAGATCCTCAGTCCTGGTTGGCTTTAGTGGTGAAACTAAAAGCACCATTGGGGATATCAGGTTACCAGTATACATAGAGGGGGTAAATTATATGCAAAAAATTTGTGTTATAGATTCTCTCTCTTGTTTTAATATAATTCTTGGCAGCCCATGGATACACGAGATGAAAGCGGTCCCTTCAATTTATCATCAATGCATCAAGCTTCCCACACCTTGGGGAGTTGTAAGGATTAAAAGCGACCAGCAGGAAGCCAAGAATTGCTACTCAACTTCAATGAAGAACTCCACCAAGATGACAAAGGGATAGAAATTACAGAAAAGAGCACTTGAGTACAGGAGGACAGGGAGCTTGAAGTCAAAGAAGTCCTTCTAGATCCTGAGAATCCTGAAATCAAGGTGCTTGTAGGAACAGGCATCCCAGCGGGTGTTGAACGAGAATTGGTTCAGCTTCTGAAAGCCAGAACCTCAACTTTTGCCTGGAAGCATGAGGATATGACATGTATCCCTAACACATGTTATTACTCATAAACTTGGTTTAGATCATTCTTTAAGGCCCATAATACAAAAGAGGAGAAAGTTCGCTCCCGAGAAGAATCTTATCATTCAGGAAGAAGTTGACAAGATTCTCAAAACCAAGATGATCAGAGAAGTCAAATATCCCAAGTGGCTAGCAAACGTGGTGGTGGTCCAGAAAAAGAATGGAAAGTGGAGAGTTTGTGTTGACTACACAGACTTGAATAAGGCCTGTCCTAAGGATCCTTTTCCACTTCCACATATTGATGTAATGGTGGATGCCACAGCTGGTCACGAGATGCTCACCTTTATGGATGTCTCAGCAGGATTCTAACAAATCCAAATGGAACCATGTGATTAGGAGCATACAACATTTATGACTCTGACAGGTATCTATTGTTATACTGTTATGCCTTTTGGTTTAAGAAATGCAGGTGCCACCTATCAGAGGCTCGTCAATATGATGTTTAAAGAGCAACTGGGGGACACGGTGGAAGTCTACATAGATGACATGGTAGTGATATTCAAGAAGGCAGAAGATCATGTCAGGGATCTCCAAACTGCCTTTGATATTCTTTATCAGTATAACATGAAGCTCAATCCTTATAACTGCAACTTTGGAGTGCGAGCCGGAAAATTTTAAAGCTACATGGTTACTGAAAGAGGAATCGAGGCAAGTCCTGAGCAGATCAAAGAGATCTTAAATTTGAAGTCCCCATCAAATGTAAAGGAGGTACAAAGATTAACAGGCAGGATCGTAGCACTTAACAAGTTCATCTCAAGATCCTCATAAAAAAGCAAGGATTTCTACGATATCCAGAGGAAAAACAAGAAGTTTGAGTGGACTGAGAAACACGAAGAAGCCTTGAGATGCCTAAAAGACTACTTGTCAGCAGCTCCGCTGCTAATTGTTTTGGTCAAAAATTGCACAAGGCAATCTCGTATTCCAAACTTAGAATGTGGGGTGAGGTGCCAAGAAGTCTGGTTCAAAAGTAAAGAAAAAGTAATGCAAATGACACGATGAGGTACGAGGGAAACTGTTAGGACCGATTTTCACATCAAGAATCCCGATCTTGAGCAAGAACATGTTCGGATGAGAAAAACTCAAAAAAACAAATGTAAAAGATGATGATGATGATGAATCATGAATAATCATAAACAAGAAAGATGAAGAACATATCGAATGATTTCATATAACCGAATGATTAGTTACAAGAAATCATGAAGAACACTTTCTCTCTCTAGAATCCATGACTCACTCTCTCTCTAGAATGGAAATCTCACACTCTACAAGAAAATTCATCATCTCCACATTCGGAGACTCCTTTACTTGTAATGGGCACCCTCACTATATATAGTGAGGGTGACTAACAACAGAAATACATAACTGAATAAACGAAATTACAAGTAAAGTAAATAACATAAATTAAAAATTAAATCAAAGCTGATTAAATTAATCCGAAGCTTGACTCGCTCGAACCGATCTTCCGTTGACTTTTACGTTGACCGTTGACCCGAACGGTTGACTTTTCCAGAAAACGGTCTTCGGTCCAATCTCGCAAGCCTCGAGCATCACAACTCAGTCTCTAAATCAATTCACATGGATTCTTCAGTCGAATGCTTCGGTAAACAGATTTGATGGCGTCAGTCACCAAGATTTTAAGTTCCAACAATTTCCCCCTTGACTGATGCTTTCAAATCTGTTCAACTGCTGAAGAATCGCTCTGTCGTACATCTTCAATGAGAAACTGATAAACCGGAGACAATCTGATGTAGAAATTCCCCCTCTGAATAAGCTTCTTCTGTTCTTGTTGCTCCAGTTCGAGATCCAAGTGCTCTGACTCACTCGGTTCACACGGTCGGGTACAATACTGAGAAAATACTACATCTCGGAGTCCAAACCGCAACAGACTGAATCAGATAAACCAGTTTGACACCAAACATGCTCTAACTCCGAATAATCGACCCGATAATCCAGTTCCATAATAATTCCTCTTATTTCTCTAAATCTCTCCAAAAACATCAAGTCGGAAGCGTAAAAATCTGATGCGGAGAGTCGAACCGTCGCGATCGGTTGCCTAGAGAAACCGGTGCAAAAATCTTGAAAATGGACAATCTTGCGAAAAACCGGAACCGGATGCTGACAGTTATGAATAATCCGCTGACTGAGGTTGGATGCGAAAATTAAATAAACTGTTAAATTTCTTCAAGAAACGGTCATCCGAGAGATTTAACCGGATAAATTCCAATATTTAACTGAGATTCCAGTTAATCCGGTTAGTTGACGACAGCGCTGCATCCACTAAAAATAAAACCGTGAGATATAACGAGAAAGCCAAGTAATTAACCGGATAATAAAGCTAACCCGTCAGTGATCGATAGCAAACGTTGCGCGCGACGTTAATAAACGAGAACCCCAATAAAATGTAATAAATCCGAGACTAATAGAATTTTCCGCAATTCCGTTCGGGCGTTATCTCGTTAAGTCTCGTTAAAAAAACTGATAAGAAAATACCCTCATTTAACGAAAATGCTTAAAACTTTAGTTAGTGGTAATTAAATCTTCAAGAATACTAAAATACATGTGCATAATGATCAGCCAATCAGATTTAATTCGAGAAAGACCATAATCCGAGTGAGGGCCAACCAACCAATAGGATTTGATCTTTAAAATCCCATCTACGGCTGGGAATTGAAGGATCTGACGGCTGAGGGACCAGAATCCGGGTGAAGTGGATCTGCCCAATCAAAAGCGAACAACACTCTTTAAATCAACGGATATATTCACTAGCGGGACCCACGCGCTTTGTGTCAACCAATGATCTTTCAACAGCAATAGCGACCAACGGTCCTCTTGAGAACAGATGGGGCCCAAAGGCCTTATCCTTTTACCAATTGCAGCTCGACAACACTAGAGGATGTCTGCGTTGACCCACATGGTGAGGAGAGAGACATTCTCCTCAGACCAGTAGCGTCTATCCACGTCACCGAGTCATCTCCAACCTTCTAAACCCTAATCGACTGCCAGAAAGAATACGCAGGTCACCGGAATATCCAACATCTAGCCGGAATACCGTGAATTGACAATATCTCCCATAATACTGATCCGCTTTTTACGAAATTTATATCAACGAACTCGTAATTCAATGCTCTATCATCCTTAATGATCAAAATCTTCTAGAACGAACTCGAACGAAAACCCAGAAAACAAGTTCGCTAAGCAAATAAGTACGCTAAAGCCACCAGAAGTCCGCTAAGGCACCTCTGAAGTCCGCTAAGGACTCAAGTTCGCTAAGCACAGAACAAGTACGCTAAGACAAGCTTCAAGTCCGCTAAAAACTGATGAAGTTCGCTAAGAGGAGAACAAGTCCGCTAAGACTTGAACAAGTCCGCTAAGGCAATCTTCATATCTTCAAAAACAGTTAAGAAATCTGGAAAAAAGGATGAACACGAAGAACTTACTTGTTGAGCTTGAATCTGCCCAAAACCATAAGGAAAACCCGTAATGATGCACGAAATATGAAGCTAAACCATTCACGAGATTATTGTGGCCACCAACAACCCATAAACAGCAGCTAATCGGATCAAAACAGTCTCCAAAATTCTGCAAATCTTCAAGAACACGAAGAACACACACTTACACCGTCAGTGTGTGTTTTTCCAGATCCGCTCAAACCGTTGAGAATCAGACGAAATGGATGCTTCCAATGGATCCGGAACGCGTTTTCCACTGAGAATCATACCTCATATCATCCAAAACCATGAAGAAATGCCCAGAAAACGAAGAATCAAACACAAAAATCTTCAAAATCTTCAAATACGGGAAAAACTTCAAAGTTCCAAAAATAGCTTCGGATCTTCATTTCTCCACCAGATCTGAAGATGTAGAACATAAACAAACATAAAGATGAACTCCAGAACATGAATCCATCATCCATATCATCAGAATCCATCCAGAAATGAAGAAAAATAGAAAAAAGTCTCTAAAAAATAAGTTTTCTCATCTTCACCATTCAAGCTCAAAATCTCAGATTCGAGTGACCAGATTCACGGTGAGATGAATCTGATCGGTACCCGCTCTGATACCATTTGTTAGGACCGATTTTCACATCAAGAATCCCGATCTTGAGCAAGAACATGTTCGGATGAGAAAAACTCAAAAAAACAAATGTAAAAGATGATGATGATGAATCATGAATAATCATAAACAAGAAAGATGAAGAACATATCGAATGATTTCATATAACCGAATGATTAGTTACAAGAAATCATGAAGAACACTTTCTCTCTCTAGAATCCATGACTCACTCTCTCTCTAGAATGGAAATCTCACACTCTACAAGAAAATTCATCATCTCCACATTCGGAGACTCCTTTACATGTAATGGGCACCCTCACTATATATAGTGAGGGTGACTAACAACAGAAATACATAACTGAATAAACGAAATTACAAGTAAAGTAAATAACATAAATTAAAATTAAATCAAAGCTGATTAAATTAATCCGAAGCTTGACTCGCTCGAACCGATCTTCCGTTGACTTTTACGTTGATCGTTGACCCGAACGGTTGACTTTTCCAGAAAACGGTCTTCGGTCCAATCTCGCAAGCCTCGAGCATCACAACTCAGTCTCTAAATCAATTCACATGGATTCTTCAGTCGAATGCTTCGGTAAACAGATTTGATGACGTCAGTCACCAAGATTTTAAGTTCCAACAGA